>OY856411.1:1243420886-1244090886 GCA_963693085.1 Alisma plantago-aquatica
AGGTTACATATATTTTAGACAATCTGCTATAGAAAGGAACAAAGATTGAATGCTAAAGAGGATGACTACTCCATGCTTTGAGTTCAATCTGGATATTAGAGACAAAAGAACTATACAAACACTGTAACACCAAACAATATTTTAGGTTGAAATTGTTCTCCAACTTTCAATTTACTTGGATAGAAATGATGTGTGACTAGGCACTACTCTTTGCTCGTGATGTCATAATTGGTTATGGACATTCACTACCAATGTAATATGGGGCCTATAGAGTCACACACATAGAATACACCTAGAAGAATATTTTAATCATGAATGATAATTGAATATATTGCTAAAGTGTTTAGGTATTCAATTCAAGAAAACAAATCAACTGACTAGACTTCCAACCGATCGGTTCATATGATGAAACAACCAGTTGGAGTGTCAGGTTGATTGTATGTAGCATTGGCTAAATTCTAGATGAATCAGGGTCAAACCAACCAGTTCACTGAGCGAACCTATCAACTCATGGTTGTGAGACGATCGTTCATGAGATGAACCACCTGGTTCAGATGTGCAATTCGATTGCATCAAGGATTAGTGCTGACGTATTTCATGCATTAATTGGATTAGAATTGCCCATACAATTATGATTGGGAAACATGTTGAAATGACCGGTTCACTGGGTGAACTGATTGACTCACATGCCAACCAATCAGCTTACTAGTGAACTGATCATTTTGTCTGTTGCGGGTTGCAAAATTTGTGAAATTCCAATTCCTTCCACTTCCACACAAATTGGGAACCCTGACCTTAACCCCTCCTATAAATAGAGGGATATTGGGGGCTTCCTAGAGACACAACTCAATTTCCTCTAACAATTATTGTCCTCCCTAGTTGTGGTAATCAATAGAGATCCCAAACAAGTCTTACACAATAAAGGGAGGGATAGCAAGGGAGAACAATTGTGGGAGACCAAGTTGGTGACTAGTACACCAACAGGAGGGACAACTCCTTCCTATCTGTTCTAGCAGGAGAACATGAGTTCTAAGCAGTTTTTGTGGACTTCCATAGCAGCGTTGAGGTCGTTGTCTACTGCTAGGAGAACAACATCAACCTACTATCTGTGGTGAAGAACAGGGGGGCCAGTAGACGAATCCCATTGCAACTAGAAGGCAGATGCATGACTACAACGATGAGGAGATGTCACTGGACTTGTTCCTGATCCAAGTATATCCTTGAAATCATCCTTTCCATTATATAGTTGTTGATGTGATTCATTGGTTTAATGGGGAATATGGTAGTAAATTTTTTTTGGCTGCCTATTTTGTCTCCATATTTCCCTATACCCTCCTCCATGGCCATAGTGAGGTGGGGAAAACTAGAACCAAGAAGACCAAACATCCAACAAAAATCAACATTCCCAGTAGCTTCACCATCATAGAACATATTTGAAGGCCATTGAAATCGAAAGAAATGGTGACAAAGACCCCTTAATGGACTCCTTGGTGCTACAACCCAAAAAAGGCATGTAAAGAGAGGAAACATGAAATACCTAGAATTGGGGAGTGCAATGCTGGTATGGGATTTGCAGGGAAGTACTACGATAAATCGATATGTATGGATGATTGTGGTGGCCTCGTGAGTTTTGTCGAACTCTACCATAATGGAACATGGAGGAGATGTGATTATACTCACCATCGAGACAGATCAAGGCAAACAAGGTATAACTAGAGCCAAAGAGAGATGGTGGTAGATGTATCGAAGGTGGTGGTGTGGGTCTATATAGGAATAATAGGCTGTGGCTGCTGGTAAACCCAAATCTGGTAGGAAACAGGGGGCAAGGAATCCATAGTCAATTGGGAAAATCCGGTGACGCGTCCCTATCAATCTAGGTATCATCGACATTAGGAATGTGAGGAAAACATAGAGAGAATGAGTATCCATGGTGAGTAGATTATAATAGAGAGAGATAAAGGGAAGGAGAAGCAACTGGAACACCTATAGATTGTCAAGGAGTCCAGGCACTCGTGGATTAAGATTGAAGAAAATGGGTGGATTGCATGATTCTGATCCACTGACTCATGTACAGCCCAAAACAAACCAAACCAAAAACCCTTGTGACACTAGGAATAATTAGGAAAATATGGGATTTCAAGCATGATGGATAAAAAAAAAATTAAATCAAATAATCTAAAGTCTGATTACATTAGAATTGCATCTATCTTCTTTTCTTTAATTGGTTTAGCAAGCATTATATGATAGGATTCAAAGTTGACACCTAGACTAATTAGGACCCAATGAATTCAATTATGCACTTAGGTGGCAACAAGATGATGGGCACTGTGAGGCAAGATGATGGTCACTGTGAGAATGTGTGTGGAGATACTGGTGGATAAGGATTTGTCCCCGGTGGTGTTGTTGGAGTTGCCCAACGGTGAGGATCTAGAAATCCGCATTCACTATGAGGCTCTACGCGACCATTGTGACGCTTCCAAGGTGCTCGAGCATAGGTCTGGGTACTTCCAGAAGGATGTGTAGGGGGGAAATCCCAACCGTGGGTGGTCCACTAGTAGGAGGCCTAGTCGTCGGCGTCAGGCTTCCAAGGTTGCGAATGCCACTGCGATTGATGCTATTGTCGAGGTGGAGGCGTCGAGGGTCCCTGGTCCTGATGATACGCCCGAGTCCAGGTGGCAAATACTGATGGATGTATTTTTGGCACAGGGACTACTGGAGAAGTAGCTATTGCCACTTCCTCGAGTGATGTGGATGGGGGGGAGTTCTAGGAGGTGAGGAGATCCATTGCTGAAAGGGGATCCCCTGGGTACAGGGTGCCTCACCATCATGACAAGCAGTAGGAGATGGAGGCAAAGGAGGTGCTGACTACAACTAATACCTTGTCGATTGTAGATGACATGGGAGAGGACAATGGCTATAATCCCCTTACTCGTAGTGATGTGTGAGGTAGGGTGGGAAGGGGACAGTCCAGTAGAGGAAGAGGGGGTAGCTACACCTGAGGAAGGGGTGGAGCATCATGCTCCATTACATGAAGATACTTGCATGGTTTGTGCGGGGCGCTTCCTTGTCATACAAGAAGAGAAGAATCAGGGAGCTAATAAGGGAGATGGATATCTCGATTGCTGTGTGTTTGGAAACTCACATCAAGAGAGAGTGCAGGGAAAGGATGAGTTTTCTATTCCTTTATGGGTGGGAGTTTACTTCCAACCATCATCAGGTTGAAGGAGGCCGTATTGTGGTGGGATGGAATCCGAGTATATGGGATATCCAGTTGATTCATGAGATGGACCTGATGATCACTCTGAGTTGTATAAACAGAGGGGGTTTTCACTGCGTAATTTTTGCTACCTATGGTATGAATGTGGAGGGGTGTCGTAGAAGATTGTGGGACGTGTTGGTCAGATATAATAAACGTGTGCTTCCACAAATGGTGATTGGCTATTTCAATCACATCCGTAAGGCTCATGAGAAAGTTGGTGGGCTGTCGGTTCCTAACTCTATTCTGAGAAGATTTAATGAGGCAGTGGATGCGGTAAATATGATGGAAGCCAATATTAGAGGAGGCGGTGTCACGTGGCACAACAAGAGGGTTCCAATGAATAGAATCTCGAGCTTCCTTGATAGAGGGCTCATAAATGCTGCTTGGCTTGATGTGTTTCCATAGGCTATGATTGAACTTGGTGCCCATCCCAATAATGATCACGCTTGGATGCTGATGGAGTTATGTGCCTATAAAATTGAGTGGCACCCGTTTAGATTCCTCAATCATTGGATCAACTGGCCTTCTTTCAAAGGTACTACGGAGGATGTGTGGAGTATTAATGTGGAGGGTAATCCTATTTTTAGGATCATGACAAAGTTGAAGAACACTAAGGCAAAGCTTAAGGAGTGGTCTCGGTGTTGGATATACCTCCTCAATCTGATCAAGGATTCTAAGGGTGCTTTTAATGTTGTTGCATAGGAGATAAGGTGTAACCCAACTTGCACTAGGCTCATGGGGTAGGAAACCCAAGCTGCTGATCGTCGTTTGCAGCTGGAGAAGGAAGAGGAAGTCCATCTATGGCAAAGAAGCCAGTTGAGATGGATTAGGGATGGTGACAAGAACACTAAGGTTTATCATACGACGATCAAGAGGAATGATATTCGTGATCACATTCATGCTCTTATAGATGCCAAAGGTGAGTTGGTGGATGAAGCAGATAAGATTGTGGATACAGTTGTGAAGTTCTTCAAAGATCTTTACAACCAAGCAGCTAGGCTGGTTATGGCTGACCCGACTCTCCCTACTGCTAAGGTCACAAATGACATGAATAGGCTACTGCTAAAGCCTGTCACTGATGCAGAAATTAAGGATGTGGTCTTCTCTATCAGTGGGTCCAAAGCACCTGGCTCAGACAGATTCAATGGAAATTTTTTTCAGTCATGCTGGAATCTTATAAAAGAAGATGTGGGTAGAGCTGTCAGATGGTTCATGGTGGGTGGAAGGATGCTAATATAGGCTAATCAAGCCTTCATTAGGCTTATCCCCAAGAAGAATAATGTGATGTCCATGAATGAGTTTAGACCCATCACTTGCTTCTTAGTCATTTATAAAATTATGTCCAAAGTGTTGGCGAGAAGGTTGAAAGTGATACTTCCCCAAATTGTCTCTAATATCTAGGGTGCGTTTATTGAGGGTCACTCGAATTCTAACAATGCTCTCTTGGCGGAAGAATTCCTTTTTGATTTCAATGTGAAGAATTCAACCTAGAAGCCGTGTATAAAACTCGATATCACAAAAGCTTATGATCACCTCATCTGGCCAGCTCTGTGGTAGATTATGAGGGCCCTTGGATTTAGCGAGAAGTGGATCAACATCATGCGGCAATGTGTGGAGATTAAATCCTTCTCTATGATGATCAATGGGGTTCCTAAGGTCCTGTTTAATGCTACAAATGGGTTGAGGCAGGGTGATCCATTATCTCCCTTGTTGTTCACTCTAGCCATGGAGGGGTTGGCTACCATGATTGATGATGCTATTACCATAGGAGTGTTGAAACCATACTCTGTCTGGGGTGTGAAGGTGCTGCCCCACATGATCTTTGCTGATGACGTGATGATGTTCATAGCAGGGCACATCAAGAACATGAGAGAGGCCCGTGCTGTTCTTGAGTGCTTCGGTAATCTTACGGGGCTGTTTATTAGTGATATCAAATCTAAAGCCTTTTTCTCCAGGTCATGTGATGGTAGAAGAGGAAGGTTGAAGGATGTGGTTGGCATTCAGGAGGGGTCTTTTCCAACGAAGTTTTTGGGGATTCCTATATCTGGGTGTCGAGGGAAGGAATCAGATTATGCTGAAGTGGTGGATGCCTTGAGAACCAAGGTGGAAATATGGTCTGGGCTGATTATTTCCATGGTTGGATGTGCTGTTCTGATTAGAAGTGTGTTGACTTCTATGGTTTTCTTTTGGTGCAAGCAAACCTCCTTGCCTTGGTTCATCATTGATAAGTGTAAATCAGTGATGAGTGGCTTCCAGTGGGGAGGGCGAGGGAGGGCGGTATCCTGGGAGGTGGTGGCTCAGCCGTTCGAAGATGGAGGTCTGAATTTGAAGAACCCAGAAGCCATTGTTGTTCAAGCCAATATGAGGAGAGTGGACAGATTCCTTTGCAAGCCTTCGACCATTTGGAGTGGTTGGTTACGCAATAGGTATGGAGAAGATTGCCTGGAGCTAGACGTCAAGAGGGGTGACCTCTCTAGGTGCATGAGGAGCATGATCAGGAGCTAGGATATTGTGAAGACAAGCTATAGGAACTTTAACGACTATTGGCCTCTTGTTGATCCCGCTATGCACCCATGGGCTGTGAAGAAGGTGAGACCGTAGGTGCCGTGGGCTGACGTTATTTGGTACAAAGGTTTTCAACCAAAGTGGAGCTTCACCACCTATAGGACGTTGTTGGGTAAGCTTCCTACCTTGGACAGTCTTAACAAATGGGGGTTGGCGGTCAACCCAACCTACTATTTGTGAAAAAGAAATAATGAGACTGTGGAGCATGTCTTTTGTGAGTGTGAATTTGCTATGTATTGCTGGAAGAGGAGCACCTTGAAGTGCAGTTTTGGTGGTGCACCTTCGTGTGGCCTCCAAGATGCCTTATTTTGGATTCTCGACCATACTAAGAACAACCATAGCTTGAGGAGCTTCTGTGGGATGATTTTCTCCACGATCATTTATCACGTATGGGGCAAGAGGAATGCTAGGACTCATGGGAAAGGGGAGTGTGACCCCCTTCAAATTTTTGATCTTATTGTAAATAGAGTCAATTGGGTTATTAGATCTAAACCCAAGTGGCTCTGTGGTGTGGCTCCGCTAGTCCTCCTCATGTGGAGAGATTGATCTTGGTTGTACAATATACATACTCTTGTCCCTATACTCCTTTCTTTGGTTTCATCAATGAGAATATTTACCAGATCCAAAAAAAAAAGATTATGCACTTAGATTTGGGTTTTGAAATTATTTTATAAGATTTTTAGTATAATTAGGGTTTAATTCAATTATTTCAATATCAATTTAATATAAATTAAAATTATACTTCATATTTATGATTTAGACTTAATTATCCTCATATAATCAACATACGGGGTTACATTATATTATCTTGCACCAAATAGTTTATTGTATGCAATTAGTTAATAAGTTCATTACTGTCAATATTACTTTAAATAATGGCACATTAATAACTCCCACTTACACTGAGCATCCAATTGTTATCATCTTATATAAATTAGTGACATTATTGTCCAAATGAATCAATTGCTCATGTCTGTTCACATCATTTTACCATTTTTGTGCATTTAACCGTGCACTAGTAATTCATGCATATTTATGTAAACCCAAATATTTATTAACCATATTTGAGTCATTAGATGCATATTAGTGAACATATTATATCTTGATGAATAGATTTTCATATCAGGCCGCAGTTAGGTGATTATGTATCATGTATGTGCATCAATGTATGTTATCCGATTATGACTCGTAATGTCCCTAATGTATTATAATTAATACCAAGGAAGCATATATTAGGATTAGTCAAACTCAACTTGGAGTTTATGGACAACATGATCATTATACTTCAAATACACCTTATCAACATGTATGAAGTCTAGGGTTAGGTTCTATATATCCAAAATCCCCTATTTAGAGTTCACTCATCCAACATATGATTAGGGTTACATGTATCCATAATTAGGGTTAAGATGTAAGTTACTCATATTATGTGCAATAAATATTCATCAGGGTACAAACAAGCATATTACCCATACTATATGTTCATTAGTGCATGATCAAGCATGTTAGGGTATAATTCTAACCTTGTTTGGTCAATTCTAAAGATCTGAACAAAATAACCTCCTATTCTTGTAATTAGGGTTTTTAAGATCAGGATAATCGAATCTCACTATGTTACACCAGTAGTAGATCCAAGTCAAAAAGTAGAGGGAGCTTGTAATGTAGTAAATTGGGTCATTTTAAAAAGGATTGCAAGGTTTGGAAAAGTAAACATGGGTTTGAATCCAAAGATAAGAAGGACAATGACACAAATATTGCAACAACAATATCAAAGGGCAGGGATGACGATGGCTATGTCATCTTGATAGTCCAGGAGTAGCCTTTACATGTTGAGGATAATGATTCTAAGTTGGTGGCGGATATTGCAACTTCTTATTATGCTTCACCCTGTAAGGAGTTCTTCACTTCATACTGGAAGGGAGACTTCAGTAGGGTAAATATGGAAAATTCCAACTTTTCTAGATCAATCAAGATTGGATATATTTGTGTTCAGACAAGTGTCAGTTGAATGCTCACACTCAAGGATGTTCATCATGTTCCGTATTTGTGGTTGAGTCTGATATATGGTTCTTTCTTTGATAGAGAAGGATGTCATCTAGATTTTGGTGATGGGAAATGTAAAATCACAAAGGGGGCTTTGGTTATTGTACGGGGAAAATTGTGTCACACATTGTACAAGGCCAAGCTTAAAGTGCTCAAAGATGGTGATAAGCATGCAGTTGAGAATCATCGCATAGATCTGTGTCACAAAAAGATAGGAGACATGAGTGAGAAAGGCCTTCAGATGCTATCCAAGTAGGGGTTATTTTCCTTTAGCAAGGACACCAGTCTTAGTTCATTTGATTCATGTTAGAAGGGAAAGCATCAGTGAGTTTCTTTCAAGAGAACATCAAAGGTGAAACCATATGCTCTATAGTTAGTTCATTTAAATGTCTTTGGTTTGTTAATTTGAGGTGGCTTCACTGGGTGGCAATAGGTATTTCATCACGTTCATTGATGATCCATCTAGGAAGGTGTGGGTATACTTGTTGAAATCCAAGGATCATGTCTTTTAATGTTTCTAAAAATTTTATGCCATGGTGGAGCGAGAGACAGAGAAAAATCTAAAGCGTCTCCACATGGACAATGTAGGGAAGTACACCTCTAGGGAGTTCCAAGATTACTACATGCAACAAAGATATAGTATGAAAGGACAGAGCTTGGCACACCACAACACAATGGTACAATTGAGAGAATGAATTATACCATAGTAGAGAAAGTCAGATGTATGTTGAAGACTACACAGTTGCCAAAGTCATTTTGAGGCGAGGTAGTGAGTAATGCATGCTATCTAATTAATTGACCTCCATCAGTTCCTTTGGGGTGTGATATACCTGAGAAGGTATGGAAAGGAAAGGATGATTCTTATGCTCATTTGTGAGTATTTGAGTGCAAGGTTTATGTATATATATATATATATATATATATATATATATATATATATGGGCGTTCATTCATTGCCCGCGTGGGTAGCCTAGATTTTCGCTACCCGATAGCCCAAAAAGTAACTCTCCTGGTAAAAAAAGTAACTCCTCTATCAAAAAAGTAACTATGGTGATAAGAAAGTAACTACACGAATAAAAGAGTAACTCTTTACAAAATATACAACAGATATATATAAGGATGGGTTTTCTATTTTTGGTGGGGAAAATGATATTATTTTTGGATGAAATCTTTTGAGGAGCTTGACAAAATGGTCCTCTGCAATTGCGAAATTTTTTTTTGAAAAAAGGTGGTCGGAATTGTAGGCGGGTAGCTACCCGCGCGGGCAATAAAGATGGGCCCTATATATATACACACACACACATATATATGGGCTTATATTTAATGCTCGTGCAGGTAGCTACCCACTCGATAATTAGTTACTTTTTTTTAGTTTTTTACTTTAAACATGTACAGGGTTTTATATATATATATATATATATATATATATATATATATATATATATGGGTATATCTTCGCTACCTGTGCGGGTAACTAAGATTCGTTACCCGTGCATCTATTTTGTTATAGGAAGGTATGTATTTGTAATGAGACGGTCCAAATTTGTAATGAGACGACCAAAATTGTAATACAAACACTCATTTTATATTACAACGTTGTTACAGTTATAAATATATATTTTACTATTTCCAGATAGAGAATACAAACATAACATTGTATTTACAAAATGAGTCTATCTATTACAATTTGGACCATCTCATTACAAATGCATGCCTTCCTATTACAAAACCGATACACGGGTAGCGAATCTTAGTTACCCGCACGGGTAGCGAAGATATGCTAGAATACACTCGAGTGTATCCGGATCGGAATACACTCAAGTAGTTTTTCATGATGTAATATTTTTTTTTGAAAATCTAATCCATTGATCTTATTAAACATCTTGTGAACAATTCATACGCAAAATTTTGAGCACATTTGGATATGTATAGCTCATGTTATGAAGACCACAAAAATTATACATTTCAAATTAGTTTCGCGCGTCAATTTTGTTGCCCTTGGATGAGTGACTTAGACTCATCCAAATTGGCTCAAAATTTGTATGTAGACTAGTTATAGTATGACGGTGGAGATCAATGGTTTACATTTTGCAAAAAATAGTCTTGATATGCAAACACACTTGAGTGTATTCGTGCGATCCGTACACTCAAGTGTATCCTAGCCTGACTCTCTCTCTCTCTCTATATATATATATATATATATATATATAGACACACACACACATATATATGGGCTTATATTTAATGCCCGTGTGAGTATCTACCCACTCCATAATTAGTTACTTTTGTTTTTAGTTTTTTACTTTACACATGTAAAAGGTTACATTACCTTCCAAATTGTTACTTTGTAAGCATAAATAATTACATTTGTATAAAATATACAATTACATATTAGTTCTAGAATTTTTAATGGGTATTCTGTCTGTTTTTAATTTTTTAGTCGAATAGTTACTTTTTTGTCAACATATTTACTTTTTTTCCAGAGAGTTACTTTTATGACCAAATAGTTACTTTTCGGGTGGCACGGGGTTCGAGAAATCCAGGTTACCCATACGGGCAATAAATGAATGACCTATATATATACATATATATATATATAAATGTGTGTATATATATATATATATATATATATATATATATATATATATATATATACATACACACATATACATGCATATATATACATATACATACCTATATACATATACATATACATATACATATACATATACATATACATATACATATACATACATATTTATATATATGTATGTATATGTATATATATGTGTGTGTATGTATGTGTGTGTATGTATATATATAGATAGAGGGCCAATCCTATATATGAGAGTATGAGAGCATGAGAGCCTTTTGAATAACTATAAATTTGGAAGCGGGCAACAAATGAACATCCTATATATACATATATATATATGTATCTATATATATATACATATATAGACATATATATATATATGTCTATATATATATATATATATATATATATATATATATATATATATATATATATATATATATATATATATATATATATATATATATATATAGACATATGTGTGTATGCATGTATGTATGTGTGTGTATGTATGTATATATATAGAGAGAGGGTCAATCCTATGAGAAATTGAGAGCATGAGAGGCTTTTGAATAACTCTAAATTTGGAAGGTGTTTTGAAAATCAAGCAGTATGGATGTAATAAGAAACATTGCCTTTAGTATCTCACAGTTAATTATCATGATCAGAGATTGTTTTCTTGTGAAAATATATAGTTGGCATGTGTTGCATCTGATGGTCAATCCAAAGTTCAATATTAAACATTGGAAATGTCTATATTACCACGTGAAATCCATAAGTGCGATAAATATGACTTTTTTTTGTTAAATAAACACAAGCTACACATTAGGATAAAAATGAATCATCATTGGGAGCTATTCAAAGGATAATAATGCTCTCACCATCTTAGGGCTCTTATTAGATTATTCTTATATATACATATATCTACACATATGTATTAGTATTTGTGTGTGTATATATATACATACACATACATATATATGTATATATACAAGATGTATACATTACTCAGTTGGGCAACATAAATTATTCATCCAATGATTCGGGTTACCATCTGAGTATTCTGGTTACGAATGTGCAATCTTGATTACATATTGGGATGAAGATTTTCTTATGTCATTTTTACTATTTTGGCAAACACAATAAAAAATTAACATTGCATTTACAAACAAGTCCTTATATTATAAATTTGATCATCTCATTACTGCTTCGTGTCTTATTATTATAAAATTAGATCCATGGGTAAAAAACTTTGTTACCTGACCAGGGTAACGAATATAATACCATATATAAATTTGAAATAAATTTGGTCACCTCATTACAGTTTGGGATGTGTGTTGTCTCAATGGAAACTATTGCATCCCATGATAGGTACACATGGTGTTAGCATTGTAAATGCATATTGAAATTGTGACAAAAGAATGGCATACATTAAGTGTGAAAGAAATAGTATTTTCCTTATTGTATGGTGTTTAGTGACATATTAGTTAAGTATATATTCTATGCAAAATGTGTTAGCTAGATTCAAACTATGGTTAAGTGACGGCAAATGATCTCTCTGGATTGGATGTAATCTTATGTTAAATTGTGATGTGTGTGTGTTTGTCCAAAAAAATTAAGAAGTAGTAAAATTTCTTATTGCTTGATAGTCCCCTTATACAAATGTGCTACCTAGCAATTTTCTTTCCAAAATTTTCTTAACCACATCATTAATAATTGAATACCGTGTCCATAATATATAATAATGGGGTGAGTTGTCATGTGAACGACTTTCTAATGTTCACTCCTTATACTAATTGACCTTAGCAAAATAAGATCTTATCTTTAGAATCTTCCTCACAATCATATAAAATAAACTTTTCTATTGCACCTACAATACGTCCAGACATACCACGTACAACAAGTTTTGAAAAAACCCACAATTAGAATGTTTTAATGAATCCATCATTAGCTACGTGTATGTTGAAGAATAGTGGTATCATATGGTTGATGAGGGATAGCATGATAGGAAAACTATGATGGTCCCCAATGAAAGAACCAACATTGAACCATACAGACAGGTATTTGTTGATTTTCCACTCTTTTGAGCATTTAACATCCACCACATGTTATAGGAGAGGGTTATCTTTCTCTTTTAATTACACGGCAGTGGAATTTGTATTAGTTATCAATGAAAACTAAAACATGTAGTACTATATGATTTCAATTTGAATTACAATCATGTTTTAATCCATTACAACTAAAACAACAAAAGAAATCAAGCACTAATAGAAATTCTTTTTTTGTAATAGTTTTACTATATTATAAACTAACACTAATCATAGTGCACAATAGGAGCCTTGGGAAATCATGGTGTACATTATGTTTAATTTAGAATGGGACTGTGTTAGGATGTGATGTATATTATGTGGATGGGCATGCAGTCATAGATAAACCCTAGAAAAAGGGAGGTGGAACTCCATAAGTAAATTTGAGATACATGAAAAAACACTTCCAATAAGGAAGAAGCGATAGAGTATGCATATGTAGTCATGAGCTAAGGACCCCACTATAGAGGAAGGGACCTTTCGTAGTATGCTTGACATGAGTTTATCATTCTTGGGAATCAAATCTGATGAATTTAGGAGGCCATCTGAGACATTTTGGCTAGAGTGGATAGGATTTGACTGTATTTTTTTGGGGTGATTTTTTTAATAAACATGTAATATAATCAAGATAATTCTATAATAGGAAAAGTGAATGATGTTAAGTTCAACATCAAGGTTAAATTGGACATTTATTGGTGTTGTATAGTTTTCATCAAATATTCTTTCAGTTATTTTTCCCATATCTTCTACAAACATATAGTTCTTTTTTTGTAAGTGTTGACATAATGAAATGCAACATGTTATGTTTGGATTGATGAAAACATAAGGTTTATGTTTTGATATTAAAATTAAATTGGTGTGATGAATGTATATGCATCATGTTTTATGTGCATTTATATTTAGTTTTGCACGTTCATATTGTATTTTCACTTGATATTCCTTTGTTTTAGGTTTTCTGAAGTTTTGCAATTTTTAATATATAATGTATTTTTTTTATATTTAGATTGATGAAAGTGAATAGAGAAGCAATTATCCCTTCAGAACAAGCCCCATAAATCATCTAAGACTGCATATTATTACTCCCCATCTCCAAGTACTTGAGTGATGGCCCTATCTTCATCAGGTTGTTCTGCACGTTACAAGAACAAGAAATCAATTGACTAGACTAATCAATGGCCAGTTGGTTTCATCCAAAAGATAAAATTAGTATAATTTCATATTGAGCAATTGGCTTGCCTAATCACCAAGTTTGCCAAATTGAAGAAAATCACAGTGAGGCTCACAATTTTCCAATTAGGTGGTTTAATACCCAATCAATCAGTTGGTCATCAATCCTCACGACCTAGCTACAGGTTATTTGACATATTCTCCAACCAACTCAACTAATTATAGAAGACCTCTAGAGCCTTATTTGATAGCAGATTGACCAATTCATTTCTCTATAAACTAGTTTATCAATGGTCACAACGCAAGAGAACTAAATTACCTAGTCAATCGTCTAGTTTTTTTATCTAGTTGATTGGTTGGGAGGCATACCCCATCAACAAAACAATTCCACATTTCACACCCAGTATTGGAATTGGGAAATTCAACATACATTGGAAGTGCAATTAAGTTATTGATCGCCTTAGATCATGTGTTCAAAAATAGAAGTGGATCCACTAGTAACCAAACTTTTTTGGCTCAATACTTAGATACCCACACCAATAATATGGGGCCTAATGTAGTAAATGGGATTGAACTTAAGGACAATGATGACATGTGTTTAGGGATTAAGTCCTTAGCTTACTTACACCTAAATGTAAGAAGATAGGGGTGTCCCTCGCAAGACAATAGTATCCAAACAAGAACTTGATAAAAAAGTAATGTAAAATTAAATAAAGAACACAAGAATGAACTTATATATTTAGATGTTTTAAAAAATAATGGATAAAACTTGGATTGGGTTTCTCCTTTTTAAGGTCTCTCACTAACATGCAACACTCACACCCATTGTCTACCCTTATCATGTTCACAAGAAATCATCATTAATATTTATTTGCTCCTCTCTCGACTTAGGGTCTATCTAGATTGTAGGAGTCTCTCTCTCTCTCTCTTCTCTCTCGATAGAAAACATACAAATAAAAGTAAAACCATATGATCGTTAGGTTTAGCATTCCAAAATTCTCATGCATTCATGTTGGTCCATAACTCTAGATATAAACTAACAATACTCTTTTGATGCATTACTCATAAAACAACACAAGATGGTAGCTAATCATGCAAGTAAAGCAATAACAAACAATATTATTGAGATAAACATTGCTAAGAGCATACATTCAATGGATATATGTACTTACATGTTGGGATAGCCTTAATGGCTACTTATTACCTAATAAAATGGTTCTTGCACTCCTGAGGGTGAGTAAAAATACAATTTTACAAATAAACTCATCCATGGTAAATTGATGGATGGAAAGGGATGAACAAGGTGGATATAGTGGGGAGAAGAAGGAAGAAAATACAATAATAGTAGCCACAAAAATGCTATTGAATCTTGATGAAGAACTCCTTCTTTATCACAATGGGGAGGTCTATAGTAGCTCCTGACATCCATGTTCTCTTGAAGAAGGTCTTTAGAATGGGTAGAGGCAACATTTAGGTGTAATGAACCTAGGACTCTCCTCCTTGGTTACTACAGAACAAAGGAAGAAGTAGGACTCTTGTCTCTATCCTTCTGAAGGTTGATGGATAGAGTGAATGTGGAAGCACTTCGTCATCCTGAGCGAAGGTCCTCCTTCATGTACCAATGGGGGTCCTATTTATAGGGAATGGTCCAGTACTCAAGCTACTCATAATTGAATTTACTTACACACCAAGCTCACTTTGCATTGCATTAAGGAATATGCTCGATGGTAATGAAAGTGGTGTGTAGAGAATCCATCAGAAGGTATGAGTCTACTGACCATCAGAAGATGAGATTTGTAGATGGTCCTTTGTTTGGTGAGGTGTAGCCACACCATCAGTTGGCAAATACCTATTGATCATTTGGAACATGGAGAACTAGACAAGCCATACAGTCTAGGATAGTAGGGAGTCCTTTAGTAGGAGATGTCTAGGAAGTCTATCGGTAGTCAGGACCCTATGATGGTTAAAGTCACAGAGCCTTTGGAAGCTGAACACTCTGTTGTATCATTGGAAGGTGAAGTCAGTCGGGCCATCAATTGTCTGCATGTGGAGGGTTTGTCAGTTGGTAGAGTTGTGGGTGCCATAAACTAATGGTAACTTCGTTTCACTGAATTTTGATGGTTTTCCTGCACAATATGAATACTTACAATTAGGAAATAAATATAGGATAGTATATGTAAGACTATTCTAATGAAGAAAATTAAAGACAAAAATAGGCATGAAACATCCAAAAAAATTGGATGTTATCAACACCCCAACTTAGAGTTTAGCTTGTTCTCAAGCTAATAAATAGAATCCAAGCATCAAGAGACATAGAAGGGCTTTATTTAGTCTAGTATATCTTTTTAGAAATGAACATGTGCTTATGCCATCTTTAGGTCGAGATATTTGACTGACCGCTTTGTTTACTAATATCTCTAGTTTCCTTCTCATATATTAGGAGGTGCATGACATTTAATTCAATACAACCTTCTTCTAGTAAGGTTTTCTCCATCATAATTTTCACCTAGAGCCTCGATTCCTAGCCATACTTGTGTGTCGATCGCTTTGAAGTTATCTTTCACTCCCAACTTATAACTTTTTGGGTAGTCAAGAGAGATGTGTAGGGGTGGTCTAAGGATGCAATGTGTCATGTTCTTCTCAGGGTTACTCAACCTTAAGTAATGTTGTAATAATTGTCTTACTCAACCATTAGTCATGTTATAATTTCATGTGGTTTGTGAAACCATCTTTGAAAGATAGGGTGTGATGTTTTGGCTTCCAGGTACTAGAACAACATATCAGCATTCATGAGCACAACTATAAACCATCCAGGCAACACAAAACCCTTCATCATGTTACTAGAACAACTCTCATATTTTTATCTCCCATGCTTTTATTCTTGCTCACAGGGCTTAAGTATGATGGGATTTGAAGGAAGCATGGGCCACCAATCCTATTTTCTCCCTAGTGGGGATCGAACAATAGAAGGAGTAGCCTTTCCATTTCCATGAGATCTATGCACTTTGTAACCTATACTAAGGGGCTCAAGTGAATGATTAGGAATGTACTAGAATAAGTGCTCCTTATTTTTGGGAATTCCTCTATGGATTGAAAGCATTCTTTTTAGGTTTGTAGTGTATTGAGATAAAGATGGCATAAAGACATAACCAAATAGAAGTTTATTACATGACTTTGTTTCACAAATCTGTCACTCTAGCAATGATTATGGTAAGAAGCAACTTGAATACAAAAAGGTCTAAATTTGGAAGTGAGAACAACATCCTGGAAAATTGAATCAAAATTTTCCCAAAGCAAAAACTACATCTTTCAATAAGGTTTTCTATGTAAGATATATATTAAAAAAATTTGGAAACAAAAGAAAACAATATATATATATATATATATATATATATATATATATATATATATATATATATATATATATATATATATAGAGAGAGAGAGAGAGAGAGTCAGGATAGAATACACTCATGTGTACAAATCACACGAATACACTCAAGTGTGTTTACATATAAAGACTATTTTTTGCAAAATGTAAACCATTGATCTTCACTATCATGCTATAACTAGGCTACATACAAATTTTGAGCCCATTTGGATGAGTGTAAGTCACTCATCCAAGGGCACCAAAATTGACACGCGAAACTAGTTTGAAATGTATAATTTTTGAGGTCTTTATAACATGACCTACAAATGTCTAAATGTGTTCAACTTTTGTATATGAACTATTTACAAGATGTTTAATAAGATCAATGGATTATATTTTTGAAAAAAAAATATTTCATCATGAAAAAATACTTGAGTGTATTCTATCCTGACTCTCTCTCTCTCTCTCCCTCTCTCTCTCTCTCTCTCTATATATATATATATATATATATATATATATATATATATTGAGATAAAGATTTTCGGATGGAGTATTTACCTAACTCGCCTATATACATCCCCCAACCTTATCATACACTTTTTTCCCCCAGTGTCAAAAGGATAAGTTTTGATGTAACTAGGAAAGTCAAAGTTTAACTCATGGCTTCCCATGATGAGGTTAGGATTTATATGGTGTAAGATCCTCAAAAGTGGTGGTAGTAATCAACTTGGTAAAGTTCCGCCTTCTTGCCTGTTGTTTCTAGGATATGCATCCAAATGAATACATAGAAACCACAGTCATTTGAACCTAGAGCTTTTTGTGGAATCCTATGATAGAATTGCGGCTTCTCAAAATCTCCATCCTCTATTGAAAGATTTCTTCCATATTGTTTAATCAGTTTGATGATATACTCTACGACATTTTCATCTTTTTATTTGGTAATTCTCATAGCAATTATCTGATATTTAGTTCTTTTCATGCTAAATAGAGAACCTGAACTATTGTATAAAATGGTAGTTTTGGCAGTTGTATCAATACATAGTAGATTCTAGTGTCCATCGTGAAAGATGGGGATGAACATGACCTTAGGGATGTTGGATTTGAGTTTTTTGGTTCTCCTTTCTATTTATTCTAAATATTTCTTCATGGTGGTGTCTCCTAACAACACACAAAAAGTTCATGTATATGTCATCAAGCCCATCAACTATAAGTAGTTGACAGCCGTCATGACAATAATGGTTATGTAACCTCTAAGAGTGAGAATCTCACAAAGGTCTGGCTTTAGGACTTGGATGTTATCCCTTTCAAGATAGTAACTATCTAGTCCTCTATAGGTTTCAGATTATTCAGATGAGGGCCAAATCTTCCATAGATAGCATGTAGGTTGTGTCCCATTCAAAATTTTCAAACATAGGGATGACCAAGTCTGTGGGATACAATTCATGTATTACTACCTCCTCTGTAGGAAATTCATCCTTATTTTCTATTTCCCTCTCTTATTTGGGCATGGGTTTGGTGGTGGTTGCAGGCTCTTCAAAAGGAATTTCAATTTCTTTTTCATCGTCTTTTTCAACTTTACACTTGGGGTTGGCAGTGGTTGCATGTTCTTCATAAGGAATTGTAGTTTCTTTTTTAGCCTCTTATTCAACTTTAGGCTCGGGGTTGGTAGGTATTTTTGCCTTAGATTGCACTTGTGGGGAGGGAAGGTGCTATTTGGGTATTGTACATGGTGTAGCTTCTATAGTGCTCTATTGAGTTGGGTTTACCGAATCATTCTAGATATTCTTTAGTTCTTCCCTCCAAGGCTTATTCTTTGGAAGAGGGATAAGAGAGTATGTTCTCCTAGGGATATATTCCACGTGAGGGTCATATAAAAATCTTCTAACATGTACGATCTCCATAACATACTTTCCTCACAAGGCATGGGAGACTATGTTGGCAATATCCTATAGGGGATTCTTTTATTCAACACCTCGATCATTCATAGCATAAAGAATGCACTATACCCAGAATCTAGACTTTATTGTTGGGTATCTCTTCTGATATAGATTTTGCTCTAGTTGGGGGTGTACCATATGTTCACCCTTGTATTAGATGCTCTTGTTGCATTCAAATTTTCTGGATCTCCCCTTCATATGGCTTTTCAAAAACCATCCTCTGACAAGGTAGATCTTTGAGTTTGCATTTATATGTCATTATCTACTATTGGAAAGATCTGCCATGGTAAACAACCAATTTTCTAAAGCTTTGTATGAGAGTGTAACAAACTTTAGACTTCTAGTGCTTTTCAAATCTTTGACAAATTCCTCAATGGATGCTCTTTGTCATTGTTTTCATTAAGTCAGGCTACTAGATTTAGTGTAGCATTGAAAGACAACCCTTCTTTATCTCTGTGCATGAACTCTTCGATGATGGTGCCATAGAGAACCTTGAAAATTTTCTTGTTGATTGATGCATTTGGTCTGAATGTTGTCCTTAGGTCCTCGCTTGTATACTATGTTGTCTCCTAATTTATCATCCTATAAAATGTTGGCCAGAATGACGACATCAATTAAGAGCATCCCAGACATAGAGGACATATATGTATCCTTCATTTTTCAAGGTAGAGGTGGGGTCTCTTCCAAGTTGGCATTATCGGTCACCTCTGGCTCTGGGAAAATTGGCTTCTCCAATTTCCTTGGTGCTTTATAGAATAGATAATTTAGGTTCCCCTCTTCTTCCTCTTTAATAGATTGTCTCATATTGTCACTAAAGAGATTGAAAGGTTTATCTACCCCCTCATTGGGTTCATCTAATAAGAAATCCTTCAAAGTATCATCATAACCAGGAGGGGAGGGATTTTTTTAGTCAAATAGTGGATCCAACCCATCCCTTATATCCTCATCAGACTCCCCTACTTCTTCCCTTTATTTACTTGTTCCAGCACTGCTTCATTCTCCCCTATCACTTCAACATGCTTGGGGATGATGGCTTCATCTATCTTTTCTAGTAAGACCCCCTCTTCATTGTTCTTAGGTTGGGTCTATTGATGAGGCATCTTGCTCAGTTCTTTCTCTCTAGCATCCTTGGGATAGTTTTTGGAATGCCCTAGTGATGCTGAGGAATGTTCAACATCATATCCTGAGGGGGAAAGTCAAAGTTCTTTACCAACTCTTTGTATGTGCTCATCAGAGAGCTCAGTTGTTGCATATTTGTTAGGTGATGTAAGATCAGGAGTGATACCTAGCTTTTCTAAAACCATGTCAGCATTGAGGTGGATGTCCATCTCTATTTTTGTTTTAGGAGGGCAACTCTCTACTTTGTGGGCAACCTTCTACCTTTTAGCATTTGATTCTTTAAGAGAAGCCAGTGTTGAGGTTTCCTCCTTGGGTTTTTTCTCATTGTTGGAGTCGGATAACGCCCAAATTTAGACATTTATGCTTGGTATTTATTTATGGTTTTATGTCATTATAGCTTTAATATGCCCAAAATAACCCTAGACTCTTATCTTTCTATAATATATATCTTTTTAAAGATAAAGTTACTGAACTAGACAATTTTGGACTTGCAGGAACCAAACATAAGAAGACATAAATTCTCTAGATTCTACCCCACAAGCGTAGTGTTATGTGCTCCAGCTTAGGAGACGGTGGTCCTGCAAACCAACTAGCAGGCCCAAGAAACTTTTGATATCTTGGACCCTATTTTTTATGGCCAATCCTTGATTAGATAACATCCTTGTCAATCAGAAGGTTCATCGATGTAGGCCTATCAACCACAACTAATATTTCCCCCCAGGGTGGGTTTGTCCCTAAGGAGTAAAGTAGTGACCGGTACCAAGGGTTTCAACAGCTACAAGGGTCGCGACCTCTATAAACGGTCTCAACCGCTATAAGGGTCACGACCTCTACAAAGGGTCTTGACCATTACAAGGGCCGTGACCGCTACAATGAGTTTCAGGCACTATAAGGGTCACAGCCTCTATAAAGGGTCTTGGTTGGTGCAAGGGTCGCGACCGCTACAATGGGTTTTGGCCGCTACAAGGGTCGCGACCTCTATAAAGAGTCTCGACTGCTACAATGGGTTTCGACTGCTACAAAGGGTTTCGACCGCTACAAGGGTCACGGCTGATACAACTGTAGCGATTGTCATTCCTATAAATACAAACCCCTTCCTCCAAGCTAGGGGTTCCGATGTGGTTTATGCAATTATGACTTTTGGGGGTTCCTTTGGTGATCGGCGGTTCCCAGAGCTTCGTGGGATAGTTCCAAGGTCTGGGAGGGCCGAAGAGCACACCTTACATACATCCATATGGCTTGCCTCCATCCACCATCATCCTCTACCTCTGCCCAGCCATTTCCCCCATCATTCATCCACTTTCCAACCACCTTCCACATCCATATATCCACCAAGGTTTCTATTTAGGACAGAATCAAGGAGAAAGGAGTCCAAGGAGTCTAGGTGATCAAGGAGGACGGTGTAAAGGACAAGATTCATCCCTTCTGAAGGATAAGGAGTGAGAGACACCTATCTTATATGGGCTAAATCTCTTTCACGACCTCTTTCTTGTACTTTTCTCCCTAGTTTCTGTACAAATTATGTTCTTCCATCTTTGTCCGGTGCCAACTATGCTTGTCCATTGCTAGTTGAGCTCCTTCTTCGCCTATATAGCCCCTTTTGAGCATGTTTATGTACTTTTACCTGAAGCAAATAGTTTTTATTCCAGATTTAGTACATTTTCTTTTCTATCTTCTCTTTCTAGCTATGATTGTTGGTTTGGTTGATCTCTTTCTTGCTTGAACTTCCATTTCTACCTAGATCGAGAGATTAGTTGTAGAAGTGGGTAAGAGAAGGTAGTTTGGATTGAATATGAAAGGAGGAGGTCCAAAGGAGTTGTTCCTAATAGCTTTGAATATTTGGCACTTGAGATGGTATTTGGGATATTCAGGGTGTTGATCCATAATCCTTGAGAGAGGTTTTAGATCCTTGATTGAGTTTTAGTCATGCTACACGAGAGCAAGTGGGATAACCCCCACATGAACAACTACCATGGTACATGTTATGTTTGGATGTTAGATGCTTGCTAGGGTGTTTGAGGGATTTCTATGCTCAAGAATGGGTGCATAAACTGTCCAACTTGTGGTTAGATAGCCAAGAACTCCTCTCTGATAACTAAAATCCGATGGACTCTATTTTGTTTTATTTTCTTTCCTTTACATTTATTTTGTGACAATTTTCTAGACTCGTTCTAGTTTTGTACATTTATCAACTATCAGATTGACTTAACTAACTTAAGAGTGAGATCTTAAGCATCCTAAAAGTAACCACATCCCTATGTTCGACCCCATAATAAAGTGAGGGTTTTGGGTTATAAATTCAAAGTCCAGTTTACCTTTGGGATCACACCTCCACTTTTGGAGCATTCTCTCAGGGCTGATCGGAGGCTCGCAACAACTCATTTTTGTGTCATAGATCGTTGTGCTCTTACCTCAATGCAGTCATGGTTCATGTCGGCTAAAACCTCCACGATCTTCAACTGATTCATAAACATAAATTTGCATTTGTTGTGGTAGGATCATCAGAGAATAAATGTTCTTTGTCACCTCCTTCACATTCATTGTTAGTGATTAATAATCTATGGTTAAATTTGAAATATTAGAAGTATAGTTAGATACGATTTCATGCAAGTCATCTAATCTTGCCTGATTTCTAGTAATTTTGTAGCAGCAAGATCTCATGGGGTCATGGTAGCGCGAGCTTGCTTCCTACCTCGGCTCCTCTCTTAGAAGTGAGTGTGGGTCATACCCCTCCATGCCTTGGTGTAGATGAGTCTCCACAACTTTAGTTGATGGTGTAGGCTCTTTGGCTGAAAGCTCCTTCTCAATCTCCTCCCTCCTATTGGATTCTCCTTTGTTAATCACAGATACCTCCTATTCTAGCTCTGAAGTTGGAAATATTTTCATAGGGATGTGCTCTTGGGAGGTATATGTAATTCATGATATCACACCATACTTGTATTTGTTGAGGGGGCTCTGGTTTCATTCTTCTTTGGTATTGCTTCGAGAGGGATGATAGACAACTCTGTTGGCATGGTGACTATGGGGATAGTCACTTGCTGCTCAACCTTTTTTTCAATTTCAAGTTGAGGTGCAAGAGATTTCTTATTTTTTGGTCTGAAATCAGTCTTCGTAAGTACTCAAACTATTAACTTCTTTGTCTTTGTTGGTTGTATAGGTTTGCCCTCTTTGTACTTGGTTAGGTTTTCTAGTAAAGTTTGTTTGCTTATCTAAGGGAGAGATGTTGATCCCAAATTTGTTTTCAGCATGTCCTTCATTGAGAAAAGGATCCAGTTGAAATCATAAGTGCTCATTTTAGGAAGAGGGATCATGTCCTTAGACTTATGGAATTGTAGAAATATTTGCCTTTCTTCCTTGTCAGGACATTTTTGGATATTAATTATTTTGCATCTACTAAAACTTTGCCTCTAGAGTGGGTAAATTGTTTGAGTTCTTTGGGGTGTTCCAGTCTATGTGTGCTGTATGTCAGGAGACCTCCCATGTAGAGATCTCATGAACCTTTAAGGCCGATTGCTATTGCTAGCCTATCTATCAGAATTCTTATAATGTTAGTCAACTTCTTCATAGGAAGCTCTACAAGATGTGGAGATCCATTCTAGTGGTATTGCTAGTGTCTGACAGAAATAAGGGTGAACTGGAAAAGACATTATGGATTTTTGCACGGTATGTAGGAATTCATCGTGGAGGCCTGCGACTGTCTAGAGTTATGTTCATCTTCTCTTGAAAGTCTCTCCCAAGTCTTGTCTGTGGAGAACCCTCATACCTTCCAATCACCCTTTGCTTTGTTGGCTAGCTCTGGCTGCTACTCTTAGTGAATATGGAATTCAAGCACTTCTAAATTAGAATAACTCCTTCTTTATTACCCTCACTACTATTTTGAATGCACTTATTCACTTACCAACCTCCTCATTCAAAATTGGAAGTTTCTTTATTGAGGACATGAATTTGAGGGTGAGTTCTTCGTAAGAGGTGTTATTGTTATAACATTTTGTATACATTAACATATTTAAGGTGCTCCTTCATCCTTTCATATATCCAAAGTTTCTTCATGGAGTCTACATGAACATGTCTAGTTTCCCTCAAAGTATTACTATTAACCATGTCCTCCCAACTCTTCTTATGTGCATCATTCCCAGAGATGAAGTATTTGTCAGGTTGATTCATTGTAGTGGGGGATGATGTAGGGGGTAGGTTGGTCACATCTACAATTTTTTGGACTGTAAGAGTGCTTGCATTGTCTTCAGTTCCTCCTCACTTTCCTTCTTCTCCCTCCCCTTTAGGTATTCTATCTAACTTCTACCTAGTGTCACTCAGGATGGGGTGTAGAACCTTCCTCTTCTTAGATTGTAAAATATCTTTGGAATATCTATATTTCAAAGTTTTAGTTTTTATAGATGCACTAGAGTTTCTAGGACTCTTATGCAATTGGATCCTAAAGGCTTTTCACTCTATCAACCTCCAACATGGGTCTCCTACTTTCTATAGTTGGGTCTAAATGAATCTCAATATATATGGTTGTTTCATCCTTCAATCTTTCCATTTTTTCTATTTTATCTTTTCTTAGTTGTTCCCAAAAAGAATCAGCCTCACTCATTCTCTTAGACATATTGCCATTAAGGTGAGTGTGGAGGTGATCACTGGAATTTGATTCTAGTCTCAACTCATACTTCTGTCAGTCGTCCTTCTTCGTCAGAGAAGACGAACCATACATTGACTCCAACTAGGTGAAGGTCTCTTAATAATGAGGTGGTCGAGAGGTTGTCTCTGTCAATAGACCTTGAAGCAAGTACGTCAATGAGAAGCTACATCTTCTTATGGTGTAAATAGAAGGAGGAAAACTGAAGATTCTAGGCTTCAAAAACTGAATGAAGTAGGCGGTGATGGTTAGGGTTTAATTAATCATTGGAGCACCTTTAGTCTAGTGTTTAGAAGGTGAGATACTAAGGTTGGACCCCTCCTTCCCTTCTATACTCTTGACTCTTCTTAGTAGTGGGTCCCTCTATAACCTTGGTTGACTCCTCTATGTATTTTGACAGTTTTTTGAGAACTACTATCCAAAGAAGGGTCAGTGTGCATGAATCAGTGGGGAAATTTGTCATGTACCATCTAAAGGTTGATCGATCTTCATATGGTGAAGACTGAAGGGAATTATGGGTCTCCCTTATGAAGGTGATTATCAAAGGCAGGACAGGTCAGTACTCTGAGGGCATGTTTGATTTGCAGGAAAGGAATAGGAAGGGATGTTCAAGAGGATGGGACACCAGGGAATAGGTGAAGGATGGGACATTGGGTAAACCCATCCTATGTTTGGATGCAACATGAGATAGCATTAGCGACACATTCATGTTAGTAAAAATTAGATGTTCATCTACTCATGTATTATATTTTGATGGTAATTCATATAATTAGATATTACAAAAAATAATATTTGTAATAACTAATTTTCATGTTTACAAAAAAAATTTATAATTTTGCCCAAATTCATGACCTCTATATAGGCCTTCTTATAAAGGAGATATGTAATAGGGTTATGATGTGAATTATGCATACTACTTGTAAAATCAATGATTTGAATGTAAAATACATGACCTCAAGAATTTGTGTATTATTGTGCTAGAAGTTTATCTAAAGAATCACTCTAGGATGCACTTTATAAAATCATATTTTATACTTTGAAATTTTAGATTGTTCAAAATAAAAATGTCAATTATAGGAGTTTGTTTCGTAGTTGAGATAATTAGATGAACCAGAATTTTTTATTGAGAAGTTCACACATAGATGTTACATAGATCAAGAATTTGCTGAATTAGGTAATGGAAAACATGTTAACCAATTTAATATTGTTTCCTACTCCTTCAATTAAAAGTATACAATTATTTATATTGGTGTTGTCTCGTGGTCATGGAGGAAGAAATAAAAAAATTGCTATCAAGATTCAATATAGTATGGAACTGAATTACCTTTTCAATATAGTCGGTTCGTGAATAGAGATAACTTGGAAACAATTGTGTGTTTGAATTTTTTTCTAGCACTAACTTTCTCCCCGCCTGTGACGAAGAACATAGCAAGAAGCCTTTCTGGTTTATCAAGAAGATAGCAACATTGGTCGTTGTGAGGCAGACAGCAAGGAATGTGGTTGTCGTAGTGAGGAAGACAACAACCACTGTGAACAATTATATAGGCTGCCAGGAGCGCATCATTGTCATACGACCATAGGAATGCAGAGCTCCTACATCTTTTTTTGCATTGGGGATTGAAGGCACAGTTGCTTAAATTGACGCTTTATACCACTTAATACCTGGGGGGCAGGGCACTAAAAATTCCCAATCAGATGGGATTTCTGTTCAATGAGATTATAGCATCCTTGTTTCATTTTTACCCAAACAAACATGGGATTGGACATACCAATGGGATTTGAATCCTATCCTACCTATAATACTGCAAATCAAACGTGCCCTGAAGGTTTTCCACTCCTTTGAGAACTGATGGACAATCAGACCAATGCCTTCTGAAGGCGGGTACCAGAGGTAAATCATAGTTTGTCTTCGATTGTTGATCAGACTCATAAACCGATGGAAGTATTGATTCACAAAAAGCGAAGGCCAGATAGATTGACAACTGAAGGAGAACCTTGCTCGTTGAAATTAATGGTTCCTTAGAGTAGATGGAAGTTATACTAAGTTGGACATAATATTTCTATAGCGAATCAATTCAACCTTATGTCGTTGACTATATTTATTCTTTTAACACTAAAATTATCTCAATAAAGTTTCAAAAAATTAAGAAAGTAAGATAGTAAAATAGGAAAAACAAACATAAAACATAATCAAATATGACTGAAGGAGATATTATAGAAACTATAATTGCAATTAAAAAAAAGTTAAAAATGTTTGGGTTGCCTCCCTAAAAGTGATAAATTTATATTCTTTGTCTTAAATTTGTTTGGTATCTATATTCTTGTGTTGGTGGTGGTGGTTCTTGAAGTTGTAACTCAGCCCTCCTAGTAAGTGCTTCATCTTCATAGCATCTCTTTACTCTGTGCCCATTGGCATCAAATGTCTAAGACATTTCATTAAATAGTTCCATCATTCTAGATGGGCATATCTTTGTCAAAATAGATGGACTAGACCATCTTATTCTAAGTTTTCCCGAGAATATCCTGAGGGTGGAATTCAATAGGAGAACTTTATCCCCTTGACTGAGATCTTTTCTCTTTAGGTGGGAATCGACCCACACCTTGGTTCTCTATTTATGGATGTGGGCATTCTCATAGGCATGTAGCCTTAGCTCCTCAAGTTGTTGGAGTTGCAAAAATATCTTCTTGCCTACCATTTTGGGGTCCATTTTATGAAATTTTATAGCTCAGAATGTCTTGTGTTCAATATTTACTAGGAGATAACATGCTTTTCCATATATGAGTCCATAGTGAGTGGCCCTGGTAGGGCTCATGTATATAGTGCAGCATGCCCAAAGAGCATCATCCAGCTTCATGGCCCAATGCTCTCTAGTTCTATTCATTGTCTACTCTAGGATTTTCTTGATTTTCTTGTTTTACACTTCAACATGCCTAAATGTTTGAGATTGATATGGATCAGCAACCTTGAGATTCACTCCATAATTTCTAAGAAGGGCTTTGAATTATTTTTCCCATAAGTGGGTTCCCTCGTCACTAATGATGGTGCATGGAACCCCATATATAGGAAGATAGTTTTCTCAAACTCATCACATCTTTAGAGTAACATGTGGGTGTTGCAACAACTTCCACCCATTTGGATACATAATCTACTACAACTAGAATGTACTTGTTGCTGCATGAGGAGGGTAAATGGCCCATATAGTCTATCTCCTACATATCAAAGATTAATACCTCAATCCAAATGGAAAGAGGGTTCTCATCCCTCTTTGATATTTCCTAGTACGTTGACATTTATTACAAGACTTAGCATAAACATGAAAAATATATACAAGCTTGGTTAGTAAAATCCAGATAAATGAATCTTTGTGGTGGTTTGATCATTATCCAAGTGTATGCATGCAAGGAATGACATTCATATAGGATTTTCGGTACTTCTACGTTAGGTATAAATCTTCTATTTCGATTATCAGAACATTTTTTAACAGATGCCAATTGTACTAGAAATAATTCCTTATATTGAAGAATAACTTTTTCTTTTCAATATAAGATATATTGGGATATAATCATTGGCAAGCTAGGTAAAAGTAGATGTCTACATACCACGACATGACAACATCAATTGCCTTGGCCATCATGAATCCCTCATCAAGGTAGTTGTCATTTATGGGTATGTGATGGCCCTCATTGGGGTAGTTGTCATTTATGGGTATGGAATTATCCTATCCTAGATTATACCTAGACAAGTAGTCAACTTCCACATTCTCTTAGACCTTCTTATCAACAATTTCATGATGAAACTCTTGCAAGAGGAATTCCCATCTTAATAGTCACTACATGGTGTCTTTTTTGTCATTAGATATTAGATTTCCGTGTATTTTGTATACATGAAAAATTTACACCCTATCAGAGATGAACTGCATTTGTCAAAATCATAGACAATCACCAAAATTTCCTTTTCTGTAGTTGTGTAGTTGACTTGAGTTGCATCAAGGGTCTTTCTCTCATAATAAATGGTGTAGTGCATTTTGTCTTTCATTTCCCTAGGATGGATCCCATTGTATGCCACTCAACGTTGCACATTATCTAGGTAGATTATATAAGATAGGCATTGTAGTGAGAGCATTCCTTAAGGTTTTGAAAGACTTTAGGCGGTTCTGATTAAAGTCAAATATAGAAATATTTGTCAGGAGACTAGATAAGGGATTTGAAATCTTTGAAAAGTCTTTAATGAAGCTTTTACAATAACCTGCATGCCCCAAGAAGCTTTTGACTCCCATTATGGACTTGGGAGGTGGCAACTGGATCAACTTTATTATATCAATTTCAATTTATTTTTTGAAACTTTATGCCCCGAAATGATCCCTTCTGATACCATAAAGTGACATTCTCCCAATTCATAATGATGTGTTTCTCCTCACAACATTTTAAGAATAGAGATATATTCTTTAGGTAGTTGTGGAATGATGAATTGTACATGGAGAAGTCGTGCATAAAGACCTCTACTCTTCTAGGAAACCAGAGAAAATGGATATCATGCACCTTCAAAAAGTCACGAGTGCATGTTTAGGCCAAATGATATACGCCTAAAGGCATATCTACCCTAGAATCAGGTGAAGGTAGTCTTCTCTTGATCATCTAGATGTATTGGGACTTGATAAAATCTAGAATGACCATCAAGATAATAGAAATATGAATGGTCAGCCAGGAGCTCCAGCACTTGGTTAATGAACGGGAGGGGAAAATGGTCTTTCTCTATAGATGCATTACACTTCCTATAATAAATGAACATTCTCCACATAGTCATGGTTCTAGTAGCAATCTCATATCCATTATCTCCTTTAATTACTATCATGCCACCTTTTTGGGCACATGGACCAGGCTTACCCATTTACTATCACAAATAGGATAAATGATTCCAACATTGAGGAGCTTAATAAACTCTTTCTTAATCATCTGTATTAAGTTCTGGTTTGATTTCCTTTTCCCTTTGGATAGAGGTTTTGTATTAGATTAAAGGTGAATTCCATGCATGTTGTCAACATGGTTTAGCCCTTCAATATCATCAATTGAATATCCTGTTACTTTTCTCTTTGGTTTAAGCTTGACTAGGAGTTGATCTTGCTTCTCCTCAGAGAGAGAGAAGATGATGATCATTGGATTGTGTTCTTTTGTATCTAGGAACTTGTATTTGAGTCCTTCAAATCTACTTAAGCTTAGGCTTGGTCTTATGGGCTCCTTCCTCTTCAAGTGTCTTCTCAATAGAAGCATCTTTAGCTATCTCAATGATTGATTCCTCTTCAACATCACTGTCACTTTCCTCATCGTTTGGATAATCAAGAAGTTCAACAATTTTAGGATCTTCTATAGTTGGATTATGTTCAGTTAGACTCTCATCAAAGGATCAAAAATACCATTTTTCTCTTGAATTTTTTTTCAAAATTGTTTGTAGCTATTCATGAAGTATAATGACTCATAAAGAGATAGAGCCCACATGGAGTCTTGAAGCTTGACATCAATATGCTCGTTTCTAACCCTAATCGAGATGATTTTAGCTTCAATGTGAACCAAAACTCTTCCTCTAGAAAGGAAGAGACTTCCAAATATTGTGGGATAGGTTGGATCATCCACAATATTGATTACAACAATATCACAAGAGATAAAAACCTTCCCACTCTGATGGAAACATCCTCCACAATTTTAAATGGTCTAGATGAAGGTGTGATTAGAAAGTTGGATTCACATCCCAGTCTTAACCATGTTACTAAGACCAAGTCTTTGGGCTAATGTGAGTGGCATTAGGATGATGCTAGCCCCCAAATTTTCTAGTCCTTTTCTTTCCTTGTTATCTCCCACAATGAATGGAATGGTGAAAGCTCTATGGTCTTTTTGTTTGGTTCGAATCTTGGCTTGTACAAAAATTCTTGAGAAGTTGGAAAGCTTCATAGTTTCCACTTCACCTCCCCACCTTCTCTTGGTGACTAAGTCTTTAAAGAATTTTACATAGGTCAGTATTTCTCTGATGCCATCCATTAAAGAAATGTCAAGATGAAGCTTCTACACATCTTCATTGAACTTCTCATACCTTTTAGATGATCTTTGATGAGATTATATGGAAATGGTATTCTTGGTACTTAAGAATACTTGTTAGCTATAGATTCTTTGACAACATCAAGTTGTTTTTCTTCTACTAGATTTTCCCCCTTACCTTTTTTCTTTTGACTTCAACTTCTTAGGAATCTTTACAATTTCCAGTTACTCTTCTACCATTATAATTTCAGACGGGGAATCAGGAATAGGAATACTTTCTTGATGAGTTGTGGATATTGGCCTTTCAAAAATAGTTCTAGACTTAAGTGTGGAAATTTTTGTAGTTTCATGTCCTCCATGATTATGCTCAGTCGTTGATGAGATTCTTCCAAGAGGGTTCTTGATTAGTTCAGATAGATTTTCTAGATGTCGATCAAATATTTTGTTGTGAACTTGCTGATAAGCTATTTTCTTAGCTACACCACTGATCTGAACTTGCATCATACAAAGAATATTGTTGATGTTGATAGCACATTGATTTAACTTGTCATTAATATCTACTTGTCTTTTCGCATATTCTAACATTTCAGTCATCGACTGAGGTCATGGTTGGTTATATCCTTGACTCTGGAAATTCAAAATTTTGGTTTTGATTCTATTTCTAATTTTTATTTTGCCCTTGGATATTGTTCTTGTTCTACTGATAACTAGTGTTGCGAGTGAACTTGTAGGCTCCACCACCTTTCCCAAACCAATATGGCATTTAGGATGGATTATTGGGAATATTTGACATGTCCAAACTATGTGTCCAAAATGCAAGTGTATGCATCAAGTAGTATAGGCATCTAAGGCCCCAATGTCAAACTCAGGGAAATATTAATCTAGAAACTACTAATAACTATAACCTAATTGGCATGGCCTAAGGAAAAGTGATTTCTTGTTTAATTATAACTAATTGCAAAAATTGAGATCTAATTAAGTGGATTGTGCTCACAAACAAATGGATTCCTTAAGATTACAATTTCGCCATGGTGTACATTGAAATTAACTCCATTTCATTAATAAGCATGTTCTCTTAACCCTGGACTAAGGACATGCAACAAGTATTACCCGCTCCCTTAGTGTAATACACTATTGATACTAAGACAAATCCCACTCACATAGTGGTTTTGGAATTAGCTAGGCGCATTAATGAACCCTCTAGGTTATACCCTTCACAATTGTAAGCCCTCTCCTGAGGCAGGATATAGGATATGTAAATCTATGACCTTTTCAACACTTAATCCCTCTCCCTAAGTAATTAATGGTCTAAGTAATTAACTATAGTGATCAAGCATAGGAAATTCATTAAGAAATCAAATATTTAATTCTAGAATCAGTAGAAATAACTATATTAAATCATGGAAGTCAATTACAATGCATAACTAGGTTACTCCCTGTCCAAAGAAACAAGGGGATTAGACTTGCATGATTTCTATTGTAATGCCCCACTCCACAAACCACAAGATAACTCCAAAACTAACCATGGAAATAAAACTTAAACAAACAGATTGCTAGAAAGCCCTGGAAATTTAAAACCATTTTCATTAAGTTATCAAATAGCAAAAACCTTTACATATGAGTCCTTTCATGTCACAAGATACATACCATGTATGCCATCAGCCTATTACAAGAAAACTTGTCCCAAACATATGCATATCCTCCATAATCATACATAAAAAGGACATACAAGCCAGACCATGTTATGAAACATGCCTACAAGTACACCCCAAAAACTATTCCAAGTACCTGAGTGTACAGGGATAACTCTAGGACTCTAACAACAAAAGGACCACCAACAACACTTCCAACCTTGTCATCTACCATCCTTCTACTATTGCTCAGCCTCTACTACACGGTCTCTACCCCCTCATACACGTCCACCTAAAAACATGTGGGGAAAACCCTGGGGTGAGATTCCAAATCTCAGCGGAAGCTATAACTCTCCACCAACACTATTATTAGCACAAATAAGATAATTAAAGAACACTAGTAGAGCTACATCTAGGCAATTGCCACTAGCAAAATAAGAAATTGCAATTAGATTATGAAACATCTTATCAGCATAAAAGGAATATGAAGAACATGTATATTCACTACCAACTATACTGTACAAAAGCAAGCAAGGCTTCATCCAATATTTTTATATTTGAACCCAAGCAAGGTACTACACAGTTGATTACTTATTTTATTATGCCATGAGGATTTAAGTCGTACCATCCAAATCCAACCTACCACTGCTAAGTCGAAATCAGTTCCATACAAGGCCTATGGAAGAGTCGGAGTCCACAACCTCACCAAACCTCATGGTCAGTACATGAGTACACGGTAGAGACATACCCGTCAACTACAACCTATGACATATAGTCAACTGTGAAAGTCCTATCCCACCTTAGTAAAGGTCATGACAATAGTGAAATTGAGCTATGGCTCACAGTCACACTCCTTCTAGGGTATGACCCGTAGCCAATCCTGTGAAACCTCATAAGCAGCATATCGCTTAGCTATGGCCCGCAGCCACACTCCTACTAGGGTATGGCCCGCAGCCAATCCTATGAATGCATATACTCAACAGTATATGACTCCAAGCTTCCTCTAGGGAAAACCCATTTCACCATCCAGTAAGTGCTAATACTAAGATGGATCTATGGCACAAGGAAAAACTACATGATTAGGTTCAACTTGATTAGTTAAGTCAATTAAGTATCTTTTAGCATCAATCATGTTACAACATATAAAATCATAACAAATTCTATAAAGATAAGGGCATAATACTCTTCCAGTATATATAAACATATAGGGTGTGAACTTGTCACACTATCACCACATAATGCATGTATTACTGCCACTTATCACATCATCAATACCATAGTCATATGCTATGGGATATCAATCCCTCAGTTCATCATTTCTGTATCACAAATGCCTCAACATGCCTCTCCATGCTCATTCAATGTATAAAATGTCTCATCACCATAGCATAAGCTAGCAATGATTGTCAAACTCATAACACTTGCATTGTTATAAGCTTATAAAATAGGAGAGGTAACCACAAACATCATAACCATTCAATGATGGAGAAACAAGTAAAATTATCATTCATTATTATTAGGGTTAGGGTTTCCTTTTAACCGATTAGGGTTTAGAAGACTTGGTTCAACCATCAACCCTAGAACCATCACCTGCCCTCATCTTAGAGTGTATAAGGATAAGAAAGCATCATCATAGTTGATTAGATAACATTCTAAACACCATTGTATATGGCTCATGCATCATACATATATGGTTATCATTAGATTTTTACATGTGTTTCTCATCCACCTATTGTCACCCGATGTTGAACACATAACCACATAGGTTGCGACCACCCATCATGGTCCATGTTGCGAGCATGACACTCATGTCTCTCAACCATCTATCACATGTCGCGACCTTCAACATTCTAAATCATGTTGTGCCCGCAACACTTAGGGTTAGGATTCCACAAAGCATCTCGACCAGATGGTGTCTCGACCTCAACCTATGTCGCTACCCAAGTCCATAAAACTCCATCCATGTCGTAACCCAAGACCGTCATGGTCGCGACCCTACTTTCTAGGGTGAGCCTCAACACAAGCAAGGTAGGTCCAACACCAAGGGTGACTCGGCCACCACCCACCAAGGGTCTGAACCTAACATCACTAGGTTGAACTCAAACTCAAAGGATCATCATGACCCAAAAGCTATCAAGGTCATGACCATCATGATGGGGGTATTGCAACCTCCCAAGATGCACCACCTAGGTCACCAAAATAGAACTAAAACTGAAGGTGAACCCATATATACCATGAAGAAAATGCCACATACAACTAGTCACCAAAACTCTAAGTCATGGTCAAGAAACTACCAAGGGAGAACCTTATCCAAGGAAGAGAAAACCAAGCTCAAGATAACCAAAACTGAACCTAACATCCCTCCAACATGGTGAGAAGGCAGTTTAGAGGAAGAAAATAGTGATAAAAAGAATAAAGAAGTGCAATAATAGAGTAGGTTTAGTGTTATATAACCCACCTTAAGATGATCACCACCAAGAGTTCCAAACTCCAAGATCAAGAGCTCCAAGCACATGATCTAAGGGTTGGAAAAGCTCCATAAAAATCTCCACACTCGGCCTCAACAGAACCTAAAGAAAGAAGAAACACTAAGGTCAAAGGGTAGCTTAAGAAAGAGAGAAAACCCTTAAAACTGAACCAAAGGAAAGAAGGGGGAAAAGAGAGAAGAAACTCCCTCTCACTTGGGTGTCACCTTGTTAAAACATGGCTTGTCACCCTTGTGATGAGGAGCTTATTCTCAAGAACAACCACCATGTTAAAACACCATCTAAGACCGAGAAAGAGGGAGAAGATACCAAAGTTGGGAGATGAACTCGGATCACCCCACCTCCACATGCAAGAGGAGATTGGTTCCTCAAGCTCCAAGGACGAACCTCCTTTCTCCACCAAGCTCCAAGAATAAGAAAAGAAGAAGGAAGAAGATAAATGGCCGAAAGGGTTGCAAGAAAGAAGGGATAAGGGGTTATATAGATGAAGGATGAGAGACAGAACAAAGGATGAGGTGTCAACATACTAAGGAACCCAAGGGACACTTGTCCTCTCAAAAGACCAACATGTATCCATATGCAACCACTTAAACATGGCATGCAAGATATAGTGATACACTCTAGGTAATGTCTCAACAACCTATGCAACTCCACCCTCTATGTCACGATTGCAACACACCAAGGGGCTCCATGGTCACGACGCACCCTAACAACACCACTAGGTCGTGATACCAAGACCACCACAAGAAACCTACGTTGAAGCACACCTCTCCAAGCCTTTGTCTCGACCCAAGACAACCTTATTCATGACCACCACACCAAGGGGAAAGGTATCGACCATGAAACCCCCTCAACAAACCCTAGGTCATGACCTAGGTCGAGACAAACCAACAAATGTCACAAGGCCAAAGCACACCAACCCTAGAAAACCCTAATCACCACTAAGGGTGACACCACTCAACCAAGGGTAAAAAAAGTGCCCCAAAGCATCACACTCTCTCTAATGAATCCAAGAGAGAGAAGGAACACTCTGGTGGTGGAAAATTGCACATAAACCCCCTATATTGGGTAAATTGCAATTTGCACCAAAACTAGCACAGAAAGTGCAAACATCATCCAAACAAGCTCAAACTTGAAACTTAAGCATGACACAAGACCTAATTACATATAAAAATATTAGAGAAAGGTTCTAACCACATGATTAAGACAAAGCAAATAGGGTTACCCCAAAACTCAGGTCAGGTTCTCTACAATCCATACTCCCCTAACAAGGATTTTGCCCCCAAAATCCTAAGAGAAAAGAGAAGGGTACTTCCTCTTTATCTCTTCCTCGAGATCTCACATGGCTTCCTCAGCACCACGGTGATGCCATAGAACCTTCACAAGCACTATGTCCTTCTTCTTAAGCTTCTTCACTCTTCTGTCAAAGATCAACATTGGACCTTCCACATATGACATGTCCTCATCAGACTCTACCTCTACTGGTTGCAACACTAACTCAACATCAGCATGGCACTTCCTCAACATACTCACATGAAACCGTGGTTGCAACATGTGAAACTCAGGTGGAAACTCCAACTTGTATGCCACCTTCCCAACACGTGCCACTATAGGGTAAGGTCCCATAAATATGGGAGCCAACTTATCCTTCTTCCCAAACCTCAGAACACCTTTTTAGGGGGAGACCATGAGGTACACTTTATCTCCCACTTGGAACTCCAAGGGTCTACGTCATTTATCTGCATACGACTTCTGTCTGTCCTTTGCCGCCTTTAACTACAATTGAATCATTTTGATCTTAACTGTCATTTGTTGCACAAGCTCAGGACTAAGAAGTTGGTATTATCTCGTATCATAACAACACAACGGAGACCTGCAATGCATCCCATACAATGCCTCATATGGTTCCATGTCGATGCTACTCTGATAGATGTTGTTGTAGGCAAACTCTATCAAACTAAGGTGTATGTCGCAAATGCCCAAAAACTCAAGAACACAACTCTCAGCAGATCCTCCAAGGTCTGAATGGTCCTCTTAGACTGACCATTTGTCTGTGGCTGGAAGGTAGTGTTGAACCTCAACTGCTTATCCAAAGTTGTGTGGAGACTTTCCCAAAAGTGACTTGTGAACTGAGGACCTCAATCAAACACGATAGTTGGTGGAACACCATGCAAACGCACTATCTCATCAACATATATCTGAGCAAGCTTCTCATATGTATACATCATCTTCCCTAGAAGAAAATGTGCTGACTTGGTCAACATGTCAACAATCAACCAGATGGAATCATGACCTTTGGTTGTACTAGGCAGGCCAACCACTAAGTCCATAGTCACATGATCTCATTTCCACTATGGTATAGGAAACAGTTGCAACATCCCTACAGGCTTTTGATGCTTGGCTTTAACCTACTGACACACAACACATCTCACAACGAACTTGGCCACATTCTTCTTCAAGCCAGGAGACCAATACATATCCTTCATATTATGATACATATTGGTCTTGCCTGGGTGCATAGTGTACATGGATGAGTGAGCCTCTTCCAGCACCATCTTTCTTAGGTCATCAGCATCAGGAATCACAATTCTGCCATGGTAACAAACTGTCCCATCATCTGACTCATGGAAGCCATCACACTTCTCGCTGCCAAACTCTAATCTAATATGTTGAATCTTGTTATCAACCTCTTGTTCCTCTCTGATCTATTGTCTCAACATGGGCTTCACCTACAACTGTGCTAACAATCCTGCTAGCAAGTAAACTTCCATCTTAACATTCATATGATGTAGGGAGATCAGCATGTCTTACTTGTGGCACACCAAAGCACTCAACTGGGCTTTATCCATAGACAAAGACTAAGACTTCCTTCTTAACACATCTACCACAACATTTGCCTTCCCTGGGTGATAATCAATTGTGCAATCATAGTCCTTGATTATTTCCATCCAGCACAACTGCCTCATATTCTGCTCCTATTGTGAGAAGATGTACTTTAGGTTCTTGTGATCCATGAAGATCTGACACTTCTCACCATAAAGGTAGTTCCTCCAGGTCTTCAAAAGAATTCACTTGTCATGGGTCGGGTAATTCTCCTCATGTTTCTTAAGTTGTCAGGAAGTAAAAGAATTCACTTTCTTGTCCTGCATTAACACACAACCCAAGCCATTCCTGGATGCATCATAGAAGACTATGTATCCTTTTCCTTGCTCAAGTAAGACCAGAACCGATGCACTTCTCAACTTCTCCTTCAATGTCTGAAAAGCATGCTAACATCTGTCAACCCTAACGAATGACACAACACATCTTTCCTTGTCAACTTTGTTAGGGGAAAGCGATAGCAATGAAGTCATTGATGAACCTCTTGTAATAGCCTACCAAACCTAGAAAGTTATGCACTTCTATTGGTGTCTTTGGCTGTTCCCACTCCATCACTGACTCAACCTTCTTGGGATCCATACAAACTCCCTCAGTGGATATAACATGTCCCAGAAAAGCTACCTCCTTTAACCAAAACTCACACTTGTTGCACTTGGCATAAAGCTGATACTCTCGCAATACGGTCAATGCCTGATGAAGATGTTGTTCATGTTGTTGACTATCACGACTGTATATAAAGATGTCATCTATGAAGAAAACCACAAACTGATCAAGAAGAGATTGTAACACTCTATTAATCAACTCCATGAACATTGCTGGTGTATTGGACAGCACGAACGGCATAACCACAAACTCATAGTGACCATACCTCATCCTAAAAGCCAACATAGGTATGCCATCCTCCTTGATCCTCAACTAGTGATATCCTAAACTCAAGTATATCTTCGAGAACACTCTCATGCCACGCAACTAGTCAAATGGGTTGTCTATCCTTGGCAAGAGATACTTGTTATGTATCATCACCTTGTTCAATTTCTTATACTCTATACACAACCTCATGGACCCGCCCTTCTTCTTCATGAACAACATTGGAGAACCCCATGGTGACGTACTCATCCTGATGAAAACCTTGTCAAGCATCTCTTGCAACTATCTCTTCAACTCTATCATCTCTGTTGGAGCCATATTCTATGATGTCTGGGCTATATGTTGCTTGTTGATAACTAGATTGATCTCAAAATCAATCTCTCAAGTGGGGGACACCTGGAAACTCCTCAGGAAACATGTCCTCAAACTCTCTGACAACTGGCACCTCCTAGATACTAGGACTCTTCACCTCAGTATTCAGTACATGTGCTAAAAATGCCTCATAACCCTATCTCAACATCTTCCCTTCCACCATCGCCGATACTAGACACGTAGGAAGAATCTTCCTATCCCCCTTGAAGATCAACATCTTACTGCTTGGAACTATAATGCAAGGACACTCTAAACTTCTCAAAGATTTCCATTCCAAGGATTACATCAAACCCATTCATGTCAAGTTGTATGAGATCCACTTGAATGTTGTGCCCTGAAAAAGAAAGAAAACAGGAAGGACACTCCTCCTGCAACACTATAGAACCAACTAATGAGGTTTCTAACAACAAGTTATCTCTCTTATGACTAACAAGAAAAAGACAACTGCCAAGCACTTCATGAGTGATAAAAGAGTGTGTTGCACCTGATTTAACCAAAGCATATACAAAGCAAGAAGAAGAAAAATCAAAATGAATTAACTCCATATGACCTATCACTACTCGCAGATTGACTACTGCCTCCGGAGGACTCATAGCATAGAATCTAGTTGTTTCCTATTGTCACCCCCATCCTCTGCTTCCCTGAGTAGATGATCTAGCCTGTGACACTTGGCCATGTCCTTGTCCTCCTGCACTACTGTTCTGCTATTTCTGCGAGCCCTACTGGCTCTATCTCAGTTGCTGGGTCACCTCGTCATCTCTCACTGGGTACTCCTGTCTCAGGTGTCCTACCTACCCACACTTGTGGCAAGCTATGGTCTCAAACCGCAGCCTAGATGGCCCCGTTACTAACATTGTCCTGTGAACTCCAGCAGGTGGAAGGCTACAACCTCTACCTTTACTAGGTGACCACTGCGTCTGCACACTGAACCTCTATGATGTTGGCGATGCAAAAAACCTCAGCTTCTTAAAGTCTCTTGATAAATGTACTTAGGACTATGTAGGCCTCTTATTAGAACTTGCCTCCCACTTTTCTATCACATATCTCTCTATCCTACAAAAATAGACTCCACAAACATGGAAAACCTTTCTCGGTTCCCTAAGGTAGCCACCGGGGTAGACAACTTAATGTTCATCCCCTTCTCAAAATGCCAAGTCCTCTCATCATCTGTGGCATCCATGTGAGGACAAAACCAAAGAAGCTCCATAAACTTAGCTTCGTACTCATTTATAGACATGGATCCCTATCGGATCCACTCAAACTGAGTGATTTTTTCATCAAGATAGGTCTGTGGGAATTACTGACTAACGAACTCACATCAGAACTCCTCCCAACCTACCTCAACACCAGGTCTCTTCTCCTCTTCTATGGCCCACCAATGGCCAGCACTCCCCTTTAAAAGATACACTGCATGTTTAACCTTGTCTTCCACTGCGATGTTGAGGATATTGAAGGCTTTCTCAAGCTCAGTAATCCACAAATCTGCATTTGTTGGTTCATCTATCCCCGCATACTCCATCACTCCAACATGGTGAAGCACTTAAAGGTCATCCCTATTCTTGAAGATTCTACATTGGGAACTGGTGCCCTAGGCTAAGGTGTGGGCATACTGTCTGCCATATGTGTCATCGTAGACATAAACTACCCAAAAAGAGACTGAAAGGAATGATATTCAAATCATGGTTGGGTCAAACTGGGGACCCTCAGGCACCCGATCTTGTTGTGCTTGGTTCCTCGCACCTCCTTCTGTTGCACTGAAACTGCTCTCAATAGTGTGTTCTTCATGTTCTCCATACATATTTAGGCTTTCTTCTTCTTTTGCATAAGTAGAAGTCACTATAAGACAAACTTGAGGACACAAGAATAGACACAAACCCTATTCCTAGGTCTCTGTAGACTCAGTGAACCTAAAGCTATGATACCAGCCAAACTATGATGCCCCACACCACAAACCACAAGATAACTCCAAAAATAATATTGGAAAGAAAACTTAAACAAAAAGATTGCCCGAAAACATTACAAATTTAAAACCTTTTTCATTAAGTTCCCAAACAGAAAAAAACTTTAATTATGAGTCCTTTCATGTCACAATGTACTTACCATGTATGCTATCAGCCTATTACAAGAAAACCTATCCCATATATATATATATATATATATATATATATATATATATATATATATATATATGTATGTATATCCACCATATACTTACATAAAAAGGACATACAAGCCAAACCATGTAACGAAACACGTCTACAAACACACCCCAAAAACTATCCCAAGGACAGGAGTGTACATGGATGACTCTAAGACTCTAAAAATAGAAGGAGAACCAGTAGCACTTCCAACCTTGTCAGCCTCTATCCTTCTTGTTGTTGCTCAGCCTCTGTTGCATGGTCTCTCCCTCCTTGTGCACATCCACCTAAAAAGGTGTGGGGAAACCCTTGGGGTGAGATTCCAAATCTCAGTGGGAGATATAACTCTCCACCAACACTATTATTAGAACAAATAAGATAATCAAAGAACAATAGTAAAGCTACATGTAGGTAATAATCACTAACAAAATAAGCAATTGCAATTAGATTATGTAACATCTTCTCATCATAAAAGGAATATTAAGAACATGTATATTCACTACCAACTATACTATACAAAAGCAAGCAAGGCTTCATCCAATCTTTTTGAATTTGAACCTAAGCAGGGTACTACACAACTGGTTACATATTTTATTTTGCCCTGAGAATTTAAATCACGCCACCCAAATCCAACTGACCACTGCTAAGTCGAAATCGGTGCCATACAAGGTTTATGGAAGAGATGAAATCCACAACCTCACCAGACCTCATGGTCAGTACATGAGTACACAGTAGGGACATACCAGTCAACTGCAATCTATGACATATAGTCAACCATAAAAGTCCTATCCCACCTTGGTATAGGTCATTGTGCTAGTGAAACTGAGCTACAACCTACAACTGCACTCCTTCCAGGATATGGCCCGCATCCATTCCTATAAAACCTCATAAGAAACATATCACTGAGCTACAACTCGCAGCCACACTACTGCTAGGGTATGGCCCATAGAAAATCCTATGAATGCATATACTTAATATTATATGACTCTAGGCTTCCTCTAGGGAAAAACTATTTCACCATGTAGCAAGTGTTGACACTAAGATGGATCATTGGCACAGGGCAAAACTACATGATTAAGATCCACTTGATTAGTTAAGTCAATTAAGTATCTTTTAGCATCACTCAAGTTAAGACATATAAAATAATAACAAATTCTACAAAGATAAGGGCATAGTACTCTTCCAGTAGATATAAACATATAGGGTGTGAACTTGTCACACTATCGCCACATAATGCAAGTATTACTGCCACTTATCACATCATCAATACCATAGTCCCATGCTATGGGGTATTAATCCCTTGGCTCATCAATTCTGTATCATTAAACCATAACATACACTAGCTATGATTATCAAACTCAAAGCACCTGCATGGTTAGAAGCTTATAAACATGAGAGGTAACACATAACATCATAGTCATTCCATGATGGAGAAACAAGAAAAATCATTTTTCATCATTATTAGAGTTAGAGTTTCCTTTTAACTGATTAGGGTTTACAAGACTAGGTTCAACCATCAACCCTAGAACCATCACCCTCCCTCATCTTGGAGTGTATAAGGATTAGAAAGCATCATTAGAGTTGATTGGATAACATTCTAAACAACATTGTATATGGCTCATGCATCATACATATATGGTTATCATTTGGTGTTTACATGTGTTTCTCATCCACATATTGTCACCCTATGTTGACAACATAACCACATAGGTCGTGAGCACCCATCATGGTCCATGTCTTGACCACAACACTCATGTGTCTCAACTATCTATCACATATCCTGACCTTTAACCTTCTAGATCATCTTGCACCCACAACACTTAGGGTTAGGGTTCCACAAAGTATATCGACCAAATGGTGTCTCGGCCTCAACCTATGTCGTGACCCCAACCTATGTTGTGACCCAAGACGATCAAACTCCACCCATGTCATGGCCCAAGACCATCATGGTATTGACCCTACTTTCTAGGGTGAGCCTCAACTCAAGGAAGGTAGGTTTAACACTAAGGGTGACTCAACCACCACCCACCAAGGGTTTCAACCTAACATCACTAGGTTGAACTCAACCTTAAAGGAAAATCTCAACCCAAAAGCTATCAAGGTTGCGACCATCATGAGGGGGGTTTTGTGACCTACCAAGATGGACCACCTAGGTCACCAAAACAAAACTAAAACTGAAGGTGAACCCATAGATACCATGAAGAAAACGTCATATACAACCAGTCATCAAAATCCTAAGTTATGGTCAAGAAACTACCAAGGGAGAACCTTATCTAAGGAAGAGAAAACCAAGCTCAAGATAACCAAAATCGAACCTAACATCCCTCCAACCTCTAAGTGTACAAACACCATACATGAAGGCAAGGTAAAGAGAAAAACATGGAGAAAAACCTTCATAACACATCATCTACCAAAATTGGTACAAAAGATTAGGGTTTCAGATTGCTTTCAATCTAAGAAAATGATCTCCACCAAACAAGCTCTAGAGATTAACACTAAGCACAATCATGGTGAGAAGGCAGTTTAGAGGAAGAAGATAGTAATAAAAAGAATAAAGAAGTGATGTAATATAGTAGGTTTAGTGTTATATAACACACCTTAAGATGATCACCACCAAGAGCTCCAAACTCCAAGATCAAGAGCTCCAAGAACACGATCCAAGGGTTGAAAAAGCTCCACCAAAAGATCCACACTCGGCCTCAAGAGAACCTCTAGAAAGGGGAAACACCAAGGTTAAAGAGTAGCTAAAGAAAGAGAGAAAAACCTCAAAACCAAACCAAAGGAAAGAAGGGGGAAAAGGGAGAAGAAACTCCCTTTCACTTGGGTGTTGCCTTGTCAAAACATGGCCTATTACCCTTGTGATGAGGAGCTCACTTTCAAGAATGACCACCATGTTAAAACACAATCTAAGTCCAAGAAAGAGGGAGAAGATGAAGGTAGGAGATCAAAGGAACATCACTTATAAGGTTAACTCTTACCAAAGATGGGAGATGAACTTGGATCACCGCCACCTCCACACGTAAGAGGAGATTGGTTCCTCAAGCTCCAAGGACGAACATCGTTGCTCCACCAAGATCCAAGAACAAGCAAAGAAGGAGGAAGAAGATGGAAGGCCAAAAGGGTTGTAGGCAAGAAGGGATAAGGGGTTATATAGATGAAGGATGAGAGAGAGAGAAAAGGATGAGGTGTCAACACACTAAGGAATCAAAGGGACACTTATCCTCACAAAAGACCAACATGCATCCACATGCAACCACTTAAACATGAAATGAAAGACATGGTGATACACTATAGGTAGTGTCTCAACCACCTAAGAAACTCCACCCTCTATTTCATGATCGTGACACACCAAGGGGCTCCATGGTCGTGACACACCCTAACAACACCACTAGGTCACGACACCAAGACCACCACAAGCAACCTAGGGTGATACACACCTCTCCAAGCCTTTGTCTCAACCCAAGACAATATTGGTCATGACCACCACACGAAGGGGAAGTGTATTGACTATGACACCCCCTCAAAAAACCCTAGGTCACAAACTAGGTCAAGAAAAACCAACAAAGGTCACCAGGACAAACCACACCAACCCTAAAAAACCCTAATCACCACTAAGGGTGACACAACTCAACCAAGGGTCAAACAAAGTTCCCCAAAGAACCAAACTCTCTCTCATGAAGCCAAGACAAAGAAGGAACATTTTAGAGGTGGCAAATTGCATATCAACCCCCTATATTGGGTAAATTGTAATTTGCACCAAAACTAGCACAGAAAGTGCAAACATCATCCAAACAAGCTTAAACTTGAAAATTAAGCACACTATAACCCCTAATTACAACTCAAAAGATTAGAGAAAGGTTCTAAGAACATGATTATGCCAAAGCAAATTAGGGTTACCCCAAAACTCAGGGCAGGGTCTTTACATCTGTTGTCTCATACATAAAGGAGAAAAGAGAAATTGTGGTAAATAAGATGAACCTGATGTAAAACCCTAGAGAAACTGGTTTGGAATATCCCTTCAGAGAATGTCTTGATTCACATAATTTTGACTGCAAATATGCTCTTCAGAGGTGCCCAAATCATTTAGGATGTGGTTGTCTCCTTAATTTCCTCCTCTCTCAGCTCTATACTTTATTTCAATAGAATAGAATGTGATGATTAGGTCTGGTCAAACTTCTATTAGGTAATAAGTGGGACTTGGGCCATCATTAAGTCCTAGTCATCAGACCTATCATGATCTTAAATCTACACTGATTGTATTGAGTTGGTAATGCCGACTAGATGTCGGTGGCACTGAGTCATCGGCTAACTTGAATCTCTTGTTGTGTGTCAGTACTACCAACAGATGGGTCGGTAGCATCGATTTGCCATTTTGCTATTTTAACTTCTCCTGCTTATGAATGTTGGTACTACCAACAACTGGTCAGTAGCATCAAGTTTCTAACCTCAATTCATGTTGCTCTCTAGACCATAAGTCGATTGCACTGACTTGCCACTTCGTTGGCCTCGAGCATTAACTTGTTAGCACTGAGTCACATCTCGGTAGAACCAAGATTTCTTCAAACTCCCTATTGGATTTTCACATTAAATAGGTATTGTCGACTATAGAGTCAGTAGCACTAAGTTTCCTTATGAGTGCTAGAATTACCTAAATAATGGAAAAACCAACATAAGTTGGAATAAAATATGCTAAATTGGCATAATTCAACAAAAATACTTAATAAATGACGCAATATGTCACAAGCTAATAATGATAAATGATGCATAATTAATGTAAAAGTGAATAAAAGTGCATGAAATACATGGAAAATAGGTTGTGAAAAGTGAATAAAATTCAGAAGCATCAAAATCCCCTAATCTTAAATGGTGCTTGCCCTCAAGTAACACTATCTTTGGATCTATTTGAAATAAGTTAGAAAGATAATAAAAAAGATGACTTGCATTTCTCAAATACTCACCTGGCTTAGCGGTCCCAAACCAAACCTTACCGACCACTAAAAACTGCTCTATAGTAACCAAAATGTTCATTAAATATGTCCACACTTAAATCAATGAAACAAAATTAATAGAGCAGTTAATATCATACTCAATAGGGCATTCACTTGATGCACCATGTGATTCTCTATCTACGTTGTTCCTATCCACCTACCAATGTTGGAAGCAGCTCCCTATATAAAAATGAATGAGGGGATCAATCATAAATTTGCCCTACCATAAAGAGCAATGGGTGGAATCAAGTAGGTGGCTGTGAATAAGAATCACAACATCTAAATTGTTTGTGCAAAAATAAAATATGATTAACCTATAACATGAAGGAAATGATAAATGAGTGAATCCTAATGCCTACTATTTTGATGGAATGACACATGCACTAAAGATTCCATTTGATTAATGATAGTGGAAAAAAAGAATGCATGCATGTAACTATTTTCACTTCTCCTTGAGGAAAAAATCAGATTTAGGTTCAAGGCATCCTTTTCTCCCTCTTTATTTGATATTTCACCTTTTTCTCTACCCTCTTATTTTAGCATGATTTATGACTTATGGTCATGTTTTTCTTCAACATGTCATTAGTTTTTCTCTTTTTTATCATTTAGAGGGGTATGGATGTATATCCTTTGACTTGTATATTTGTGGAGAAAACTAGATAGATACAATACAAAAGAAAGATGCAAAAAGAGTATGCAATCTACATGAAATTTTTTATGCAAGTAGTTGATATGCAAATAATTTTTTCTTCATTTTGTAAGCTAATGAAATAAAAATACTAACTATCATTCCACCTATCATGCTACGTAATGCAATCAAGAGGAAACAATTTGGGTTACTTGATCATATTAAGTTGGTGGATGACATGTGCTAAAAGGTGGTTGGAATCACATGATTAAGAGATAATAACTGTCTTAAGCTATGACATGTCCCTCTCCTATCAACCTATGTATGGGGTAACCTCATATTTTCTTTCTATAAATCTCATTTAAGGTCCCGCTACTTGTTTGGTTGGTTTGGCCTCAAACTCCATCATCATCCACATGTCATGATAAATTAACATTTTCATTCATATCAAGTGTCCTCAAGCTGACTAACCCATACACTTCCTCTAGATGGTGTTGTATTAGACTTTGCAAATTTAGCTTAAGAAGATATGATAATTTTTAAAAAACTTATATTCATTGCAAAGGAACAAAACATATTTCTCCTTGATGATAGAGTAAATCATGACAATTAAGCTCCACAATTATAATAGGTAGATGTGGATCCTACACTTGTAAAAACAAAATCACTAATAGAAAATGGAAGATAAAATAATAAAATCGTTCCTACACCCCCTAAGATTAAACATGACTATATCCTCATTGTCAGAATTCAATTAAAGAGGTGGAATAGGGGTACCATGATCTATGAATGATGGTAGTGGTGGCTGAAATGTTCTTGACTGCATATTGGAATCAAGGTTGGGGAATGTGCTGGTGAACATGGGTGGGTCAGATGGCACAGGTGGTGGCTAAGGGCATTTCAAAAAATGTCCATTGCTCCAGTAATGGTCGTAGAGTGGCTACTGGTACTATTTGATGTGTTGCATGTGTGTGCACATGCTCTCCTGGTTGGCCAGGAGAAGGCGATCGTTGGCATAGATTGCATACTACTACAACAAAATCCGATCATGTGTCGCATGTATTTGTGCCAGAGTAAATGTATGTTGCTATTGTCTCTCCTGTATAGAGTGAAAACATCCCATACATGCCTTTGATGAAGAAGGAATCTGTTATGACCCCGCCTCCCGGTAACCCCCAATTAAGGGAGACTGAAAGGATAGAGTCGTTAACCAATAACCCGGATCAAAGGTTTGACAAATAATAATTAACAATTATTAAATTCTACCAACTATACTGAAATATGGAGAAAAATAAAAACTTTTGCATACCTCTTAAATCTGGGATTTCAAAACTTCTATCCATACAGATACTAATCTATCTAATCCTCCTTTGCACTTTAATTCTCATTTAGTATCACTTATGCCACTTTACTGTTTGTTCTTTTCATTGTACCTAAAACGCCGACAAACAAAACGTCGGTCATCCGAAGCTGGTATGTGGGGGAAACAATAATCATGCAAATATGTTAACAACGTAATCATTCAATTAATCATTTAACAACCAAGATTACATTTTAAGCCATACTACTCAATCCTTACCTATCCCCTAACTCTGTGCTATCCCTTGTATGCTACCTCTCATTAGGTAGCTTCTTACCCCCATGGACCTAACTTACAGGTAGCCAATACCTAGGGTAATAGAGTTGCATGACACTACCCGAAGGTAGCCCAATATCTAACTCATGATGACTTGATGGTCCTACCCCATTGGTTAACATTTACTAAGTCATATAATGACCTGATGGACCCACCCCATTGGTAGCCATTTACTAGGTCAACTATTAAGCCACAGAGGGGACCCAGATCTGAGCTAGTAGGCACATATCTTATGTGATAGTCATAGCCACATTATAGTTTGCATGAATTAAAATCATCCAACAATTAATTCATGACATCGATGAAAACTTCAGTAAATCTCAAAAAACTAACTCAAGATATTCATAAGCGTAACCACATACCTGATTTGATGATTTCATAAGCATTAAGAAAATCCAACCAAGCATGCAATCCAAGTAATTCAACAATCACATAATTCTTGAAAAGACTATGTACTCTATTTATTACACACTTTATTAAGAACCTACTTTATCAACTTGGATTCACTTTCTAGGGTTTCTGTATTCATTTTAGGGTTTCGTTTTGCAATTAGGGTTTCCCTTCATCTTTTACCATATTAAACCCTAATTTTATGCCATTACTCATAAACCCTAATCATCTCATCTATTCTTCAACATTAAGGTTATCTTAACAACATATAACCCTATTTTCATATTATAGGCACATTAATCATCAATTAAGCTTCTTTTTCATTAAAGTTACTATTTTTATCCCTTTAATCCATGACAAGATCATTATACACATTTATCATCAATTCATAGTTCATTACAGTCTAAATCACATATGAACTCAATTAGCTATTAATTCCACCTTTTATTCATGAGAAATCCCTAATTACTACTTTTAGGGTATTTATCCAGAATTAAGGTCTTTTATATACAAATAACTTAGAACCATCATTAAACAATCATATTTTCACATTTTCAAATTAAATATGGTTTTATCCTCTTTTACCCTAAATTAGGGTTTCTAAAATATTTAATCATTCTCACATGAGGTAAAACCCTAAATCATGCAATTCTACATCTAGATCTGGTTCGAATCTAACATTATCATTCAGCAGGTTATTAACACTTCAATTAACCCATTAAGCATTCTAGATTCAACCTTTAATCACAAAAAGGGTTTTTAACTCAAATTTAATCCACTTTTCATAAACTTATAGTACTTTTACAATTAGGAAAGGAATAAATATTTAATATCATTTTTATTGGATTCCTCTCGTTCTCCTGATCAAAATTCATATATTACTTGTCCTAATCGGAGTTACAAATATTGAGATATGAATTTTGTATGAATTACCTGTTTGAGCCAATGGCACGATGCCACGTCGTCAAATCCATGCAAAGCGGCCCATTGTGAATTATAACCAAAAGAAAGTTGTACCCCTCCACTTAAATGACCATCTTTATAACAGGGAGGGGTAGAATGGTCCAAAGGGACCTCTGCCTTCTTCCACCTCACGCAGGTGCTGCTGCTTCGCCCTAGCCGTGTGGGGCGCAGCTGCTTCTCTTCTTCCCGGAGCCCGTTGGCCGCCGCCGACTCCTTTCTTGGCTTTGTCACCCTCTACTGCCCTTGGGGCACCAAAAAGACCATGACCAGCACGGCTAGCATGGGTTGGGGAGAGCTGCAATCCATAGCTGAGTTGCAGCCGTGTAGCTGCTGTTGCGGAAGATCATGTAAGGTCTGGGGCAGGGAAGGATGGAAGATCTCTCCTAGGTCGTCGTGGGTGCCTCCTGCCTTCATCCATATCATTAACAACTCTTTGTGGTTCCATGGCCACGCTACTCCCCCATACTAGGGTTTATGAATGAAAATAAGGTAGGAGAAGGGAGAATTGTGTGGGATCTCTTTTGGAACTCGAACCAGGGCTTTAACCTTTATATAGGGGAGAGTTTGATGCCCTAAGATGGCTTGCCCGCAAGAAACGAAGTTCTTTTCTAATAGGAAACAAATTCCTTCATGGAGAAGCAAGATTCTCTCTCCTACTTACCTCTTTAATATATGCTTTGTTCTTTAGATATTAGGAATTCGAAATTCCTCTTTTATTTTCTCTATGCTTGCTCTTTTTATTCATTGGCCACGAATTTCTATTCTCTTTTAATAGAAATTACTCCCTTTTTAACAATTTCACAACATTCATTAATAATGCATTACATTATCCTCTTATTTTATAATTTTGGTATTTTCTCTTTCTTTCCTCTTTATTGGCACTCCTTGGATCCCAAGAAACTCTATTATTTCGAAATCCTTTTTATTGGATATTCATTATCCTTCCAGATGCATCTTTATGCATTATCTCTTCATTATTTCCCATTATCTTGTTTATTTCTCATTAAAATAGTTCTTTTTGAGGATTTCTCTTTATTTCTCTTTTATTTTCCTCATTGGTATTCATTTTATCATTAGGAATCCTTGGAATATGAAAATCCACAAAGGATCACTCAATTATACCTTTTTCCACTTATTTCCAACATTTTAACATTATTTTCAATTTCTTTCTTACTAAAGAAATACTTAATTAATCTTTTCTTTTCTTATTGCTTTCTTTTTGCAAATTTGGACTCCTTGGAACCCAAGGAACCCAAGAGGCACGAAATCCATCCTTGGATTACAAATCTTTGCCTTCTAGAGGTTTCTACCTCTTCTTTTCTCAAAAATTCAATTATTCATTCATTAATTGAATTTTCTTGTTATTTGGGCCCAATATCCAATAAAACCCACAACCCAAACATCAAGGCTATTGTAAAAGAAATCCATTTATTCGAACCAAATTATATCATTATTCATTCAAATATCTTTAATATGAGAAATTACAGTTCTCACCAAATAAACCCAAAAATTGGGGTTGTAACAGAATCTTTAGGTAGTGGAGGAGGTGGAGTTGTAGAGTTGGATGTTGTGTATCTATGTGGAGTCATGTGTAGATGTCACCTCTGTGTGAAAGGCATGGCATCCTCCTCCTCCTATTCTTCTTCTTCTTCCTCCTCATTTTATTCCTTTGCCTCAGTCTCCTCATCTTCCTCTACACCTTCTGGGACCGATACTACATCATTTGTTGGTCATCTGAGGAACCACATTCCTAGGAGACAGTAGATAGGGTTTGGGAGAGTCATTTCCTTCAACTTTCTGTAATGGTGCAATAGGTGTAAACCTTCCCATCATACTTGAAGATGATATGACACCGCTTCAAATACTTACAGTCGAGCATCAAGGATTTCATGGTGGCAGTAGCCTTTTAGAGGTCTAGGTGTAGGTGGAGAGCCAAAGGTGAGACTAAACCCCCAAAGTGAATTAGAGATTTCTTATGAGCCTACCTCTTCACCGCTAGCATGTGTTTCAAGAAGAATGAGCCAAAGTCAACCTTCTCTCTCCCTAGTGTGAGAAGTTCCTATAGAACGTACAAGTATACCTTATGTGTCTTCCCTTTTCCTTGAGTGGTACAGGAAAATATTGAGAAAGGGGTTCTCGATGTCCATCACCAAGGTCTGCTGTGAATTGATAGTAAACCCCTCTAGCTAGGTTATCATATACTCATATACCTCCAAGAGAAGGCATAGTCAAAGTTGTTGGGGGTGAAGCATACTCCACCCACTGGATAGTCATATATTTTGTTGACTTCTACTACTATGAGGTGGTGGGAGACATTGTAGAGTTTGAATTGGATATGCCCATCTTCCCAACCCTCTCCATCCTAGAGAATGCAACAAACCTCTAGTGATGTGAGAAACGCAGAAACAATCTTTTGTTAGGTGGGCCAGCCACCAAAGCAAGGTTGATCACCCACCATCCCCTTCCCTTGTCAGACTTGGCGGAGGCTCTCGCCAAAGCTAGTCTTGTTGAGGAAGGCCCATTGTATTTATATTTGAGATGTTCAAATATATTTCAATGTTTTCTGAAATAGTTATATATGCCTAAATTTTCATGTCTACTTTTTCAAGTTAATCTTGATCGGTAATTATTTAATTTAAAAAAGAAGCATATTTCTAACTCTTTATGATTGATTCTCACTCACTGCGAATTTTGTCTCACGTGAGTAGTTTCACTTGTTTTAAGGTTCTCAATAGTACTCAACATACATCAAAGATGAATCTCAACATTGACATACTCAAGTGTGGGTGTAGACTTTCCATTATGAGGTGGGAGTGTTGGGTGTTGTAGTAGAAGTTGTTATAGTGCCCTATTCATTCAGGTCCTAGGGAGTTTTGTGTTTCTTTCAAATTTGATGTTGTACTCATTAGCATATGCTAGACGAATAATTTTCCTTATTACTAGGTTTAAAATTGGGTGCATGCATATAATCTATGTGGTTGCTTATAGGCTGATGTACTTTTAGAGTTTATGCTGATAGTTTATTGTTGGTTTTGAAATCAAATGGGATTATCAAAAAGAAAAAATATTTGCTGCTTTCATTATGAGTAAAAGGATGATTTTTCATGTTTTCTATGTGATATCAACACTTTGATTGTGTTTAATCAGTATCTTGGATTTGGGGTCCACAATTTGTGGTATCAGAGCCTAGGTTTGTATTTGAGTCTATAGGGACATTGGAAGTCATGTCAGTATGTTCCTTATGTTGTATGCCTATCAAATTATTACTTATATGCTTTGAAATATGGTAGATCATAGATAGGAGGAGTAAGGTGAGAACATTTATATTCCTCTAACTGTCCACATCAGTAGGTTGCACACCAAGGACTTGTACATGCAGCTAGAGTGTTAGAAGTGAATCTAGTATAGGCACCAGCAGTATCCCATTATTCATTGGCCAAGTTTATCCAAATATGCAAGCAATCTATGGACAACTAATGTCAGCTAGAGTGCAAGCAACAAATAGACTGCCTACATCACTACAGTAGACAAATTGTCACATGTAGATCTAGTACATGGTTTAGGGAAGATGTTTGAGCATCTTTGACATGTTGGAGCTATAGATTACTCTAGTATAGCTGATCTAGTATATGCATTTCTCTAGCTTACTAGTCTAGAGAAAGCATTATGCATTCTTGATTACATCTACCATCCTCAAGGGTAGTGTATAACATTGGTGGGTAATAAAGATTTTAAGAGGGAAGGAAAACATGTGTCTTGGGTTTTCCAAGGAAATAGAAAGGTTCTCCCAACAAGTCTTTTATACAGTGGTAACAAAGAAGATAACGTGACATGGTTTTATCACTTATGATGCACACGTCATTGGCACTAAGGTTGATTTCATGCGATTTTAAACGCTTTGATGGTATGTGAGAACCAACTATTTTTTAATAGGACTTTCCAGGTATACCACCTGCTAGAAAGATTGAATTTTATATCAATACAAGGCCACATACATAGCCTATCCACATGTTCTGTATAATATGACTCCAATTGAGTTCAGAATTTGAAGAAGCAGATGTGGTGGTTTCTAGATAAGGGTTTCATCCATCCAAGCACATCTGCTTGGGTTGTTTATGGTCTTATTAATCAAAGGATAGGTCAATGTGGTTGTCAAATGTCTATCACCAGCTAAATAAAGAACAATAGAAAACAAATATCCATTACCTTATATAGACTATACATTTGAAAAACTAAGGGAAGATACAATTTCCCAAAGATAGATTTGAAATATGGGCATCATCAATTTAGAATCAAGTCTAATATTGTGTGTAATACTGCTTTTAGAACACGATAGGGTCATTATGAGCCTCTAGTTATGCCATTTGGGCTAATAAATGTACTTGTAGCTTTTATTAATATGACAAATAGGGTTCTTGGGCCAATTCTATATCACTTCATCAAGGTTTTTCATTGATGATATCATGATATTTTATAATGATGCAAGGCATCATGCACATCACCTATGATTGTCTCTAGAAATATTAAGACAACACTATCATGATGCTAAATTTAGCACATGTGAATTTTGGTTATCTGAAGTAGCATTTCTTGGCCACATTATTGCATGTAATGGAATTTGTGTAGATCCTAAAAGGTAGAGCTAGTCTGATAACGGGAGCAGCCAAAGACACCCACTAAGATTCACATCTTTCTTGGTCTAGCATGCTACTATAATAGATTCATTGAGGGATTCAATTTTATTGCTATGCCATTAACTGAGTTGACTAGGAAAGAAACATATTTCATTTAGGATTATCATTGTGAGATAAAACTTAACTCTGTAAAGAGAGGTTGACATCTTCTCTTGTTTTGACCTTAATAATGACAGGTAAATGTTATGTGGTATTTGTGATGGCTTAAGGATGATTAGGTTGTGTGTTGACGCATGATAGGTATTTAGTTTCCTATGATTCATGCCAACTTATGAAAAATGAGAAGCACTATCTTACACATGACCTAGAGCTTGTAGATATTTCATTATCTCTAAAGACATAAAGACACTATTTATATGGGGAAAGGTGTCAAATTAGTATAGATCAAAAGAGCCTAAGGTATATATTTATACACAAGGAGATGAATATGATACTACAATGATGGATAGAGTTCATAAAGCTATGATTGTTCTATTAACTATCACCCAATTAAGGCATATGTATTTGCATATGCTTTAAGTAGAAAGTCATCTTCCACTTCTTATGTAGATTCAATGCAATTTTACTCTTTATTCTATGCCAAGAGGGATTTTATTCTCCCTTAGACAGATGTGTGTGTGTGTGCATGTTTCTCATATTGGTTCTTTTCTTACATGATGAAAAATAAAGCCTGATCTAAGACAATGAATTAAAGAGAAGAAAAAAGGGAGATATGTTAATACATACTATTTTGGTAGAGATAATTGAGTGGAAGCCTAAACACTTCCACCTTTTTAACGATGATATTGTTTGTTTCAATGGTTGGTAATGTGTACCTAAACAATACAATCTTAGAAGGATTGTGTGTGGATGACCACTCCTCTATGTATGATATTCACCCTAGAAGCACCACAATTTATTAGAACCACAAAGAAGTATACCAGTGACAAAGAATGAAGATAGATGTGGCGGAGAACATAGTTAGATGTCTAGTTTTCCATCATGTAAAAGTAGAATATCATTGACTAACAAGTTTACCATAGAGTTTACATATAACAAAATGGAAGTGGGATCATATTAATATGGATTTTTTAGTTTTTTTTTCATGGAAAACCAATGGATATGATTTATATGGGTAGTTGTTCATAGATTGACAAATTCAACATACTTCTTATCAGTCAAGACAACTTTTTTATTGACAGGCATGTAAAAATATATGCAGATGAGATATTATCTCTCAAATGTATATCTCTTTCTATTATTTCTTATATAATGCCAAAACTTAGTAGTAGATTTTGGAATATAAAACTTAGCTTTGAGAACCTTCTTCCACAGCTGAAGAAGCTTGCTCCTTCTCCTTCTCTTAGAGAAGCTTTCACCAATCAAGAACTTTGAAGATAGGGATCAGAAAGAAGAAGCTTGAGAGCTTTACAAGGATACAAATGTGTATCTCTCTTCACATAGGACCTATCTCACTCATAATGATGAATTGAGGTGTAATCAAGAGAGAGAAATGGGCTCAAGTGGACAAAAAACACTCAACTATAGAAAGGACCTTGAATAGCATGAATGACCAAACTTGGAATAAACTCCAAGGGGTCCTATTCATAGCTGGGGGTGTCCACTAGAGTGTGAGAACACTTATGGACGTCATCTAGCCGTTTGGAGGGTTGCAACTAATATTTTTTTACTTTTACAACTCTCCAACATTTAGATTCACTTTTTTTCTGTGTTTTTCATATAGTGCATTTGATCAAGTTTCAATAAAGATAACTCATCACACTATGCGACAGGACCAATTTAAACCATCAGTTGAGTATTTCCTAGTGGAAATTCGATTGATCCACTTAAATCAATCTTGGGCAGAGAGGTCGTCGGTCGAGTTCCGTGGATGGACAACTCGACTGATTGACATCATTCTCAAAATTGAAACTCAACCAATGAGGTGCATGTAATGAATTCTTCAAAATGATTTTTAAGTGGTCAAACATTTGAATTAAGTGTCCCTGATTTTTTCTTTTCTTAGTTACAAGTCATATCATAAATACAAAGGTTTACAAAAATGTTCTAAGGTGATTTGGAGTGATTTCCCAAATTGCATATTTGCATTGCTTTTGACTTGAACTAAACCAAGTTAGGGCTTGAGCGATTTGATCCTTTTCATGTACCTAATGCCTGAAATCCATCTTAAAAAAACATATTAGATATATATGAATGGAATGGTTATGTAATTATCAAAATATGGATAATGTGTGACACTTAGGTCAACATTCTCCCCCTTTTTTACAATGACAAACCATTCCTTGACATATTGAAAAGGATATAAAATTTTGAACCTTTACCTTTGAGAAAATATGTGAGAGTTAAACATTTACCTTGTGAATTATAAGGGAATACATGAATGAACAATGTGAATTGCTCCCTGTCAATTCATGCTTACCTAAACCTGCATGGTTAGTCTATCCACAAATAACTATAGAACATACATACTATATGGTCCTCTAGCAAGTCACATGATATGTATATAATTGAGAATAAAAGTTTCATACAAGCATTAAAGAAATATGGTTGAGAGAACTTCTCCCCCTTTGTCATCTCAAAAAGGTAGGTAGGTATAAGAGCTGAAATGTCTTCTCCACAAACACAAGCTAAAGCAATCAACCATGAATATCACACATCAAATAGAGACAAAGAATAGAGAACAAGCAATCTAATGTCATAATCAAAATATGGGATAACATGCCACAAAATCATAAGATATAGTCAACCAAAGAGTTAGGGTACAAAAAATTTAAATTACAACACTAAAACATGGTCTCACAGAATGAGCTACAAACCAATGACAAAATAGCAGATGATAAAATAGCAAGACTCAGATACAATGCCCAAATGTCTTAGTATGTAAAAGTCTAAACAAATAGATATGATAAGAACATAAATACTAAAGAACTCAAACATCTAAGAAACATATATGCTATCTATATCAACGACATTATCACCCGCATCATCATCATCGGTCTTAGGCTCATAGTCCTCATCTCCATCTGAAGGTACAGCTAAGATAACAACATCCTCAGCATCATATCCAGAGTCACTAGTGAAGTCGTCATTAGAACCAACATCAAAACCATCATCCTCAGTGCCCTCATCATCATCAACAACATCCTCATTAGCCTGGTTAGGAATCTCATCGCCAAGAGGACCAAAACTATGACTGGGCCATCTGGCATTATTATCCTCTCAAGACATGCCAAGAGCAAGTAAATCTTATGCCTACGGGAAGGTGGGAGAAGGGGTCCCAAGACTAGAAAGTAGGGAAGCAAGAAGGCCATCATGGAAAGCTAGTGGAGGAAGCACACCAGGGGAAGGTCCACCATCAGTGACAAATGTGTCAATGGAAGTAGCAGGTGGAGGGGTTGGGTAGAAGTGACTATATGCATAAGAAGCATAGTCATCGCCTAAGTAGGTCTTGTAGGAGGGGTATGGGTGGATGCATGATAGGTTCAAATGAGACATGATCTGGTAGAGGTCCTAGTGGAGATGATCTTGAACCTAAAGGTTGTACGCCTACTTGTGTATCGTATAACCCATAAGGGCTTCATTGGACACTGAGAAAGAAGTGCAGTCAGTTCGAGGTGGTGGAGGTGGAGGTGCCTGGGTGGAGGCTCCAGGTGTGGTAGAGGAGGTAGGTAGGAAGGTATTATTGATCATGGCATCACTAATGCAAACTCCATTCTTACTAGCATTGTAATTGAGTTCATGGAAAAGACATTTATGAGTAGCAAAAGCAAACATACCACAAATCAAGCAGGGTAGGGAGGGTGGGTACCATGGATGTTCATCCCAGAGTCAAAGTGGGTCATATGGTGTAGAATGTATCTTGACCATTTGACTCCAACATTATTCAAGAGACAATACATGATCACAACATGGTTTTTTTTTTGCAATTTCTATTTGACTCTTCTTGGGATGGACATTACAGTTAACAACTAATGTGATTAGACAATTCTTGAGATCTAGGGAAGAGGATGGTAGGGTCAAATTCTTCCTAAAGGGTACATGAGGCTTCTTAAAAAACTTGTGGATATCAGGAAGAGTGAGATCAAAGTGTTGGTAGAAAGCCTCGGGGTCCAAAAGGTCAAAGTAGTTAGGGTAGTCCTTCCTCCATGTATCTGTGACCTTAGTTCCATTGAAATAGATATTCAAGGAATCATCTAAGATTGTAAATCTGATCTTGACAATCATGGAAGTAAGAGCTACCTGGATATTGGGTGGTGGCAAAATTGTTTCATAGTTACATGAAAGATTGTCATAGAACTCATGGACCGCCTTGGTGCTTGTGATGGATTTTGAAAGCATCGACATTCTACACACAATGGGCCTAGGTGATGGGTATAGAACAACTCCGCTATCTCCTCAATAACCTTCTTCATGTGGAGATGAGGCTCAAACATATCACTAAAAGGAAAGGGGTTCCTAGGAAGGAGCTCCTTATACCGATTTAGGGCTTCAGAGGAGACAAAGGAAGTTCCATCAAAGGTTAGAAGTCTAGGTTTGGATTACGATGGGTTAGATCCACTAGGAACAACTCTTTTCCTTTGATTTGAGGCCATGGGAACGAACTGAGAATCAACACTACCAAAGAAGGAGAGAACCTAGCTTGCATGTCAACTAACCACCTAGGATGGGTGTGGGAGAGGCAAGGTATGTTGGGATAGGAAAGGAAAGGGATGTGCAAACCAAGGGTTGGAGGTTAAGAGAGTTGGATCTAGGGATCAGTCAACTTTTCTCTAGTTGAGAGGGAGAATAGTCAGACAAAACCCTTTTTAAGATTGGTCTAGCTCGGCCATCAATCGATTTTTCAGTTTTGGAAACTCAACCGATCGTGTGCACACACTCGACCTCAGACTGGGATCGGTCGAGTTGGCAACTCAATCGACATGTAGCCTATCCAAAAACTTAAAAAAAATTAATTCCTAGCCTCTAGGGTGCTAATTAAATTTATTTCTTTAGCCTATTATGCATTTGAGACATATTGGGGCACATTTCACTCATCATTGGGTACTATTTTGTGGTAAAACAATCGTTTGCAGACAATACCCAAAACAAGCGAAACAAGGCAAGAAACAATATAGTTTTAGCACATAGCAAGCAAGAGATTATCAATTCTAAGAAAAAAAACATATAGGTAAGAGAACAACTAGATAGAAGGCATGTCATTATCATCAAGAGAAGTAATAAGAAATATTGATCTAATAAAAGAAAATTTCTCTCTAGCTAGAGGTTTAGTGAAAATGTTTGTAAGCTAATTCTCTATATTTACATATGTGATATAAATATCCTTTTTGGCAATATGGTTACGAAGAAAGTGATGATAGACCTCCATATGTTTAGCTCTACTATGCAATGTAGGATTGTAAAACAAGTTAATTGCACTAGTTATATAACAATAGATAGGAGAACCATCAAAATGAATGTTAAAGTCTTGGAGTGTCTACTTCATACATAGTACTTGGGCACAACAACTCCCAACTACAATGTATTCAGCCTCGGTAGTTGAAAGAGCCACAATGCTTTATTTCTTAGAGAACCAAGAAACTAGGCAAGGTCCTAGGAAGAAAAAAGTGCCACTTTTGCACTTTCTATCAATCAAACAACTTGCATAATCAACATCACTATAAGTAGTAAGAGTAAAGTCCCTTGAGTAAGGATACCATTGTCCAAAATTTGGGATTTTGGCTAGATACCTCAAAATCCTCTTAATAGCTATAAGATGTGATTTCCTAGGACTTGATTGAAAGTGAGAACACAAACCAACACTAAACATTATGTAAGTCTAAAGGCAGTTAAATAAAGTAAACTTCCAATCATACCTCTATAGAGCTTCTCATCTACCTTCTCTCCTTCTTCATCTTTATCTAGTTTGGCAGTGTTTGATAGGGGGTGTCCATTGGCTTGGTGTTCTCCATCCCAGAGCACTTAAGTAGTTCATTTGTGTAATTGCCTTGGTTGATGAAGTTCCCATTCTTTTTTTCCTTGATTTGAAAGCCAAGGAAGAATGTAAGCTCCCCCATCATGCTCATCTTGAACTCACTCTGCATAGGAGAACTAAACTCCTTGCAAAGACCAAGATTAGTCCCAACAAAGATAATATCATCAACATAAATCTAAATGAATAAGAAATTGTTAGAAGTGTGTTTTAGAAATAATGTAGAACTTTGCCCATGATATAGCCATTGTTTAGAAAAAAGTTCTTTAGTTTCTCATACCAAGCTCGAGGCTCTTATTTGAGATCATAGAGAGATTTTTGTAACAAGTAAACATGGTTAGACAAATTATCATGTTCAAATCCCAGAGGTTGAGCAACACATACTTCCTCTTCAATTGTACCATTGAAAAATACACTTTTATCATCCATTTGATAAAGCAAAAAATTCTTGTGACTAGTAAAAGCAAGAAACATTCTAATTGACTCAAGTCTAGGTATAGGTGCATATGTTTCATCAAAATCTATACCTTCTTGTTGATTGTAGCCTTGAGAAACTAACCTTGCTTTGTTTCTTACATAGACCCATTTGCTTCCAATGATCTTTCTATCACTTGGTTTTGGCACAAAACTCCCCACTCAGTTCTTCTTAAACTGCTCCAACTGTTGTGAGGATCCATTATCATCCTTGAGGGATTCTTTGACATCTTTAGGCTCAAGCTGAGAGATGAAGGTGCAATCTGCTTGTCCTTTGTTGTAGACAGCTCACGTCTTCACCCTTTTAAATGGATTGCCTATTATTAGCTCTTTGGGATGATGCTTTGCAAAGTGGGGGGTTGGATCCTTCTTTTCTTCATTCTTTTCTTCTTCATCAACTAACAACTCATTTTCTTTTTCACCAAGGTTGAGATCTTTCAAGTGAGGGATCACCTCATCTACAATATCATCATCAACATTCTTGGAAATAGAGGGATTAGTCTCAATAAATCTAGCATTGATAGATTCTTCTACTTTACACAATTCAATATTAATACTCTATAAACCTTGCTAGTAGTGTTGTAGCCATGAAAGAAAGCCTTGTAAGATTTCAGATCAAACTTGTCGAGGGGATTCTTGGTGTTCAAAACAAAACAAGGACAACTAAAAACCTAAAAGAAGTTAATGGAAGGCTTTCTACCACGCTATAAATCATAGGGGATTTTCTTTAGAGAAGGATGAGTGAAAACACAGTTTTGCATAAAACACGAAGTGCTAATGGCTTTGGACCAAAACTTCTTTGGAGCGTCATACTCTAGAAGCAAAGTCGTAGATATTTGCTATAGTGACATATTCTTTCTCTCTACAACCCCATTTTTTTTAGGCGTTCGAGGTGGAGAAAAGTTATGTGCATACTAGGATTCCTCAAAAAATCGTTCAAACAAATCATTTTCAGACTCCCCCCCATGATCACTACAAATAGAAACCATCCGACAAGAAGTTTCATTTTCAACTCATTTGCAAAAAGTCAAGAAAACATCAAGAGTATCATGAAACAATAAATAAGGTCCAAGTATAACTAGAAAAATCATCGACAATCACAAGACAAGACTTGCTACCATGAAGTGATTGCGTATGCATTGGTCCAAATAGATCAATGGGAAGAAGCTCAAGAAGTCTTTTGGTGCAAAGGACTCCTTTGAATTTGAAAGAGGATTTGGTTTGCTTTCCTTAGGTACAAGGTTGACATTTCTCATCCTTTTCAAAATCCAATTTAGGAAGTCCTTTGACCAATTCTTTTTTGGTCAACTTCTTCATTTGATGCATACTTACATGACCAAAGCCTACAGTGCCATAATGAAATATCATTCGATTTGGCAACAAGACATCTACCAACAATAGGCTTAATAGAGTCAAGAATAATAATTTAAAGATTACCATTTCTAGTTCCCTTATATATGACATTGTAGGAGAGGGAATCTAGAAGCAAGCATTCTAAAGAAGTAAACAGAAAAAGATAACCATTATCATAAAGTTGACTAACACTTATTAAATTGTGATGTAGGCCATCCACAAGAAGTACATTCTTGATGCATAGTGAATTGCCTACATCACCCTCACCTATTACCTTACCCTTGTTGTTGTCCCCAAAAGTCACTGATCCTCCTTTCTTCTTAGTGAATTTATTAAAATGGCTTATTTCACCGGTCATGTGTTTTGAACAAACACTATCAACAATCCATTTGTCTTTTACCTACAAAAAAGGAAGATAATCAGTGCCCAATTTAAACTTTGGGATCTGGGGTTAGCTTGGGGACCCATTTCATCTATGGGTTGGACATCTTCTCCTTGCAAGGACAATAAGTAGAATAATGATCATTACTCTTATAATGAACACAAACCATAGGGTTCTTAGAGCTGGAAGACTCTCCGTGTAAGATTGGAGGTCCCTTGCTCTTCTTCTTACCTTTTCATTTACCTTTTTTATTTGGTAACCCAGGTGACTCGTAAGGCTTTCATCGAGCCCAACCTGGGGAGCTCGACCCCATCCCATAAGGAGCATAGCCCATTAAGTCACACAGAGGCCGACTGCGCTACGGGAGAAACAATTTTGAACAGCACCACTAGGGGGATTCAAACCCGGGACCCTTCGTGAGGGGCCCCGTGCTACAACCACCTGAGCTACTTCCCTTTTCCTTTGCCTTTTATGAACCCTCATATCCTAAACAAATCGTACCACTATTTTGGTGGAGTGATCCAAGACATCATTGAGTGACTTATTCCCTTTGAGGAAAGTTTGTGAAGTGTCTTTGAATTTGTGATTATCATTGGTAAGAGTGACAACAATAGAAGACAAATGAGCAATATCATCATTAGCGTTCAGTAGGATGTCTTCTAAGCAGAGGGCTTTAGTCAAACAAGAATATCTTTCCAAAGAAATAGAAGCAAATTCATTGCCAGGAAAAATAGGTCTAGAAGATAGATCATTATCAAGAAACCTAGCATTTTTAGTTCTAAGCAATACAATCCCATCAAGATAAATTCTATTTTCATCCTTAGTAGTGTTACAAGCAAGCTTAAGATCATTAATTTCAATTCCAAGCAAAGCAAGATTATCTACTAGGACTTGGTTTTCTTCCTTATGACTAGTGGTTTTCTTAAGGTAGACACCATTCTTAACTTCAACTCCATTGTATTGGATTTTAAGATCAATAAACTTCCCTTGCAAGGAATCAATGCTATCAAGATGCAACATTTTAATTTTATCAGGAATCTCAATTTTAGCATATAAATCATCAATGATGTTACCCAACCTCTTCTTCTTAGATTTACATTTGGAATAACAAGAACGAGAAGAATTAAGCATGTCAATAAGAGTTTCTTTGTATAAATCATGCAAGCTTACCTAACTTATCTAATCAATGTCTTCACTTGTGGATGCCATGAGTGCAAGATAGCATTCTCCTTCATTGGAGATTGAGTCACTAGAGGAGTATTCCTCCCAAGCTGCATGAGTTGCATCCTTTCTACTATTCTCCTTCTTATCCTTCCTCTTGTACTTGCCTTCCTTCTTGTAGTCATCCTTCTTCTTGTGGCTGCTCTTGTGGTGGCTCTTCTTGGATTTTGGGCATTCATCCTTCTAGTGACCCTTTTGTCCACATTCATAGCACCTGGAGTTGAGGATGAGGAAGACTTTCCCTTGAAGTTTTTTCCCTTGGAGTAGTTTGCTTCATGATCACTAGGGTCATCATCTTCACTTAACGAGGGAGGAGAAGACTAGAAAGAAAGTTGTTGTTGGAGAATAATTGCCTCCACTTAAACTTTGAAGGCAATGTCTTTTATCTTCTTTGATTCCTTATCCTCTTGCTTTTCATCTTCTTCTTGATTTTCAAGCCTTGTCTAATGAGCTTGAAGGTTTCCAATGAGCTTCTTGGTGGCTAAGTCTTAGAGACATCTAACTTCTTCAATTGAAGTTACCTTTGGTTCCCATCTCTTGGGAAGGGACCTAAGTATCTTGAAGTTGATTGCCCCTATATCCAAGGGGTTTCCCAAATTTGTAAGTCCATTGACGATGGTGTTGAGCCTAGAGTACATGTCTGGCACTCTTTCCTTCTTGCCCATCTTGAAGTTCTCAAGAAGCTCATTGAGCATGTAGATCTTAGATTCCTTATCTAGTTGTGTGCCTTCATATGTGATGCACAACTTGTTGTTGGCTAAATGGACATCTATAAATCCCTTTGTTTGGATTATGACAAACATTTCATTCTTATTGATCTAACGAGCTACTTGAGAGTGCAGGATTAAGGTGGATGCCAAAGTAACTCGGGAAATCCATATGCTTACATTTATGTTTTCATGCAATGTAATCGCTTTGTAAAAACTTGTACAAATATATAATGTACAAGTACTTAGATTGCATGTAAATCAAGCATTAGATCTTCCCTAGCTAAACATCACATTTAGATAAGTCATCCCCTTCAAATAGAATCACATTTGCACACTCATACATATAGTTAGTGCCTAAATTGAAACATTGAAACAGGATCAATCTCGGTCAACAAACTCCTCGACCGAGACACTCTCGGTCGACAATCTTCTCGACCGAGAAAGATCCAAAGTAGCCGTTAGACACAACAGACAAGTTAGTTGGCAGTTGGAGAAAGACGTTGCAAATCACTTGTTCCAGAGTGCCTGTCGGTCGACAAAAGTTCGACCGAGTAGGTGTCTCGGTCGACTATTCCTCGACCGAGATGATCTCTGACAGCAACTGCAGAATTAATTAATTAGCCGTTGTTAAAGCAACAACTTTGTACCTAACGGCTAGTTAAGCACTTAGAAACCCCTAGAAGTTGTCTAGAACGTCCTTAAGCATCCTTAGGCCATTCCTATAAATAGGACAAGCCATAGGACACTCATACACACTTGCTACATTTGAGAAATCCTTGAGCATACTTTGAGCAATCTGTTTGTGAGCAATTTGAGCATTGTGACAATTGGCCATTTCATTCCTTAGCTCATAATTCATGTCCTATAGGCTAGTATCTCCTACCCACTGCAATCACAAGTCCACATATTTGGTTAGGAGATCTATACGCTTGATCTAGGCAAATCAAGCCTTGGGCTACAAAGGATAAGTTGTAATTTCCTTTTTTCTTTCTTGTTCTTTATTACTGTTTGTACTCTCCTTGCTACTCCTAGGTTGGAGGCTGCGGATTGGAGAGGGTGGAGTTCTTCTTGGCGAAGAAGGTGACTTTGAGCTACTTCAGAAGGCTGGTGCAACGGGAGGTTACTTCTAGAGAGGAAGGCTACTTCAAGGGGGAGCTTGGAGTTACTTCAAGAAGGCTACCTCAAAGTTGGTGCACCTACTTCAAGTGAAGGCTGCTCAAAGGGTGTAAAGGAAAGTATTGTATTTTGTATAAATCCTTGAAAAGGTAATAAAATAAATACTTTCAAAATCTCAGTTGGGTAAGCAACCGGGTAGTGGACTGACAACTTTAGTAGTTGCTAAAGTTGGAACCACTCTAAATACCTGTCTCCTTCTCCTAACTTTTAATTGTGGTTGTTTGAGTTAAATAAATTGTTAAAATTTAAAAAACTCTATTCACCCCCCCTCTAGTGTTTTTTTCAATTGGTATCAGAGCAGGCTTCAAGGAACCCTAATCAGGTCTTGAAGAATGGAGGGTAATGGTGATTACAATCACAACAAAAGGTGCTGCTTGGACAAAACTACAACATGCTGCAATTGGTGCTTAGGAACAAGCCACACAACAACTATATGCCCATGGAGATCAAAGAAGGAAGATGAGAACAAAGATTGTCTCATTGCTACAACTAGCGAGGAAGAAGAAGAAGAGGTAAGTCTTTTTGATTTATCCAAAGAAGAACTAGTTGCTAGCCTTGAAGAAACACATATTAAGTATGTTGAATGCAAGAAGAAATTAAAGAAATCAAATAAAGCAAATGATGAATTACATGCTAAGCTTCTTGCTATTACATCTGAAAACGAAGATCTTAAAAAGATCATTGAAGATCATGATATTGAGATAAAATCTATAGAGGCAAATTGTAATCTACTTTCTTTAGAGAAGAATAATTTGCAAAGTCAAGTGAATGATCTTCAAAAACAACCCATTTTATGCAACCATCTAGATTATGATTCTATTGTCAAAGAAAGAAATTCATTGTCATCTAATCTAGATCAAGCAAAACTAGATATCACGAAAAGAATGGAAGAGATTGCCAAGTTACAACAAAAAGTTAGTAATTTAAGTAATAATGGAATTCTTGATCAAATCTTAGATAATTCCTATCATCAAAATGGGAGAAGAGGACTAGGTTACAAACCTAAAGGGAAACCCTATCAACAACCTAGTTGGAGAAAGTCACAAACCCATCAATCTATATATGTACCTAAAAGAACATTTTCACCCAAGGACAACACAGAACACAATCATAGAAAAAGATATGAGGTTGACTCGATATGCTGTCATTATTGTTTGTGCCTTGTTCACTATTCTTTTTCATGCCCTTACAAGAGAAAAGATGTCGAGTTAGTTTGGGTTCCAAAACCTCCAAACTAAATGAACAGAATCAAGTTGAGATATGACCAAGGACCTTAGTTGCATATTTCTACGTCTATCTCAACTCAACATAATGGGATAATCAATAAATTTAAGTATCTAAATATTTAACTTGCATATGTTTTATTTGAAAGCAATTAACAGTTTCAGAAATATTGTCGGTCGAGAGACTGTCAACCGAGACACCGTCGATCGAGAAATAGTCGACCGAGCATGTTACTGATTTCCAGTCTGTTGTAAAAATTGCTAAATTTCTTTGAAATTGATGAAATTGCTATCTATTCATGATTAATGATTGGATATTTATTTTGGAAATCATCCATACAAATTTAAATTAATATTAGTTTATTCCCTAAATGATTTAAAATCAAATTATGCTTAGAAAAATTCACATGATTTCCTTATTTTCTGGTCTATCCATATAGAGATCATGTGATTAAAATCATGCGATTATTTACTGTTATTATTACATCATGGATATACTTTCACCATTTGGTACTGAGATTAGCTTGATAGATAATTGTCTACTTGGATCCATGATAGGCAAGCAAATGCTTTATTGGTAATATGTTATGCTTGCAACACATAAGATAAAATCTCTTAAAAAGACTTGAGATATTTAGTGCTTTTCAATTGAGATATTTAGTGTTTTTCAATTGATATTTAGTGTGCATTCAGTAAAAGAATTTTATGAGAATACTAAACGACGTGAAATTTGATATTCATATTACTACAGCAAAGCCTATATTTTAAAGGACAAATGTTTTCATATTAAGTATTATGCTTCAACTTAATACTTAATCAAATCCTATGCAGATTTTATACTTCATAATGTTCAAATTGAAAAAATCTGCAAATCTGCCTCTTGGTTAAAATGAAATTTGACCAAGGGGCGCTATGGTCGTAGTCAAAATTGACCTAAAATAAATTTTGACACAATAATTAATTGAATATCATTTTATTAAAAGCAAATCAATTTTTTATCACAAAATTGTCTCAATATTGTCAATAATAAAACAAAATATCACTCCCTTAGAAAATATATATGCTCTACAAAAAATTTCGTACCCAGTAAGTCTGTCGGTCGACAAATCTTCGACCGAAAACCTCTCGGTCTGCCCACTTCTCTCGACCGACAGAATCTAGACAGACCTAGCATCGGACACACTTCCGGTCGACAATTGTTCGACCGAGACATTGTCGGTCGACGATTGCTCGACCGAGAAAGAGCCTTTGGAAAATGACCGTTGCAATCCGACCGTTACCGTTAACGGCCGACTGTTACAAGTCGACCGTTGGACGGCCAAGTGGCGCGTCTGGAATATGACCGTTGCGGACGCTCAGTCGACAAATTGTCGACCGACCCGGTCACTGGATTGCTATAAAAGGAGCAAAAATGGGTCATTTCTTCACACCTTCTTATTCTTGTTTCCATAGGCTCTCTCTAGTGAATTCCTGTGCAAATCTTTAGCATTCTCATCCCCAAGAATTCCTTGCTTCTTCTCTACCTTCAAGCAACACAATGGCATCATCCTCTGCTCGTGGAAAGAAGAAGGTCGCTGGAAGGAAACAAAGGGAGGCTACTCCACCATTGACGATCATCAACGACATTTCCTTCGTCGACGGAGATGCTGGTGATCGTTATCTACGGCTTTCCTCCAAAGCTCCTCTCCCACGATGACCAGTTGAAGTTATGGACTTCCTCAACATCGTCGACTTGGAGGACCTTTTCGAGGTGCAAAAGTTAAAAGAATTCATCAACCCTTCTTTTCCTTCCTATTCCATCAAAGTAGTGAATGAATTCTATGCTAACCTCATCTCCCACTCTGAAAATGAAACCATCTTCTTCTATACTATGGTCAACGGGCATAGCTTCCGATTTACTGAAGGGGATATTCTTGACATGCTAGATATTGACATAGATGAATATCAAGACACCCTTGACCTTACTTCTGGAAACCCACTTAATCAATTTGCCCAAGATGACCATACCGTTAGTCTTAGTGACATCAAAAGGACCATTTTTCAGTCCAATACAACCTGTCACGAAGATAGAGGCACATACTATGCTATAAATCTCAAACCAGCTGCTAGGATTGTAAACCTTATTGTTTCAACAAACATACATCCTAGAGCCAATAAATCTGAAGTTCCTATCTTTCGTATGTGTCTAATATATGCCATTATCTAACGTATTCCCACAAATTTTATCCGCATCATTCTTAAAAACATGCTTGAGTTTTCTGGCAATCCTCCATATGCTGATTTTGTATGCCAAATTACTCAACATTTCCTTAAGACTCAACTTGAGGATATGGGATATACATGGGAGCGTAGACCACAAAAAATAAGTAAGAATACTGTAGAAAAAATGGGGATTGATTTCGGTCATAAGAGGGCTAGGGTAGAAGGAGAAACATCTACACAAGATATACCACCTCCACCTCCTCCTACCAGCCTACCTTATGACCCCATCCAAAACACTCTAACATATGTTGCTGGGTCACAATATCATCTTAGTAAACAATTAGATTATAACCATCATGCCATGACTTATCTTAACCAAAGAATGCAAAATCTTTCTCCAAACCAACCAGATGAATATCCCTATTCTTTAAATCCTGGCATGCTCAATCCATATAACCCATCTTACAACTATTATCAACCCCCACCTCCACCATCTACTGATCTCACGCATACTCAATTTTCATCAATGCAACTACAAGATATTGCTGCTCATTTTTGATTTGATCGTGTTCCAACCTTCTTGGAGGCATACGCCTTAACCAAGACAGGTGCTCTGGAGTGGCAAACATTAGTTCAGTATTATGGAGCTGAGCCTTTTCTTGGGAAAGACCCTGATGTTGATGTAATTCTTAAGTCTTTCCAGTGAGATGTGGAGTTGTATTAGTTGTAATGGAATCTTTGCAAAATTGTAATAAATGGACATGATTTGGCTATCTTTTCATGCTTGTAATGAAATTAGTTATCTTTATAATGGATTTTTTTTTGTGGCATCATTTGAATTTGGATTATGAGACTATTGTAGAGCATACAAAATAAGGGGAGACATAAATACAAGTAAATCAAAAAGGATGAAAAACTTTGCAAGTACCTAAAAGTTAAAGTTATGGCTAAAATGATATCTATTGCAAAACACTTATACCTTGGGGGAGCATAGTATAAGATTAAAGGGGAGCTCATAGAAACAAATTTGATTATTTGATTGAGAAGCTTACAAAAACATTGCAAACATCATTTGGAGCTTGTTACGACCTTAGTATTTTTACTCTTGGTTATGAATAAATCCATGAATCTCATAAAAGTGATATATCTTATTCTTAAAAGGGACTCTCTAAACAAATCAGGGCTTAACATCCCATGCATTTAGTTAAGAGACATTTTTATGCACTTTAAAACTAAAGGATTCCCATTTCATTTTTTTAAGGCTTGACATCCCTTGTAAAATGGGTGAGAAATCAATACACATAGGCCATAAACTTAAAAGAAACTCATATCATTTCAAGGCTTAACATCCTTTGCAAATGATTGAGAAACAAATTGTGGCTAATATTGACAATAAAAATCCCTTGATTTTAATTGGATATCTTTTTAAGGGGGAGTAAGGCTTAAAAAGGAAGACACAAAGTCATACTACATGATTATATTGGATATCTTTTTGAAATGACAAAGGGGGAGAAATAATATAAATCACAAACATAAAATTAAAAATGAGTTTTATTAATCTTGGCCAGCAGTCACTTGCAAAATCAAAGATGGTTACAAAGGTAAATTTTCAGGTATGAAACTCATATGGTTTATATTTGAGATTTTATATTTTTGGAAATGTTTGTCATCTTCAAAAAGGGGGAGATTGTTGGCTAAATGGACATCTATAAATCCCTTTGTTTTGATTATGACAAACATTTCATTCTTATTGATCTAACGAGCTACTTGAGTGTGCAGGATTAAGGTGGATGCCAAAGTAACTAGGGAAATCCATATGCTTACATTTATGTTTTCATGCAATGTAATCGCTTTGTAAAAACTTGTACAAATATATAATGTACAAGTACTTAGATTGCATGTAAATCAAGCGTTAGATCTTCCCTAGCTAAACATCACATTTAGATAAGTCATCCCCTTCAAATAGGATCACATTTTCACACTCATACATATAGTTAGTGCCTAAATTGAAACAGGATCAATCTCGGTCGACAAACTCCTCGACCGAGACACTCTCCGTTGACAATCTTCTCGACCGAGAAAGATCCAAAGTAGCCGTTAGACACAACAGACAAGTTAGTTGGCAGTTGGAGAAAGACGTTGCAAATCACTTGTTCCAGAGTGCCTGTCGGTCGACAAAAGTTCGACCGAGTAGGTGTCTCGGTCGACCATTCCTCGACCGAGATGATCTCTGACAGCAACTGCAGAATTAATTAATTAGCCGTTGTTAAAGCAACATGTGATAACCTAGATTTTAGAGTTTTAATAACTAATACAATAATTGAGAGACAAGCATTCTATGTAAGATGTCCAAATACCAAATTGAGGAATTGGTTATACAATCATGAATTCCTTCACCTAAACTAGGTGATTTGAGATATGATGGAGGACTATGATGCTTAATTGAATTCAATTATGAAGGAATACTCTTACTAATTGATTAAGCTCTCATGAGACCAATCTTTCATTTAGTGATCTGTTGAGTAAAGAAATAAATTCTTTTGAGGAATTATATACTTTTGAACCAATGTTGAAGTTCTGGTGTCAACCTTGACTAAATGTCCTACCAAATTCGCATAATGTAAAACCCAAAGTGTCACATGTAGGTGAACTTTAGGTTTTAATGTGCTTAGTCAATAACCATGCCTAGCCTTCGAATTTCATTCCCAAATTTACGACACAGCTACATCATGACTTTATAAAGCTACACGTAAAATTTTGTGGCAATTGGATCATCCAATTAAGAGATATGAGCAGTTGAAATTGATGTATATATTTCATAAATCGCCAACCTAGGACCTAAGATTTGGTTTTTATTGATGAAATATATCTGTCACGCGGCCCATTAGCTGCTGGGAGCGGATCACTTAGCTGGGGGCCGACCCTTAGCCGTCCGATTCACGGCCTCAGCTTCCCGCACTGATCCAAGGGTCCAGGACCCATCTTCAACCTCCCGCAAAGGGCGGGGAGGTGAGAACAGGTCCGTGCATCAGCAAGTCGCCACCTCACCCCCTTTTCTCCACCTTTCGCCTGATGAGATGACTTCGTCTCGCGATTTCGTGGCCACCTATCCCAACAACGACCGAGTTTGATGCGCCGATGTGCCCTCCTAACCTCCGACCTTCCTGATCTTCTCACTCCGACGGTGGAGTTTTAGGGCTTCACTGCCCATAGCTTCAAGAGCCTACAAAAGGCCTCCAACGGCTTCGCCCAACCTCCTTTAGACTTCCAGGAAGCTCAATTCGAAACAATCGATCTCCAAGAACCTCCCCCAAGTCGATCTTCTCTCCGCTGCTGCACCACCTTGGCAACACCCTCACGACCTCGCCCCATCGATTTTCTCCTCGCCATCACTTTCAACACGGTTCGAAGGTGCTTCCCGACCATCTTTTGCCTCCTACAACCACCTGAAACCCTCCAACCCTCGGCCGCCGGTGACCTTCTCACCTGCTCAGTGGTTCAGCAGACCAGAAAACGCCGCACCTCCAAAACCGGCCGATACTCTTCGGTTTGCTTCAGCGGAGGTGAGGCCGCCCTCAACCAAGCCAACAGGACCGTCCTCCGTTAACCAATCCTCGCCGGAGCATCTCCCTCACGGCGGCGCTCTGCAGATCGAAGTCCCGCCTGGGACTGATCGCGTAGACCAGGGCAGACCAAGATGAATCGGGTTCAATCCCTGACCGGCCGGCTCAACCTCTAGAGAACCCGGCCCAGACCAAGAGAACAGGCCACAGCAAGCAAAGGAGCTGCGCCAGACCTAGTGGCCACGTGGCGAGCTCCCATTGGCTGATTAAGGTAATAATTCAGTAAATGCTCAGATCTTCTTTAAATCACAGTAATTAGCTCGATTATCAGAAAAATGCAAACAAGGTATCGAAATTCTCAGAAAAATATGTAGAACAACATGAAAGCTTAATATCAGACTTTTTATGCTTTAATATTAGCAATATCATATAAGACATGTAATACTTGTTTAATGGAAAATAAATATCAAGTGATGATATTAAATTATGGAAAAATGTTAGTAAGTCCATAACCATGCTTATAATGCACCTTATGTCAGTTATGGTCATTTTATGACATGAAGTCATGTAATTTGCTTAATATGACTAATTAGGGCTAATAATCATATATAAATTGTAATTAATGCATACATGCTCGATAAATGATGAAACTTACAGAATACCCTCATATCTGTAACTGGGATATAATATATAATTATGAGATCATAATGATGAACAAAATCTATGTTATATGAAGATGAATCTTAATGCATGTTATAAAACCCTAATCTAGGTTAATGATGTAACCTAGGGTTATTATGTGCAACAAAAAGGATATGGAACCTAATATTCAGATAATGAATCATAATCTGGAAAATGACATCAGTAAGATAAATATAAGACAATAATGCAAGTAAATGTTGGAATATCCTAATGAGATAATATGAACCCTAATGAACACGACTAGGGTTAAGATGATGAGAATCTGATGATAGTATGTGGTCTTGTCTTAATCAGGTGTTGACCAGACTTCTAGATGATCATGGATATGTGATGAACCTCTGAACTCAGGTATGTGGATATAATTATATGACTAGATTTGCTGGATGTTAAATATATGTACTTGCTTGTACTTGAAATACATTGTTGGATGTAGATCTATATGTATTGTCATTTCCGCCTTGAACAATAAGAATACTAAGGAAAGAAAATGGAATGTAGTTACTGATGGTTCATTAATCTCCCTATTAGAGAGGGAAAGTATTAATGTTGACTAGCACCTCCCTAATGGTACAAGGTACGCAGGGAGATCCCTAATGGTACAAGGTACGCAGGGATAGGGCCCAATATTTATGTTTGTGCTAAGTCCACCATAGTAATACATGTCCATTGAAATGTGATTAATAACTTGTGATTACCTGATTTTCTGCCTTTATATAATGTTTTCTTTCTCTTTCTTCAATTTCGAGTATTTTATATGCCAGCATAGTATAGCTCTTTAATTCCACGTACCAACTTTTGTTGATGATTTTGTTTCTCGTATTTTCTAGGTTCAGAGCTAGCATGGGATAAAAGAATAGGATTTGAGAAAATTGTACAGGTTGTACCTATTGTCTAAGATCCTAGATAGCATACATGTTCATAGATTGTAGAATTTTCATTCAATATGTAAATGTAAATCATTTTGTAATAATTCATCTTGTTTAATATACATGTGAATGTTGAGTATGTTATGGTTGTATGTTCATGTATGTGTATTATGCTTCCGCATCACTTTCTGATATGATTGGATGATGTTCTAGGATTCTGACCTCTCATTCCCAATAGGGTTTGGAGAAGCCAAAATCCGGGGACGTCACACAACAACTTTGTACCTAACAGCTAGTTAAGCACTTAGAAACCCCTAGAAGTTGTCTAGAACGTCCTTAAGCATCCTTAGGCCATTCCTATAAATAGGACAAGCCATAGGACACTCATACACACTTGCTACATTTGAGAAATCCTTGAGCATACTTTGAGCAATCTGTTTGTGAGAAATTTGAGCATTGTGACAATTGGCCATTTCATTCCTTAGCTCATAATTCGTGTCCTATAGGCTAGTATCTCCTACCCACTGCAATCACAAGTCCACATATTTGGTTAGGAGATCTATACGCTTGATCTAGGCAAATCAAGCCTTGGGCTACAAAGGATAAGTTGTAATTTCCTTTTTTCTTTCTTGTTCTTTATTACTGTTTGTACTCTCCTTGCTACTCCTAGGTTAGAGGCTGCGGATTGGAGAGGGTGGAGTTCTTCTTGGCGAAGAAGGTGACTTTGAGCTACTTCAGAAGGCTGGTGCAACGGGAGGTTACTTCTAGAGAGGAAGGCTACTTCAAGGGGGAGCTTGGAGTTACTTCAAGAAGGCTACCTCAAAGTTGGTGCACCTACTTCAAGTGAAGGCTGCTCAAAGGGTGTAAAGGAAAGTATTGTATTTTGTATAAATCCTTGAAAAGGTAATAAAATAAATACTTTCAAAATCCCGGTTGGGTAAGCAACCGGGTAGTGGACTGACAACTTTAGTAGTTGCTAAAGTTGGAACCACTCTAAACACCTGTCTCCTTCTCCTAACTTTTAATTGTGGTTGTTTGAGTTAAATAAATTGTTAAAATTATTTAAAAACTCTATTCACCCCCCCTCTAGTGTTTTTTTCACTTGTTCCAAGTCTCATCATTTGTGTCCGAAGTTGAGATTCGATTGAACTCAGAGGGATTAAGGGCATCATAGATGATGCTAATTGGCTTGGCATTGAGCTACACCTTCTTAACTAGTAGCTTCATCCCAAGTATCTACATCACAAGTTGGCTCCTTGTATGGAAGAACTGCATCTATTGTTTCCAATATAGGAAATTGGTGTCGTCAAAGACCAGTAGTCTCATGGATAAGCTTCCCTCTATGTTGAGAGACCCAAGTAAGTCTCCCATCTTCTCTTCTCATGGGAAATGGTGAAAATAGCATCAAAACATGCACAAAACTAGTTAGATCTTCAATTTACTTCAACTAGGCATAATTGCAAACCATCAATTTGATGGCAATCTAAATATGCATAGCAAGGATGAGAGAAATTGAATCAACCAATTAGACAAGATGTTCCATTCTCCAAACTAGGAGAGAGTCATCTACTACCTAGAGACGTCAAGCTCTAGGATTTCTTAAGGTTGTTTACTCCTTATATTCACTTATAAGAGTTACAACAAATGACCTTCCTTTTCTGAGACAAGGATACCAGATTCCATTTAAGGCCAAGGGAGAAAATAAACTTACCATTAAGGTCTTACCTATCCATGAGCTAGCCTTCTTCCTCCCCAAGGTCTTACCTACTCTTGCAATCAGCTGGATGCCTTCACCAAGGTCCTCCCCTTCATTTAAAGAGTCTTCAGTCTTGAGGCTTTACCAACTCAGCTCCTTGGATCTTCCTCCTTGATCTTCTCCTTCACTCGGAGTAGCCTTGAGCACTTTCTTCTCTAGCTAAAGAAGCTTTCTCCTTCTACTTCTCTTGGAGAAGCTTTCACCAATCAAGGACTTTGAAGAAAGGGATGGGAAAGAAGAAGCTTGAGAGTTGTACAAGCATGAAAATGGGTAGCTCTCTTCACACATGACCTGTCTCACTCATAATGGTGAACTGAGGTGAAATAAAGAGAGAGAAAGGGGCTCAAGTGAATATAAAGCACTCAAATATAGCGAGGACCTTTAATAGCATGAATGAGCAAACTTGGAATGAACTCTAAGGGGTCCTATTTATAGTTGTGGGTGTCTACTAGAGTGTGGGAACACTTATGAATGTTATCTATCCGTTTGGAGGTTTGCAACGGATATTTTTTTAGTTTTTCAACTCTCTAACGGTTAGATTCATTTTTTTTGTGTTTTTCGTATAGTGCAATCAGTCGAATTTCAATAAAGATAACTCGATTGATCACACTATGCGACAAGACCAATTTAAACCATCAATCCAATTTGTCATAGTGGAAACTCGACTGGTCTACTTAAATCAATCTTGGGAAGAGAGATCATCGGTCGAGTTCTATGGATGGACAACTCGACCGATTGACATTCTCAAAATCCACTACGGATCAGTCGAGATTGAAACTCGACTAATGAAGTGCTTGTAATGAATTTTTCAAAATGATTTTTAAGTGATCAAGCATTTGAATTAAGTTTACCTATTTTTTCTCATATTATTTACAAGTCATATCATCAATACAAATGATTATAAAAATGTTCTAAGGTGGTTTGGAGTAATTTCCCAAATTATACATTTGCATTACTTTTGACTTGAACTAAACCAAGCTAGGGCTTGAGCAATTTGATCCTTTTCATGTACCTAATGCTTGAAATCAATCTTAAACAAACATATTAGATACATATGAATGCAATGGTTATGTCATTATCAAAATATGGACAATGTGTAACACCTAGGTCAACAAAAAGACAATTGGTTGAGCACAAGAGGCTCCATCGGCCATCATCAACCACCAACGCCATGTTGTTTTGGGTTGAAGCCCCATTCCAACTATAGTTGAACGTTTAAAACTAAAAAAATCTATGAAGATACAAAATACTATCATGGATTTTCATATCATGTACTCAATATTGCACTTAAGTTATAATTAAGGTGAAATTACACATTACTCCACAATTGTACAAGAAATTGCATTTCAAGGCCAAAAAAATACGATGGAGTCTAGATTAGATTCATCTCTTAACCAAATTATTTCCAAAACTTAATAAATCCTAGAATACACTAGTACAAGTATTTTAAAACAAATTTAAGTGAAGTCACCATGTTATGGTGATTTTGCAATTAGGTCCACAACTTATATGAAAACTTGAAACCAAGGCATCCAAAGTGCAAATTGACTTAAAAAAGGGTTTTGACTTATTCAATTGAGAACAAATTATATATTCCAATTATCTAACCAAGATAACAAAGCAAGATTAGAGAGAAACTTAATATTAATATAGGTTCATGGTCTCATATTATGCTACTCTCATACAACTCTAAGGACACAATAGTATTTTCTCTCTCTCTTTTCTAACTTGGATCTTTGACATTTAAGATTGAGGTATCCTCCACCAAAATATAAACAATGCATGTAACAAAGATATCACATACATAAGTTATGTTGCTTTAATTGTCTCAAACAAAATGCTAAGTTAAAGTACTTATATGATCTAGGATGGGCCGCATGAAGACCATTGTGATGGTTTTTGACTCCCCTTGGGATGGCCAAGAGGGGAAGACTCCCTACAAGAAGAAGGTTTCATAAGAGAATGAGAAGAGAGCCATGGATGGTGAATCTTCTCAGAAGCGGAAGAGGCCATAGGAGACCTTTGCCAAGGGATATTCTAGCATTGAGAACATCTATAAGACCTTTAGAGGCCCAAATATAGAAGACGGCCTTGACCTAGAGGATGTACTAATGTTTGAGGATGACCCCAACTCTATTAATAGTCCCAATTGTGTTTATGGCCCTAAGCCTATTGAGGATCTTAACCCCACAACATATCTATCATTGATCAAGACCTCTAAGATACTCTAGTCAGAGTAGCAGAAGGTATTGATGGATGCCATCAATACCCTAGCCCTAGAGACATTTCCAGATACAAGAATGTGCACCCCACCTTATCTGCCCTTGTCTTGGAGCCACCATCCTTGACTTCATCAAGTTGAACATAGAAACATTTTAGGGAGAAGACAAGATCAAAATTGTAGACAAAGTGGATTCTTGGATGTTGGATGTGGAGAACGACTTCTCATATCTTGGAGGTGCAACCCAAATATAAGTTTATTTTCTCCTCCCACCTTCTTGAAGTAGATTCAAGGCTATTACAGGAAAACGACCTCACCAATTGAGATCTTCTCATGGGCCCAATGGCCTAGAAGGGTTTTTACACCGTCTTGACTACAAGTTTCATCCAAAGCTCTTCCCTGAAGGAAAAGGAGAAGGAGAAGAAGTTCATACTTCCCTACCATGGAGACATGTTTGTTGCAGACTACACCCAAAATTTCAGGCTCCAGAACATATTTCTTACATACTGACCAAACAACTACAAGTAGATTACTTTGTCAAATTTCTACAACCCCATATTATGGAAAGAAAACCCCCGAACTTCACCGAGGCCCTCGTATTTTCCTAGAAGATGTTCATGTCCTCCAAGAACCCACCCTTGGGGTATTTAAGGATCACTAAAGGCATCTCTACTCCAAAGAATGACGGAAGTAAGGTGCAAATCTGCAATCACGACAAAAGTGATAGAGGAGGAGTAAAACCTCGCAATGAAGTTCGCAACCGTGAGGGTTCCTGAGGTGCCACAATTGTTGGAGGATGCATGCTAAGAAATGACACCTAGAGAAGAGAGTGTGCTATCACTACAGAAAGAGGGACACTTCCAGTCTAAATTGTCCCCTTCCTAGTCTACAAAAGTTTGGCCTGGTGGTAGCCCAACCAGTAGTTGTAGCTCAACCAGTAGTTGTAGCTCAACTAGTGGCATCCCAAGGTATTGGTGACCATTGATAGGCCCGAGTCTTTTCCATGGCAAATAAGAACCTCAAGCCAATGAAAATCGACTTATAGAAGGTGACCACCCATGTGATTTCATTTTTTATCCTTTATTATAGACTTACATGTTAGATTTGAAAAACATGAACAAAATGTAGGAATGCTTGGTATTATATATGGGCCATTTGGTCAGAGCTTGATTTGACTGTAGTTCTACCATTTCTCAAAATCTTGCAACTATGTTTTTTTTTTGGATTTCAAGGATCTAGGTATGTTTTAAATGTCACCACCCCAGTGGTCGTATATTCTCATCCCTTTTGAAAACATTTGCCATACCTATTATATACCTAAATTATGAACTCCCTATCAACTTTATCCTCCCTGGTATGAATGACTTTGTCGTCATTATAGTAATGGACCAGATCTTTAATTATAACAAAAAAATAGAATGTAAGGAAAAGAAAATATGAACAAAAAGACTAGGTCATCCACCTTTCACCATTTGAGGTAGGAAGGATGCTACCACTAGTAAGTATGTGTCACACATGAGTACATAATAGAGAATAGATAAAGGTTTTCTAGAGTTCCTAGTCATAGTAACCAAGCCAGAACCTAGGGCATGCCCCCTAGTGGAAACAAAGGTACTCATGGACTATGTTGATGTGTTCCTAGTTCCAAGCATTTCTCTTGAAAGAGAAGTTGAATTCTCCACAGAGATAGCTCCTAGGACAAACCCATTTTCCCAGTTCCCTTATAGAATGTCACTCACTGAGCTTCTTGAGTTGAATAAGCAACTACATGAGTTAATTGACAAGGCTTTCATCCAACCCGGGAGATCCCTTTGGGGAGCTCCAATTCTTTTCTTGAAAAAGAAGGATAGATTGTTCTACATGTGCATTGACTACCGAACCATAAACCAAACTAAAATTATGAATAAGTACCCTCTACCCCATATAGATGACCTATTTGATCAACTCAAATCCTCTTAGGTCTTCTTGAAGATCGATCTACAATCCATATATCAATAGTTACGAGTTTGTAAGGAAGACATCCCAAAAATTACTTTCTAAACCTCTACGACCACTATAAGTTCTTAGTCATGCTGTTTGGGTTATCAAACAATCAAGCATGTTTATGAACCTCATGAATAGTGTGTTCCATCCCTTCCTCAACACCTACGCAATAGTGTTCATAAATGACATCCTTGTCTTCTTTAACAACCTAGAACAACACCAGACCACCTACCTAAGGTTTTTGATATCATGAGGAAGAAGAAGTTCTGTAGAAAAATCTCAAACCAAAAGTTTTGGATAGACTAAGTCATGTTCCTCAAACATACCATATCTGAAGGGACTATTTATGTGGACCCAATCAAAGTGGTTGCCTTTCGTGATAGGCCAGTGCCAAAGTCATTGTCTGAAGTTTGCAATTTCCTTGAACTAGTTAGTTATTATTGGTGGTTTGTTAAGAATTTCTAGAAACTTCTCTCCCCCTCACCAAGATCACTCATAAGTAGGATAATTTCATCTAGTCTGATCTCTATGAGGCATGATTATATGATTTTAAGGAAAATCTTGCATCAACCCCCAGTTGACCTTACCCTCATGCAACGAAGGATTCATCATCTTCATTGACACATTGAAGATGGGGTTAGGTTATGTCTTGGAGTAAAACCAACATGGCATCACTTTTGCCTTGAGACAACTCAAGCAAAATGAGCTGGACTATCTAAGTAATGACTTTGAGCTTACAATAATAATCTAGGACCTTAACATGTGGCGACACGATATGTATGGAGCTACCTTTGATGTCTTCACTGACCATAAGAGCCTGAAGTACCTTTTGAATAGAAAGGACCTAAACCTACGACTATGATGTTGGATGGACTACATGAAAGATTATGAACTCACCATATCTTACCATCTTGGTAAGGCTAATGTGGTGGTCAATGCCCTTAATCATAAATGACTCAATTATGCACTTAGTTTGGTCACTTAGTGGAGGAGATTTGAAGATTTTCCACATGAATCCCATAAGTTTTAGTGGATTGGTTCCATTTGGCCAACATTCAGATCATCCTCAGCCTGTTGACCAAGCTTGTAGCATCCTTGTTAGCTAGGCTTGACCTAGAGAATATGAAGCCCCTGATAATGAAGCCTTAAACAATCCTCTCATTGGGTGTGGATGGAGGAATTTAGTACAAACATTGTATCTAGATTCCTAAGGATTCACCGTTGAAGGATTGCATCTTGGAAGGGGCTCATGGATCAAATTAAAGCATGCATCTTGGCACCACAGAGATGTTCAAATACCTACACCAGTTTTTCCAGTATCCAGGAATGAAGTGAGACATAAACTCGTTTGTAGCTAGCTATCTCACATGACATATGGTGAAGGATGAATACCAATGACTAGGTGGGCTACTACAATCCATCGAGATACATGGACATGGGACCAAATCACCATGGATTTTTTATTACGTCTCACAATACTAGAAAGTGATATATTGCTATATGGATCATGGTGGACTGCCTGACAAAGTCAACACACTCCTCACCATGATGATTACTGCTAAAGTTTAGGACTTAGTTGAGATATACATCCAGGAGATAATTTGACTACATGGTGTTCCAAGTTGATTATCTCTGATTGTGATCCTAAGTTCACATCCAAGATGTGGAAATAAGTTTAGGAAGAACTCAAAACAAGGTTGATGTTTAGTACCACCTACCATCCTTAGACTGGTTAGTCAGAACATGATCTAGATGATGGAACATCTGTTAAGGGCATGTGTCCTAGATTTGGGTGGATTGTGGGAGGATTATCAACCCATAGCTAAGTTTTCCTACAAAAATAGTTACCAAGACATCATCAAGATGCCACCATATGAATCTCTTTATAGGAGGCAGTGTCAGTCTCTACTTCATTGGGATGGTTTTGGTGAAGGGAACCTACTTAGGTCAGAAGAAATGTAATTATATGATGATAAAGTCAACTTGTTCAAGAAAAGACTAAAGAAGTTTGAGGATTGGCAAACATCTTATGTGCATGCAAAGTTGACTAATCTGCACTTCTCGGTATGATATCATGTCTTTTTTATGAATACATATTCATCTGGGCTCAATCACCTCATTTGGCCCAATTTTTCTTACATTCTCGTGCTTATCGACCATATCTTCTAACATTTGATTTGTTTTGGTTTAATCGGATTTATCCCTATTTTTATTGAATTTTTGCACCTTTTTTACAGGTCAAATTGGGCATCGGGCCCAAGTTCTGGGTCCATTTCTCTATTTTGGGCTTTGCTTGGTGCTGGGTCAATGTGGTCAACGGCCTACTATAGCCAACTCCCTTCTTTTCCCTCCCACAGCCAGCCTTTTCTTTCTCTCCAGCCGCTGGGCCCCACCTCCATCTTCATCGTGATCCACCCTAAACAACTGCAGTTGCCTTTCCAAGCCAGGGACCGCAACCTCCCTTCTCGTGATCTTAGGATCCTCTAAGCTAGCACCATAGCAGTACCACAATCACGGTGTCCATCACCAACCACAATCTGCCCCTCTTCAATGTTATCACCTTCACCCCTAATCATGGTCCTCTAATAGAGCCTCCACACTATGACCGGTAGGGACCTCGACCTGTGGCTTCCTCCCACCAAGACTGCGATCCATGGTTCCGCTAGCATTCTTCACCTTGTTCCTCCTGCGGTCACGCCAACCACCTACACCGCGACCTTCCTTTATAACCATCAGATCATGACTAGCAATCATCTCTTCCCTCCCGCAATCTCTCCCTCTACTTCCTGCTTGACTGTGATCAACCCTAGCCAACCGTAGTCTCCCTCCCTTCATTCATCGCTCACGGTCTATCATCGTCCCCTCGCACCTTCCTCCACCCACATGATCATGATCCCTGCAACACCCCACCACGCCTGAGGTCTGTGCAAACAAGGATCGCAACCAAGCCAAGAGAGCTGACCTCGATCAGTTGCCAAAGTGCACAACAGCAGACTGCAACCAGGGTAGGCATACACACCTTGACCCAAGTGCAAAACTGATAGATCCAGTGGTAGCCCAAGCCTATAAATAGGCCCATACCCCCTACAATTCAAGGCAGCCCTCTCTAGATGTCGTTAGGCTATAGGTCTATCCTCAGCCTAAGGAGATGGTCTCCTCCATAGCAAGGTTGTGCCTAAGAAGCATTTGACCCCTAGTGCAAGCCACTCCATCCATCCAGATCTAGATATGTTGCATCCATCTATCTGCTCCATATGCCGCTATCACGTCCACGAGATGCTCCTCCTCCTATGAGCGAGGACTATGAGAAGAGAGGGAAGGTGGAGAGTGAAGATTTTCCCCGTCTACCGTGGTGTTCTTCCCTCCTCATCCAAATCTACCCCAACATCGTGTAGAAGACCATCTCTTCACTGAGCTGCAATCATCTTCTTCACCATTCTCATGGTGGAATCTTCCCTCTCTCTTATTCTTTTTGTTTCTATCACCATAAGTGAGTACTTTACTTTCACTGGGGTGTGAGGACTAGCCCCGTTGCACATGCTTACATGTTCAAATGTTAAACATTCCATGGCTTGTATATAACTTTTCATTTAGTTGTTAATCGTTCGATGTGTGCTTGTGGATTGATCACCTGCTTGCATTTATCTTATTCTTTTCCTATGTTGCGAGAACTTCTATATGTAGGATTTGAATGTTGATTAATGTGGTTGACTCCCAAACTAGAAATAGAACGGGATTCCTTGAGGTCGTAAGTGTATGATCCGTGAGGGGACGAGCCATCTAGCCCACAGTGACGCTTCTATGTGCCTAAACATCCCTCAGGGAGAACCATAGCTTCATTTGAATTTTTGTATCTTTAGAACCATAAGTATGTGATCTGGATGGTGATGAGACATATGATACCTAAGGTGATGCTTACGCAAACCTAACGCCCGTATGGGGGGTTTTGTAGCAGCTCTATTTGGATACCTATATCCTGCCTGGGTGTTTGTGTTCGGACGTGTTTGCATGTATAGCGGTGGTGAAACCTGAGACCACCCCAGTGATTTCACATCATTAATCTTTAATCCAACTTTTGATCCTTCTCTTTACTTTCCTTGCATTTAGTTTATATAAACTCTAATCAACCAACCTTGTTCTAAATATTAGTCTTGATTCAACTAGATTCGACTAGTAAACGATTCTTAAAAATGTTGTCCCTTGGGATTCGATCCTCAACTATACTACAATAAGACCCATCCACTTGTGGGTGGTATTATTGCACAGGGTTTTGGTTAAAAACTCAGGGATTTCAGCCCTGGGTGAGTTTGTTAGTGCGATAATATACCACGTAAAATTCTGGTGCTGTTGTCGGGGACAATGGAATCAGTTAGTCAAATCTAGTTCTATTAAGACTAATCTAGGATTTTCTTTTACTTTGGATACTATTGATCATATATTCTTGAATTTGGTTCCACCTCATCCATCTTACTACTCAAAGATCTTTCCATCCTAGGTACCCACAAAGTCTAGTGTATGCGTCGTTCAGACAGTCCCAGACTCTCTGCTAGCTTTGACCCTGAGATAGACAGAACCTTTCATAATCAGAATAGAGAGAACCAAGAAAGAATGGCTCAAGAGGAGGAAATAGCCCGAAGGGTAGCTCAAGACCTTAATGCGCAAAGAGATAGGCTTATGCAAGAAGCCCGAGCTGCAGTTCAAGAGGAAATCAAAGCAGCTCAAGCAGTAGCTCAACAAGCTGAGTTACAAAAGGACCTTAGAGAATTCTCGATCCCTAAAGATACTGACATTCATCACCCAGTTCAACCTCCTCCCATCAATGCTCCAAATTTTGAGATTCTAACACATTGGGTTACACTACTTCATAACAACCCTTTCTATGGTAAGCAAGGAGAAGATAGTCAAGAACATCTTCTAAGGTTTATATATCTATGTGCTATGACAAAGCAAAATGGAGTCGCAGATGATGCCATCAGACTCCGTCTCTTCAAATATTCTATTTCCGATAGAGCCATGAGTTGGTATAACTCTTTGCAATGTGAACCCATCACTACTTGGGAACAACTTCAAAATATTTTTCTGGACAAGTTCTATCCTCCTTCTCTCACTTATGAAATCAGAGGTCGTATAACTCAATTCACTCAGGTCCCTGGTGAAACCCTTGCAGGAGCATGGGAAAGATACAAAGAGATTCTATGCAAGTGTCCACACCATGGCATTCCTAAGAATCAACTCATTCAAATCTTTTATAGGGGCGTGGATGATGATATCAAGAAATTCTTAGACTCCTCATCTGGAGGTAACTTCATGTGACAAAGTTATGATAGCGCATGGAAGGTTGTCACCCTTGGAGCTGAAAACCAATCTAACTAGGGTAGACCCGTAAGTATAGGAGTGTTGAAGGTTACTATGGTAGAAACTACTCCTGAATACAAGTCTATTGTTGAGTCTCTAAAGCTTCTAGTTGCCAAGCAAGACCAACTTGAATCATCTTTTTCCTCCTATAAACGAAGACGTTCACCCCCTCGACAACAAGAACAAGTCAAGTCAGCTTCATTGTTTTGTGAAGCATGTACATGAACTAATCATTCTATACTAGCCTGTAATATCCTCTATGATGTCGTTTTGGGTAATACTTGTACCTAGGGAGATAATGTTCAAATGGAAAGTTTGAATGCCATCAACGCTATCCCTAGTCAAGGATATTATTACCTGAATCAGAGCAGGAACCATCTGGGTTTTTAATATGGAAATCCTTCAGGAGCAGAAAACTCGTGACAACTTGGTTCAAATAATCAACAACGAAGCCCACCAAGATTCCAGTATAACCAACAACAAAATTTCAGAAATCAAGGGAATTATAGGGTTAACTTTCAGAACAAGAACTACAACAATTATCAGAATAACTCTCAGTTCTAGAATCCCAACCAAGTCCCTTACCAGAATCAACAACAAGGGCAACAAGTCAGTCCCATCTCTCCCGATGACAAATTGTCAGCTATTGAGAAGATGTTGCAATCACAACAGACTATGATAGCTAACTAGCAAGCCCATCAGAAGGCTATTGAGTCTCAACTAGCTCAACTTTCAGCTAGCCTCAAGCCACCCACTGGAGCTTTAGCTGGGCAACCAGAAGACAACCCAAAGCACGGGGAACAACTTAAAGTTGTAAAAACTCATTCAGGCTTGGTCTTACCAGAACCCACGACACCTGTCACTATGACAATTGTCTAAGGTGTTGAGCATAGCACAGTGGCGACTCAGAATGATATGACCGACAAGGCAAGTTTTGAGGAACCTATTGTTGTTGATGCAGAAGACTCGCCCGAGCCAGTTGTTCCAGTGTATAAACCTCGTATACCATTTGCAAGTCGACTCAATTTTATCCAGCTCGATACTAGGTTCAACAAGTTCAAAGAAATCATGAGAAAGTTGTATGTCAATATTCCACTCTTGGATGACATGGCTGAGATGCCCCAATGGTCAAAGTTCTTCAAACTCCTGCTTAGTCGGAAATACAAAATTGAAGATCATCAGATAGTGAAACTAGCAAGAACATCATCTGCTTTAGTGATGGATAGGATACCTCACAAGGATAAGGATCTTGGATCCTTTGGAATTTCCTACTCGATAAGCGATTCCATCAACCGACCAGGTCTAGCTGATCTTGGAGCTAGCATCTCTATCATTCCTCTTAGCCTATGCAACAAACTGGGCCTCACCAACTTCCTACCCACTAGAATGTCCATCGAGCTTTTTGAATCATCAATCATCAAACTAGTTGGCATCATAGAAGATATCCATGTAATGCTTGGAGACCTATATGTCCCATGTGATTTTGTAGTTATGGACATCAAGGAGAATCCACGCTATCTCCTCCTTTTTGGAAGACCTTTCCTCTCCACTTCTAGATCTCTAATTGATGTTGAAGCTGGAATTTTGACCCTAAGAGTGGGGAAAAAATCTTTTGATTTCTATGCATCCAAAAGTGCAAAGGAACGCATTGTAGAGGAAGAGGCATATTTTGTTGATTGTGTTAATCAATTTACTGAAATGCAGAAGCAATTCCTTTCCTCAAAATCTGATATTCCCTTAGAAGAGGACCATGATGAAAAGGAGACAAAAAGTGAACCAGTCTATGTAGAGACAAAACGAACACCACCAACTATGGAGGAGACACCTCCCATCCTTGTTGTTACACATATTGATCCTTCTCCGAGTTTCCATGAGCCATCTTATCTAGAAACAACTATCATCTTGAATGCACCGACAGCCAAACAGATGGAGATTGCTCATTTCATCTTTCCTCCTCAACAAGATTTGGATTGTGGTTTCTATCGAGAACATCCCCCAAATCAATATTTGATAGACGTTAGTGATTTTTTTTTTACAAAGGGATAGTGCATCAGCAAATGAACTTATCCTCTGAGCCTTAACAACACTACATCATCAATGATGCCATTCAGACTCCCTACAACTATTCTCCACCTCGCATCAAGCAACAAAACTCAAGTGGTTTCCCTATGTGTTCTGACAATGTTTGCACTTTATGGGGAAGAATATAAGAGGCCAGAATCAAATCAAAGATAAATGAATGGCTGAGAAAGAAACCACCAAAAGAACATGTCAATCCAGTTCAAGTTCCACCCAGAGCCTCACCATGGTGACGATATCAACACGTCGAGTCATCGACGTAAAACAAAGGCGCTTGTCGGGAGGCAACCCGATCAATAATTTTGATTTTACTCTTAATTTTGAATTAGAATCTTTCCTTAATTTTGTTTTTTACTTTTTAGGAAATTTTGCACCTGGTAAACTATGCATCACAAGATGCAGTCTTAAGTTCTGATAGTTTCCATTTTTGAGATTTTAGATGGAGGATGCATCGCCGAAAGGAATGCAACCACATCTGGTGGACCAACCGACACGAGTTTTCCCCTCCATCTCGGATTTAGAGTTTGCCTGGGACAAGCAAATTTTTAAGTTTGGGGTGGAGGGTGGGTGGTAGGTACTTTACTTTCCACCCTCTCCTATCTATTTCAGATTTAAGATTTCATCGTTGCAATTTTGAGCAATTTGTTTCAAAAATTTTCAAAATTTTGAAGTTTTCGAAGTAGTTTGTATAGAAACTTGATGTAGTTTTGACGCTTTTGTTTCAATCAAAGCCATTACATAGCCGACTAGTTCTTTTTCCATGCAGTTTTGAATCATTATACCCTCCTTACTCGACGCAAAACCTCAAGGGGGACAATTTCTAAAACTAGCCTATGGTTAGAAATCACCGTGTGAAGCTTATGAATCCTAACATCATGATCAGTAAATATGGCAAGTATTTGTCGAACTGAGAGGGATAAAACACATTGTGCTTCCAAACTGAGTAGTGGAACAATAGCATGGAATCTCAATCGGATCCACATCATGTCATTATTTGAGTAGAGTATGATAAGGAGAATAACCCGGTGCACTAAATTGTAAATCAAGTTGCATTCTGATCTGAACTCTCTTCTTTGCTTCTTCTACCATCTTCTTACCTCTCCATCCATCAGAAAGAAACAAAAATAGCCAAAATAGTGCCAAACCCTAAGTTCATGGTGGCACACTATCTCTCTTTTCACTTCTTCCATACCCCTCGCTATGAAATAGGGGTGTATCACCAAGAAAAGATGCCAATGTGCACACAAAAAAATGCAATCCTGAGTCAAATAGAGGAGAGATCCGCACACCAAAAAAATGCAATCAATGAAATTACAACCATATAATAAAAATCTCGAGTCGAATAGAGGAGAGATTTATTTCTTCCTTCCATACCACCCTTCACTCCCTTTCCCACCGAAAGGCACAATGAATGCCTACGCTTACCGAATTCCTAAAAGCACCAGTGTCAGATTAGGTGCACACTTGTTGTTCTACGGGTACCTCTGGACTCTTACAAAACTCTTAGACATACTTGATGTTGCAAAAAAGTAGGGAGGAAGTGATGTTGGAAAACAAACTCAGGAATGAAGATATTGTAAGATGTGTTCAGTGGTCTCAGGAAGTTGAGGTGCTTAGTCATACAGAGTAGAGAAGAAACAATCATGATGTGAAGATGAGGCAATCACGCAAGTTGAAAGTATCCATTTGGCGATTGTTTTAGATTTTGTGTTACTCGAGGAAGAGAAACGTTTAAGTTTGGGGTATTTTGATGAATGCATATTCATCCGGGCTCAATCACCTCGTTTGGCCTAGTTTTACTTACATTCTTACACTTATCGACCATATCTTCTAACATTTGATTTGTTTTGGTTCAATCGGATTTATCCCTATTTTATTGAATTTTTGCACCTTTTTTGTAGGTCAAATTGGGCATTGGACCCAAGTTCTAGGTCCATTTCTCTATTTTGGGCTTTGTTTGGTGTTGGGTCAACGTGGACAATGGCCTTCTATGGCCAACTCCCTTCTTTTCCCTCCCACGGCCGACCTTTCCTTTCTCTCTAGTCGCTGGGCCCCACATCCATCTTGATCATGATCCACCCTAAACAACCACGGTTGCCTTTCCAAGCCAGAGACTGTGACCTCCCTTCTCGTGATCCTGGGATCCTCTACCCTAGAACCATAGCAGCACCACGATCACAGTGCCCATCACCAACCGCGATCTACCCCTCTTCACCGCGACCACCTTCACCCCTAATCATAGTTCTCCACTAGAGCCTCCACACCGTGACTGGCAGGGACCTCGGCCCGCGGCTTCCTCCCACCACGACCGCGATCTGTGGTTCCCCTCACGTTCTTCACCTTACTCCTTCCATGTTCACACCAACCACCTATGCCATGAACTTCCTTTATAATCATCAAATCGTGACTAGTGAGCATCTCTTCCCTCCCATGATCTCTCCCTCTACTCCCTTCTTGACCGCGATCAACCCTAGCCAACTGCGGTCTCCCTCCCTTCATTCGTTGCATGCAGTCTATCATCGTCCCCTCACACCTTCCTTCACCCACATGATCGCGATCCCTGCAACACCCAATCACACCCAAGGTCTATGCAAACAAGGACCGTGACCAAGCCAAGAGAGTTGACCTTGATCAGTTTCTAATGCGTACAACAGCAAATCGTGACCAGGGTAGGCATACACACCTCAACCCAGGTGCAAAACCAATAGATCCAGTGGTAGCCCGGTCCTATAAATAGGCCCATACCCCCTACCATTCAAGGCAGCCCTCTCCATACGATGTTAGGTGGTAGGTCTGTCCTCAGCCTAAGAAGACGGTCTCCTCCAAAGCTAGGCTACACCTAAGAAGCGTTCTATCCCTGGTGCAAGCCACTCCATCCATCCAGATCTAGATCTGTTGCATCCATCTATCCGCTCCATCCACCGCTGTCACATCCACAAGTTGCTCCTCCTACTGCGAGTGAGGACTATGAGAAGAGAGAGAAGGTGGAGAGTGAAGATCTGCCTTGTCTGTTGTGGTGTTCTTCTGTTACAACCCCATTTTCTTGAAAATATAATGTAATATGTATTTTCCCTTTTAATGAATAAAATATATCCTTTTCTTTGTATGATGATAGATTTCATGTGAAATGGCTTTAATTGGATGATAGTGAGCTTTGTTAGTCATTAAGCCCAATTGAAAAGAAAAGGGAATTAAAAAGAAAAAGAAATTGGTTAATAAAAGAGAAATATGAGAAATCGACAATTAAAAGAAGATAAAGGCAAACCAATATTCCCCAATATGGGAATTCGTGCCTTTATGTTTCCTTGAGGTCCAAGGGACCCAAAACAACAAGATAATAACAAAGGAAAAAGGAATATAAATTAATTTGGTTTAATTGATTAGAAAACTTGGGAGAGAAGGAAGCCTTCTCATCCTTTTCTTTTTGTTTCCAAAATTTTGAACAAAGCTAGGAAATATTAAAAGAAACTTTCCCTTAAAATTTGAGATAAAACGGAGTTATGGTTTGGGAGATATTAATTTTGCAAGTTATCCTTGATTTGGGAATTTTCCTGAATTAAATGATAAATAGATTAATTTTGCCTTTGAACGCGAGTTATGAGGCCCGTTGGATTCTAATCCAACGGTGGACGCTCATCGTCCAAGTCCCAGGCAGACTGGAACTCCGCTGGAAATAGGGAGACTTTCCCAACCTTTTTCCTCGCGATCTAGGGAAGATGAAGGTCCATTTTTGTTTCCTTTGTGTTCGGGGTAGAGAAATGAAGGGAATCATCCCTATTTTGTTGGGCTTTCGTCGTCAAACGGGAAAACACCCAACTGGGAAGGTCCCTACCTCGACCCTATAAATAGGGGAGGGCGATAGAGGGAACCCTCACCCCCTTTCTTTAGCCCAATCTGTGGGCTCTGATCTCCAAACCACGATATAATCACGATTTAAACTTAGCGGAAGCGATTCGATAAACAGCGGAAGACAAAAATCACGGGAAATTAAAACTTTTCGAGACAAGAGCTTGAATCCTTAAAAGCTTCTTTCATAACAAGAGATAAACTGTTTACATCTCATGATAATTACTTCTTGAGTAATTATATACATCAAGATACAAAATCTCAAGAACTCATAACAAAAGACTCCAAGACCTGAGAGTACAGAGGACACATAGGACAGACTCTAACTACACCACATGGCAGGCTAAATCTCCACCTGAGATTTACTGCTACTCCTGGTGTTGTTGCTGTTGGGACTGGTCACCTGTAGACCGGTTCCTCCGTCTTCGACGTCCACCTAAAAGTTGAAGTCTACGGGGTGAGACAATTTTACATAATTGTCCCAGCGAGAGTTATAACTCTCCGCCAGAAGCTTTATTATAACATCAAAGAATATCTTAAGCAGTAAAGCTTTCAAAGTATTCAATAGCAGTTGCAGCTATAAACAAGAGCTCAACATTTATGAGACATGAAGAATATAAGCACTATTACAGTGTATCATCAATCAACTAACTCGTAGTTATCTCTAACAGGTATACTACGCGGTTGATTATGTTTTACAACCAATATTACGCCCTGTGGAGATGAGGCATACCACTCATACTCCAACTGATCGCTAAGAAGTCACATCAGTATCATACATAGGTCATTAAGAGAGTCGGATTCTCATGACCTTCACCTTCCTCAGTCAGTAAGAGGATCACTTGTAGGACATCTTGTGTCTCTACTATTATAGCTCACCAGGGTAAACTGGTCCTTCGCTATTTTAAAGTTACAGTGACGTTCTGTACTCTCTTCGTCATCAGGAGATTTCATGTTTATCTCCACTGATACGGATATCTATGTTTTCTTCGTCATCAGGAGGTTTCATGTTTACCTACTACTGATACAGTATGGGATTGTAGTGAAGGATTGACGGATTACACATCTACATCAAATTCCTACACTAGGATGTAAGGTTCTACACATCCATATACCCCACATACTCAATAGTATGTGATCCAGGAGTTCCCTTAGGAAAACTTGTTTCACCATCATTTGATCTCTGACAATGATGGGTCTATGATCAGGGCTCTACATTATACTTGATTAGTTAGGTACATTCAGTATTCATTTAACATCACACATTGTTCTTCAAACAATAACAGTAGCATAACAGCTATAAAAGGAGAATACTAAATGTAACAAGCCTAACTCACATCAAACATCATTTCTCATTATACTCATCACAAGTCATCTCTAAAGCATGACCTTGATGGTATTCATGGCTCTCACAGCCCATTATTATCATAGAATGCCACTGACAAGGCATCAAGATACTTTACTTATTCATAAAGCTATCAATATGCCTTTAATGAATATAGTATCATCATCCATACCTGGATATGATCACCTCCATATCAGAACTTGCATGGTTAATTCAACTAATAAAGGTAATTCAAAACAATGATTATACTTTCCACTCTTGTCATAAGAGCTAAGTTCTTTGATTCTTATCAAATAGAGTTTAATACTCATATAACATGTCATCATCTTTGAATTAGGGTTTACTATTCACATCACATGTCATTACCCTTGAATTAGGGTTTACTATTCACATCACATGTCATTACCCTTGAATTAGGGTTTACTATTCACATCATATGGTGAATTGAACTCATAACATCATCATGTATGAGGAACATCATCATTGATGCTCTCAGATTAGATTAAGATTCATCATATATCATAATTAGGGTTTCCATGATCTCACATAGGTGGATCATACCCTAATCATGCACATTCATGTGTATTGAAGGTTCTTTACTTGAGTTTCCACCCTAAAAGGGTACTTTCTCTCTCTTAAGGTACTTTCTCTCTCTTAAGATACTTTCTCTCTCCTCACACTAGTAGATGGTGATAACACCACTCTAGATCAGGTTGGGTTAAGTCCTCATGGGCTAACATAAGCCAAAACATCACTATCATGTGATTAGGGTTTGATTTGAACAAGGTATTACTCAATTGAACCATCAAGGTATTTTGGTAATTCACCCCATTGATCACCATCATGGTTCAATTCATTAGTCACTTAATCCCTTAATATCCTAGGTTATCATTAGGGTTTATATTAGAGCATCATTGAACCATTTACACCTTCAATTGATTAAGTGAAATCAACCTTTGAAAACCTCAAACGGTTTCAACCTTCAACCTCCAAACGGTTTGAGACCGTTTGGATGAGTTGACCGTTTGGTAGGGTTGACTCCAAGACCGTGTGACCTTCAAGGTCGTTTGCCCAAACCGTGTGAGGGTGTAGACTGTTTAACAAGTTTGACTTCAAGACCGAGAGGGCTTACACAGTTTGAGACTGTTTGGTGTCTCTCGATCTTGAGATCATTTGAGTCCAAACGGTCTTAAGACCGTTTGGCCTCACGCGGTCCTAAGACCGTGAGGCCTCACACGGTCTTGAGACCGTGTGACCTCAAACGGTCTTGAGACCGTGAGGTCTCAAACGGTCTTGAGACCGTGAGGCCTCAAACGGTCTTGAGACCGTTTGGTCCATTTGGTCTCAAACCATTTGGACCTTCAACATGGTTCAATGATTTCAATCGTTTATGATTATCAATGTTGAAGCCTCCAAATGGTCAAAGTCATGGTAACCATTTATAGATTGAGTCAATTAGGGTTATTCTTAACCAATTGGTCACTCAATTGACCCTCAATTGCTATCCAATTAGGGTTGAAGTTGGTTCAATTAAGGTCCATCAACGTTCAACCATCAACACTCAACAATGTGAATCAACACAAGGTTGAACCCTTCAATTGAGCTCCAATTGGGCCCAAACTTGGCCCAAACGGTCTTGAGATCGTGTGGATGAACTCCACACGGTCTTGAGACCGTTTGCCCAAGATTTCATCAAAATAGAATGTGATTTGATAGGAGTTGAACCTTGATTGAGTCTCAATTCAGTATTTTTGATTAATTCAATAACCCATTGCAATTGGGCCCTCAATTGATCAAATTATCTTAACCCTAGACCTCCAAACGGTCTTGGGTTGTCACCACACAGTCTTGAGACCGTTTGGATGAGTTCCAAACGGTCTTGAGACCGTTTGCCCATCCAACTTTTGTATTCTAATGTAAATTCTTCAAGGTTGGATCCATTGAGTTGATTATCATATTAATACTTAATTGCAATGTAATTTGGTATCTTTGTACTTTCAATTGGTCAACTATACTTGACCCCAGACCTCCACACGGTCTTGGGTGATTCCCCACACGGTCTTGAGACTGTTTGATTGATCCCCAAATGGTCTTGAGACCGTTTAGGTTAATCAACCCAAAAACACTTAATCAAATCATTGAGATTTCAGTACTGATTTCAATTAGGGTTTTCCCTAGTAATCATCCTTCAACTCTTAGCTCGTTTGGAATTAATCCATAAAATTTGGTGAGTTGTTAATCAACATTATTTTGAACATTAATCTCATACGTTCAATGCTTGTTCAATGTTCTTACACGGTCTTGAGACCGTTTGCCCAAAAAGGGAGATTTCAACAGATTGGAAATCAGGAGTAAATTCAATTAAAGTTGTTGATTAAAAAGGCCATATCTCACGATTCCTTTGGAGTTACCATCTCAAATTTTGTGGGTGATTAGCCTACATAATTATGAACAGAAATCTTATACGTTCCACGCTCGGTCAACGCGGCTAAACGGTCTTGAAGACCGTTTTCCCTTACACGGTCCTAAGACCATTTGCTCACTACACGGTTTTGCAAACCGAGAGAGCAATTTGTGGAGACCGTTTAGTAAAGTGAAAAGTAGTGGATTAACTTTGGAAATAACGTCTTCATCTCCTAGCTCAAGAACAGAAAGTATTCCTCACAGATTTTCTTGCAAGGTAGCAAAGGAAGGTAGAGAAGAAGAAGAACTATCATCTAAAAGCATAAACGAGATGTATATAACAAAGCATAGGTTTAGAGTTATAAAACCCGCCTAAAGCTTGCTCCTTGAGCTCCAAGCTTTTAATGGCGTCGTTGAGTTTCCACAGGTCGGCCAAGGTGATCCTTCCAAGGAAAGTCGAGAAGAGATGGCTAGAAAGGTAGAGCTATGTGAGCTAGCCATCAATTTGACCTTGAATTCGAGTTCTAACCATGAACTTAAGAAAAAGGGAGGATTCAAACCTACCTTGCCCTCCTTGGTCGTCCTCCTGAGCTCCACAGATCCTCTTTAGTCGGTTTGGGTGAATAGAACAGTGAAAGGAACGAAGGGAGGGTTTCCTTGCTAAGTGAAGTGGAGAGTATATATACTTGGGGTGAGATTTTCAACATAAGCTCATAAGTTCTCCATATTTTCAACTAAGTCCCTCCATCCTTCTATGTTCGTCCCTTCATATTAATTCTAAGGACAAACCTTGTTCTAAGGTCAAGAAATGAGGGCAAAGAAGATCAACCTATTAGTTAAGCATACACATAAAAGGGCTATTGTACATACACCTTGATTATTCAATCACAAAGGTGTTTTTTTCATAACTTGATTAATCAATTGAAGTGACCTTTCATTATTTCTTCTCTAAATGATGACAAGAGTCTTAAAAGATATTTTAGATGATGTATTTTACAAGTTGCACCCCTCAAATTGGGCAAATTGCACTTTTCTCCAATTTAGGGTTTTCAAGCACCGAGATTGCTTCCACAGCTGCACCTTGGTGCCCAAGCTTGGGAAATCCCTCAAACCTTACCATCATCATTCTCATGATGTCTCAACATCAGAGGAACATCTCAACATGTGCAAATTGCAAGTTAACCCTTCTAACTGGGTAATTTGCACATAGGTCCTTGTATTACAAAACAATGCTACAACTTTATATAAAAAGGAGCAAAAACTGAAATATATGTTTCTGAGAAACTTAATTACATGCCCAAAGTTAATCACAAGGATCTAATTACATATTTAGGCAAAACACCTAGGGTTAACTCATAACCCAGGTCAGGGATGTTACACAATCGCTGCGGCGGAGAACAACGGTCGAGTTCGTGCATCGAATTCCATCTCTGACCTTGACCAGCGCCCTCGACACCTCAGAAAGCGCCGTCGGAGTCCGGCGGGTGGGGGGCGAGCTTGGCATGCAGTCGGCGCACGATTGAAGGCGTCTTCAAGTCCGAAGGAGGGAGGTGAAGCTCCCTGGGTCATCGGCACAAGCAAAGGAGCGCTACAGCCCAAAGTCAACCTCGTGGTTGACCGGCATCGCTGTAGCAGCTAAGGAGCGAGGAAGAAGAAGGCCAGGTGGCCTTTTACCAATCTGCCCTTACGCGCTCTTCTTACAGGTAAGGACATTTTCGTCCTTTGATCACTGGTTTTGCAAAAGAAAGGGCACGCTCCCTCTAGGCCGTTGGATCCTCAGTGGATCCAAGGTCCATTGATCGGGCGGCTCTAACTTTTTCTAGGAAAATAACAAATAATGTATTAAAAGGGTTGTTCTTATAAAAAACCATATCTTGAGCTAGGAAACTCGGATGCAAAAAGTCAATATATGAAAAATGATCAGAAAAATATGAGGAACATGTTAAAAATGGATTGGATATCTGAATCTATATATTTTTTCAAAAGTGCATATTTTGATGGAAAAGAGTTAGTTTGTAAAAAGAAAACCCTAATTGATTATCAAATATATATTTAGTTTTGCAATTAGGTTAATTCGAATATGTTTAATCTGATTAATGATTAAGATGGTTTTTAACCTATTTTGATGATAGAATTACATGTTTAGGGTTTTTAATTCAATATGTTGATAAAATAGTTAGGAAACCTAAATTAAGAGAAAAAGGAAAAGATATTGCAATCTAAAAATTAGGGTTATATGGACCAACCTGATCTTTAGGACCTTAATGGGAAATATGAAAAGATAATTAGGGTTTGATGAATATTTGATAAAAGTAAGGTAAAAGTAATAAAAAGGAAATAAAACACTAATTATGGTTAAAACCCTAAAAAGGCAAATAACCTAGAAAACGATTAGAATTAATGAGTCATGGTGACATGATTAATAATATAGGAATTGAATGCCTTTTTCAGGAACAAATTGTGTGTGTGAATTTGCTTGATTCCTGGTTGATTGAGTTTTCTGCATTCAAACCTATGTGGTTACGCTTATGACTAACCGATTTAGTTTTCCGGGATTTTGTCGACGTTTTTATTATGAACTGAATTAAACTGTTGGATGTTTTACTTCATGCAAATTATAAAGTGAATATGATTATCACATAAGAAGTTATGCCTACTAGCTCAGATCTCAGTCCCTCCTGTAGTTTGATGGGTGACCTAGTAAAAGGCTACCAATGGGGTAGGCCATCAGGTCCGTAAATGACTTAGTAAATGGCTACCAAGGAGGTAGGTCCATCAAGTCATATTGAGTTAGAGATTGGACTTCCTACGGGGAGTGCCATGCAACTTAACCCTAGGTATTGGTCTACCTTCCAGGTAGGATCATGCAGGGTATAATGAAGATCCACCAAGTGAGAATGGTGGTATCCATGTCCACTGCAGGGACACTACAGGGATAAGGGATAGGAAGGGATTGAGTAGTACTTCTTAAAATGTAATTTGAATGTTTAATGATAATTGGTTACCTACATTGTTACTATAGTTGAACCAATTTTTGTGATCCCCCACATATCAGCTTTGTGCTGATCGTGTTTTTGTTTATCGGCGTTTTAGGTATAAACCATAAAGGAACAAACAGTAAATTGTCACATTGCAAAAATAAAAAGTAAAGTGCCAGGAGGATTAGATAGAGTAAATTCAAGCAATGGATACTTAGAATCTCCAAGTTTTTCAAAGGTAAACAAAGTTTAATTTTTCTTCCTGCCAATATTCAGTTTAGTTTAGTAGAATTTCATAATTATAAATGATTATTTGTTGAACCTTTGATCATGTAATTGGTTAACGATTCCGACCTTCCGATCTCCCGTAATTGGGGGTTACCAAGAGGCGGGGTCGTTACAATTGGTATCAGAGCATAGGTTCTTCATCTAATCATTAATAATTATTAAATTTTACAAATTCCATAGAACCGAGGGAGTTATTAGAGGATTTTCCGAAAGACTGAGGTGTCTAGAAAAGGATCACATCCGGGGGCTGGCAAAATTTTCCTCCGCACCGCTAGTCGGAATACGAGGACTCCCGGATCGTGTGACTGCCTGGATGATGTCTTAGGTTAAGACTTGAAGTAAGATACCTTTAGGACTCTCTCATCTTGTTCATCCCTTCTCAACTGAATTCTCTTAAGGATTTTAAGGATTAGGGTTTTCTCTCTGTTCCTCACCCTCATGTGGTATGGGTTAAGGTTGATAAGGTCTAAGGGATCCTCCACCAAATTAATAAAAGATACGTAAGTAAGATGTCATTTGCACAAAGTGTAATTAGTTTAAAAGTAAACTAAAAGTCTGTTTGTGTGCAGATGGCACGTACCAAAGTTGTGGCTATCCCTTTTTCCACCAGTGATGGTGGACCACCCCGCAAGGGGAATATATCCTCTGAGAAGAGGAAGCGGAACCATGGAGAGACCTCAAAGAAGAGAAAGAGACCAGAGGAAGTTGAGGCACCCAACCCTGAACCAATGCCTGGCAGCAACCGAGAACCAGGGGAAGGTCCATAATATGAGGAGTACCATATGCATGAAAAGGAAGCCCAAATGGAGGAGGACCAGCCTGGTGGTCCAAAACCAGCCATGGTAGTTCATACAACAGATGCAGTTTGGATGGAACAACAAAAGCAATTGACCGAAGCTATCCGTGCCCTGGCCCTTAGAGACATAGCTCGAGATGAGAATGGTGAGCCACTTCCAGTTCATCCTCGATTGGGAGCCACCATTCTGGACTTCGTCAAGCTAAACATTGAGAAGTTCTGGGGAGAAGATAAGACTGAAGTGGTCGACAAGGCTGAAGCTTGGCTGCTTGCAGTCAAGAACGGGTTCCGGATGCTTGATGTGCAGCCAAATAAGAAGGTTATGTTTGCTACTCACTTTTTGGAAGGTGCATCCAAGATATGGTGGGAAAACCACATCACGGGAAGGGACCTAAGCAAGAAACTGATGGCGTGGACCGACTTCAAAACCATCTTCACCACCAGATTCATCCCCATCTCAGCAAAGAAGGAGAAAGAAAGAGAATTCACCAACATGACTCAAGGAAGTTCATCAGTTGCAGACTTTGGTCGTAAGTTCCGCATCTTGGAACGTTTCGGATACAAAATGGATGAATAAAGAAGGGTGGATCACTTCATAGAGCACCTGAACCCTGCCATTAAGTCGCATGTGATGGCTAGCAAGCCAAAGACCTTCGCTGAAGCTTACAACACCGCCTTGGACATGGAGAGGATGGTGATGCCAGTTCAGAATCCACCCAAGGGATTTTTGGGTTTCACTGAAGGAACCCAAGGGTAGAAGAACAATCACAAGAAAGGTCACGGACGTCACCAGGACAAAGGAAGACATGGAGGGAAAGGGAAACCCCATCAAGAGAACAACCGCCCTCGATGCCGCACCTACGGAAGATGGCATACCGGTGAGTGCCGCTTCAAGAAGAGAGTCTGCTACCGGTGTCAGCAAGAAGGACACCTCATCGCCAACTGCCCTCATCCCGACCCTAGGGGACCCTTGGGGTCATATCATGTGGTAGCACAGCCAGTAGCTGCGGCACCCCCAACAGGAGCACCAGCTGGAGCACCTCCAGCTGGAGAGAGGAGGCAAGCTAGAGTGTTTGCCATCGACAACGAAGAGGCTCAGGTGAATGCTAATAAGTTGATTGAGAGTAATAACCCATAGAGTTTTTCCTTGTATTTCAGTAGACCATGTAGTAGCTTTCTGATATGGAATAACTTTGTAGGCTTGCTGGAAGTCATGGGACAAAATGTAAAAGCACTTTTTGATTCTGGTTCTACTAATACTTTTATTTCGAGAAACTGGCAACTATGCTTGGTTTGGATATCAAGGATTTGGGTTATGTTTTGGATGTCACAACCCCGAGTGGTCGTATTTATACCTCTCTTTTGAAAACCCCTATCTTGCCAGTAAAGTACCTGAACCATGAGCTTCCCACTGAATTCATCCTCCTTGATATGAGTGATTTTGATGTGATCATCGGCATGGATTGGCTTTCCACCTACCGAGCCCAGATTGACTGTAGAGAGAAGAAGATTCTCATTAGGAAAATCGGCTATCCACACTTCACCATTCGAGGAAGGAAGGATGCAACAACCAGCCTTTATGTGTCTGCCATGAAAGCTGAGCGGATGCTATCCAAGGGTTGTCGAGCCTACCTTGCCATAATTACCGTACCCGAGGTCAAGGGGCAATCCTTAGAGGACATAGAGGTGGTTCGGGAGTACGCAGATGTGTTTCCAGATGATCTACCAGGGATCCCCCCTGAAAGGGGGGTAGACTTCTCGATTGAGTTAGCTCCTGGGACTAACCCTATATCTAAGGCGCCCTATAGAATGGCCCCTACTGAGTTGCTTGAGTTGAAAACCCAGTTGCAAGAGTTGTTGGATAAGGAGTTCATCTGACCCAGTACCTCACCATGGGGAGCACCAGTCCTCTTTGTGAAAAAGAAGGATGGGTCGCTTCGGATGTGTATTGATTATCGGATGATTAATCAGGCAACCATTAAGAATAAGTATCCTTTACCCAGAATAGATGACCTATTTGACCAACTCAAATCAGCTCGACTCTTTTCCAAAATCGATTTGAGGTCAGGGTACCACCAAGTGAGAGTGAGAAGTGAGGATATACCCAAAACGGCTTTCAGAACCCAATATGGCCACTATGAGTTTGTGGTCATGCCGTTTGGATTGTCCAATGCACCTAGTGTCTTTATGAACCTCATGAACAGTGTGTTCCAGCCTTTCCTTGACTCTTTTGTGATAGTGTTCATAGACGACATCTTAGTGTATTCAGATGACCTAGTCCAACACCGTGACCACCTGGGTAGAGTCCTTGATATCTTGAGAAAGCATACGTTTTTCGGAAAGTTCTCGAAATGTGAGTTTTGGTTGGACCGAGTCATGTTTCTTGGACACACCATCTCAGGAGGAACGATCGCTGTAGATCCAACCAAAGTATCGGCAGTTTGAGACTGGCCGGCACCCAAGAACCCCTTCGAGATTCGCAGCTTCTTGGGGTTGGCCGGATACTACCGTCGCTTCATCAAGGATTTCTCCAAGACTGCTCTACCACTGACCATGTTGATGCGGAAGGATGTGAAGTTCATGTGGTCTGAAGTATGTGAAGCTCGATTCCAGGAATTGAAGGAGAAGCTGACTACCGCTCTTGTGTTGACTTTGCCTTCTGGAAATGAGGGTTTCATGATATTCACTGATGCTTCCAAGATGGGACTTGGCTGTGTGTTGGAACAAGATCGGCATGTGGTTGCATATGCTTCTCGACAGCTCAAGCCAAATGAGGTGAATTATCCGACACATGACCTGGAGTTAGCTGCTATCATTCATGCCTTGAAGATATGGCGGCACTACCTGTATGGTGCTACCTTCGAGATCTTCACCGACCATAAGATCTTGAAGTACCTGCTGACACAGAGAGACCTGAACCTACGACAACGACGATGGATGGAGTACATGAAGGATTACGACTTCACCATCACCTACCATCCTGGTAAGGTGAATGTCGTAGCCGATGCTTTGAGTCGGAAGCATCTTAAGTGTGCAGCCGTTCTGTCCAGTCAGTGGAAAAGTTTGGAGGAACTTGTGGAATGGACTCCACAACTGCTAGAGGACCGAGTTCGGTTGGCTAATATCTAGATACAGTCTGAGTTGTTGAGTGAGGTCATAGCAACACAGTTGACCAGTGAAGAGCTTGATAAGATGAAAGGTTTGATGATGAAGCCACAGACTCGTTTATCCATGGGAGTAGACGGAGGAATCAGGTTTGAGAATCGCATATGGGTTCCAGTGGATTCATCAATAGAGGGACGTATTTTGCAAGAGGCTCATGGATCCAAGTACACAGTGCACCCAGGAACTACTAAGATGTACAAGGACTTACAGCGGTTCTTCTGGTGGCTAGGAATGAAGAAAGACATTGCGTCATGGGTGGCTAGTTGTCTTACGTGCCAGATGGTGAAGGCTGAACACTAGCGACCCGGCGGACTTTTACAGTCAATAGAAATTCCAGAGTGGAAATGGGAGCAAATCACCATGGATTTTGTGGTGGGTCTACCCCGGACCAAGAAAGGTCATGATGCGATATGGGTCGTGGTAGATCGTCTTACCAAGTCAGCACACTTCCTTGCCTTGAAGACCACAGCTAAGATGTCAGACTTAGCTGAGCTGTACATTAGAGAAATAGTGCATTTGCATGGCGTACCAGGATCGATCATTTCTGATAGAGATCCCAAGTTTACTTCCAAGTTGTGGAAGCAAGTTCAAGAGGAACTAGGTACAAAGTTAAAGTTTAGTACCGCATATCATCCCCAAATAGATGGTCAGTCAGAAAGGACGATCCAGACCTTAGAGGATCTGTTGAGGGCTTGTGTGCTCGATTGGGGTGGCACATGGGAGCAATAATTATCGTTGGCAAAGTTCGCCTACAACAACAGCTACCAAGCCAGTATCGGGATGCCTCCGTATGAAGCTTTGAATGGGAGACCGTGTCGGTCACCACTTCACTGGGATGATGTGGGTGAGAGGACCTTGTTGAGGTCAGATGAGCTCCAAGTGTATTCTGATAAAGTGGATTTGATCAAGCAAAGGCTAAAGAGAGCCCAGGATCGACAAAAATTGTATGTTGATGCAAAGCGGACTGATGTGCATTTCACTGTCGGAGATCATGTGTTTTTGAAAATCCGACCGCTCCGAGCTATAGCTAAGAATAGAGAAAAGTTGAGTCCCCGATACGTGGGTCAGTTTGAGGTATTAGAACGGATTGGTGAAGCTGCATACCGTTTGGCGTTACCCCCTCAGTATAGCATGATGCATGATGTGTTTCACATGTCTAACCTGAAGCGATATGTGCAAGATCCAAACCATGTGTTGAGCATTGAACCTATTGAGCTTCAAGGGAAGCTGACTTATCCTGAGTCACCTTTGCGGATTCTAGATACCAAGGTGAAAGAGCTCAGATGCAAGAACATAGAGATGGTAAAGGTTCTTTGGAAGCACCATGGAGAGGATGAGGCCACATGGGAGCTGAAGGCAGATATGGAGAAAACATACCCTGAATTGTTTGTTTGATTGTTTGAATTTTGAGGGCAAAATTCCTATAAGGAGGGGAGGATGTTACAACCCCATTTTCTTGAAAATATAATGTAATATGTATTTTCCCTTTTAATGAATAAAAGATATCCTTTTCTTTGTATGATGATAGATTTCGTGTGAAATGGCTTTAATTGGATGATAGTGGGCTTTGTTAGTTATTAAGCCCAATTGAAAAGAAAAGGGAATTAAAAAGAAAAAGAAATTGGTTAATAAAAGAGAAATATGAGAAATCGACAATCAAAAGAAGATAAAGGCAAACCAATATTCCCAAATATGGGAATTCGTGCCTTTATGTTTCCTTGAGGTCCAAGGGATCCAAAACAACAAGATAATAACAAAGGAAAAAGGAATATAAATTAATTTGGATTAATTGATGAGAAAACTTGGGAGAGAAGGAAGCCTTCTCATCCTTTGCTTTTTGTTTCCCAAATTTTGTACAAAGCTAGGAAATATTAAAAGAAACTTTCCCTTAAAATTTGAGATAAAACGGAGTTATGGTTTGGGAGATATTAATTTTTCAAGTTATCCTTGATTTGGGAATTTTCCCGAATTAAATGATAAATAGATTAATTTTGCCTTTGAACGCGAGTTATGAGGCCCGTTGGATTCTAATCCAACAGTGGATGCTCATCGTCCAAGTCCTAGGCGGACTGAAACTTTGCTGGAAACAGGGAGACTTTCCCAACCTTTTTCCTCACGATCTAGGGAAGATGAAGGTCCGTTTTTGTTTCCTTTGTGTTCAGGGTAGAGAAACGAAGGGAATCATCCCTATTTTGTTGGGCTTTCGTTGTCAAACGGGAAAACGCCCAACTGGGCAGGTCCCTGCCTCGACCCTATAAATAGGGGAGGGCGATAGAGGGCACCGGCATCCCCTTTCTTTAGCCCAATCGCTGCGGCGGAGAACAATGGTCGAGTTCGTGCATCCAATTCCATCCCCGACCTTGACCAGCGCCCTCGACACCTCAGAAAGCGCCGTCAGAGTCCGGCGGGTGGGGGGCGAGCTTGGCATGCAGTCGGTGCGCGATTGAAGGCGTCTTCAAGTCCGAAGGAGGGAGGCGGAGCTCCCTGGGTCATCGGCACAAGCAAAGGAGCGCTACAGCCCAAAGTCAACCTCGTGGTTGACCGGCATCGCTGCAGCAGCTAAGGCGCGAGGAAGAAGAAGGCCAGGTGGCCTTTTACCAATCTGCCCTTACGTGCTCTGCTTACAGGTAAGGACGTTTTCATCCTTTGATCAATGGTTTGGCAAAAGAAAGGGTGCGCTCCCTCTAGGCCGTTGGATCCTCAGTGGATCCAAGGTCCATTGATCGGGCGGCACTAACTTTTTCTAGGAAAATAACAAATAATGTATTAAAAGGGTTGTTCTTATAAAAAACCATATCTTGAGCTAGGAAACTCGGATGCAAAAAGTCAATATATGAAAAATGAACAGAAAAATACGAGGAACATGTTAAAAATGGTTTGGATATCTGAATCTATATATTTTTGCAAAAGTGCATATTTTGATGGAAAAGAGTTAGTTTGTAAAAAGAAAACCCTAATTGATTATCAAATATATATTTAGTTTTGCAATTAGGTTAATTCGAATATGTTTAATCTGATTAATGATTAAGATGGTTTTTAACCTGTTTTGATGATAGAATTACATGTTTAGGGTTTTTAATTCAATATGTTGATAAAATAGTTAGGAACCCTAAATTAAGAGAAAAAGGAAAAGATATTGCAATATGAAAATTAGGGTTATATGGACCAACCTGATCTTTAGGACCTTAATGGGAAATATGACAAGATAATTAGGGTTTGATGAATATTTGATAAAAGTAAGGTAAAAGTAATAAAAAGGAAATAAAACCCTAATTATGGTTAAAACCCTAAAAAGGCAAATAACCTAGAAAACAATTAGAATTAATGAGTCATGGTGACATGATTAATAATATAGGAATTGAATGCCTTTTTCAGGAACAAATTGTGTGTGTGAATTTGCTTGATTCCTGGTTGATTGAGTTTTCTGCATTCAAACCTATGTGGTTACCCTTATGACTAACCGATTTAGTTTTCCGGGATTTTGTCGACGTTTTTATTATGAACTGAATTAAACTGTTGGATGTTTTAATTCATGCAAATTATAAAGTGAATATGATTATCACATAAGAAGTTATGCCTACTAGCTCAGATCTCAGTCCCTCATGTAGTTTGATGGGTGACCTAGTAAAAGGCTACCAATGGGGTAGGCCGTCAGGTCCGTAAATGACTTAGTAAATGGATACCAAGGAGGTAGGTCCATCAAGTCATATCGAGTTAGAGATTGGACTTCCTATGGGGAGTGCCATGCAACTTAACCCTAGGTATTGGTCTACCTACCAGGTAGGATCATGCAGGGTATAATGAAGATCGACCAAGTGAGAATGGTGGTATCCATGTCCACTGCAGGGACACTACAGTGATAAGGGATAGGAAGGGATTGAGTAGTACTGCTTAAAATGTAATTTGAATGTTTAATGATGATTGGTTACCTACATTTTTACTATAGTTGAACCAATTTTTGTGATCCCCCACATACCAGCTTTGTGTTGATCGTGTTTTTGTTTGTCGGCGTTTTAGGTATAAACCCTAAAGGAACAAACAGTAAATTGTCACATTGCAAAAATAAAAAGTAAAGTGCCAGGAGGATTAGATAGAGTAAATTCAAGCAATGGATACTTAGAATCTCCAAGTTTTTCAAAGGTAAACAAAGTTTATTTTTTCTTCCTGCCAATATTCAGTTTAGTTTAGTAGAATTTCATAATTATAAATGATTATTTGTTGAACCTTTGATCTTGTAATTGGTTAACGATTCCGACCTTCCGGTCTCCCGTAATTGGGGGTTACCGAGAGGCGGGGTCGTTACATCTTCCCTCCTCATCCAGATCTGCCCCGGCGTCGTGTAGAAGAAAGCCTCTTCACCGAGTTGTGATCATCTTCTTCACCATGCTCATGGCAGAATCTTCCCACTCTCTTGTTCTTTTTGTTTCTCTCACCATGAGTGAGTAGTTCACTTTCACTGGGGTGTGGGGACTCGCCCTGTTGCCCATGCTTACATGTTCAAATGTTAAACATTCCATGGCTTGTATATAACTTTTCATTTCATTGTCAATCATTCGATGTGTGCTTTTGGATTGATCACCTGCTTGCATTTATCTTATTCTTTTCCTATGTTGCGAGAACTTCAATATGTAGGATTTGAATGTCGATTAATGTGGTTGACTCCCAAACTAGAAATAGAATGGGATTCCTTGAGGTTGTAAGTGTATGATCTGTGAGGGGATGAGCCATCTAGCCCATAGTGATGCTTCTGTGTGCCTAAACATCCCTCAGGGAGGGCCATAGCTTCATTTGGATTTATTTATCTTCAGAGCTGTAAGTATGTGATCTAGATGGTGACGAGACATCTGATACCTAAGGTGATGCTTATGCAAACCTAACACTCGTATGGGGTTTTTGCAGCAGCTCTATTTGGATAATTATATTTTGCTTGGAAGTTTGTGTTCGGATGTGTTTGCAAGTGTAGCGGAGGTGAAACTTGAGACCACCCCAGTGATTCCACATCATTAATCTTTAATCCAACTTTTAATCATGCTCTTTACTTTCATTGCATTTCGTTTGATTAAACTCAAATCAACCAACCTTGTTCTAAATATTAGTCTTGATTCAACTAGATTCGACTAGTAAAGGATTCTTAAAAATGTTGTCTCTTGGGATTCAATCCTCAACTATACTGCAATAAGACCCGTTCGCTTGCGAGTGGTATTATTGCACAAGGTTTTGTTTAAAAACTTAGGGATTTCAGCCCTGGGTGAGTTTGTTAGTGCGATAATATACCAAGTCACTTTCCAAAAATGTGGCCCCTCAGTGCCATATCTAAGAACTAAGAAAGTTGAGTCATCATTATGTTAGTCTATTTGAGAATATGAAATAGATGGGCAACAATGTTGATCATATTTCCCTAACACCACAATATAGCATGATGCATGATATGTTCCATGTGTCCAACCTGAAGCGCTATGTGAAGGATCTTTCTTACATGTTAAACACCGAGCCAATAGATCTCCAAGGAAGGTTGTCCTACCCTAAGTCACCAATGAGGATCTTTGATTCAAATGTTGATGAATGCATATTCATATTAGTTTTAGTTTCATTTTTAGTCTAGTTTTGCATTCACTTACAACATTTTACTTTATAACTAGCTTACTTTTAGGTTTTCTTTATTTTATGGTAATTTGTAATGTTTTGATCCAAATTCATGGTTTTTAGTGTAGGTTATTACTTCATTTCCTGCAAGGAGTATAGAAGGTGTTGGTCCCACTAATCGACTAGCGGGCATAAGAAATTTCAAATTGATGGAAGGTTCAAATCCCTACCAAATGCAATATAGTTGGAAGGTTCCAAACCCTACCAGCCACCTATAAATACAAGTCTCCATCCTCCATTGGGAGGCATCTCTTCTCCAACTTCCAGGCTACCACATGCACCACTCAGCCAACAGAAGATGATTTTCACGAGTGGTTTCCATCGTTCGTTGACCATATTAACCAACAACCACCACTCCACTAAGGCTCGACCTCCTGACATCAAAAGAGAAAGATTGAAGATGCCTCCTATATCACCTACCACCCATTCATCAACAGCTTATTTTCAAGCAAGAGGGATGACAAAGAACAAGAGTCATCTGACGTCAGTTCTGGGCATAGTCTAATGTTGTATATCTTCTACCCACAAGGATGATGGCCATATCCTTCCCTGTCCTTGTTGTTTATCCTAATATCTTTATGAGTAGTGAGAAGTACCCTACACTAGGATGTGGGGAGTAGCCCCACTATATTTTTTGCTACAACTAACTTTCCATGAACCTTGTTGCATTTTAAATCAACTATTTTATTCTTGTATTCATATTTGATCAGTGGGTTTACATGTTTATCATGAACCTGGGGTGTAGAGAACTTTGAACCTGAGATCTACAATGTTGATTGTTCCTAGTTAATGTTGGCTAAATGGACATCTATAAAATCCCTTTGTTTTGATTATGACAAACATTTCATTCTTATTAATCTAACGAGCTACTTGAGTGTGCAGGATGACAAAGCAACAAGGGAAAATCTACAAGCTTACATATTTACATTTTCATGCAATGTAATCACTATTGTAAAAACTTGTACAAAAATATAATGTACAAGTACTTAGAATTGCATGTAAATCAAGCGTTAGATTCTCCCTAGCTAAACACCACAATTAGACAAGTCATCCCATTCAAATAGGATTATTTTTGCACACTCACACACATAATTAGTGCCTAAATTGAAACCTTGAAACAAGATCAATCTCGGTCAACAAACCCCTCGACCGAGACACTCTCGGTCGACAATCTTCTCGACCGAGAAAGATCCAAAGTAGCCGTTAGACACAACAGACAAGTTAGTTGGCAGTTGAAGAAAGACGTTGCAAATCACTTGTTCCAGAGAGCCTGTCGGTCGACAAAAGTTCGACCGAGTAGGCGTCTCGGTCGACCATTTGTCGACCGAGATGGTCTCTGACAACAACTGCAGAATAAATTAATTAGCCGTTGTTAAAGCAACAACTTTGTACCTAACGGCTAGTTAAGCACTTAGAAACCCCTAGAAGTTGTCTAGAACGTCCTTAAGCATCCTTAGGCCATTCCTATAAATAGGACAAGCCATAGGACACTCAAAACTCACTTGTTACACTTGAGAAATACTTGAGCATACTTGAGCAATCTGTTGCAAGCAATTTGAGCATTGTGATCATAGGCCTACTTTCTCCTTAGCTCAAATTTGTGTCCTATAGGCTAGCATCTCCTTACTACAGCACTTACACTTCTACACTCATTGGTTAGGAGATCAATACGCTTGATATAGGCAAATCAAGCCTTGTGCTTAAAAGGATAAGTTGTAATTTCTATTTTCTTTCTTGTTCCTTTTTATCCTTTGTATTCTCCTTGCTACTCCTAGGGTTGGAGGCTGCAGATTGGAGAGAGTTTGACTTCTCAGGTGGAGAAGGGGACTTCAAGCTACTTCAAGAAGGCTATCGCACGGGAAGCTACTTCAAGAAGGCTATTGCAACGGGAAGCTACTTCAAGAGGAAGGCTGCTTCAAGGTGGTGCAATTACTTCTAGGTGAAGGCTGCTTCAAGGTTGGGCGATTACTTCTAGGTGAAGGCTGCTTGAAGGGTTTAGGAAAAGAAATTGTATTTTATGTAAAATCCTTGCGAGGTAATAAAATAAATTTCTTTTCAAATCCCGGTTGGGTAAGCAACCGGGTAGTGGACTGACTTCCTTAGTGTTTGCTAAGGTTGGAACCACTCTAAACTCTTTTCTTCTTGTCCAATATCTTTGTGGTTGTTTGTTTGAGTTAAATAATTGTTAAAATTGTTATAAAACTCTATTCACCCCCCCTCTAGTAGTTTTCAATTGGTATCAGAGCAGGCTTCAAGGAACCCTAACCAGGTCTTGAAGAATGGAGGGAAATGGTGAAAGGTGCTATTTGGACAAAACCACAACATGCTGCAATTGGTGTTTAGGAACAAGCCACAAAACAACCGAATGCCCATGGAGATCAAAGGAAGAGTACAAAGAATGTCTTATTGCTACAACTAGTGAAGAAGAAGAAGAGGTAAGTCTCTTTGATTTATCTAAAGAAGAACTTATTGCTATTATTGAAGAGACACATAATAAATATGTTGAGTGCAAAAAGAAATTAAAGAAATCAAATAAAGAAAATGATGATCTAAATGTTAAACTTCTTGCTCTTGCATCTGAAAATGAGGATCTCAAAGAGGGAAATAAATATTCTGATCTTAAGTTAAAATCTATGGAAGCCGATTGCAAGCTCCTTTCTATTGAAAATTCAAACTTGCAGACTCAAGTAAACGATCTTCAAAAACAACCATTATTGTGCACCCATATAGACTATGACACTATTCTTAAAGAAAGAAATTTATTGTCAACTAATCTAGACCAAGAAAAACTAGATATTAAGAAGAGAATGGAAGAGATTGCCAAGTTACAACAAAAAGTCAGTAATTTAAATAATAATGGCATTCTTGATCAAATCTTAGATAATTCCTATCATCAAATTGGGAGAAGAGGACTAGGTTATAAGCCTAAAGGGAAGTCCTATCAACCTAGTTGGAAAAAGTCACAAACCCATCAATCTATATATGTACCTAAAGGAACAAATACATTTTTACCAAAGAACAACCTAGAACAAAACCATAGAAAACGACTTGAGGTTGATTCTATATGTTGCCATTATTGCTCACGTCTTGGACATTACTCTTTTTCATGTCCTTATAAGATAAAAGATGTCGAGTTAGTTTGGGTTCCAAAACCTCCAAACTAAATGAACAAAATCAAGTTGAGATATGACCAAAGACATTCGTTGCATATTTCTGTGTCTATCTCAACTCAACATAATAAGATTACAAATGTAAATGAAATTAATATTAGTTTATTCCCTAGATGATTTAAAGTTATGCTTAGTCAAATGAAAAGAAAATTCCTATTTTCATATGACTGTTCGTAAAAGTATTTTCTGGTCTTTTCATATACTAATCATGTAATGGAATTATCATTGTATGATGTTATTACCATTATACCATGTTTTCATCATTGGGTGTGCATAGATAATGAAAATTGTATGCATGGATCCATAAAAATATATAGGCAAGCAAAAATGATTTATTAGTTATATGTTATTGCTTGCAACACAATCCATAAATTAGTATCTTTAAAAATCTTGAGAAAACTAATTGTACCTTCAATGAAGAATCTTAAGTAGTATGCTTCAACTTTATATTTAATTAAATCTTATGCAGATATTATACTCAATATATTCAATCTGAAAATCTGCAAAAAATTTGCCTCTTGGTCAAAATAAAATTTGACAAAGGGGCGCTATGGTCGTAGTCAAATTCGACCTAAAACAAGTTTGACATAATAACTATTTGGATATCCTTTTATGATTAAAAGAACAATTAATCACAACTTGTCCAAATATTGTCAAAAATAAACACAAAATTACTCCCTTGGAAAATCCATATATGTGTTTTACAAAAATAGTCTATCAATTACATTAAAAATCAGCTTCAAATTCGTACTCAGTAAGTTTCTCGGTCGACGAATTTTTCAACCGAAAACCTCTCGGTCAGCCCCTCTTTCTCGACCGACAGAATCTAGACAGATTTAGTATCGGACATACTTTCGGTCGACAAATGTTCGACCGAGACAATGTCGGTCGACAATTGTTCGACCGAGAAATAGCCGTTGGATATAACCGTTGTAAACCGACCGTTATGACCGTTTATGACCGTTATATGACCGTTGGGGAGCCAAGTGGCGCGTCTGCAACATGACCGTTGCGGACGCTCGGTCGACGAGTCATCGACCGACCAGGTCACTGGATTGTTATAAAAGGAACCAAAAACGGGTCACTTCCTCACACTTTCATACTCTTGCTTCCATAGGCTCTCTCTAGTGCATTTTTGTGCAACTCTTTAGCATCCTCATCCCCAAGCCTTCCTTGCTTCTTCTCCACCTTCAAGCAACACAATGGCCTCATCATCTGCTCATGGGAAGAAGAAGGTCGCCGGCAGGAAAGGAAGGGAAGCTCGGGAAGCTACTCCACCACTGACGATCATCAACGACATTGCCTTCGTCGATGGAGATGCTGGTGATCGATATCTACGGCTTTCCTCTAAAGCTCCTCTCCCACGACGATCAGTTGAAGTTATGGACTTCATCAACATCGTCGACTTGGAGGACCTTTTCGAAGTACAAAAGTTAAAAGAATTCATCAACCCTTCTTTTCCTTCCTATTCAATCAAGGTAGTGAATGAATTCTATGCAAACCTCATTTCCCACTCTGAAAATGAAACTATCTTCTTCTACACTATGGTTAATGGGCATAGCTTCCGATTTACTGAAGGGGATATTCTTGAAATGCTAAACATTGACATAGATGAATATCAAGACAGCCTTGACCTTACTTCTGGAAACCCCCTTAACCAATTTCTCCAAGATGACCACACCATTAGTCTTAGTGACATCAAAAGGACCATTTTTAAATCCAATACAACCTGTCACGAAGATAGAGGCACATATTATGCTATAAATCTTAAACCAGCTGCTAGGATCGTAAACCTTATTGTATCAACAAACATACATCCTAGATCCAATAAGTCTGAAGTTCCTGTTTTTCGTATGTGTCTAATATATGCCATTATCCAACGTATTCCCACAAATTTTATCCGCATCATTCTTAAAAACATGCTTGAGTTTTCTGGCAATCCTCCATATGCCGATTTTATATGCCAAATTACTCAACATTTCCTTAAGACCCCACTTGAGGATATGGGATATACATGGGAGCGTAGACCACAAAAAATAAGTAAGAATACAGTAGAAAAAATGGGAATTGATTTTGGTCATAAAAGGGCTAGAGTTGAAGGAGAAACATCTCATCAAGACATACCACCACCCCCTCCTTCTACTAATCTATCACATGACCCCATTCAAAACACTCTTACTTATATAGCTGGTTCCCAATATCACCTAAGCAAACAACTAGACTATAACCATCATGCCATGACTTATATAAACCAAAGAATGCAAACCCTTTCACCAAACCAACCTGATGAATATCCGTATTCTTTAAATCCTGGCATGCTCAATCCATACAATCCTCCGTACAACTATTATCAAACTCCATCTCCACCATCTGTGGATCTTACGCACACTCTGTTTTCATCCATGCAACTGCAAGATATTGCCGCTCATTTCCGATTTGACCGAGTACCTACATTCTTGGAAGCATATGCTCTAACTAAGACAGGTGCTCTAGATTGGCAAACATTGGTCCAATATTATGGAACTGAGCCTTTTCTTGGGAAAGACCCTGACATTGATGTAATCCTTAAGTCTTTCCAGTAAATGTTGGAGTTATTGTAATGATATCTTTTGAATAATTGTAATGGGTCATCTCTATATGATGTGTCTATCTTTTTATGCTTTTAATGAAATTGGCCATCTTTACTTGATTCCAATGGATATTTTTATGTGAGACATATTCAAAATATGGATTATAAGATCATCATTGTAGAACATACCAAATAAGGGGAGTAATAAATAAAAATGCAACCTTTATAATTGTGGCAAAATTGACAAATTACTTAAAACAACTATGAAACAAATCCAGACACATTCTCGGTCGAGAAACTGTTCGACCGAGAACACTATCGGTCGAAAGATCATCGACCGAGCAGGTTTCTGTTGTCAAGTTTGCAATAAAACTGAATATATTCGCAAATTAATCATGTTTCTCCTCATCATGTTGAAGATAAAATTGGCGAAACCTCTTCCACTTTGGAAGATGTTTTCTTTGATATTGGTGCTACTTAAACACAAGCTCTTGGTTGTTATATGGACATCATTTTAATGTACTTAATCTTAGTATACTTTTGATAAAGGTCAAAATCAAAATTTAAAATCATTTGTGACCTTAGCAGCCTTAAATTGCTTTAATTGTAAGATTAAGGGGGAGCTCATAAAAACAAATTTGATTATTTGATTAAGAAGCTTACAAAAACATTATTTGGAGCTTGTTACGACCTTAGTATTTTTGGTTATGAAGAAATCTATGAATTTCAGAAAAATGATATAACTTGTACTTAAAGGAACTCTCTAAACAAATCGGGACTTAACATCCCTTGCATTTGGATGGAGACATTTTTATGTACTCTGAGATTAAAGGATTCTCATATCATTTTATGGGCTTAACATTCCTTGTAAAATGGATGAGAAATCAATACATATGCCATGTATCTAACAGGATCTCATATCATTTCAAGGCTTAACATCCTTTGCAAATGATTGAGAAACAAATTGTGGCTAAATTAGAAAAATATGATATTAAATCCATGTTCCTAATAGGATATCTAATTAAGGGGGAGTTTTTATTCTTAACGGTTATCTTTTTGAAATGACAAAGGGGGAGAGGTAAATATAAATTAACATTTAGTCAAACTCAATTAATGAGTTTCATAAATAAACTCTTGGCTTTACATTGAAAGTTGCTATATTCCCAAATGATCTAGATTTCATGTTCCATAATTCATGGGGAATAATAAGCACACATTTTATACACAAGAGAAAAAGCTACAAAAGGTAATCTAAAGGTATGAAACTCATATGTTTTATATTTCCTTTATTTATATTTTGGAAATGTTTGTCATCTTCAAAAAGGGGGAGATTGTTGGCTAAATGGACATCTATAAAATCCCTTTGTTTTGATTATGACAAACATTTCATTCTTATTAATCTAACAAGATACTTGAGTGTGCAGGATGACAAAGCAACAAGGGAAAATCTACAAGCTTACATATTTACATTTTCATGCAATGTAATCACTATTGTAAAAACTTGTACAAAAATATAATGTACAAGTACTTAGAATTGCATGTAAATCAAGCGTTAGATTCTCCCTAGCTAAACACCACAATTAGACAAGTCATCCCATTCAAATAGGATTATTTTTGCACACTCACACACATAATTAGTGCCTAAATTGAAACCTTGAAACAGGATTAATCTCGGTCGACAAACCCCTCGACCGAGACACTCTCGGTTGACAATCTTCTCGACCGAGAAAGATCCAAAGTAGCCGTTAGACACAACAGACAAGTTAGTTGGCAGTTGAAGAAAGACGTTGCAAATCACTTGTTCCAGAGAGCCTGTCGGTCGACAAAAGTTCGACCGAGTAGGCGTCTCGGTCGACCATTTGTCGACCGAGATGGTCTCTGACAGCAACTGCAGAATAAATTAATTAGCCGTTGTTAAAGCAACAACTTTGTACCTAACGGCTAGTTAAGCACTTAGAAACCCCTAGAAGTTGTCTAGAACGTCCTTAAGCATCCTTAGGCCATTCCTATAAATAGGACAAGCCATAGGACACTCAAAACTCACTTGTTACACTTGAGAAATACTTGAGCATACTTGAGCAATCCGTTGCAAGCAATTTGAGCATTGTGATCATAGGCCTACTTTCTCCTTAGCTCAAATTCGTGTCCTATAGGCTAGAATCTCCTTACTACAGCACTTACACTTCTACACTCATTGGTTAGGAGATCAATACGCTTGATATAGGCAAATCAAGCCTTGTGCTTAAAAGGATAAGTTGTAATTTCTATTTTCTTTCTTGTTCCTTTTTATCCTTTGTATTCTCCTTGCTACTCCTAGGGTTGGAGGCTGTAGATTGGAGAGAGTTTGACTTCTCAGATGGAGAAGGGGACTTCAAGCTACTTCAAGAAGGCTATCGCACGGGAAGCTACTTCAAGAAGGCTATTGCAACGGGAAGCTACTTCAAGAGGAAGGCTGCTTCAAGGTGGTGCAATTACTTCTAGGTGAAGGCTGCTTCAAGGTTGGGCGATTACTTCTAGGTGAAGGCTGCTTGAAGGGTTTAGGAAAAGAAATTGTATTTTATGTAAAATCCTTGCGAGGTAATAAAATAAATTTCTTTTCAAATCCCGGTTGGGTAAGCAACCAGGTAGTGGACTGACTTCCTTAGTGTTTGCTAAGGTTGGAACCACTCTAAACTCTTGTCTTCTTGTCCAATATCTTTGTGGTTGTTTGTTTGAGTTAAATAATTGTTAAAATTGTTATAAAACTCTATTCACCCCCCCTCTAGTAGTTTTCAGTTAAACCATCGATGAGAACTTTGGGTAGGTGTTTACTAAGGCAATGGGTAAAGGATCTTTAGGTAATGTGACAATGAGCCTAGAGAGATATATTCCTACATTTCAATCATAACATCAAAAGGTATTTACCTATCCTCAATGTTTCATATTCATTCTTGTTTTTTAGTAGTGAGAGAATGAGCATAGACAGTGGTGGTGAAATCCATTACTTTAATGTTTCCATCCATTAATAGTCTTAGATGTTATTTCAATATTTTATTCTTGCACACTAGGTGTAATCAACCATCAACCTTCTTGTGATAGATACTCTTCTTAGTAAATTAATTCAATTAATAAATTCTTAAAATTGTTGTCCTTTTGGTTTGATCTTGAATTATATTATAATAAGACATGTCTACTTGCTAATGGTGTTATCATACTATTGTTTTGGTAAATTCTAGGGATTTTATACCCCTAGTGAATTGGAGGGTATGAAATGTGCATGTCAAAGGTGAAGGAGCTGACAAACAAAGGGATTGAGATGGTTAAAGTTCTTTGGAAACACCAAATCAAGGAGGAAGACATGTGGGAGATGAAGATGGACATGGAGAGAACACACACCCACCTATTTGGTAGATAGGCCACATTTTGATGACAAAATTCCTAATAAGTGGGGAAGATCGTTACAACATAAACTTTCATGCATTTGATTTACTTGTATGTAGATAAAGTATTAAATAGGATTATAATGGAACCCTAGATCTCTATGTCTTTGTTTCAAAAATCTGGTTGTAACTGCAAATTCTCCAAATTAAAGGAATTTTGTATTGTTGCTTATTTTTAGTAATGCATTAATCATTCGTGATTATAGACCAAAGGAAATTCCAATAATCTATAAGGTTTCATGATTATCAAATAATTAAATTATTAATACATGATAGTACCCTAGTTTATTTGAATATCAAGTTAAGGGAAATCATCGAGCGTAGTTGGACTACATCTTTAACCCTATGTGGGAAAATACCTAAATAAAGATAATTGCCAAGTTTGATTGGATAATAAGCATACATGTGACTTAGATAATTAACGTAAGCAATTATCTTAGGAGGCCACGTAAAGATATTTCCATTTCATATCATCAAACTTTGCATAAGCCTATATATTGTTGAAACTTAGATTCCATTAAAATTGGGATCATTTAAAGTTTTCTAGGACCCTCTATGATTTTTGGAATAATTAGATAAAGTGAGTTTATCCTAGGAAAATAGAATGTGAATAAAATAAAAATGAATGTACCCTAGCCTAAGACCACGTGGCATGGGACATAACCATGTGGCATGGGATGTTGATAGCCTAAGACCCTGAATATATCTCCTTTAACTTTCAATTGTTTCCCCTCAAACCAGTCCATTAGGATCAAGAGAGTATTATAAGGCCAACAAGATAAGTCCCATCCATTATCATCACATGAGGTGATAATGCCCAAATCATCTTCCAACTTGGGAATTAGTTTTAGACTTGGCCACACCCATACTCTACTCCCTCCTGTATAAAGGGCACCATTATCACCCTTGCACCCTCACACTAATAACAACCCTTATTTGGTCGCCAAGCACCCATTTTGCCACTTTTTTTACCTTCACTAGCTTCACTGCACTCCACCATCATCCCAGTGTCCTAGAGCACTTTGGACCAATTAGTATGACCAGAAGCAATATGGGAGGTCCATGAGGTTGTTTGACTTGCTTGGAAGCCATGAGGAAGGCCTTGTCACCCCTTCCCACTTCATGGTACTTGAAGCTTCCAGACCATCATCAAGAATGTGTCTCTATCCATTCTAGAGCAGTACAAGTGGTGGGAACTCTTTAGAGGACTCATAGGAATCTTCCCAATCCTTGAATTTATGTGAATTGAGGCATTATCTCCTCTTTCATTGTTATACCTACTAACCTAGAGCCCTAGTGGCCTCTCTAGACCATCTCCTCCTCTGTAATTTGGATAGATAGCTTGGGTAGGACCTGGTGAAGGTCATGGGATACTCGTTCGAGGTTGCCAAGAACCAAATAGTAGAGTCAACCATGGGTTGACCCCATGGTCAACTATTTTCTCGTGCAGGCCAGGGAGGAAAAATTCCCATGGAGTTGGACCTATTTGCCCTCAATGCATGACATATATGTCATAGCATAATGGGTAGATAGGTTTTTGCCCCAAAATAAAATCCAGATATGTAGCGCATGGATAAATATTTATCCAATTGACATGGCAATCCCTAATTGGTTGATCATACTTTAATTTGTAAAATATCTAGAAAATAGATGGTAACTCTGATGATAGAAAATATGTACATGAAAATGACTAGAAAAATATTTAGAATCCAATAAAATATGTTTCAAGGAGTGATTCTATCTCAAATTCTAAATGTACATTGTAATGCATACTTTGATGATATTGAATGCATATAAACCCTAAGGTCATGTCTTTATTAACTAATTTGAGTATATAAAATTTGATCTAGTCTGATGATAAGATATAATCGGATCTAAACTAATATATAGGGTTCATATAATATCAAATTAGGGTTTCCTAAATTATAGAGCCTTAACATGTGACATTCAAGGTTTGTGAATCCTAACACAAATGTAACTCTACTTTGGCCCAAAACCCTAACCTAAACCCAATTCATATATAGGGATTGATTAGAGAGAACAATAGTAATAATTGGGTATTAACAATCAATTACAGGTTGATTTATTAATAAGTTAGACTTATATGCTTAGGTCTAAGTCATCCCTGGAGAGAGGTATGTGGTTACTTATAAGTATTCTCTCTTATCAACATCTGATTTTTTTAAGTTTCCTAATGTATTGCAAAATAAAGTAGTAGATGTTTATTTATTTCCTACAAATTGTATGGCACTATGTGTATCACCTATATAAACATAATTTCTTGAATCCATTATGTAACACCTAAGGGGTGGTTGAAAGAGGCTATACTCCAAGAAACTAAGGATATGTCATTGAGGAAGTGGCTGACATTTTAGATGTACATGTGACCAAGTCCAATGGTGGATAGTCACCATGAGTCCAATGATGGACAAAACCCTAGAAATCCAATAATGGAGTATGGGATGATTGTAGCCACAAATATAGGGTAACTATGGGTTGCGAAGATATACATAAAATGCAAGTTTGATTCGATAACAATAATTGTTGATATGCTTTATTACATTGATACACCTTCTTGCACACACTTTTGTTGCACCACGTGCACATTATAGAGATATATTGACAGACATATTTGTTTATCGAAGTTTTAGGTAAATATATATAATTATTTGAAGACATGGACATCTAGAAGATGGCACTAAAAGAACATATGGCTAAAGACTATTGAAGTATTAGATAGATAGTTTCTTTTTCTTTTATATTTCATTTTCCTTATTCACGTAAGTCCTTTGAGGAGATTTATCTTCATATTATATCAAATTATTTTCCATTCAATGAAATTATGAATTGTTATTGGTTATTTGCTAAGCCTAGATTCTGGAAAGATGATATTGATCATTTCCCTCTCATTCCACCTTAAATAGGGGATAGAAGGGGGACTTAGTCATTACATTCTCATTACCATCGACCCAAGTTGATGGCACCAAAATTTGAAGCCCAAATCCAAAATGAAAGTGAAGAGTAAGTGGCTCGAACTCAATTCAGTGGTATCAAAATCTTTCTGACTACCAAGATTAAGATAAAGGCACATCCAACGATCTGTGTACATGTGGTGCCCAAATTCTCCCTATATAAACCAAAGTGGGGGTAGCCACATCGAGGCATATTATGAGGGAGATCATGTTGGGAGGTAAGGCATCTCATCTGAAGGCTATCCCACTGGCCTTCCTCTCATGTGAAGGCTATCCCACTGGCCTTCCTTAGAGGAACCAGAGCCTAATAAGGAGGAGACACACACTATGTAGAAACCTTTTAGGAGCTTTCTATGGATCTCTTCACCTTCATCCCTTCTTTTGATTCTTTGTTGATCATGAGGGGCTAAACCCCATTCTTTAGGAGTAGGGAATAGACTAGTGTTAACAGGTATGCATGTTCATTCTTTTTTGAACCATCACACTATATTAAGAAGTGAACCAGTTACTAGAAAGTGAGTTCATACAGAGGTTAACCTCCTGGTTAAGCCATGGAGGTTTATGAATAGAGTTTACTAAAACAACATTATGTAAGGCATATTTTGCTCTCCCGTCAGCCTCCTTGTATTTGGTTCGAGGGATGTGTGTAAAGCTGGAGTAGTTTTGGATTGAGTTGAGGATGGCTCAAATATGTGGTATGAACTTAGGTGAGGTTGTCTTGTTCTGGGCACACCATTAGATGGCCTGACTTGAGTTAGACAGTAGCACTGGTTGGTAAAGCTCAACATGTGGCAGGTTCAGTGTAACACTTGCCCATTCATAAAACCCAGATACTATATGTGGAAGCACCAACTCAAATATATAATTAAATCATGTAAAACATCACATATCTGGCATACTAAAGCATTTAAATAACCACTAATAAAGTTTATAAAAAAAGTATCTAACATAAAAAGCATGAGAGTTTTAGAGTAACCATACCAAGGTGCAAAAAAGTAAAGAACACAAGTGAAAGATAACTCCAAGTTGGAAGGATCATCTAGGGTAATGCTCCACCAGTAAAAGAGAACTAATCTTCAGATAACTGCTCCTTCTCTGCAGACGTTGCATTCCTAGCCATGCAAAAAAGAGGAAAACCTAAAAATTAGAGTAAGTGGCAAGAAATCTATGGCAAGGATAAAGTATGAATGGAAAATTGAAATATTCTACTAAAGAAGACTAAACAACTTCTAGTCATTGATTTTATCTTTGTGGCTGCCATTATATGATAAGTCCTCCTCTAGTGACATTGTAGTGTCCTCTATGGTGCAACGCACCCTCTGTTGGCATAGTGTGCCCTCTGTTAACCCCAAAATGTCCTCTATGGTGAAAAACACCCTCTATTGACACCAAAATGTCCTATATTGTGAAACACACCCTATGTTGACACTATATGCCCCTTGTGACACACACATTGCCCTCTAAAATCATCTCGAGATTCTCTATTGAGGACTTATCATATAATGTATAATTTAATGTTCTGATGTCATTTTCTACCTATCTTCTTAATTTCTTATCTTTGAATTTGTATCTATTATCTATGAATTTGTATCTATTATCCTTGAATCTATATCTATTATCTCTCAATCTGTATCTATTATCTCTGAGTTTATAACTTTATTTTGAAGGTAATCTAAATGTGTAATTGAAGTTTGTAACTTTGTTCTCTAGTTATAAACTAACTCAAAGTTTGAGTCCATGAGTATAAATTGTATTTACTCTTATATCGAATATTCTAGATCTCATGATCTTAAGTATTGCAATTGATATCTTGCAATATGCCTAAATGTACATGATAGAAAGAACTGTATGAAATAGGATAATATGAATCTGAGCAATTTAGACAACATGTCTAAATATGAAGTGCAAACTAGATTTCTAGGATACGGCCCACTTACCTACAGGAAGTCAAGATCCTACCCTCACTACTCCTCAGGATATTAGGTCTGACTTTCTCCTAAAAAATCCAAAGGCCATATTAGATTACATATCCTTCCCTTTTTTGATCAACATCTTTAGGGTCATTAGGGTGTTTGAATGGTTATTATTATTATATGAATTTTTCATATATTTCAAATATTCATACATTAGTTCATTATATTTTTTACTGCAGTGCATACACTATTAAGAGTTAGATTATCATGATACATATACTAGTTGCCTAGTTATATACTCATTACATACTTCCCTTCACATGTATGCATATAGCATAGTGACATAATCAAATTAACATAGCAACCACTTGCTTAGGTTTAGGGTGATTACATTTCTTATTTGATAGTCTAGGTTAATGTATGCATATGAGGTGTAGAATTATATTAATGGATAGATTAATCACCATTGTGACAATAAAAATAGTATCTATGATCAAACAGAAAGCATCCGATAAGGTTGAAAAGTTTTTCAGTTTTTTTTAACAAGAGCTTGCAGACATACGCATATCAGAAGATTGGAGTCAAGATATATTGGACTGGAATCAAACAGATCAAGGTCAGTCTTGGGATCTCAACATGACCTTGACGATCCTTGCATAGGTCAAGTATGCTTCTCTACCGTGTCCACACATAGGGGAAATGCAAGAGAATTGAACCAAAATCAAAATAGGGGAAAGAAAGGGGGACTCACACCCCTCACATAGACCTTATAGACTAGCCAGATTGTCTTGGATTCAGAGAACGTGTCACAGGGCCGATAGTGTGAAACAAGGTGATGGTGTTGTTGTCAAAGCACGAAACATATTGGGCTCAGAGGAGATGGGTGTGAAGGATATACCTCTTGCGGTGCCTTGGATGTGAGTGAAGAAGCTTCAGCAGGCTCCACAATGCCCTCTCACTGCGCTGGGTAGGGCCGCACTCTCCCAGAGCTACTCGACAGTAAGGTTACAACTTGTTGTTGTCGAGCACTTTTGAGGGAAGACCGTCATATGTGGTTTCATCTCGAAGGGATAGTGGTGATCGATTGTAAGTATGTAGGAGATGGTGTAGTAGTGAGGAATTGAAGGGAGATGGTTCAAAGGCAGAGAGTGGAGGTGGATGGCTGGAGGTTGATGGTAGTGGTGGATGGTCTATCCTGAGGGGCGAAGGGGACAAATTGAGGGGGTCAAACCCTTGTGAATCTCTATTTCAGCGATGTGGATGCTCGATGGTTTGGGATGGGTGCTAAATATCCATTAGTAATGTCGACCAAAGGGAGGACAGTGGAAATTTTTGGGTGTTTTCCTCTAGGTGACTTCTAGGGTTGATATGAGGGGTAGAATGGTGGGGATTCTTCTCCAAAAGATGATGGGAGAGTCCATTTCCAGAATGGGTGGGTGGATTGTGAGATTTTTGCAATCAAAAGGAAATGGCTATTGTTTCCTAAATAGTCGAAGGTAGGGGAAAGTTAATGATGGCTGAGATTGATCTGATTCAATGTCCATCAGATCTGATGGTTAGGGAAAAAGTGGTCAAAGGAAAACAAGGTATATTAACTGATTTCCATTTATTATTACCTATTAACTTTCCAATTTTATTTCCCTTCAAGTCCTTTTGGACTCAAAATTTGACTAGATGCTCCCAATAAAGTCTAGTATATTGGGTTATCAAATTAAATAATATAATTAATAATAGATAGAGCTTTAGTATTGCATAACTAATTCTTTAAAAGTAATTAAATATTGAAATGTTGGGTTTCCTCTTATTTACATGTTATCTTTGAGTAGGAAAAATTTCAGTACAAAATAATAATAAAAATTATGTAAGATGACCCTTTTATAAGATGTGATCATGAAGGTTTTGATATTGGAGAAATTGAAATTACATGAAAAATGAGGATGTTACAATCCTCTCCCCTTTAAGAAAATTTTGTCCTGGAAATTTTAGGGATTAAGGATCTCTGGATATTTCTTTAACATCTCTTCCTTAAGTTCCCAAGTGGATTCATCTAGATTGTGATTTTTTCATGGAAATTTAACTAGGACAATGTCTTTCTCCTTTAACGGCTTTGTTTGGGTATCGAGGATCCTCAACAGAATCTCTTCATGAGATAGATCTTTCTCGATCTCAATTGGTTCATGAGAGAGAATATGGGAACTGTCTTGGACAAACTTCCTCAGCACTAATCCATGGAAGACGTTATGGATTTGGTCATAAGAGGTTGGTAAAGCTAGCTTGTGGGCACTCTCACCTACCCAATCAAGAATCCCAATAGGGCAACATATCTGGGATTAAGTTTACCTTTCAATTTGGATCTAGCAATAGAATTTATGGGCTTTATTTTCAAGAACGCATGATCCCCTACAAGAAACTCTCTATCAGATCTATGTGCATCAGCTTACTTTTTCTATCTATCCTAAGATACCTTCATTTTCTCCCTAATGAGTGCCATCTGATCTGTATAAAGTGGTATCTCATCACTTCTTATCAAACTCCTTTTGCTTGGCTCATGCCAAAGAAAAGGTGACTTTGCATGGCCTCCCATACAAGGCCCCATATGGTGACATGCCTATACTTGCATGAAAACTATTATTATAAGCAAATTCAGCAAGTGGAAAATACTTCACCCATGAACCTCCCCAGGCTAGGATACAATCTTTGAGCATGTCCTTAAGAGTGTGAATGGTCGTCTCAGATTGACTATCAGTCTAAGGATGATAAGAAGTACTGAAATGAAGCTTGGTACCCAATTCTTCCTGGACTTGGTTCCACAGCTTTAAAGCGAACTTTGGATCTCTAGCAGAAACTATGGAGGAAGGGAAACCACACAGTTGTACAATCTCCTAGATATAGAGATCAATCATGTCTAAAATTGTAGGGTAGTCTTATAATCTAGGAAATGAACACTTTTCATCAAACGATCCTCGACTACCCCAACAACATCAAACCCTTTCCGGGACATTGGAAAACCCATGACAAAGTCCATGGTTATCTTGTCCCATTTCCATTCAGGAATCTCTAGTGGTTGCAACAAACCTCCCAATGTTCAACTTTCACTTGCTAACATGTGAGGCACTTAGACACAAAGTCTTCTATATCTCTCTTCATTCCCTCCCACTAGAAGGCTCTCTTTAGGTCTTGGCACATCTTTGTAGAACCTAGATGGATAGTGTATATCGCCATGTGTGATTTTGACAGAATCTTTTGTTGCAGCTTAGATGTAGGTACCCATAGCCTATTCTTCATCAAGATCTCACCTTCTTTCCCCTCGTCAAGTTAGCATCACTATTCTATGATCATCCCAGCATGCGAGGAAGGTCAGGACTACTTTGCTATACTTGTAGAATCTTAGAAGTCTAGTTAAGCTAAATCATAATATGTGCCATCTTTAACTCTACCTCTTTGAGTTTTGGGCTCCACTCTACCAAGGCATGCATCATCTTCCATTCATCAATGATTTTTGTTGCAATGACTACTTCCTTCTTACTTCTCAAGGCATCACCTAACACATTGGCCTTTCCAAGGTGATAAGAGATAATGAAGTTGTAGTCTTTCAAGAATTAGATCCATCATTGCTACATCATGTTTAAATGTTTCTAACTTAGAATATACTCAAGGATCTTATGATCACAAAAAATTTCAAATTGTGTACCATACAAGTAATGCCTCCAGATCTTCAATGCATACACAATAGTTGTCAGTTCCAAATAATGAGTGGGGTAGTTTTCCTCATGTGATTTGAGCTATCTAAATGCATAACTTGTAACTTTTTCCTTTTGTTGCAACACACAAAACAAACCCAACTTTGAGGTGTCACTAAAAATGACAAAGCTATTGTTTCCAGAAGGAAGTACAAGTACAAGTGCTCAAGTGAGCCTACTTTTTAAGGTATGTAAACTATGCTCATCACTTCAAATGAACTTGGACTCTTTTTGTGTGAGCGATGTCAGGGGCTTTGCTATAATAGAAAAGTCTTGAATGAAATTCCTATACTATCCTAATAACCCCAAGAATCTTTAGACATCAAAAGGAGTAGTAGGGGTAGCCTAGTTCATCACATATTTGTCCTTTATTGGATCAACAAAGATGTTACCATTAAATATTATATGTCCAAGGAACATAACCTTGCAAATCCAGAATTTGCATTTAGACAACATCACATACAACTGATATTTGCAAAGAGTCTCGAGAGTGATGAGAAGGTGCTCCTCATGTAGTTGGTCATTATTAGAATATATGAGACATCTATGGAGACAATAATGAAAGAGTCCAGATACTAGTGAAAGATTTGATTCATCAGGTTTGAGAAGATTGTAGGGGCACTAGTGTGGTCAAAGGATATGACAAGAAACTCAAAGAGTCCATATCTAATGTGGAAGGTTGTCTTCTCTATATATGAGGGTTTGATCTTCAGTTGATGGTATATTCTATGCAAATCTATCTTTGAGAATACCTTGGCTATATTTAATTTGTCGAACAAGTCATCTATTTGTGGCAATGAGTACTTGTTCTTTATTGTCATCTGGTTCAACATCTGATAGTCGACACACATACAGAGGGAACCATCTTTACTTTTGACAAATAGGATAGGTGCTCCCCAAGGAGAAGCACTGGGATAAATGTAGCCCAGGTCTAGAAGCTCGTGTATCTTCTTCTTCAGTTCAATGAGTCCTACGGGTGCTATTTTGTATGGGGCCTTAGAAATAGGTGTAGTGCCAGGAAGGAGATCAATAGAGAATTCAAGCTCTTGATCAAAGGGTAGGCTAGGTAAAGCCCTAGGGAAGACATCAAGGAACTCATTTACTATGGGGATATCAGCAAGAGGATTCTCTTTTTCAATTATAATTGACACCAGATAGATGTGACTCCCTTTCTTCTTTATCTTATCTACCTGAATTGCAAAAATAAAGAAGTCTTTGTGATGCTTCTTCCTACCTTTTATAACTAAGGGATCCTCATTAGGACGATATATGGTGACTAGCTTCCTCCTATAGTCTAGGAGTGCGTAGTGATCATGGTGCCAACTCATAACCAAAATAATATCAAAGTCATTCAAGGGCATAATCATAAGGTCTGCAAGAAATACTCTCCCTTTAGGGTAATCCCAACCCTAGAAATCATCCTCCCAATTATGTTAACATGTATGCTTGTTGTTCTAATTTTGAAATCATAGTGCAGATCTTCCAAGGGTAATTCTAGCATTGAAACTAATGTAGTCGTTATGAAAGCATGTGATGCACCTAATTCAAATAAGGCTTTAACTGATAATAGTCCAATAAAAGCCATATGTTCAATGACCTGATCATCATGTACCTCCTAAATAGTCATGGAAAAGACCCTCCCATGATGTTTCTCCCTCTAGTTGTTCTATCTTGCTTCTAATTTTTGTTGTCAGACTTCTAATACATCTTTGGAAAGTTGAGCTTGATGTGGCCTTCCTCACCACAAAAGTAGCATACATGTTGTCAATACTTGCATTCCCCATGATGAGATCTTTGACACTTGGGGCAAACAGGAGCTTATGGTCACTGTGCTCCTTTTGTAGGTGGTGATGTCCCTTTCTATGCTGGTGGTCCTCCTGGACCTTTCTGCATTTGAGGATCCCACTAGGGCCCTCTATGCTGGGACACCTCCAAGTGTAAGGCCTCGTAACCTAGATTAGTGCATGGGTATGCTTTCTTTTCTTAATAATGATGTTCATAACCCTACTCTAATCTTTAGAGATGTTTTTTTATCATGTGACATGCTTATGTTTCAAATTTAGTCTTGTTTGGGTGTTGTTTGAGCTATGTTTACTTATTTTTGGACCAAATTGCAATTTACCCAAGCTAAGGGGTTATCTTGAAATTTGTCACATGTAGGGTGTACCCTTAGTGCTTTGTCATCTTAATAGAGAGAGAGAGAGGAATATTTATACGAGCGCCTTGGTTGGGCCTTGAATGAGTGGTGGCACCCTTAGGGTGATTAGGGTTTCTAGGGTTGTAAGTATCTTGACCATGAGTACCCTTGGTGGTTGTAGCGACCTATGTCGCGACCTAGTGGGTGTTTTGGTGTGTCTTGACTGAGACACTTACCTTGGTTGCTCTTATCTCAACCATGATGGTCTTGGGTTTGCCTTGGGTCAAGATAGTGATCTCCTTGAGGTGTGTCTCGACATCGGGTTGGTGATCCTTTTTGTCTTAGCCTAGACAAGTTGCTTTGTACTTGTTTCGACCTCCCCTGGTTTGTCTCGGCCGCAACCTATGTGTTGGGGACCTTAAGAGCTTGAGACCCAACATAGGTTATATCACCATCTCGTGCATGCATGTTTTAAGAGGTTGCATGTTGGTTTCTTGCATGGACAAGTGTCCCTTTGGTGTCATTTGGTGTTGATATATCATCTATGCCCTACTTCCCTCCTTCTTTGGGTATAAAAACCCTTTTCCCTCCATGCAAGTAATCCTTTTCGGCCATCCTTCTTCTCCCTTCCCTTGTGCTCATCTTTGGAGCTTGTTGGGGCAAAAAAGGTGTTGTTCTTTGTGCTTTGGAGGTGGATCATCCTTGCATGTGGTTCCTTGAAGCTTTATCTTCATCCTTGTGGTGGTTTCTTTGATTTTTAAGTAGTTTTATCATCTTGATCATGTTTTCCTTTGGAAATCCCTATCTTCTTCTTCCTCTTTCCTTGGTCTTAGTCTAGGGTTTTACCCTATTGATCACCTTGAGAGAAACCCCTTCTCACAAAGGCCTTTAGCACTACGAAAAATATGGTCTTTAACTACAAAAAAAAATTGTAGCGAAAACCCCAAAATTTGTAGCTAAAAGCTTTGGCTACATTTATCCTTACATTTATAATATATAGCTAATACCCGTGTAGCTAATTGTTTAGGCTACATTTTTTAAAGTTGTAGTTAGTTATTCCTCTCGCTACAAATTTATATGTAACCCTAATTGTAGGTAAAAATGTCCTTACACATAAACATGTAGTTTCAATTGTAGCCAAATGTATGACTACAATTCAATTTGTACCTATGATATGTAGGGAGAGATGGCATTGGTTACAATTTGTATTTGTAGTTCATGTATAGCAAAAATTAGCACTTGCTACACATGTAATTATAGCTAGTGTGTAGTGAAAGACACCATGTACTATACATACATATGTAGTGAGAGACATTATGTATCTAGTCAGTCGCTTGCCAATATAGAGTGGTTTTCAATAAGAAAACAGATGAATGTTATTCAAGATCGAGTTGTGCTTACAATGTCACCAATGATACTTTCATTTATATTTGAACAATGAGTACACATGGGGAGGACATTAACCTGGCCCCTGTTTTACAATATGCATGGAAAAAAGACACATGTATACAATATCTTCTTCTGACTACATCTATCCACTGCAGACTACAAAGCACAATATAAAGAGGGCTCATCTCCCTTAGTTCCTCCACCTAATTCACAGTGAGTTTAACATCCCTATGAATCTCAGCTTTAGGGGTGAATCTTCCAATACCAAACATGATAGGGGTATGTGCCATGTCCTCATCAACTCCCAGAGCTCGAGTTGCATCCTTTCCTGTTGGCAAACTCATGTAGAGGTTCATGTATGGTTAGTTTTGGTTGGCAAATCCCGTGGATCAAAACATATTGGCATTTCTTCTCATAATCTATACGTTCTGTACTTTTGTATTTGTGGATCAAGCACCATCAAGTTGATGGTAGCATCCACTTTGTGCGAACCACCATGGATACCTACAAAGAAACATACAAGTTTTGAGATATAGCTCCCGAAAGAAACAAGAAAACATAGTTTCTCCTACTCATAACTTACCTATTCCATAAGCTTTCTTCTCCCATTGCATTTAAGAATAAGCTCCTACCTATACATGATGACCTCTATATTACATTTTGTCATTCTCATTGATCTGCAGAATGCTACCAAGCTGACGGCTGGACCTGTTTTCACTATTTACCCAAGGTTTCCTCATTGACTGTAGTATAAATTTTGTAAGGAAGACCGTTAGGCAGCTATTAACGATGGAGCATCAGAAAGAAAACCGTACTCCAAGAGTGTCAACTCTGCTATATAACTAGCTAAGAATTCAAGTTGCAGAGAAGGAACCTGCAACAAAAATATGGATAAATACTTAAAAACCAGAACTATATTTAAAAGGTGACAGCAGTGAGAACTAGACGCTTACCCCTTCTGACTGTTGAGCTACACGAAAGAATCTCCTATAATTATAGAAGAAGAAGAAAAGGTTTGTCAAGGTCAAGTTAAGAAAATTTTAAAGCAGTGTTCATGGGTTATATACATCAATGCAATGTGGAATACCTCAAAAAGCATTTCATTGTTGGAGCATTCATCTCAAACTTGAGGTGTCTAAGTACAGCGGCTTCCATTTGCAGAACTTGTATATGGCATTGTTAGGTACACATAGAAGTGTGAAGACGAGCACGGTAAAGGACATCAATTCTCACCTCCTCCTTAACGTAAGTGTTATCAGTTATATAGCAGAATTCTTCCACCTGAGGAGCACATATTTCTTCAGATTTTCTGCATCAAAAGAATAATTCATCTCTTTAAGCATATGGAAGAAATGGTGGGCAGGAGGAAATATTATAGACAAAGGTCAATCTTACGAAGCGATTAGCATACAAGCTAGTCCGAGCAATTGCAAACGTTGTTGATTCACTTCATTGCTAGAAATATAGCGATCAATGTAATTAACTGTCAAGTATAAGGTGTCCGGAACCAACCTATATTCTTCAGAAACCTTCCAATAGAAAGAGGATATAGGTTAGATGAAAATAAAAAAAAATCTAATTTATGCAAAACCCATCACGTTAAGTAATTCACCTCAACCAGCCAATCCACTAGAATAGCATGCATGCTTGCATTTATATCTTTTTGAGTTGCTTCTATGAAATCGGCAGCATGCCTCTTCTTTGTCTATCAAAAAATTAAAAGCTTGCAGAAAACAACTTCAGAAAAATATGAAAGAACCACTATAAACAAGAATGAATCAATAGGAAAAAGACTATGGAGTTACTACGAAGACCCAAGACCCAAGACCCATACATCAAAACCCATTCTCGACCATCACTCCAAGAGTGAGAGGGGAGCAACATAAGTAGCATAGAGCCAAACAACTCAGCAACCAGCCATAAGCATCGAAAATAGACCATAACTATCACAGCTACATCCTCCAGGTCCAAACAAACCATTAACAGCCAGCAGCAAGAAGGAATATCCCCAAGAAGGAAAAGGATCACAACAGCAGAACAGAAGAACAAAACCAACCCTCAAACATATAGCATAGGAAGAGTTCATCCACTCAACCAACGAATCATCACCAAAGAGAAGACATAAACCAGAAGACTAGGCCAACAAACGAAACATCATAGCCCAAGACAGCCTACATCCATCACAGAAGCTGGACCATCACTCCAAGAGTGAGAGGGGAGCAGCAACAAAAAGCTACCTCAATAGAACAGAGCACTGATGACCCGAAACCCAACCATCAAAACCCAACTCGACCATCACTCCAAGAGTGAGAGGGGAACACCAAAGCAACATAGAGCCAACAACTCAGCACCCAGTCATGAGCATCGAATAGAGACCATAAATATCAAGGTAACAGCTACATCCTCCAGGTCCAAACAAACCACTAACAGCCAACACAAAAAGGGAGAACTCAGATAGAAATAAAAGCAGCAAGAAGGAGCTTCCCCAAGAATGAGAAGGAACACAACAGCAGAAACAGAAGAACAAAGCCAACCCATAAAGATATGGAATAGGGAGAGTCCATCCACTCAACCAAATAATCATCACTAGTGAGAAGAAGACATAAACCAGAAGACCAGGCCAACAACCGAGCATCATAGCACAGGACAGACTACAACCATCACAGAAGCTCGACCATCACTCCAAGAGTGAGAGGGGAGAAGCAGGAGAAGCATAGAGGTAACAATTTATCAACCAGCCACAAACATCGAACAGATACCATGGCTATCAAGATGGCAATTGCATCCTCTAAGCAGAACCATAAACAGCCATCACAAAAGGGGAGCAGCCAGAATAGAATAATAGCAGCAGGAAAGAACATCCCCATGAAAGAAAAGGTCACAGTAGGAATTAAAACGTGCAAACACTAAAATTTTATGAAAATGGCCAACCTCAGCTAACCGTAAGTGCTTGTAGATGTCACTTGCAAGTGAGGCACAGAGCTGCGGGTCTTCATGGTTACTGTCAACATCGACAACACCAACGCTACGCATGTCCATAAGAAAATCTCTCTTACACGTATACCCTGCAACAAAACCGAAAGCGAATTGAGATCATTCAGGAATGAAAAAGTCAAAAAAACTCTAAAGGACTTGTGCATACATGGCTTTGTTGTACTTTGCCAGAGGAATTACAAACTCTGAAGGACTTGCTCTGTTTAGAACAGCACCAAGTCATTAAAAGTCAACAATTGAAGTTGTATGTAGATTCAAGAATGCATGGTTAGTTGGTTACCTTGGGTTGTAAAATATCATAAATGGGCTATTATTTGCTGCTGCATGAGCAGCAGCAGCAAGAACACCAATATGCATGCTATCAGTAGACAAGACTGAAGATGAAAGAGCAGTCTGCTGTCTGTTAGACCGTCTTATGCCCAAAAGAAGTTGAGACTTTTCATCTCTAAGGATATGTATATGATGGGTTGAAGAAGGAAACACGTGAAAGTTATAGAATATGAATTATATAAAAAAAACTAAATCATGTAGATAGATATATAAGCCAACCTTATGAAAAGGACAGAATCACCAGCAACGAGACGTTTAGTGCTCACAAACACACTCCATCCAGTAGTTAAGAGGTGCCTTTTAGGTTTCCCTGATAATGTATGTGACAGTACACAGAGAGCCAATATACATTTCTTTGTCAACAAAAAATATCAATTGAAAAGTAAAACAGACATGAGACCATATGCAGTTATATAAAAGAAAATTGAGCAATTCATGATCACGCTCAATGTATGATCTACCATGTTTACCACATCCGCATGGTTGAGATGGGTCCCAGTGGGGTTTGAATCTTACTGCAATCATATGCCCACATAATCCTAAAAGATAAATTGGATGCACTCAAAATATCACCACTGCCTTGACTCCATCTTAACAGCTAAGTCAGAACACAAAATTTTGCAATGACAACATAATAATATGATATATTTGCAAATAAATTTTTGTTTCTCCTAAACCATTATATCCAGGAACATCATGCGCATTCTTTTTCATGGTACTAACATCCCTATCAATGAAAACTTAAAAAGTCATTTTAGTTTACTCCCTCAAACGCTTTTCTCCATCCTTTCAAACTGTTATTAACAATTGTTATTCTGTTTGTTAAGCCTGCTACAAGTTACAACCAATCCAACTACATAAGTCGCCCTTGTCTGGATGCAAACTTGTGCATGGCAGACTTGGTAAGCAGAGAAATTTCTTAGATTTTACTGCAATATTGGCAATAAATATTTACCAATATCTTTGATTGCTTGTTCTAGGATAATCTTCCACCATTGGAGGCCCATCCACCGCGACACCGTTGAGACAAGGAATTGCCTCCCATCAGAAAACCTGGGTCCCAATCACCACACCAACTACATCAACCCAGGATTACTCTGAAATCACAACTATTCACAGACCACCCCAAGTTGTCCAGCAATGAGTAGCAGAAGAATGCAGCACATTTTACCCCCCTCAATAAGCTCAGCCTTTCTGTGATATATGGATTAAATGCACTATGTCTAGTGCCCTGTTATAGTATCTAACAATTGCAGATCTACACATGTATCTTCAAGCCAAGACAATCTTTGAATAGCTTTGAATATACAGTAAATAGAATACCATTAAATTACTTCAAGCAAAGATTTTAGTGTAATATATAGTTTCATTAGAGCCACCGTGCTCATTCGAGGTTAATAAAGTAAACTAGCACAAACTACAAAACTCATATGGTGGTATTATAGATTTGCAAATCTATGAAATTTACCTTTGTATAGATATGATTATCACAAATGTACTCAGGTTGAGATGTAGAATATGGAGGAGCTTGTGCGTGCTGGCTCTGTAAGTCCACACTTTTACCATCAGAATTTCCCTGCAGATGCAATAGAAATTAGAAGAAATGACATACCATAAGACGTATCATACTTCAAATCAATCAAAATCCTCCAACTTGTAACCTGAACCTGGAATGGATAACAATCAGCTAAATGAATTTGAACTTGGGTGAACTTGTGATAACACTTCCCCTCTTTCTAGTTGAAATTGAGTTATCCAGGATGAATTCAGAGATATTATGGCTGAAGGTGCTACTAGGGTACACGAGTTGAGCTATTGGACATAATAACTCTCTCACAATATAGAGATGATAGGAATATATCTAGGTATATCATCAAAGACTCAACAGAGGTATCGAACAAATTGCAATTTTTCCTTCCTAGAGTTACTAATTCTTGGGATGAAACTCTTGCTGCATAAATATGTTAGGAACTAAAAATCTTACTGTTACAATTTTTGCTTGCACTGTAAATGGCTGAAACAACATGTGGATTTATGAATCGCCTTGTATTAGTTTGTGATTAAACGATAGGGTGTATCATATATTGTTAAGTTCCGAATGTGGGGAACAAGTTATTGAACCCCACGAAAATTTCTACAACCCAAAACATTGTCAGTATCAACATACTGCATCAGCACAACTTATTATCTTCACATTGCTTAACTAGGCCAAATACTTCCCATCCTTATGGTCAAATTACATTATAGACTCATTACTGATGTTATATATAAGTCAATATATGAAAAATCCTATGAAAATAGTTTGCTCTCTCTTTATCCCAGTCTGGTATAGATTTGAAGTGCACACCAGATTGCCTCTGCTCCTGCATCTTTTGGATGGTCGGGATACCTTATTTTGTGAATAGACCACTATTTGGTGACTTTGGTGTGATACAATGCAACTGCATGTAATAAAATCATGACTAACCAACCTCTTTAGATCATAGAATAGGCATCTCTCAGTAAAAGCTAAATCAAAAAATAAAAAAAATGCATCAGTTAGTAAAAGCTAAAACAGAAAACAAGAAAAGCAAATAACTTTCTGAAGCAAGGTAGTCAGCCCAACTAGAATACAAAATTGAAATCCAGCCAATAAACTCAGGATCTATAACCAGAGAAACATGAACAAAAAGAATATCCAAAAACACTTGACACTAAAACCATAACAAATCCACAACATCGATAATGAACACATCAGTTCTTGACCAAGTTTGAGAACAACTTAGACACTCTAGGACACCCCAAAAAAAGAACATGTAATAGTGACGGAACTAGCTTAATATCAATAAGGAGCATCATAAGAAAAGGAAGTTGTGGACCTCTTTGTGTTCTATGTGTGGCCAGCCAAAGTCATTTTTCTCTTCTTAACAACAAGGGACCTGGAAAAACATCAAGTTGTATATATGATTAGAGAAAGTTAAATAAAATGGCATGCAATTTGGCATCCACATCACTGTAATTAAGGAACTATATCTAAACAAAGCACCAGCTGGAAATAGTATCTGACAATGATCGTGTTGTCAAGATAATCACTGTAGAGACTTACACCAATATCACATACATCACTTTTCTACTTTCGAATTCTATAAATAGAAAATGCAACAAGCCATAACTTGGATAAGTTCCTGATGTAAATGCAAACTAGTGGTATGTTCCAAATGTTGGAAAGTATCATATCATATCCTCAAATAGGGTGCATTACCTCTAGATGTTCAATATCCTTCTTAGTTTTTACCCTTCATCCTTGAGAAGTTATAGACATCACTTAGTGTGTATGTGCATGTTGGGTGGAAGATCTTAATTTCCTCCAAAAGAAGCAAATTTGTAAATTGAAGTTTTACTCCAGATCCTAGCTGCTTTCTTGGGAAACGCCTTTCATTCCTACAACTGCTGTGGGGATAGGAGAGTGGAGAGGACATCTAGATATTTGGTAGGGACTCGTGACCTGCATGTGTCTAAGGCCTGGAGAAGCTTCTTTAGGATAATGGTTTTAGGAAATTAAAGGAAAAGAGGACACATTAAAAAGGTGAGTATTTGTTCATGTAAGAAATGAAAATATAACAAGTAGATAAGAGTTCACTTGTTGAATGGTATAAAGGCGCACATGAGAAATGGAAATAGTCGCCAACAACTCTGAGAGCATAGTATACAAATTATATTGTTCATAGTAATAAAACAGACCTGTTTGTCTAAGATATAAATATCACTGGATAAATAAAAAACATCCCAAAACTATTATAGGCAATGTATAAATTTATCCTCTATGGTTTATAGGAATGTGTCCTAGAAAGATGCCCCAAAATCTATTACATGGAGAGCTAGAGAGCGGAAGCAGCTGCTGTACTACTTCTACTAGCATGGTCAATTATGCGTCAATCATATTTTGTATGGTTTTTGGTTCATATTATATGCAATATTCCATATAAAATTGATATCCTCTAGAGTTCTTCTAAGATGCATATAGAAGAAGCAATCACCAAGGCTAGAGTTTATGGTTTGTCTGGCACACCTACTTGCCATACATCATGACAAACAAGTTGAACTCTGTCACAGTGACAGACAAAAATGAAGCAACATGTGCATCATTAGTTGGAGAAAGGAACTTACCAGACCTTCTCTTTCCACATCATATGCTATGATAAGATAATAAGCAGAGTCTAAATATTTTCAGTTCAGGTACTTAGAAAAATATAAAAAAAGTATAGCTGGTGCTAGTGGCACCTCAGTTTCACAATTCCCCTTATCCATACAGTGTTGTTATCAAGGAATATGAAAGAAATCGTTTTAGCTCCTTCTAAATGGACAAGAGCCTTAACATAATGGTAGTAACCTAACTCGACTATGCATTCATAGTTTCAACATAATGGTGGACGGTTTCAGATCCCACTTAAACTCAGTTGCCTGATGATAAAAGAAATAAAAGAGGAGAAGGGGTAAAATATGAGTGGTTTGGGCCATACTATCAAGGGACACTATTTGTTTAGAATGGCTTAGACACCAATATGTCAACTGATGGATATATCAAGAGATACTATTTGTTTAGAACAACTTAGACACCAATATGGCGTCTTGGTGCAATCTATGTGATCTCTGGATATGACAGATCCGCAATAGAGTTTGACATCCCAATGATGAAGTCACTGCTAGGGGAAAAGGAAACTCCCATTGATCCCATGAATAAGGCATTCGAGGGAAAGATGATGAATGAACAGTGTGAAAGACAAAAGATGATAAGAAAACTAAAAGAAGAAAAGGTTGCCTTTTCGAACCAGATGGCTTCTATCAATGCCATGATATCAGGTTTCAGTCACATACTCAAGAACACAACAGATCTGTCAGGGAGCTCCAATATAGACTAGACCAGCTGCAGTCTAGCCTATTACAGACTGGTGAAGAAAGGAGGAAACTAGAAGGACAACTGAAGGACAAGATGCATGATATTGATTTCCTTCAAGTCAGGGTTAGATTTCCTAGACTGGATCTCAAGGATACGTGGATGAGCATTGAGGCCCTGCAGCCAACGTTCACTGAGTAAAGAAAATTATCCAAAAAAATCCTATCCAAGAAAGATGAGGAAATTAAACAACTTTATGAGAAACTTGCACTTTCTGTAAGTGAATTAGAAACTGCTTAGAGATTCATCTGAAATTACAGAAGGAAAGGGATGCAAAAAGGGTCACACTTGAAGATGAAAAGCACAAAGTGATGGCATCCCAATATTAAATCTAGCATTCACTTGAAAGCCTCATAGCTACTAAGCTTGACACTTCAAATTTGTCTTCGTAGTTAAGGGAGTCAGAAGAAGATGATAGGAATTACAATCAAAGATAGATGGGATTCAATCTAAGTTCTCAGATACAGAGAAATTGATGAAGAACAACCTGGATAAGGTGAGACTAACATTGAGTATGCTAGCAAATGATCTTGAATCAGTGAAAGATAGAAAGAAGGTCGTTGTACTGATACAAAAACTTGAAGACTCTGTACATCGAAAAAAATCCCATTCAACTGCAAATTGTCTTGAACCTAATGCAACATGCATTGATCCTCCTTGCTGTAAAATAATACTGAAGACTCTGTACATCAAAAAAATTCCATTCACCTAGATAGCTAACTATTTTTCTAGACCAAATCTTACCATAAAAGTACTTATAGAGCTTCAATTGGGAACTCTTTATATAAACATTTTTACATATGAAAATTTTGTTTTGGTATTGTAGTCTCTGAAGAAATAAATTAATATTCTGCTAACCCACGATAAAAATAGCCAACCCACAATAAAAATAACTATGTCTGACTCAAAATTAGTTTGCCTAGACGTTGGGGGGTATTCTTGGTTCTCAAATCTGTAAATTCCCATGGAAAACATATGTCATTCCTCATGGTGGGTGTAAGTGAATTCTTATAGGTTGATTCTAAGCACTTATTGAGTAGAAAATTGCTCAACTGAAAAAATAGTGTTAAATTTTGTCCATGAGGCAAGTCCTTTAAGGTAAAAAGAAATGTGAATCCTTATAGATTACTCCTATATAGAGTATAACCAGTGTATAAAGCTTTCAAATTCAATTGTGATGGAATGTCAAAGTGTTGGCATATTTGATATAATATAGTATGTAAAAATTAGTATGCGGTGATTCATTTTAGTTGATGTACATAGCATTTCATAATAGTAAGATATGAGCTATAAAGTTATTGTTGACAGTAGAGATTTCATGAGTAAAAACCACCTTTGAGATATATTCTTGACAGTAAAGATTTCATGCCACATCAGCCACAAAGCAAAGATCATATAAATGGACATTTAATACTAGAAACTAAGTACTTAAGTAGGGTAGTAGATCTCCCAATTAAGATGTTCATATTCATATTCAAAAAAGGGAGTAGTTGAGATTTTAAACATCATATAGGGTTCTCCGAATAAAATGGAACTATCACTACTTTCTTTCATAAGAGATATATTGGTGGAGAAATAGTCTAATACAAAGAAAAGAAGACCAAGCTTCAACAACCCTTCCATTTCCATCAAGGGCAGAAGCAGACAAAGGCCACCTTGCTACAAATTACTATTAACAAAAGACCTCAAAGAAGCATGAGTAGTCTACTGGAGGACTATTGAGTAAAACCTGTAATACCTTTATAATTTTTAGGTACTCAGAGATCATGTACCACTAATCAGAAAAAAGGGGTGGGTGTATGAAAAGATATCCCTACCAAAATAAGAGATGTTCCACCAAAGAATCTTAGCGCAAAACATAGTTGTTTTCTAACACAAATCTAACAACCATTGTTTAGAAAAATGCATGTGGAGGGTGAACAAAGTTTAATGCATGTTCATACTAATTAGAATCTAGACTAAAATCATTAAGCTAGCATTCATCAGTAGTTCTTATGAGACAGATTCCAATTAGCAAACATCTATGGTAGATATACTAATATAAAAGTGGAGAAAAACTGCAATACTTACTGTTTGAGAATTGAGGATGAGAATATAAAATATGACTCCACCATTAACGTGTTAGTCACTTGAACAACTGTGGGAGTTAGGCTAGCAAAAACTTTTGCTTCTGGTGATGCAAAAAGAACCTGAAATACAAAACTCACATGTAAAATCTCATATACAAGACCCCAACTATTGAGAAAAACATGCTTAACATGTTCAAATATGAGTTAAATATAAACATAGATACAGGGAAGGACACTAACCTCATGCAATTCAGAAGGAAATGTAGCTATTATGGAAACAATATCCATCTCAACATGTTGAGTTTCAGGTTCCTAGGACTGGTATAGCCATTGGCTTGTTGCTAAACAAACACTTCAGCTCGGATAGCAGGAGGCAATGTAGAAAATATCCTCCATGGCTTGTGGCTTCTCGGGGAATATGGTATCCATTATCAACCATCAAGGTTCTGTTATCAATGCTTCTACCTGATTCAGAGGGTTCATGCATGAATCTGACTTCCTTAATGAAAAAACCTGCATCTAAATATGGATTATGATTGAAATCATCATGAGTAGAATCCTTGGATGACATCAAAGGGGAAGTTCAAACGGCTGCAAGAAGTGTGGATACTACAATACTAGTGGGGCAGCATCCTGTAACTGTAATTAAAGGCAGATCTAGGGCCTACAACAGGCGACAGAGGCAACTCCAACGCTTGCAATAGACAGCGGCAACAAATCCTGCAAAAAATGTAGCGGCAAAACCTGCAACGGATGGTGCCAAGAGGCATCTAGGTGGAGCAGCTTAGAAGAACCAGGAGATCGGCAGAACACCTGTTGGGTGGGGGGTTGAGAAGATGTTGTTTAGGATGAGATAGAATGAGGATCCGGAGAGACCAAGAGAGACTGTCGATCGGAGAGGGGGGATGCGACCATGGAGGGGGGATGAGACCATGGAGGGGAGAGAACCGGGAGAGAAACCATATCGATATTAGGTACTCATTTTGGGGGGGGGGGATTTGTGGGGGAGGGGGGAGACGGGTGCTTCCAGGCGTGAATAACAAGTGAGCGCGGGAAAGGGAGGGAACTTTTTCGTTTGAGGGGAAGTATCAAAAAGTTAAATTAACAACATTTTTTCTACATGTAGTTAAAATAAATGTAGTTACTCCTTTAACCCATCTAGCTACATAATTTTGACTACAAATTTTATAAATTGTAAAGTAAACTAGTTTTTAACTATACTTTTTTTAATTGTAGCTAAACTAAATGTAGCTATTTCCTATTTTTTTGGTAGTGTAGACTGTGTTTTAACATGGTGGTAACTAGTGGGAGTGCTTCTTTGGTTCGACCTAGAGTCCTTCTTGACCTTTTCTTGAGCTACCTTTTGACCAAGGTGTTCTTCTTTTTGGAGATGACCTTGTGGCCGAAGTGGTGGTCTTGTTGGAGATTTCCTTCCTCCTCTTTGGAGCTTGATTTCTCTTCAAAATCAGGAAGGTGATATAACTCTCTACCCCCTTCTATCATTAGCACCTTACTTTTATCTTGCATGTTCTTGTCATCATATCTAAAGTTGATGTTAATTTGGTAAATAATGATCCTGTAATGTAGGGTTTATGATTTTGTAGTTTTCTCATGAAGATAACTCTCTATCAAAAACCCTAATTTCTATGAGCACGTTTTCTAAGTGATCTTGAGAGGGTGATCTTGCATGCATATTGAGATTTGGTTTTGTCACCATGATCTATGTTTGGCCATCATGTTTTCCTTGGATTTTGGATTTTTTCTCACATGTGTTGTGGTTCAATTTTCTCTCTCCTAAGTGGTTTTTCTTGATGATCTTGGATTCATGAGTTTTAACCTTGTGATGTTGGGTTTCTTGCTATTTTAGGGTCAAGACACTTGAGAGGTTTTGGATTGAAACAACTATGTGACATTTTGGGTTGAGACGCCTTCATGTATCGCGGTTGTGACCTATTTTGGCTTTGGGTCAAGACACGTGTGTTTGGTTTTGTCACGGTAGAGATCATGATGGGTTGTGGGTTCGATCGTGACCATGCCCCTATTTTTGCTTTGTTTTGGGTCGAAACCCTGGGATGGTCAAGATAGGTTTGTAGATGGTTGAGACCATGATCTGTTGTGGTCAATACTAGCCCTTTTCACAGTCGCAACACCTACCATGGAGGTGGTCAAGACACCTGCATGGAGGTGGTCGAGACACTTGATATGATACATGGTCGTGACACATACATAACTCCATGAGATAGTACACACATACACATATGATGATGATACTTAGGATTGTGATGTAATGATCTAATCACATTCATCTAATTATGTTCAAACCTAAATCAGTTCCAAGAATGTGGGAGGTGACTCGATTAGGGTCTAGTGTTATGCTCATGATGTAAACCCTAATCGGCTAAGTGTGTGAACCATAATCCCTAACCTTGGGGTATGCTATATATAGCATGTAATTATATGCTTTTTCCCTCCTACTTGTCTGCATCTAACATTTGCAGGTTGATTGAATGTCATGGCTAAGTGAATATTATGGTAACCTATATGTGATACAGGGAGATGGTCATGCACACTATACTTGTTGAGGCATGATGCTATGTTGACATGTAGGAATGAGGTGTTTAGGTCCTATGACCTAGTGATGGCTTAATGCCTATGAGATGTTTGGGTCCTATGAACTGGTGATGGCTTAATGCCTATTTTGAGATGGTAACATCCAATGATGTGATTGAGGGATTGAATCCCACAATGAGGTGATATTGATGATGGCCTCATGAATGGAAATGCTATAGGAATCATGTGGTGATAGTGTGACAAGTTCACACCTTATACATTTTATATCTTTTGAAGTTGTATGATACCCTTTTTCTTATAGAGTTTGTTATGCATTTATACGTTGTAACTTGATTGATGTCAAAAGATACCTAATTGGCTTAATTAACCAAGTGAAACCCTAATCATGTAGGTGGCTTGTGCCATAAATCCTTTTTAGTGTCAGTTTTAATTGTTGGATTGGTGAAATGAGTGCAACTCGGAGCACATATTTTTCAATATGTGGGGGTGCAAGTTGAGTATCTCCTTGCATCCACAATTACAGGATGTGTGAGATGGCCATGTGTGAGCTAATCTCCTTGTGATATGGATGGCCATGAGTGAGCCACTCCTTCCTTTTACAATGACCATGCGTGAGCATGTTCTTCAAGCAGCAGACCTATACCAAGGTGGCCTAGGTGTTATATATGTCGATGGCCATGCATGATCCAATCCCTGTGCATGACTATATGTCATTGCTGCAGTTGACTGATATGTCTCTGTGATGTTTTCTCTTGTGCTGACCAAGAGGTGTGGGGGTTGTGGATTTCAGATCTTCCATTGACCTTGTATGGCATCAATTTTGACATAGGAGTGGTCGGTTGGATTTGGGTGGTACGACTAAAATCCTCAGGGAAATAATCAAAGATGTAACACAGTTGTATAGTGTATCTTGCCTAGGGTCAAATACGAATAACATTGGTTGAGCCCTTTGCTATATCTTTTTATCGATTTATTGAATTATAAGATGATAAGAGAAGTCAACTGTTATACATGTTCTGCATATTTCCCTCTTAGAATATTAATTGTTGTATTGCTCAGTGGTATCGACTTAGTCTTGCTTAATCTGTTTTATCTTTTGATTTCATATTGTTAGTTGAATGTACTCAACCTGTTTAGTATGATATCTACCAGCTTAGTTATTTGTGCTTCTAATAGATGTTGGCGGAGAATTATATCTCTCACTGGGACATTTGGTCTCACCTCGTGAGTTTTCACATCTTTTAGGTAGTCAAGCATGAGGAAGTAGAGATTGTGTTGTTGGAGCTGAGCAATAAGAGGACCAGTAGCTATTAAAAGGTTAGACATGTTTCTTGTGTATAGAAGTAGAGTCCTATGTGTCGTCCTTGTATACTTAGGTCATTGGGGAGGTTTTTTTGTATGTATTGGTATGAGGTTTTGGCTTTATGCCCGATTTTGTATAGAGATTGCATATATGTAAATGAACAGGTTATCATGTGTTACAAGATGTGGCTAGAGAGCCAGTGAACAATATCTTGCATAATGTTTTGGGCAGGTGATATGTAATATAGGTGGCCTTGTGTACTCATGTGCAATATGTTGCAACTTTATAGTTATATGAAATTGGTTTTAATTTATGTGTTTTATGGAAACCTAGATGTTTAATTTTAATTCCGAAGTTTGGTTTTGAGTGATCTCATTTGTGGTGTTTTGGGGTGTCACACAAGGTGCCTTTCTCTTGTTCATCACATCATGATAGTTGTTATGCTAGTAGTTGCTTCTATAAGGTCCACCGTTCTTCCAGTTCTACCATGGATGGTCATCCAACTCTAGGGTTTTTTCTAGTGCTTCCTGCACCATCTTGATACCACGGCCCACCAAATCATAACTGAGATCCAAACTCAGACCGCGCATAAATTTCTTGGCCATATGCACCTCATCTTCAGTCCCATATTTCTAGAACATACAAAATTTCACTACATATTGAATGATGGTGGAGTTGTACTACTTGAGGTTCTTGAATTCCAACTCTTTCTTTTCAACCAAATCCTCAGAGATATAGCAGTTCAGGAACACGGTGGTGAACTCCCCCCAGGTCAAGGGTGCAACATCGGGTCCTCTGGTGTTGTCAAAGTTGTCCCACCACACTTGAGAAACACTTTTCATCATATGGGTCCCAAAGTAAACCTTTGAGTCCTTGGGGCATCCCGAGTCATGGAAGTAGTGCTCAATGTTCATCAGCCATTCTTCTTCTCGGGTAACAATGTCAGCTTCAGTCTTGCCAGAGAATGTCTCTAGCTTGATCTTTAGAAAGTCAATTAGGGTCAACTCCTGGTTTCTCGGTGGTGGGTGTACCACTCTTAGGGTAGTCGGGGCATCCATCAGGGACTTAATGAGAACATCTTTAGGAGGGCTCAAATAACTATTGGGGTTGACCGCTCCAAAGGCAACATCCTTACCACCTAAACCGTAGGAACTCTCCTCTCCCTGCATGTGATCCTTTCCCTTGTCATTCTTTATCTTAGGGGACATCTGTAGGGAAAGAGGACATTCATAAGGATATGTCTAAGGACATCGATTACTAGTGGTTATTAGGACGCTCTAATATCAAATTGTAACGGTTGCCCATTCATAAAACCACAAATACTATAAGTGGAAGCATCAACTCACATATATAATTAAATCATGGGCAAACATCACATATTTGGCATACTAAAGCATTTATATAACCGTCTGACAAAGTTTATAAACAAGGTTCTAACATAAAAAGATTGAGAGTTTGGGAGTAACCATCCCAAGGTGAACAAAATAGTAAAGAACAAAATTGAAAGATACATCTAGCGTAATGTCCCACCAGTGAAAGATGTCTTCGAAATCTTCAGAACACAAACTAATATTCATATAACTACTCCTTCTATATAGACGTCGTGTCCCCAGCCATGCACAAAAGAGAAAAACCTAGGAATTAGAGTAAGTGGCAAGAAATATATAACAAGGATAAAGTATGAATGTAAAATTGAAATATTTTATTAAAGAAGACTAAACATCTTTCAATCATTTATTTTATCTTTTTGGCCACCATTATATGTTAAGTCCTCCTCTGGTGACCTCGTAGTGTCCTCTATGGTGCTATGCACCCATTGTTCGTACAATGTTCCCTTTCTTGACACCAAAATGTCCTCTATGGAGCAGCGCACCCTCTCTTAGCACTATATGCCCTATGTGACGCACACAGTGTCCTCTAAAATCATCTCGGGACTCTTGGTTGAGGACTTATCATATAATATATAATTTAATGTTATGATGTCATTTTCTACCTATGTTCTTAAATTATTATCTTTGAATCTGTATATATTATCTTTGAATCTATATCTATTATCTCTAAATTTGTATCTATTATCTCTGAGTTTATCTCTATTTTGAAGGTAATTTAAATTTGTAATTGAAGTTTGTAACTATGTTCCCTAGTCCTGAACTGACTCAAAGTTTGAGTCCATGAGTATAAATTGTATTTACACTTATATTGAATATTCTATATCTCATGATCTTAAGTATCACAACTGATATCTTGCAATATTCCTAAAAGTACATGATAGAAAGAACTGTAAGAAATAGGATAATCTAAATCTGAGAAGTTTAGAACACATGTCTAAATATGAAGTGTGAATTAGATTTCTAGGGCATGGCCCACTTACTCATAGTAAGTCAATATCCCACCCTCACTACTCCTTAGGATATTGGGTTTGACTTTCTCCTAAAAAATCCAAAGACTATATTAGATTACACATCCTTTCCTTTTTGGTCAACATATTTAGGTTCGTTAGAGTGTTTGAATGGTTATTATTGTTATATGCACTTTTCATATATTTCAAATATTTATGCATTAGTTAAGATAAGTCGGGAGGCAATCTTATTCATCCCGCCCTCCCCTTGAGAGCTCCAAATTCAAATTACATTCACTAATTAAACTATTAAAGTTAAACATGGTAGTACTACTACCATTATAAAGGTCCTGAACCATGAGATCCTGGATCTCAGAAGGGGGAGTTGCGTACCCATGGTACTTCCCACTATTTTTAAGGTGATGTTTGTCCAGCCCAATAACAACACAATTATGATTTCTTCTACAAAACTCCACCCTCCAACCATTCCTCATTAGGTTTTGTATCTAGTGATGGTTTTATAGTAGCGGGGGTTCCTATTCGGTGGCATCATGATATTTTCTTATTGTAGTGCATACACTATTATGAGTTAGACGATCATGATACATGTACTAATTTCCTAGTTATATACTCATTACATTATTCCCTTCATATGTATGCATATAGGATAGTGACATAATCACAGTAACATAGCAACCACTTGCTTAGGGTTAGGGTGATTAGAGTTCCTAATTTGATTGACTAGGTTAATGTATATAGATGAGGCATAATATTATATTAATGGATAGATTAATTATGATTGCACCGATCGAAATAGTATATATGGTCAAACACAAAGCATCAAATAATCCAAAAACATAAGGTTGAACAGTAATTCAATTTTCTTTTGAACAAGAGCTTGCAACCATATGAATATTAGAAGATCAGGCTTGACGTAGATTTGATTGGAATCAAATGGATCAAGGTCAGTCCTGGGGTGTCAATATGACCCCTATGATCCTTGCACATGTCATGGAAAAGGAAGAGCAATGAGGTTGCTCTAACATGTCCGCATGTAGGGGAAACAAAGGAAAACCAAACCAAATTCACAATGGGGGGAAGAAAGGGGACTCATGCCCCTCACACAGACCTTAGAAGACTCGCCAGATTATCCCAGAGTCAGAGAACAAGTCATAGGGCTGACCGTGTGAAGCAAGGTGATTGTGTCATTGTCAAATGTGTGGAATAGAGTAGGGTCTGAGGAGATGGTTGTGAAGGATATACCTCTAGCGGCACCTTGGATGCGAGTGGAGAAGCTTCAATAGGCTCCATGATGCCCTCTCTCCATGCTAGGAAGGCCGCACTCGCCTAGAGCTGCTCGACGACAAGGTTGTAGCTTGCTGTTATCAATCACTTTTGAGGGAAGATTGTCACATGTGGTTGCGGCTCGAAGGGATAGTGGAGATCCGTTGCAGGTATGTAGGAGATGGTGTAGTAGCGAGGAACTGAAGGGAGATGGTTTAGAGGTGGATAGCGACGTTGGACGGTTGGAGGTTGATGGCGGTGGTGGGGGTCGATCCCAAGGGGTGAAGGTGTCAAATTGAGGGCGGTCAAACCCTTTTTGATCTCTGTATGAGCGATGTGGATGCTCGCAAGGTCAAGATGGGTGTAAAATAGCCATTAGCAATGTCGAACAAAGGGAGGACAATGGCGATTATTTGCATTTTCCTCTGGGTGACTTCTAGGGTTGATATGAGGGGTCGACTAATGTGGTTTCTTCTCCAGAAGATGGTGGGCGAGTCTGTTTCCAGAATGTGTGACTGGATTGCAAGATTTTCACAATGAAAAGGAATCAACTATTGTTTCCTAAATAGAAGAAGGTAGGGGAAGGTGACCAATGACTAAGATTGATCTGGTTCAATGTGGATCAGATTTGATGGTCAGGGAAAAAGAGGTCAAAAGAAAATAGGGTATATTAATTGATTTCCATTTATTATGACCTATTAACTTCCCAATTTTGTTTCCCTTATCAATTCAAGTCTTTTTGCACTCAAAATTTGACCTGATGCTACCAATAAAGTTTAGTATATTCTCCTATAGTTAGTTTCTGAGTTGGGTTATCAAATGAATTAATATAATAAATAATAGATATAGATTTGATATTGCATAACTAATTATTTAAAAGTAATTAAATAGTAGAATTTTGGGTTTCCTCTCATTTACACATTATCTTTGATTAGACAAAGTTTTAGTACAAAATAATAATTAAAATTATGTAAAATTATGTACAAATTAATAATTAAAATTATGTACAAAATAATAACTAAAATTATGGGTTTCCTCTTATTTACACATTATCTTTGAAATTAAGTACCTGAAAAATGAGGATGTTACATTGAGGTTGCTGGCCTGATTGCTTGGATTTCCACTTCCAGGGTGTTGATCACAGAATTAACTTGTCAGATACCTTGGACATAGAAGTTGTTTTGGTCAGTGATGTGAATACCCACTGTGCTTCCCGCAGTTTCTTAATTGAAAGCAATGTCTATAAAAATAAATTGGGAGTACTCAGTGAGATCTATGATAGTGTTGTTGGTCGCCTGGCTCATGGTTGGTTTGGAGTAGATATCTTTAAGGAAGGAAATGGAGCAGGCTAGTTCTTTAATAAGCTTGATAAGAACTGCAAAAGGGCGTCTAATCCATTCACAACTTCATTATGTGTTGTCTAGATGTGCCAAGGCACAATTGTGAAGGTGGTGTCATCCTTTTCTAGGCTGACAACATAAGTGATCCAATCATCTTCATTCATGGTGAACAGGTGTGGAGGGTAGTCGACTCCTTCCCAGACCTCCATGCTGAATTGAAAATCATGTTCGTAGTGGAGGGTTTCATTAAAGTCATTGTAGCGTGGGCACAGGATCAAGACATCCATATGCTGTCAACATTTTTTCCATATGTTTGTAATGTGAGCTTCATGTAAGAGTAGCCATAGGAATACTTTGCTTTGCTCTGGGATTTTCAATTTCTAGAGTGTTATCCAATTTCTAGGAGTATGGGTCTCCTTCTCCTTGGGCAGCCAGTAGTAAGTGGACTTTGCTGAGAAAGTGCCATGGGGATTGTGTTGCCAAGCCAGAAGGTCAGAGCCTGCTATGTGAATTGGAGGAGTGATGTCATGTATCTGGGGCCATATGTTCATCGGTAGTAGAGGTTGATGAATTCTAGTACCACTTACCTGTGTTGGTAATCATGGAGATTACCTAACGGTCATCTAGTTTTGAAGGTACATGCAAGTCAGGAAATTTCACAGTGATATTGAAATATGCTAACCAACGATCATGCCACACGTTAGTGTTGTGTCCATCATTAATTATATGCTCATAGTTGGCCACTAGTGACTAGACATTGTTCCCGATGAAGCTCCAGGTAGAGGGTCAAGGACCCTTGGTTGCTGCTTCATTTCTCAAATACTTGGCTTGCATAACTTGAACCCGTAGCTTATCTTTACAGTTAAGAAAGTCCTAAGAATTTTTTTAACATAAGCGCTCGATTGAAATCCCTTGCATATTTGAAGTTGATGCCACTAATGACTCTCATAGAGGAGACTTTTTTCCAGGCTACTATGGAGGTTTTCTTCTACCCAGTCAAGCCTTACCAAATGAATCTATGAACATGACTGTTGATCTCATTACATAAGGCAGGTGTGATATGTTGCCAAAGTGGGTAGTCAAGCTGCAAATATTTAATTCAAGGAAGCAAAATAAGTTGTGATGATCAAATAAATACAAGTATAGGTTGACACCATGGTGAAACTAGTATCCTAAAGAATCCACCTTTTTGTTCTTTCACGAACTTTACTTTATGTACTTCTAATTCTTGTACTTAGTTTTTAATCACCAAATCAACTCATATATTAGGCTTAGATGGTCTATTTTAGTTAGTAGTAGTTTCTAGATATCTCAATTCTCTGAGTTTGACATTCAAGCCTTGTTGAGTCCCTTTACTACTCTATGTGTACACTTGCATTTAACATGAACTTCACAGGAAATCCAACATTGATTACATATCAGAAACAAAATCTAAAGTTCTAAGGATCTCATAGGGTGATAGAAACATTGTTTTTCCATAAAGGTTTCTAGCATAACAAAGATATTATCACCACCTATACCATTTCCATTAATGGTCACCCAAGGTTCTTACAGAGATGACATTATTTTGCACTTGGTGAATGGTTTCACAAAACTTCTTAAACAATGTCATCCCTCAAGTGACTTCCTATCTTATGACCCAACCATCCTTTATTAGAGAACCTAACAATTGGAGACCCTACCCCCTTCACTACACCCTTCTAGAAAATTGAAATATGACATGTTGTCTCATGTATATAACAAGATAACTACCTAGGTCTGAATAGTTTCTCTAGCTCCTTATACAAAATCGGATTGGTCCATAGTTAATCATGATTTTCTCAACCCCTTTTATGGTGTGCAACAAAAAAAACTAGTAGAGACAATTCAAAAAATGAATGAAACCCATCTCATGCTAAGTCCAAAGAAAACAAACATGTGTCAAACTTCAGATGAATTAGTCTCCTTACTATAGCTATAAAATCATTTCCAAAATGCTTAGTAAGATATTAGCATCACACTCAGTGACATCATCTCCTCTAACTATTCAATATTCATAAAAGGTAGAAATATCCATGATGCCTACCTTTTATGCCAATGATATTGTACATTTCCACCATAATAAGAAACTACTCATTGCTATCTACAAATTGGATTTTGAATAAGCTCTTAATCATTTTAAATGGCCTTTCCTTTGGAAAATAACGGTAGACTAGGGTTCCCTCCTAATTGTTTGATATGTATTAAAGCCTATGTCACCACAACATCATCCTTTATCCTTGTGAATGTATATTAATTAAAATGGTTTCTTCTCAAGTTCAAATAGTCTCAAATAAGGGGACCATCTATCCCCACACTTTTGTATCTTTGCAACCAATGCTTAAACTATGTTCTCATTCTAACTATAGAAAATAATCTCCCATAGACTATAAATACTTGTGACACCATTTTGGACCCCTTCGTCATATTTTCCAATGAAACCCTCATTTTCCTTAATCCCACTACTTAAATTTTTTAAGATCAGAAGGATACTTACAATCTTCCAAATCCTCTCTAGACTAAATATTACTACTGAAAATAATCCTTTTTGTCTTGTAATGTCCCTCATAGAAACAAAAGATGTTACTCCCATATACTCCAATGCAAAAGTGACTCCTCCTCAAGAAACTACCTTGGACGACCAAGCCCTACCTTCTAGGTCTGTATCCCCACCATAAAATACACCAAAAAGCTAATAATTGAGCCAATTATCCCCTCATTCTGGTTGGTTTTGTGGTCTTAGCTAAATCATTTCCATACTAGCTCTCTTCATACTTCCTGAGTTGTATTCCTTTTCTAGAAAAAACATTACATATATTACTTAACAATCTTAGGAGAAAGTTTATATGCAAATACAACTCTCTGTACCCTATTGCTTAGCTACAAATACCCTTCCCAAATTAGAGGGATGATGGGGTGTTAGAAGCATAATACTATGGCCAAAGTTTTCCTCTAAAAAGTTACTTGTCCTTATATCCAACCCAAACCTACCCTAATGTAATGTTGTCAAATTTAACATGATAGTCATACAACCCCTTGGAGACTAATATCCACATAATAATCTTCCTTTATTTGGAAATATATAACAAAAAACTATAACATCTTCAGAAAACTTCCTATTATTTCCATAAATAGTTACCACAACTCCTCATTTTAAAAAATAAGTGGTTCGATGGCAATTGCCTAGCCTCTTCCATAACCCCATTACAAGCACCCTTTGAAAACATAAGCCTCTCAAAATCCACATCTAATTCTTTAAAGAGAGACATCCACCAAACCCTACCACAACATGCCATAGTTAAAATTGAAAACATCCTAACCTTTGTGTTAGTCAAACCCCTTGTAAATGGTTATGGTGCGACCACTTCATGATACCAAAAGTGTATTCCTTTCTTTCCTTCAAATGTCCATGTTTAGTAAACATTTCTTCCATTTTAGTAAAAAATTAAACATCTTGTTGTTTATTTAGTGCATGTATGCTAACTAAACTTATTTGGGACCAAAATTTCAATTAAAAAATATACATTAACCCTTTATGTGCATGCTTTGTTTAGACTATGTGGAGAATCGTATTAACACATTTTATTTATGTGATATTTCTAAGTATCTCTGTGCATAGTTGAGCACCAAAATGCCTATCAACATCTCTCTTGGGTATGAGATTACACAAATTCTCATTAACTCGGATTTACCCATACAAAATATTACATGCTTACCATTGTATCATATCTAGCTGGAAAGAAGCAATATGGTCTTCAATAATGATTATTTCACATCAAGTGAAATTCTAATCAAAATAAGATTTGATCTTTTTGATCGAGACTATCTGTAGGTGTACCCAACATGAGATTTAGTGAAAGGATTCCTATCATCCACCTTCAAATGAGATACTTCTAAATCACTAATGATATTACCAATGCTCTACATGGTCCTACCCAAGATGACAACACTCTCTAAGTCCATCATGCCTACAGATAAAAATTTGTGACCACTCTATAGAAGCCTCTGAGTTTTTAGGTTACTTCCCCCTATTCGAGCTTGTACTAAAGAGTGAAACTAAATTTATTTTGATATCAGGTACCAACATCTTCATTCTTGCTCATTGCAATATGTTTGATCCTCCATAGACATTAACTATGTGCATGCTTTATGTTATTTCTGCTCTTTTATGCTATGTTTGATACTCGATGATAAAAAGGAGGGGGAGGAAATGGAGAGAAGGGGAATGAATGGGAGGGGACACTTTTTGTGGGTATCTTGTTCTTAGATTAGCACAAATGCCAATAATTAAAGAGAAACCCTAAAACTAAACCTATATTAAGAAATAAAACACCGTATTCTCGAGAAACATGATTAATAAAATATACAAAAACACAGATAAAATTATAATTTTCCCTTTCTCATTAAACCTTATAAACCAATGTCACATTATCACATATCTTATTCAAATCCATTAAAATCAGAATCAAATCTTATTGCTCATATGTAGTTTAGTTTACATCATATACATGTACATGAAATAACAAACTCAGTATATGACCCATCCTGGGAAAGTGAGAGTATAGAGATATTCTAATATAGATTATTCTATTTACATATTCTTTCCTACTTCCTCTCTACTAGGTGGCATTATATGTAAAAATATTTGAAACACCCTCATGAGAATCATATACAGCCTCATGAGTGAATACCTCCCACTCAAGCAAGGTATATGCATCAACATCAGATTAAATATATTGAACTTGAAAGAAACTTGCAGATACTACTAAGTCTAATAGATAGTTCAAGCATATAGGAATTCTAGTTAATGAATCTCATTAATCATAAGACATTCATGTAATCATGTCCCAATGATTTATCAGGTAACAAGTCAAATATAAGTATTTAAAATCAATACATAACAATAACATCATCTTTGTGACACCCCACCAGTCGAACCAGGAACATATCCTACAATTGTAAAGCAGAAGCCCACATAAGACATGTCTACCAAGGACTATTCCAATGATAAGTAAATTAGTTCAAAATCAGAGTGGATATAAAATCCTAGCATCAACTAGTTGTCAACGTTTAAGATCAGATTCCAAACCAGACATATAAGAATATGGAAACATATTATCTCTATAAAAGATTGATTAAGTTCCACAACAAGAATTATGTTCAACAATAGTAGATTTATCAGCTAGAATAACTAGAAATATAGAAAACTTTCAACTCACTAAGTGTACTTCTCGAACCTACATACTATCCCTGATGTATGATGTAATACCAAGCCCCGGAGGGAAGGTATGAGTTGGTCAAGCCCCAGAGGGAAGACCATTGGGAACCCAAGAGGTGATCCCAGGCACCAAGCTTAGGATGGAGAAGGTGGCCTTATGTCCCTTGCAAGGACAAAACCCAAAGAGAGGGTAATCCGGGGTTTGAGTAAAAGAGGTTGAGAAGTTACATTGAAAACATAATTTGTCTTGTTAATCAAATATTTGCTATGTTTATGTTGTTAGAGCCTATTTTTGATGTTGTGTTTCTCCCCACATACCAGTATAGAAATATACTGACCGACATTTTGTTTGTTGGCATTTTAGGTGTTATTTGAAATTGGAAAAATGGTAAAACATAATCTGTGAAGATAGAGTTAATTATTCAAAGGATAATTTTGATAGTTAGAATTCTACTGAGGGTAGAAGTTCTAGTTTCCTATATTTAAAAGGTATGTGAAAAGTAATTTTTATTTCATCTTTAATGTTTGGTCTTTCATAGAATTTATTAATTATTTTTTATTATTTTCAAAACCATTGATCCTATTTTTGGGATAACACCTCTGACTTCTTGGTATTCCTTAATTGTGGGTTATCAAGAAGTGGGGTCATTATAATTTGTATCAGAGCAATGGTTTTCCATTTAATCTCTAATAATTATTAAATTTTACAAACTCTTTAGAACCCAAGGGAGTTATTAGAGAATTTTCTAATGATGGAGGTGTCTAGAAAAGGATCACGGTCTAGAGGCTGGAAATATTTTCCTCTGCCCCACTAGTCAGTCTATGAGGACTCCTAGATACTGTGTGATTGCCTGGCCAAAGTCTAAGGTTTTGACTCAAAATAAGATACCTTTAGGACTCTCTCATCTATCTTCTTCCCTTCTCAACCCTAATTCCAGTAAGGTTCTCGGGTTCAGGGTTTTTCTCTCTCTTCCTCACCCCTCTTGAGGTCAGGGTAAGTAAGATAAGGATTAAGGAATCCTCCACCAAATTAATAAAAGGCATGTAAACAAGATGTCATCGGCATAAGTATAATAGTTTAAGCGTAAACTAAAGATTAATTACATGCTTAGGTTGCATGGCGTGTGCCCTCAGAAGAGCTTTGAGGTTACACCTTCTTGTGGGAGTAGGAGGGGAGAGTTAGCCTTCGAGGTAGAGGCCTCCAGGAAGAGGAGGAGACCTAATAGATCCTCTGAGGATGATGCTAAACCTAACCCTAAGCAGAAGTTAGAGAGAGAGATGACAAGATGAGTTGGATATCATAGGTGACCATGCATGCACGTACGTGGGTTAGACATGCATGTTATACATAGGGTTTTGGGTGCACATGAGAAGCATGAACTACATGACCCTCGTTCCTTTTAGTGACCCGACCTTGGGTGGTCATTCATGTTGAGGGTGAGGGATCACTCCCTCATTGAGAAGGTTAGTGATGACCTCATAGGAACCCCTAACATGTATATATGTGTAGAAAAGAGGCATGTACCTACATAGAAGAGAGTGGCAGCAAGGCTGGAAATAAGTTTTAGACCTGATCCTGAAAGGTTAGGCATGATGGTTTATCAGATAGGCATGCAGAGCTTTGGATAGTCTTAGTTGGATATAAGTTTTGATAGTATGTTTCACCCAAGTAGGGATAGACGTGTATCATTAAGAGCTTGACCCGTCTTCAGAGAGAGAACCCTAAGTTGTAGGGCCAGTTGTAGGGTTAGCTCTAGAGAGAGAGAGTGAGACATGTTGAGGAAGGTTGGAGACCTTGACTTCGAGACATGAGGAATCATGTGACGTTGGGTGTGATATGACCTGGTTCAGACAACCCTAAGTTGATGTATGTGGTTGCCTCATGCATGATCCTTGGAGGCTTGTTGTACCTTGGATGCTTTTAGAGGAACCAAACCCTAGAAAAGAGAAAGAGGCTTCTTGATCTGATGTACAGATGGTATAGGTGCCTACCTTTTAGGTGTAGGAAGGAGAGATCCATAGACCTGAAGAGGCATGGTATGATACCAAGTGGTGAGGTCTTACAGCCAGTTGGTTGTCCTTGTGTTGGACTCTAAGGTGTTGTTCACGTTGATGAATGGTAGGAAGTGTATGCCATACTTTGTACATGGTTGGTTCGTGGTCGAACATCTGATGCATAAGAAGTGAACATGGGGTTCCTAGACCAAAGAGGGGAAGTAGTATACCTGGTGCAACTAATGCTCACAAGACTGTTTGAGTTCCTAAGGATTTGATTATGGAACCCCCCTTGTTTCAGAGGTAAAGGAAACCCCACCTGGACTAAGGTATATGGTTGATGACATATGCATGTAGGTTATGGGTCCAATGTTGAGGATAAGGAACAAGTATGACATATCATGGGACTTCGCATGGATTAGTAGGTTTTCTTCTTGTAGCTACGTGCATAAGTAACATGGTAGGGCTAAGTATGCACATGATAATGTAAATCCTAGAAGTAGGGACATTTGTGACCATTGATACTATCAAGAGATAGTTTTCTCCCATTCTGGGAAGGGACCCTTCCATAGGGTGAGTGTCAGTTTTTGGTTAGGTTTGAGGTAACCTAAAGAGGTCTCTTATAAGAGTTTAATGATCTAAGTGAAGAGCACATAGTATGATCGTGAATCTATGGACCTATGTGTGACCATCTCTAAAGGGGCATGAAGATATGTTGCAATGAAGGTAACTTGTATGGGGCCAAATCAAGTTGGGTGGGTTGCCATGATCCCTATGAAAGGATGTAAGTTTGACCATGAGTGCCCAGAGAGATGATGGAGCTTTGGGTAAGGATTCAAGTTTGAGATGTACCATGATAGAATCCTATGTCAATACTAAGGTCAGGTAGGGATAAGACCGATGGGAGTAGGGATTGTCTATTCCCTAGATGCACAAGATCATAGGATTGGGAGGTAATAGCTACCTTTGCCCAAGGACCATGGGTTATGAGGTTGGCCACCTTCATGAGTTCATGGGGCCAAAGAGGTAAATGTGAGAGGCACTCCCTAGATGCCTAAGGGTCAGATCACCCCAAAAGTGTCGGCACCCTAGAGACCTTGAGGTATGACTAAGGATTGTACATAAAAGAGATATGTTGAGATCCAGAGGTGATGGGAAAAGTCTTCCCATGGGTGTAGACCCATAATGGAGATGTTCATGATGAGGTGTCATGTGAAGTACGTTTCAACTTAGACTGAAAGTGTAATGGTGATGTGTGGTGCACCATCTCTCCTCTTGGAATGGGATGAACTATGTATTTGGACTGCAACCAAATACTTATTTCATCTTGTTATGGGTGTAAGAGACAGGACACAACACATGTCATGTACTAAAGATAGAGGTAATATGAGTTGAAACCCTTCTATGATGTTTGAGGGTTGAAGGAAGTACCACACCGTTTGGAGTATATATTGGACTGGTTTTTTGAGAGCATAAGAAGAACAAGGGTAATACGAGAATGTACCTATCCATAGTAGTTTGGAATCTATGAGTTCTAAGTTTGATAATCGAGATGAAGAGCTTGAAGTTTTCTTGATTCAGATAGACATAAAACTGAGACAAGGATGATGAACGGAGTATGAAGGTTTATGTCTTCACCATCTCCTAACACGTAATGAATCTTATGTGGTAATAGATACTCTTAGTCGAGGCACAACCTAGGTATACAACTATCTTTTTTAGCCTGTAGAGAGGGTGGAAGAGATTGTTAGGTGAACCCTAAGTGGTTAGAAGATGAGACTTGTATGGCTAACACCCAGATACAACTAGACCCATTGGTCAAGTTGGTGGATACTCAGTTAGCCAGCTGTGAGCTTGATGAGATAGAAGGATGGTTGTAAGAACTTCATATGCACCTCAAGAAAGGAAGGTGGTGAAACTCACTACTAGAGTGTTTTAGGGTTTTTGAGGAGTCAACCTTGAGGAATCATGACATGCAAGAGCTCATGAGCTTAAGTACACCGTGGTACTACAAAGATAGTTAAAGTTTGTAGTAGCACTTTGAAGGCTTGAGATGAAGAAGTATATAGAGTTGCATGTGGCTTGTCGCCATACATGCCATAGGGTGAAGGCCGAACACTACTAACCCAGTGAGTTGCTAAAGATAATGAGGAGTCCTCGGGAGGGAATGGGAGTAGATCACTATAAACGTTGTGGTGGGTCTCCCCTGGGCCAAGAGAGGTCATGATGCAATATGGGTTATGGTAGATCGCCTTACCAAGTTGACCTAATCCCTTGCCTAAGAGAGAGAATTGTCAGTGGGACAAATTTGGTTGAACTACATATATGAGAGAGAGATAGTTCAACTACACTGTGATCTGAGTTCAATATCTTGAGCATGACCTCAAGTTCACTTCCATGTTATGGAAGTAGGTGTGAGAAGAACTCAATGCTAGATTGAAGTTGAGTACAACATATCACCCCTGACTGATGGATTGTCAAGAGAGTATGATCCAGAATATAAGAGGGTCTAATGAGTGCATGTGTGCTCATTCAGGGTGATACATGGGAGCAGTTTCTGCCCCTAGAATAGTTTGCTCATGATGATAGCAACCATAGCCAATATCAGGATGTAAGAGGCTCTATAAAGGAGGTCGTGTCAGTCACCGCTTCATTAGGATGATGTCAGTGAGAGGACCTTGTAAAGGTCAGAGAGACCACAGTGTGCAGATGAAGTTTCTTCGATCGAGCAATGGCTAAGAAAGCCCAGGGGCGACAGGAGTCGTGAGTTGATGTGAAGTGGGTCCATTCAAGATAGATTGGTGGAAATGCTTATGTTTAGCCTCACTCCTCATGATAACATGATGTATGATGTGTTCCATGAGTCCAATCTAGAGCGCTATGTAATATAACCGAGCCATGTGTTGAGCATTGAACCTATTGAGCTTCAAAGGAGGCTGACATATCCTGAGTCACCTATGAGGGTACGAGATACCAAGGTGAGAGAGAACTTAGATGTAAGAATAGAGATGATAAAGGTTCTTTGGAAGTGCCATGCAGAGGATGACGCCACATGGGAGCTAATGATGGACATGGGAAATTCTTTATCCTAAATTGTTTATATGTTTGGTGGAATTTTGAGGGCAAAATTCCTATAAGAGGGGAAGGATGTTACAACCCCAATTTTTGGGCTTATATGGTTTGAAATGCAATTTCTCCAATAAAATGTATGATTATGAAATTGTATGATTTGTGTGTAATGAATGAGTTTCTTTTAAAATATTTCCTTTCAATGAGTGATTTCTTGGATCCTAATGAGTTAGTGAGTCCAATGTGAAAAAAAAAGGAAAGAAGGATTGAAAGAAATCCAATAATAATAAAAGGGAAAAGAGATAAAAGCAATCTCATAACAAGTTTAAAAAAAAGAATATACCATGAGTTAATGATATTGTCTTAATTAATGTTTAAAAGGAGCAACTTTTGTATAGGAAGGATATTCCAATAAATCATAATTACTGAATATGGAGTGAAAAGACATCATGGGTTTCCTTGAAGGAAAGATAATTAATTTAAGACATCGTGGGTATCCTTGAAGGAAAGATAATTAATTTAAGGAATAATAATGTGGGGGAAAAGAAAAAGAATAATCTAGAAGAAGTATTTCCCATGTATACACCTTCCTTACTAAATGTAGGTTGCAAACCAAGTAATTTTATCAAGATGAGTTCCAAAATAGGAAGGAATACCATTAGTAGTATTTCCTTGTCTACCTTACCAATATCGTATTGGAAACTTGCCCTTTAAACACTTGGTAAAAAACCCACTTAATCGGAAAGGAAGTAGGCAATGGAAATAGACAAGGATGTGATTAATGGATATTAATCCAAAAAGATGTGAGATCAGTAATATATATGCAGTTAGACCTCTCATAGGGGATACACTCTCCTATCCCAACCTTGTCTCCTCACCAGGGCACAGTATTGCATCCCAAGAAAAAGCCTAAGATTGCTCAAACCATCTTGCTTCTAAAAGCTTGGGAGATGGTAGCCGCAAGTTGTGACTCAAGTCCTATCCAGGAACCGTGGGTGGCACTGCACTACCCATCACCCAGGGAGCCAAGGTGATCCACTGAAGGCCATCGAGGCCATGCTAGGAGAGAAGGACGGCTTTGAGGAAGATGATGTTGGTATGCAATAGAGAAGGTGTCCGCACCATGATAGTCATTCTGGTTGTCAAGATGTTCAGCGAGGCGAGGACGACGCTTCTCGATGAAGGTGGCAACCCTGACCAAAGGAACTAAAGCCGTGTTGACTAGACGCCACAGACGACACCATGTTCGATGATGAGAACACAGTGTTGGGACATGGTGGCACGGGTTGAGGCGCTGTAGTTGGTGTTGTGGTTGTGTGGCGTAGTGGGCATCAGTGTACAAGCCCCCCCCCCCCGGTGCAAGAACAAAGATGGAGGAGGAGAATGCGGTGTTGCAGGGACTAAGATCCCAATGAATGATGCCATTGACGGTGCCACGTCTAGCGATGAGGACGCGGCATATAGTTGCATGAAAGGGAGATCGGAGGTGGTGGTTGGGTCAAAGTCGCAAGGATAGTAGTAGTTGGAGATGAGCGGAAGATGTGTGAAGGGAGAACACTCTCTGACCAGTGAGCCGGGGCAATGTGCCTGCGTGCGCTACGCTCGCTCCCACAAAGATGAAGGGAGAGACCCCCAATCTGGGTAACCAGGTAGTAGATGCACACCAGGATCCATGAACCAAGGGTCGAAGGTAATAAAAAGAGAGGTAAACTTTAGTCCACATGTCACGCTCTGATTGGTCAAATTGGATTTCATTTGAATAAATCATAAATGAATAATGGTAACTCAGATGAAGACAAATGATATATGGATCTTGCTCAGAAAAATACAAGGAATCCATTAAAAATATAATTGAAGCCTATATCAGCTTGTAGTTTGGAAAGTGACTAAAGTTGTTACCTTTAATGCATTTATGAGTAAAAACCCTAATTTGATATTCTATGGAATTGAGATGAGTAATATGGATAATCTATGATTATATTAACCTGTTGTTAATGAAAAGATGTTTTGATGTCTATGTAAATGATCTAATTTAGGGTTTTTATGTGTTGATATGCATTAATGGGCTTAGAAACCCTAATCTAAGTGTTAAAGGATTTTAATGAATTGTATTTTGAGATTCTTTGTATAAAAGTGACACTAGGTTAATCCTAAGCCTAATAGATGATAAGAAGGCTTTAATATGTATAAGTGAGTAATTAGGGTTTTGAACCTAGAATTATTGTTTTAGGGTTTTTGGACATAAAAGGGGAAAGTGTAAATAGATCTAAAGGAACCCTAATGAAACCCTAATTCAGATTAGAAAACCTAAAAAGTAATCCCAAGTCAATTAGATAGATTCTTGATGAGTATGTGGTAAATAGGTTACATATGCTTTTCAAGATTCTTTGCTTTTGTGTGGTTGACTTGCTTGCCTGGACTGGATTTCCTGATTGATTGGACTATGCTTATTTCTTATGGAATCACCAAATCAGGTATGTGGTTATTTATGAGTACACACTTTAGTTTCACGACATTTTCCCAATGTTTTATCATTTGTAATGGAAATAAACTTCTTGAAAGATTTTATTTCTGCAATCTCATAAAGTGACTATGTGTATAACAATTAAGTATAAGTGCACTTCTCAAACCTACATATTATCCCTGATGTATGATGCAAGACCAAGCCCCAGAGGGAAGGTCTGAGTTGGTCAAGCCCCGGAGGGAAGACCATTGGGCACCCCAGAGGTGACCCCATGCACCAAGCTCAGGATGGAGAAGGTGTCCTTATGTCCCTTGCAAGGACAAAACCCTAAGAGAGGGTAATCCAGGGTTTGAGTAAAAGCGGTTGAGAAGTTACATTGAAAATGTAATTTGTCTTGTTAATCAACTATTTGCTATGTTTATGTTGTTAGAGTCTATTTGTGATGTTGTGTTTGTCCCCACATTCCAGTTTAAAAATATAATGAGTGACATTTTGTTTATCAGTGTTTCAGGTGTTATATGAAATTGGACAAATGGTAAAACGGAATATGTGAAGATAAAGTTAATTATTCGAAGGAAGATTTAGATAGCTAGAATTCTACTAAGGGTAGAAGTTCTAGTTTCCTATATTTGAAAGGTATGTGAAAAGTAATTTTTATTCTAGCATTAAAGTTTAGTCTTTCATAGAATTTATTAATTATTTTTTATTATTTGTGAAACCATTGATCCTATTTTTGGGACAACGCCTCTGAATTCTTGGTCTTCCTTAATTGGGGGTTACCAGGAAGCGGGGTCATTACAATAATGGTTGGGCATCATCAAGCAATGTGTTCAAATGACCTCTTTCTCCATCCTCATTAATGGTGCACCAGAGGGACTCTTCACTACCAACAAAAGGATGAGAGAAGGAGATCCTATGTCTCCCCTTCTTTTCACGATCGTGATGGAAGGCCTTACAAGCATGATGCATAAAGCTGAAGAGAGAGGGCATATCAGAACTTACAAAGTGAACGGAACAAAGGTATTGTCCCAACTCATATTTGTAGGCAATGTGATGGTATTCTCACTAAGAAATGCCAAGAGACTCAGAGAATTCAAAAATGTGTTCACCAACTTTGGGAGGATGATAGGCCTTTACATCATTCATATAAAATCAAAGATCGATTGCTTTAAATTATGTGATAGAAGAAGGTGGATGATGAAGGATGTTATTGATATGAATATCGAGACACAACTAAGTAATTGGGAGCCCCAATTGTTGGGAGTAGAGGCACATTGAAGGACTTTGCAATGTGCTTAGATAGCTTGAGATCTAAGGGGAAAGTTGGAGTGGTATGAAGATGTTACTTGTAGGTAGACTAATCATGGTAAGATCAGTTCTTTAAAGCAAGATCAGATTCTGGGTTGCAAGGTGCCTGATCTGATTAAAATGAATTTGAAAACAATCATTGCCAACTTCATTTAGGGAGGTCGACACCATAGTGTCACATGGGACACAATAGACAAAACATATGAAAATGGTGGACTGAATGTCAAACACCCCTTGAGAATCATCAGACCCTGCAAAATGAAGAGGATGGGCAAATTTGTGAGGGACAAAAACAACATATGGTCTTAATGGATGACATCCAGTTATTGGACGACACCTTCCATTTTCACTCATCACTCTAGAACATGGAAAAGCATCTATATCTACTGGGAGGAGGTACACCCACTCTATACTGTTGATATCAATTATGTGTGCGAGTTGCGGAACACACCACACCATGGATCAACATCGGAAGTATGACATTGTGTCTTGGCACAATGTCCTTTGGGACTTTTTCTACATCACAAAATGGAGCACCACCACTTACATGGCCCTGATGTATAAGCTTCCTAGTAAATACAAATTATCCAACTGGGGCTTTTAAGTTGATAGACGGTGCTACCTATGCGGAAATAGTAGTGAAGACCATGAGCACCTATGTACTGGGTGCTCTCTCTCCAAGTACATATGGGAGGTGATCATATTAAAGAATGGTTGGTTACCCTTCTAGGCTCAAAACCTCAACAAACTAATCAATTAGATAATAGGCAACAATACCTGGAACAAAAGTAATAAGGATTTTGTGGGTTTATTCCTTGAATTTTTTATACTCTATCTGGGAAGAAAGGAACAAAAGGATACATGGAGGAAACCAAAATTCCAATTCTTCTATTGTATAGAAGATCTGTAGAGGCATTAGGATAGTTGTTAAAGACAAAAATGGCTTCGAAAAGGGTTGCATTTTGTAGAGATACGCCCTTGTAACTAGTTTTTTCTGCTTGGTCTTGTATCGCATAGCCTAGCTATACCCTTTTTGGTAATATATTTTACCTATTTCCAAAAAAAATGAACTGCCTATATATTTCAATAATTCACCTTGCCTTTTCATTTTTATTATAGCTATGTCCTCAAGGGAACCATGTACTTTGTATATTTGTGTTAACCCCATTTAATTTTGACATTTTTAGCATTTAGATACAACATGGATACAAAAGTGAAGTACTCAGTGCTATAAGTACATGTTATGTGGAGTGTTGTAAGTAAGTGCTTTGTGGAAATCTGTTCCAATTTCTATAATACAAATTGTACATGTTAGATTGTAGTTTCTACCTCAACATTTAATCATATGTTGTTTAAACCCCATGTATTTTCCTTATATTTGTGAATCAATACTATTTGGTGAAACTTTTACTTGTTCATTAGGCATGCATAATTTTTTGATGTTTCATCTCTGATATAACAGATTACATTTTGGATTGTTCTCTCTTGGACCCTCCAGTATGGTAAGAAAAAATCTAGGATGTGATACTTGTCTATTATCTAAGTTTTAGGAATGAGTGCATGTTAATTTGTTGAATGAAACGTTGGACAAAGTGGTAGTTATCATATTGATTAGGAGGATAGAGGTACCCACACAAGCCCACCAAGTTCACCTCACTCTATCATGAATACAGCTAGGGAAAAGAAAAAAGTAGAAGATATGAGTGAGAAATAGTTGTACCAACTATTTCTATGACATTTTCGATCCACCAATGGTGAATTGGTTGCATGAGTGTAAGGGTAAGTGGACATAGATTTGTGATTCATAAGTGTACATGATCTTTGTGGGTCTCTACTATGACTTGGTAATAGAATGATATGAAAAGAATTGAAAAGTTCGTTTTCAGTTTTTGTTGGATGAATATTTAGTTACAATAACTAGAATCCCATTTAACTTCAGAAAAATAGGATAGTTACGAAATTCCTTTAGATTAATCTTCTCTTAAACTTGGATATCATTTATATGAGATTCCAATAAAAAAGTCCTCTACTTAGGTTTAACATTTTGAATTTTTATTTATGTATCATTTTAATAAAGAAATCCTATGCAGCAAGGTTTTGGTAAGGCGACAGGGGAGAATAAATGGTATAATATTTCCCCCAAAAACCAGTTCTGTGATTCTTATCAGTAATGGCATGTTCAGAAAGGGGTTTTAATGTGTATACTTTTGTGGAGTTGATACAACAACATGCTCCTTCTAGAGTGGTGTGTGCCCCTAGAGATGGTGTATACATATAGTTGATAGAATCCTCCCCAAGTAGTCACTTTATGCATGCATCTCAACATCTTCCACATTGAAACATATACTCCAAGATGTGATGTTTGAATCATCTAGAAGGAGAAACTTCTCATCGACATGCTACATTGCTCACTCTTCTCCTCTGTCTCTCTGTCCCTTTGTGTGCTTAACTATTTATAGAGTTTTTCAAAGGAAAAAGTGTAACTTGGGCATAGCTGTAATACCTCTTTGAATTGTGAAGGAGGAAGACAATATTTTAATTCAAACTAGAGAAACATAAGAATTGTGGACTGTATTTCTATTGGCTTGAGCATACCCACTAGTTGATTGACTTGTTGGTGTAATCAATCAACTACTTTTGGCAAGCCTTTCACTAAGTAATCACATCAATCAATCGATAACTAACTTGTCGGTTGCCTAGTTAGTCTATTCAACCATCTAGAGGTTATGGTAACCATGATATTTAACCATTTGGTTGGTTGATCATATTAGCCAGTTGTCTAAGATTAATTCCAACATTTACATCCTCTATTCAATCAGATAGACCCTATAGTGTGTCATCTAGGATTCTAGACATCCTAACACAGTTCCAATTAATTGTCAAATCATTTTCTAAAACCACTCCAATTTAGAACTTTATCAATTACAACATTTTCAATCCTAAAAATATTATACTTCCCTTTGATGTTCATCTTGTGTGACCCTACATGTACCACATTAATTTGGCGGTGATAATTTTAATCATATTATGACTTCACTAGCAATGATTGGTATTTAGAAATACATCATTTCCACCCAAGTATTTGGATAAAATGGAGAATAACTTCAACCTTTTTGTCTCCAACATTTCTAGGACTGGATAGTCCCTTTGTATTTGAAATTGAGATTGAATCCAAGGCATGGAGTTATCATTCTATCAATATTCAATCTATTATTTTTAATCTAGATTAGACATGTAAGATACATGTGATCTCAATATTCAATATTGACTCACATCAACATGTGTATGCATTATATAGTCACAATCATCACGTGGTTGGGATATCACTCAAATAGGAGGACAAATTCCATCCACATCACCCACAATAATCCACATGTGTCATTGTGCACCCAATAACTACATTTATGGTAAGCTTTATTTAAGGTCAAGTTGAGTAGTGTTAAAGTACATTGTATCGTATGTGATCATTGTATTGAGTTCAGGTCCTAGGGTCACATATACCATTATCACATTGAGGTGTGACTCTGACTATAATTCCACAACCTTCATGTTTCATTTCTAATAGTAACTTTGTCCAATATAATTGTTTCCTGAAATGGCATATGTGTCTAACTTGATATCCATTGTCATGACAAGTGAGATGCAGTCCTCAACTACCACATACTAGTATTGATATAAGATTGTTGTTGTAATTTCCACAATAATATCTAAATAGGAATTAAATAAAAACATATACTTTTATCATAAACAAGGCTCATGTTCTTATCTTCAAAAAGAAATTATATGGCAACAAGTCAAAAATTCTTAGGACATTATTATGTTTAAATGTTACGTCAAACAGATGTAACATAAATTTTCACTTATAAAACCAAATAAAATATAAATTACCCATTTCAATTACCATGCAATTGGCTCTTGGGCATACATTCAAACAATTAGATTTAGGTTTGTAACAAAATATATACACATCATATATGTATCTTTTTAGTTAAAAGTAAAACAATTACACATATATTTCAATCAACTTTATGTTTGTATAGAGCATAATAGATTTTGAAAGACTTTCATCTCATGAAAATAAACTTTTGAATTTGTTTCCAATGAAAATATTGGTATACAAATTGCCATATAGTAATATATTGATCTCATTTTATTGAAGTAATAGGTTGAACCATTGATGTCTAACAACATTTAATTAAATAATAAACAATTATTAGGTATAAATTGACATTTTGACTAATTAAAATATACTTCAAGAAGTCTCACTACTAGATTTTTGGCCAATAACATTGCTACCTGTAGCATCATTTTTCCAAATAACTGACATTATTTGTCTACAAAAAATACAAGCACCGCTTAAGACCTCTTGGGTCGGTTTTCTTGAAATAAATGACCTTTTAGTGTATCTCTATAGGGTCGATTTTCCAAATAATCGACCTTACATGTCTACAAAAAACACGGGAACCACTTAAAACCTCTTGGGTCGGTTTTCTTAAAATAACCGACCTTTTAGTGTATCTATATAGGGTCAGTTTTCCAAATAATCGACCTTATATGTCTACAAAAAATGTGAGCACCACTTAAGACCACTGAAGTTTCCTGCGACAAAAAATTGCTCGATTTTGGCTTCGCGCCTTAATCTATAGGGTCGGTTTTTCTAAATAACCGACCTTATAAGACCTCTGGGAAGCTTGAGACAGTACTTTTTGGTTGACAATTCTCTCGACCGTAATGCACTCGGTCAACAAAATTCTCGACCGAGGTGAATTTTGGATCCGTTTTACCTTTGTGTGTGTATAAGTACCTCTAGGATTGGTTTTTTCCTTCTGACCGACCTTGTAGGACCCCTTGGTCGACGAAATTCTCAACCAAAGTGAATTTTGGATCCATTTTACCTTCTCGCGTGTATAAGTACCTCTATAGGGTCAGTTTTCCAAATAACTGACCTGATATGTCTACAAAAAATGCGGGCACCACTTAAGACCACTTGGGTCAGTTTTTTTAAAATAATCGACCTTGTAGTGTATCTCTATAGGGTCAATTTTCTTAAAATAACCGACCTTATAGGCAATGGGAACAAAAGTCGACCCATTAAGTTTCCCGCAGTGAAAATTTGCTCGATTTTGGCTTCGCACCTCGATCTATAGGGTCAGTTTTATCAAATAACTGACCTTACAAGACCTCTGGGAAGCTTAAGACAGTACTTTCTTGGTCGACAATTTTCTCGACCGAAATCCACTCGGTCGACAAAATTCTCAACCGAGGTAAATTTGGGATCCATTTTACCTTAGCGCGTGTATAAGTACCTCTAGGGTCAGTTTTTTTCTTTTAACTGACCTTGTAGGTCCCTCAGTTGATGAAATTCTTGACCAAGTTCAACTCGATCGGCGAAATTCTTGACTGAGGTGATTTTTGGCTTAAGACCTCTTGGGTCAGTTTTCTCTAAATAACCGACCTTATAGGTGGCTATACATTTTGCCTTCGCACGTGTATAAGTACCTCTAGGGTCAGTTTTTTTCCTTATAAACCAAACTTGTAGGTCCCCTCAGTTGACGAAATTCTCGACTGAGGTCAACTCGGTCGATGAAATTCTCGACCGAGGTGATTTTTGGCTTAAGACATCTTGGGTCAGTTTTCTCTAAATAACTGACCTTATAGGTGGTTATACATTTTGCCTTTGCACGTGTATAAGTACCTCTAGGATCGGTTTTTTCCTTTTAACTGACCGTGTAGGTCTCCTTGGTCAATGAAATTCTTGACTGAGGTCAACTCGGTCGACAAAATTCTCGATTGAGGTCAACTCAGTCGACGAAATTCTCGACCGAGGTGATTTTTGGCTATTTAGTTCAGGGACTGGTTAATCTCTTAGGTCGGTTATACCACAATAACAGTCCCTATAGTCACGGTCTCGTTATGTACGTGGTCGTGACTCCAAGTTTTCGTTTAACGCACGCGTGCTAGCTCGTGAGGTTCCTTTTGCTTCGATAAAGACGATGCAAGCCTTGAGGGTATTGATCGCCGATTTACGAACCCATCCACCGTCGTCTTGCCTTGAGCATCCACCACCATCTCGCTGACCCCTACGGAGGCGTTGAGTCCTCATCTGTAGGTTGCAACTTGCGAGGTTCGTAGTATTGTCCTCTTCGGCTATTTCACCTTCCTGGGGTCCGGCATGCCACCGGACCTGCTGTTTGGCGGCCTCTTCACGCTTCCTGGCTCGCGGTGTGGGGGGTTCTAGCCGACGGTGGTGAGAAGGGACCTACTCATGGGTTCTTGTGGGTCATTTCACCGTATTCTCTGTTCCATGACGTCCCTCTTTATCATTTCCCTTTTCCCAAATCAAGATCGCAGTTATCCTTTCTCCCAACCTACTGTATATGCTCCACCACCAGAACCACCTTCATCCCTACCACCACACCCTCCACCATTACCCCCTCCATAGACTCCTTGTGCTCCACCGTATCTTCTACCTTAGCTATTCCATGGCCATTGGAAACTCTAGTAGGCTCTCTTCTATCCTTCATTCTTTCCCGGTTTGATGATTTTAAACACCTACCTACTACCTCCATTATTATGTAGAGCACTGAGAAAGGGTTATGAAGATGATCATGACAGAATACTACCTACTAGCATTAAAAAGTTTGTATTTATTTTTTCAACAACTTGTTTTGGTCACTGTTTTTAGCTCTACCTCGACCATCATTGGTTTGTTGTTCTTAACGCTTGTATATACCATAATGTTGCCTATTTGGCATTACATCCAAACATAGGACATGATTAACCAACACTACTACAGGAAATGCTTTTTAGAACAGTTCCTTTTCTCAATTTACAACAGGTGTTAACCGTTGTATTAGATCGTGTGGTCTTATGGGGGGGTGCTTTACACAACACATGATCGCATGTTGTAATAGATGTATTTTATACAAAAGTTGAAACATGTTGTCTTTTAAGGAATGGCCAGTTGTAATATGAGTACTTTACACAACATGTGGTGCACCTGTTGTAATATATATTATATAAGATTTGAATGACGTTGTCTTTCGCTAAACACACCCGTTGTAATAGGGGTATTTTTTACAACATGCGGTTCACCCGTTGTAATATATATTATACAACAGTCGAAGCATGTTGTCTTTCACTAAACACACCTGTTGTAATAGGTAGGTCTATTACAACATGCAGTGCACTTGTTGTAATATACATGTTTATACAACAGTCAGAGTATGTTGTCTTTCCATACATTTAACTGTTGTAATAGGATTGTTTAGACAACATGGTGTGTGTCTGTTGTAATGTACACAATTTATATAACAGGCTATGCATGTTGTAGTTCACTAGAAACATCTGTTGTAATAGGTGTATTTTTTCCTGACAAACATGTTGTAATAGGTGTGGATAACACAACATGTGTTGTTTGTTGTAGAATCATACATTTTACAACATATCATTAACTGTTGTCTTTGATTAGAGTTTGACAGGTCATATATCGAACCAATTGTATTGATCAAATTAACCATATTATTAATAAATTATAATAAATATGCAATTATACTTTTTCATTTCACAAACAAACACATAGTTGAACCAAATTTCCATCAAATCTTGAAAGAAACTCATCCTAAATTTAATTAATATTAAATCATCCATACAACGATTCAATAATACAAAGTACTGAGTATCCACTCTAGAATCGAACTGAAAACTAACTAAAAAAGTTTCACACATTGGTCTATGCTAAAGAACAAATGTCTCCCCCACATGTCACATAATTTTATGTGTGCTCAAGAACACATGTCGCCCACTCGTTTAAGACCTCATTGATTTCTTTTTGGTTGAAACATAGACCAATATACTTTGAATAATACTGCAATCATATGACAAATATATCAACATATTGTGATTTTTTCAATTTATTTAGAAATTTGAACAAACTAAAAGAATATAATGTTAAGTAGCTTACACATTCAGGAATATTTCTATTTCTCGCATCAAAGATGTCTTTCATATACTTCAGCACATAATACCCACAATATGTATTGTTCGGCTGCTTTGGACACTGTACAAAATAAATATTAATTTGTTATCCAAATAATTGTGAGAACTTGTTAGCAAATAAGAGGATGGAAAGGTATAAATAGCTAGGAAACTTAATAAAAGGTATGTGTAAACAGAATAAAAAATGCTATAAGAGTGAAAAAGGCATGGTTTATTGCTGAAGAAGGCATGGTTTATATGCCATACTGGATGATGCAAAACTTGCTCTTGAAAGAGGGGGATTTTGTAAGAGTGAAGAATGCCACCCTTCCAAAAGGAACCTTTGTTAAACTGCATCCTCACACAAAAGATTTTTTAGATATATCAAACCCCAAAGCTATTATGGAAACAACTCTCAGTAACTACTCATGTTTGACAACTGGCGACAGTATCATGGTAGCTTATAACAATAAAAAATACTACATAGACATTATAGAAACCAAGCACATTATATAACCTGAGCGTCTTGCTGCTCCCGCTCCTGTTAGTAAGGCATCTAAAGTTGAAGAAGCTCCAGAAAACACAGAACCCAAATTTAACCCTTTCACTGATACTGCAAGATGGTTAGATGGAAAACCTACGACCTACTGCTAATGAAGGGACAATGACGATAATGACGCAGTGCAAAGGAGTTCCCGTCCCAACTACACCTGCTCGTGTGCTCCCTCCACTGTTGTCATCCTCTCCCACCACAACGTTACAACCTTCTGATATGATACACTACTCAATGTTCCTAGCAGCAGAGACTGAAGTGAAGCACCCCGGGTCCATATTTCTTATTGTACCACCCGCTCCCCTGACGAGATAAATATTCAGGGTCAGAGTCGTGATGACGAAAGCAAGGTAACTGAAGAGACTAGCAAAAAAATCTAGGGATATTTCTACCAACTGTAAATATCATGTGTTTTATTTTATTTTATGCAGATGAAACTACCACTGTCATGGAAGAGGTATGGGAAGATCCAACAAGGGAAGAAGAAGAACAAAAAGAAGAAAAGGCAACAGCAGACCGGCTTGGTGAAGGAGCATAACGTCGGGAAGAAGACTAAGAGGACAATTAAGACAAAAAAATGATGGTTAAGGTGAGCAACGACAAAGGAGTTTTGGACCCAGGACAGTGGGTTAAGGTCAGCAACAACAAGGTGACATTGGACTCAGGGCAGTAGATTACTCTGCAGTAGATTACTCTATTGTCCAGTTCTCTTTCCATCCACTACATATACTTGAAGTAAGATTAAGGCTGTGTTTGGTGCATAGTTATGGTGAATTTAGTTGATATGGATATATTAACCGGTGGTATGTTAATCTTATGGGAGATAATTGTTGTTTGGGACAATGATAAATAAATTAAATGGTAAGCTATCCACTATTTGGTACACAAGTAAGTAGTGTTTTTCCGTCTAGACAAAGTCCATTTTGCCCTATTGTTACATGTATCTAAAAGTTTGTCAAAGGGGCTGGGCTGGAAATGAATAGCTACGGCACACTAATCTCTTCACTGCCGCAAGAAATCGAGATGACACATTATCCAACAAATTTTTGATTAAGTTATCTCTGCGGCAAGCTATGTATCTTCTAAACAGAATAGAAAACATAAGTTAACTTACCACACATAATTTAATTACCATACCGGCACTATACCAGCAAAACAAATGATGCCTAATATAGCATAAAAGTGTAATGAATGACTGTCAAATCAACGGGGGTTTCTTGATATTAGTATCGCATATTTAAACAATTGTCTAAACAGAAACATTCTTTCATCATACACATGTTAAAGATTGACTTGTTTCGAAGGGCCTTAGTATGATGAAGTAGACCCAAGACTCCACCGCCTACCTATGATGCCTTACCATGATATTAATATCCACGTTCCAGATTCATAGTTTCCTGGTTAATATATTTTTTCTATTTTTTTTGTTTCAGCCCTTTCATATTTAACTTTGATTTTATTTAATTTAATCATATGATATCCTACATTACATTAAAGCTAAAGGCTTTATGTGTATCCTAGGCAAAACTACCACCCAATTCAGTTTGATAGACTCAACTTTGTATTTAGCTAGGCCAAGAGTATCCCTTTAACTAGCTGAAGTCCACAGTATTGACAAAATGATCAAACAGAAGGCACAAAATGTTCATCAGAAGGTGGGTACCACTTACTGCATGACATAAAATATCGATATCTTTTCGTATAAGTGCCTAATAGATAATTCTCATGAAGCCTGAATTGTTTGTTTCCTCAAACTTCACGCAACCACAGAAGGTATAGGTCAGAGGTATAGGTTAGTTCCCCGTGGTATATGCACTTCTACCACACAAATTTCACAAAAGACAACTTAGATTAGTATAAGGATACAAGTAGGAACGCGCAATAGATTTTCTGGTTTCTTACAGTTATAAATAACTCTACTCCCTTCAAGGTACATTGTGTGATATTCTTCAAGTCCAAACATTATATTCCAAATGTGGATCAAAACTTCCATGCTAACAGTCCACACAATACAATCTGGTTTTGCACTTATGTGGATGCATTACCACTTAAAAAGAAAATTACAGGTTGGTAATACTGATTACAAAATTTTACATTTGTACAAAACTCCGAACGTACAGAAATATAGGATATGAAATAGGATCTTAATGTTTTCCCTGATTAAAACTTAGCAACAGTTCATATTGTAGTTTTTATCTAGCATATTGTATGGTCTGACAAATGAAGTGGACCAAACTAATTTCACTCAGACATCAAGGGAAAACATCAACAATAACCCTTGCTTTGCTAAACTGCCAATTATATCATTCCCCCATCTAGGTGTAAGTAGATAATTTTGTGAAGTTGAAGTACACATTTCCACTGACAATTTTAGATCTATGCCTTGATTAAAGGGAACTGATTGGTGGGGGGGGCTACAAGGAGGGAAAATAGCATGAACAATAACTATTTACCTCTAAATAAAATAACTAGCACATGTACAGGATTTACAACACTGATAGCTAGTAACGTATTTTATCAACCTGCTCATTTCAGATAACTTTAGTGATGCATGATCAGGTGTAGTTCTGGTGGCTGTAGACACAATTTCTGAGCTAAATACAATGTGCATAAAGGTAATTTGATGTCACCTAGGAGTTCATATACTAACGCTCATCTTCCATTGTAATGTTATACAACTAGATACGATCACCCTACTAAGCTTCCCTCGATTCAAGAGAGATTGAGGAAAAAATTCATGGGTGAAGGATAGATGCCAAAAGGAGAAGGTATGCTAGAGTAGAATAATGTTGTTCTCATGAGAAGCCTATGGGATTTCACTACCACGAAGGAAATTTCACTGAAAAAGAACCTGGCTTGAAAATACAAGAAGTATGATGACCATAACTCGAAGCATGCCACACCCTTTTGGTCGTGATGTGCATGGAGCTAAAATATTTATTGAGTTGCATAGCAGCAAACTGGTGATGAATGGTAAAATGATGGAAGTATGGAATTATCATTGGTTGAAGGGAGTGCCAAAGTTGCATGATACCACTCTCATTCCAGTACTCAAAGAAATCTAAGACATAGAAGTTAACTGCCTATTCTCCAAAAAAAAGTTAACTGCCTAGTCAATTTGAATGGAAAACACGATAGAAATTCAGAGGAAGCTCGTCTAGGTTACACAGTAAGCATGGGAAAGAGCAGTATATAGAGGAAGCTACTTCAGGGCATTGAAAACTGCCAAAACTTCATACAATAAGAACTGCAGTAGGAACACCAATGTTTGTAACAAATGAGCATACATTTAGATGTTGTATATATTATGGTTCAGATCAGAAGTTCCTAAGAAAATAAGGGATGATTGTAAACACTTTATCATGAATAACTCCCCAACTTATTCATTCTTTAACAAAGTACTTCTAGATACTTATAGCACTGGAATAATCAAGATTTGCGATTTCAGATCAATTCATCTTGACTAAAATGTCCCATCTGAAATGAAATATTTCTACCTTATGATTTTCTAAAGAAAATTTTAGATTCACAACAGTTAAACAAATGCCTCCTACTAACCAGTGGAATGTTAGAAAGTATGGAAAATACTGGAATATACTAGAGTTTGCTTGCTAAACAAGTATGGAAAATAGAGCCATTCACATATTGTAGAAGCCAATTTCCTGCAATCATTCATGCAACACACCTGTAGAGGGAAAACAATGTTCAGAGAAACATAAAGCAAGTTATAATTGATTACTAGATGCTCTACGCAATGGCATATATGTATGGGAATTCAAGAACCAAAATACATGTACACTAATAAAATCATCATGTACATTTGACTCCAAAATGCTTACAGAGTCAAACCATACCTCTTGGAAAATTAATTTACACATGCAAATCTTAGAAAGGTATCTCATATACAATAATTTATTTGTGTTTCTAAGAAGTTAAAAGTGAATCTCCCAAGGACACCTCTCGACATCACCATTGTCAAACTTGATGGAAAGAACTATCCTACGTGACATGGTGTGTGCTGCACTTGCACGGTGTGTAGCCATCCTTCAGTTGCTGCTGCCCTGAATATGACGTGTTTTCAGTCACATGGCATGTACCTTGGCTCATGTACCTATTGCTAATGATGACAAACATGCTCGTTTTAACAGGTTGTGTTATTGTATGTCTACTCTTTCTCACACATCGTAGAAGATATCTTACACAACATGTAATTGCCAATGTGTATTTTCACCACATATACAATCTATTTTGTCCTAGGGTGGTTAGCTCAGGGAAAAATTAGAGTGCAATCAATATATGTGACCATGAAATTCCATTTGTGAATCCCCAAATCAGTAAAGAAATATGACCATGGTGATCTCTCTCTATCCTTCCTTAGACTCAACTTATTCATCTCACTCTCATTCCTCCCCCTTCTTCTTCTCTCACTCTGACTGCATATATATCCCACTTGGACACACAGAACACAGTCTCAAAAAGGAAAACCAAATAATTAGTAAAATTAGTTCATATAAGTCAGTTCAATCCCCTCAATCTCTCAAACAAAGCACTCCCCTAGAAACAGAAACAACAACATTAGGTAGAAAGCAGGTGCAAGAACAAAAGTATGAGTCTCAACAAGTTAGGATATGTACATTGAACAATAATATCTTGCAGGCTAGTTGTCGTAGTAGACATCACCGTGGTTTCTAACATTAGTGAAATCTAGAGAGTGAGGGTCTGTAGACTGGAAAAATCATGAGTGCTAGTTCATTGGCAAGAAGGTAGTCAACATGCACATGGCAAGGATACAAGTAAATTAGAACATGAGTGACCTTATGCTATCAACATATTGATGAGCTATATCAGAACAACTACTGTGCAAACTATGACTAACTGACAGGTTAAACAAGTTAAAGTAATCATAAACATAGATCTAAGGATCCCATTATTGCAAGATAAGACCAGTGTTACCTTACTAAAGCTAAGATTACTAAACTATCTCACACATGTCTCAAACTTAAGGATGTAACCAGGGGTAGCTGGAATATCTTGGCTTAGAACAACTGCATGACCAACCCACTCATTGTCATGCATATAAGCATTGGCCCATTGCTCCTAATTATATTAAGCCTAATTTATATTGCTATGATTTTAGTTGTAGTAAAATTCAAATATGGCTCTGTGTACTAGAAACAACTACTACCTCTAGCAAAATACTGAATTAGAGTCATCAAAACAAACAGGCAGGCAATAGATTGGTCATTTCCATCCTCATAAGGTCAAGGGGGTGGCCCTCCTGACTTCCTTTTTGATCAAGAAGGCATTAGTAGGAACATATTCTCTTTCAATTAGGTAAGGGTTGCAATCATTGGTTTTTATTGTTGATTACGAACCTAATAGTTGAAGTTAAAAAATCAACCATAAGAATAACTTAGTGGAAACATGTCATGATATACATTCAATGCATGGGAATGAAAGCATCAAGTCAAATTAAAAGTTGACATCATCTAACCAAAAAACAAAGATCTTGAGAAAGATCATGTTTTCAACCAAGAGTGTTATCTAAAATGAGATCTCTGACATATCTCCTGTACACAAAAAGTAAGTAGTAACCTCAAAGATGCTGAGAAATAAAAAAGAAAATCCTACTACACAACATAAAACACGTTATTACCTAAAGAACTACCCAGGGAAGATATAATATAATACTGAAATTCATGCTGAGAAAACAGTTTTGGCGAAGGACAATAGGACTACACATGGTGAGACTTGCATGATTGCTAATGATATTGTTGCTGATACAGGTAAGATGTTTAGACTTGTGTCATGGGTGATTACTTGGTGGATGCTTCTTGTTGGCATTCAAATGATGAAGAACCAGCTCTAGATAGCCCAATCTTTTGAACAATTCACTAGAACTCAGTCACCAAGCAGTTCAAGTCAGTGAAATTCATGAGGATACAAAATGTCAGGCCCGTGATTCAGATCTCCTAGTCAATGAAAATGAATCCAGAACCAAACCTACAATGGAAAATCATAAAAAACATGATGACTATTCAAAGCGTGCTAGTGAGAATGCCACATTTGATGAGATGAAACATGTGTTTGAAATCTGGCTTGATTCAATGGGAAGGTTGTGGCCTTAGAAATTGTTACCTCATTGGCAAAAATGTAATGTAAAGAAAAATATATATTAAGATAAATATGTACTTGTATCACTATACTAACTTGACCACCAATTTAGTGTGCCTTTGCTTCTTCTTTCGAACAACAGCTGACAAGAAGCACATGCTCTCTTCCCCATGCTTTGCCTTCATATTGTTGCCTAGTGTACAACTATTTGGTTTCGAATATGATTCTGTTTTTAGCTTCTTAGTTTCTAGCAGCAGTTGATGATAGCCATTCTTCATAAACATGAGCACATAGGAAGGTGATAAGAAATATTTTTAACTACAGTTAATGAGTTGACAGGTAGCTGACTGTCATTCTTCAGCTGCAGTTGATGACCGTGTCTTTCTTTATTTTCTACTATAAAGCTTAATGACAACATAGTATATAGAGAGAGTTGTATTGACTTTGTTGCACTTCTTCTCCACTCGTACATGTTTGCCATCAGTTTGAGATAAGAAATATGTAGTGGGCTCATATGGAGACTATTCTTTCCATACTTTTTGAGTTGTGTTGTTCATAAGATCCTATGCTAATATATACTGAGGTGGTCATCATGGTTATGACAGATCTTCTTGGTTTGTTACTTGTTTTCTATTATGAGCACATATACAATCAAGTTACACTTCAATGTTACTTAAGGACATGGATTGCCTGTGCCTATGTGGCCATGAAGAAGAAAGCAAAGCTACACAACCAATTTGTTCAATCAAGAAAACCATTTCCTAAGTGTATCGTGCAGTATCTTATAAGGAAGAGAAAGTCGTACGATGGCACACAACTATGTAGAATGAACATGAACATGTAATATTAATCAAGAGAAGGAATTTTCATTAATTGCATAAAACTTGAATTCTAATCCAACCATGGATTAAACAAAGATATGGAGACTATCGAAGTTTTCCTTCCACACCCCTACAAATAAGGGAGAATGTGATTCAAGGAGAGAGACTCTAATTCCCACAAAACAAAAATGCCCATGTCTCTTTCTCAAACAATCTACCTACCATGTTTTCCTATATATTATTCTCTTCTATGACAGATTCCTACAACATGATTGGCTAGTTTTATTATTCTAAGCACTGAGCTAAACTATTGGTAAACTACTTGTAACAATGTCTTAATTCTATTTAGTTCTAATTCTATTTCTTAGATCTATGCATGATCACCTTTTATCATTTGTTTGACAGGGCTAATGCAGTCCTCCCAATGGTTTAAGAAGCACCTAGAGAAATATTATGTCAAAAATCTATAAAAGATCACAATAGGTTTAGTTGTACCAATTTGAGTTAGTGATTTGATTTCCATGCATTGGTGATCCAAATAAGATAAGATAGATTTAAGAATCATGTGGATCTCTTGTATATAAATATGATACTCGTGGGAGCAAGATAGACTCTCTTTATGTATTTTACTCTTAATCTATATGAAGAGAATGGACAACATACATAATGCTTGTAGGGATTTATTGGTGTGAACCTCAACATTAGGGATCTCTTCTTGTTTTCCAGACTGAAGTACCTACATACAGAGAGGAACACTACTTTGATGATGTTTGTAGGCTTTAAAGGAATCCCACAAAGTCTGATTCTTCAAATCTTGAGGGGTGCTATATAAAGGAAAACATATTTCACATTCGATGGATGAGGCTTCATGCTGAAGGGAAGCAGAGCACAAAGGTGTGGTAATAGATGCAGGCTTAGGTGGCTGATTTACCTCAGGCCTGATCGAAAAAGAGGAAGTTTCTCCCAAGAAGTAGAAACTACTGGAACTCGAACAAAAAATATATGTAGCAATTGAGTAAAATATCAAACAATGTATAGTGCTATCAAATATAATTCGACTAGTTGTTCCCTGTGTGTAGGGGGGATTTCTTAAAAAAAGAAATATTTTGTTCTTAAAAGCTATGTTCCCATGGTATAAGAAAAAAAGGAATACAACTAGCTATAAATAATAAGTATAAAAAAATAGTATTTGTAGTAAGAAAAACTTAGAGTCAAAGGTTTTGCAGGTATCTTTTCACCAAGATATGAATTTGTATTTCTATCATCGAGACATAATAAGGAACATATACTATATCATATACTCCTTTTAGAGTATGTGTGAGAAGTTTACAATGTCAAATGAGAGGTTTTTCTTGTCAATTTTAAGGAAAACCTACATTAAGAGATTGTCTCCTCTTCCCATTGAATTGATCTCCATTACCACACTAGAGGATCTGACTCCGGCTCAATGTGACATATTCCTTGGTTTCAGGATATTTGTAGGTTGAACATAATCACATATCCTTCTGCTTGAAAAACATCCCAATTACCCAACAACGTTTAGAAGTCATCATTATCACTTCATGTTCTACCTCAAGTATGGACCCTATCACACAATCTGATCCAAAACAAAAGACTTAGAAAAACACCATGCCCTTCAAGGCACATCCAAATGACTTAAAACATGACAAGACCTAAACACAAGAACAACTTCAAGCCCCGGGCAAAAAAGGTCCAACAACCCTTGACAACTCAAACATAAACAAAAGGGAACCAAATTAGATCAACACTTGAACCAGAAAAATATCAAAATAGAGAGAAAGGCCCAATCGTTCGTTTAGAAGATTGACCATGGTCCCCTTAATACTAGTCCATAGGGATATTGAGGATCTTCAACTTTGTTTATGGGCCCTCTCATTCCTTTCCGTCGAGGCATTATAGAAAATTCACAGAGCCACCAAGTGTTGTTTTCTATTTCTTAATACCAAATATTCATTGTAGATCCCATCGAGATTCTACAGGCCATCAAAAACTCAAACTACAAATTGTAAGACAGAAGTCAGGCCCGTCAACCAAAAAGGGAAATATGCTACTCTACCTTCGATAGATAAGCCAACTTAAAGGATCCAGTAACAATTATGAGTAACCTCAAGACGCAAGATCCATAAGCGAATCAGAAGAGCCCTGAATATCAAAAATAGAAGTCCAAGGTAAATCCAGAAAGCCTACAAGACAAAAGATTAATAGAATAAGAAACATCTTAGTGATAGGTCCTTATGATAATCTTCTAGCTAACAGACTCCAATGGTAGAAAACTAACAACAGAATTCCTTTTAGCCTTAGTTGCTCACTCCTTGTTGATCAAGACTGATAAAGAGATAGATATGTTCCATACCAAAACCAGCCATTAAACCTCAAGGCTACAAAAAATGCAATCATAACAATACATCTAAAAGCCAATTCAGACTAGAAAAAACAATGTAGCTCTTACTTCTATAAAACAGACAAAACACATGGATCGACAAGTGAAAAAGCAAATGAGACCAAGCTGGGACATTACATATTCATAAAACCCCTAAAAACAGAGTATAATTTTCTTTATGAGAAAGCATACACCAAGTACTTGAGTACATTGTCAATCTTCTTGTCCCTTTCCAACAAAGCCACGCTTAAGTGAAGCCACTTCAAACCATTTTCCAAAATATCGAACAAGATCAGTATACAATAGCAATGTACAATATTGAAGACTACACTAGGCAATAATCAGTATAACTCAAAGTTTTAACGAACTTATCATCAATTCATCACCATTTTCTATGGAAATTGGGTGGGGATGGGTCAAGACCGTAGCTTGGATTCTAGGATGACATTCTTGAATAGAACTTCCAGTCACATCACACAGAATCACCAGTCAACATTTGTGCCACAAGAACTGCGGAGTGGCCTAGCCCTTGAAGACCATGACTCTAGCTTGCCTTGACATGGCTGTCACAGAACTGCGGCTGTGGCCTTCTTCTCTATTCTATTTCCTTGAAGGGCTCTGTCATTCCAGGACCTATTTTCCAATCGGCAAGGCTAGATGCTAGTAGAGGGGAGGAGATCGGGTGGAGGGAGAAGAGGCTAAGAGGGAGAGAGAGGAATTGGTTTAAGGGTTATGGGGGGAAGAGAAGAGAGGGAGAGAGAGAGAGAGAGAGAAAAATGGACAGGCAGAACTATTAGAGTAGATGGCGGGGAGATGAAGTGTGTGCACAATGTGGTGTCTCTAGTGATTGGGGTTGGAGGGATTACTAACCATTGACCGTGAAGATATTGAGACGAGGGTGTAGCGTGCGTAAAATTGAATTTTTTTCAGCCTGTTGGTTATTTGGGAGGGAGGGGCGAAAAGAGAGTGGGAGAAGTGTAGGGATTTTATTTTATTCAATTGGGATATGTAACTAACTTTGTAGTTATATGAATTACCAACATTTTTTTCATTTACATTTCTATAATTTGTAAAGAAATATAGTTTTTAACTACAAATATGATATACGTAGTTAGAATAATTATAGTTAATTCATATACTTTTTGTAGTGTCTATTTCCGGAGTGGGAGCGAGAGCGAGGGTTTTGCGTCGTTGTTTTGTTTTTGGAGCGGTAGATATAGAACGGAAGGGAGGCATGTATTGGAAAGTAATCCACCGTCTAAATGAATTAGGATTCAACAAGGTACAAAAAATGAAACTGCAATTGTTGTTTAAAATCAACGGTTGATCCATTTAAACAATTATGATTATCTAAAAAGAAAAGGATAAATGTCCACAATCAAATGGATCCTATTCACAGAAGTAAAAGAGATAATGGTTGGTTTAATATAGTTAATATTGGTTAGGAAAAAAGTTAATGAGGGTCGGGAGCAATCCTTGGGTAAATTAAATAATAGTATGTGATACATTTCCATAAGGTCAGGGATAAGTCTTTGGGAAAATTTAATATACTCATCAAGGATAGCATCACAAGGGTCAGGAATAAGCCTTCAGAAAAATTAATACACTTCTTAGGTATTATGTCCTTGAGGAAAAATCCTTCGGCCTTGTTGAGTTTTGTAGTAGTGATTGAGGGGAAATAGTCTTTAGAAAATATTGAAACATGAAACAATGCTAAGTGAGTATTTTTTTAAACAATTTGGAAATAAATTGTTTTGTTCGGGATAATACGTGAAAATGCATAAATGATGAATAAAACATGAATAATTCGTAAAATTCAAGAAAGATACGGGTTTAATATGAAATTCAGGTGTACCATACGTCTAATAAAAGATTTGCATATTATACGCAAATAATTAAAAATTTCAGAGAATTATGTGAATATGATGTGTTGTTTAACTATGGTCTTTTACAATATGTAGCTAGTACAACAGGTGATATCAAGTTGTGTAATAATAGTATATTACAATGGTTTAGTTTACGTTGTGTAATGGAGGTCTATTACAACGATGTTTTATGTGTGGATATTACAACATGTTACAACATGTTGTGTAATTATAATATATAACAACAGGTTGGAGTCTGTTGTCTCATGTTGGGATATAACAATGAGTTTTAATATGTTGTATTATGGTGGTCTATTACAACATGTACCAAATACAACATGTAAAGGCCTATTGTATAATTAATACATACTACAACGGGTGAGTCTGCGTTGTGTAATGATGGTCTATTACAACATGTGACTATTACAACGGGTCAAAATATGTTGTGTAAATAACATCTTTTACAACGGTTTTGAATATGTTGTGATACTACAACCTATTACAACACTTTAGCAGTTGTTGTAGTATCTCCGTATACTACAATAGGTTTGGCATGTTGTAAATGACTTGTGTTGTATAAAATATATATACAACACGAAAATGGGCTTGTTGTGATAAGTATGCTAACTACAACACAATCATCAGAACTATTGTCTATCTCCCGTTATAAAAAGCATTTTCTGTAGTAGTGCAATCTCCCATCCCTCACTTATACCTTCATATCCCATCCTTAGACACATCATGTTTTAATCCTTTTCTACAAATCAAACATGTCATTATAGTATTTTATATAAGTGCTAGGATTTATGGTTGTCATGCATCGCTTGGGTTTTAGGGTGGCTTCAAGACCTGTAAATGGGTGTCATTACAGCCGTATACCCATAAATTTTGTATGTTTCACAAAAATTTGATGGGAGATATCCTATATTTCATGGTTTTTGCTTTGGTGTCATTGCATCCATCTACCCATAAATGATGTATTTTTTTAAGTCTATTCAACACATTTTATATGGCGTCATTGCAGTCGTATACCCACATATATTGAACCCTCGCCTCTTCAACTGTAGTTCTTTAACTGATCAACAGGGCAATTCAACAACTAGTCATCCTCTTGCTCACAGTTCTCTCATTTTCATCTCAGCGGCTCAGGTCAGTTACATTATTTTTTTTCATTTTATTTGATTAGTAACCCAATCAATAATAAAAACATGTATACTTTCATATCTACATTTTATTATCAGTCACATATGTAATCATTGTATATATTCTAGAAATATGATGGTAGACATTGTATAGTCCATATTGACACTTTAGGGTTTATAGATGAGATCATAAATGCATGATGTTTAACTTAATATATAAATATGACAATAATACATTTATATATTAACTTAGAAACCCATTCAAAATTTACTCATTAGGAGTAAATTTTGAATAGTCCCCGGTCTGGGACTATTTTTGGATATTTAATCTCACTTAGGATGTAATTGTATTTGTATGTTTAGTTTTGAAGAAAATTTTAGTAGTATTTCCTCATTTGTTCTCTGGGTACATATGTGGGTGGTTATTTTCCATTTACATCGATGTACTTGGAGAACTTAGGGGAAATACTGCTAAAATTTTCTTGAAAACTAAACATACATTATACAGTCACTAGTGAGATTAGATATTCAAAAATGAGATAGGTGGTACACTTTTGTATGAAAGTAATTAACTTCCTATCAATAAAAACTTACAACTTATAGTATCAATATTAAATTCTCAATTTTATAATTAATTTTAATGTGATCTATAAAACGGATCGAAGTTGGATGTCTATCAAGAATCGTTACAGTCCAGAGTTTGCCAAAGGCCTTGATGAATTTATTAGATTTGTTGAGGAACATAGGAAACTGCCTACAAATAGGTTCGATTGTCCATATAGAAATTGTGGTAACAATTTGAAAATTGATAATGTTGAGGAAATTAAGAATCATGTCATATGCAATGGGATCATACAAGGTTATAATGAATGGTACTGGCATGGAGAGAAATTTAATTATGGATCAGAAAATGTCGATACTAATAGTTGTGGCATAGAAGATATAGATAATGGCGATAATACCAATGATGAACCGATTCAGGATGACCCGATTCAGGATGATATGGTTGATGAGATGCTATGTAGTTGTCGGGACAATGTCATTGATCCACCTTCTTTATTTGCAAACATTGTCCATGATGCTAAAAAACCATTATATAAGGGTTGTACTAAGTTCATGATGTTGAGTGTTGTGATGCGATTATATACTCTTAAAGCTCAAAATTGGTGGAGTGATAAGAGTTTCACTTCATTGTTGTCTTTGTTAAAGGAAATTCTTCCTGAAGGTAACGAGCTTCCAATTTCAACATATCAAGCAAAGAAAATAATGTGCCCAATGGGAATGGAGGCTAAGAAGATTCATGCATGTCCAAATGATTGTGTGTTATTTCAGAAGGACTATAGTAATTTGATAAATTGTCCAAAATGTGGTGCATCAAGGTGTAAGACCACAAATTCAGCTAAGGCTAAAAATGGCTCTCCTACCAAGGTGATGTGGTATCTACTAATAATACCACGATTTCAACGCTTATTTGCTAATACAGAAGATGCACAAAAGTCACTACTACAGAAATAGCATTCAATGTTGCTTTTCTGGGTGTCGGTTATTAAGGAAAACCGACGCCTATCATATAAGGCGTCAGTTGTTTAAGAAAACCGACATCTATATTCGAAGACCATCCAGACACGGGTACCGCTTTGTATTCAGCGTCGATTGATAATAACAAACCGACGCCTAAAAGCTCCCGCGAAATCCAATTTTCGAGTGAAAAGAAAAAGTGTCACATACTACGTCGGTTATTTAAATAGCCACCGACGCCTATGTGTGATGAAACTTTGTGCGAAAAGTGTCCCTTTCAGCGTCGGTTACCTGTTGATAACCGACGCTGAAAGTGGTTCCCGCCAAACAATTTCGTGAAAATATCGTCCACTTAAGCGTCGGTTGTTTGTCACAACTGACGCTAAAGTGGTTTAGGCGTCGGTTGTGACAAACAACTGACGCTATTGGTGAACTATATATCCTGCGATCACCCGACTCTTCCCCTTTCTTCTGTTTCATCGCCTAAACTGCTCCCGCCGCAACCACCCCTCTGCTGTCGCCCGACCCTCCACTCCGTCGCACCCCTCCACGACAGTGCCGCCGCGCCTCCTTCTCCGGCGCCGCCTTCTCCTCAGGTGCCTCCACGCCGCCTTCTCCTCCGGTGCCTCCACGCCACCGCCAGTGCCTCCAAGCCGCCGCCGCCAGGCCAACAGAAGCCGCTTCTCCACCGCCGTCGTGCCGCCGCCAGGGTTTAGGGTTGCTAGCTGCTTCTCCGTCGTGCCGCCAGTTCGACCACAGCTCCTCTCCACCGCCGTCGCCCACTCTGTGCCTCCGTCTGCAGACCACAGCTCCTCTCCAGACCGGTGTGCCCTCTTCTTTGTCAATTATTGAGTTCATCACTCCCGCTTTCCTTATACTATAATAAGTTGCAACTAGTAGAAACCATTATACAATGCTGGGGCATGCCCTTTTCCCCATATGTTGGGTGAGGTCTGTGCCTAAGTCGGTCCATATTTAACTCCCCCACTGCCACAATAAGTTTTCCTCATATGTGAGGTAGTATGGGGACCCCATCATCAACAAGTTCAACTTATTCCTAGTTTTATTTTTTATCAAATAACAACAGAGTTTTTAAATCAGAGTTTCACCTTTTTATTAATGCATGACTATATCAAGAAAACCCTAGTTTGTTGAGCATGTTGGTAATCATGTTAATTATGTTTCTTCTATATATTCTGATGTCATTATATAATTATGTGATCCCAACATATTAAATTTAATTAGAATGATTTCATGAATTATAGGGTTTTAAAGTTGATAAACATGTACATGCGGAAATAGGGTTATTAAACCAATGGTTATAACATATAATGTCTAGTAAAGATTCCTAGACCTTTTGTTTGAAACTATTGATTTCTTGATTTATTATTTAATAATGCTCTGTTGATTAGGATTAACCATGTTGCCTGTAGTTTATAGACATTTATTATATATAAGAATGACAACACATGTATTTGTTGGCCTAGAAACCCGTCCAAGATTTACTCATTAGGAGTAAATATTGGATAGTCCCCGGTTTGGGACTGTTCTTGAACACCTAATCTCACTTAGGATGTAACTGTATAATGTGTATTGGGTTTTCGAGAAAATTTCGGTAACATTTCCCCGTTTGTTCTCTAAGTATATATGTACTTAGAGAACAGCGGGGAAATGCTGCCGAAATTTTCTTGAAAACCCAATACACATTATACACTTACTAGTGAGATTAGGTGTTCAAGGATGGGATAGGTGGTACATATTTATTATATATAAGAATGACAACACATGTGTCTGTTGGCCTAGAAACCCTCCAAGATTGACTCATTAGGAGTAAATCTTGGATAGTCCCCGGTTTGGGATTGTTCTTGAACACCTAATCTCACTTAGGATGTAAGTGTATAATGTGTATTGGGTTTTCGAGAAAATTTCGGTAGCATTTCCCCGTTTGTTCTCTAAGTATATATGTACTTAGAGAACAGCGGGGAAATGCTGCCGAAATTTTCTTGAAAACCCAATACACATTATACACTTACTAGTGAGATTAGGTGTTCAAGGATGGGATAGGTGGTACATATTTATTATATATAAGAATGACAAAACATGTGTTTTTTAGCCTAGAAACCCGTCCAAGATTGACTCATTAGGAGTAAATCTTGGATAGTCCCCGGTTTGGGACTGTTCTTGAACACCTAATCTCACTTAGGATGTAAGTGTATAATGTGTATTGGGTTTTCGAGAAAATTTCGGTAGCATTTCCCCGTTTGTTCTCTAAGTATATATGTACTTAGAGAACAGCGGGGAAATGCTGCTGAAATTTTCTTGAAAACCCAATACACATTATACACTTACTAGTGAGATTAGGTGTTCAAGGATGGGATAGGTGGTACACATTTATTATATATAAGAATGACATCACATTATACACTTAGGTAGGATGTAAGTGTATACCCTAATCTCTTCCTAATATATACTTGTTTCCTAATATATACTTGTTTTCTCTGATCATAGAATGGATAGATCATGGATGTCCATTCATAATCATTATACCCCAGAGTTTATATCTGGTCTTGATCAGTTTATTAGATTTGCCGAGGAACATAGGAAAAAACCTACAGATAGGTTCTACTGTCCATGTAGCCATTGCGGTAACAACTTGAAAGTCAACACTGGTGAGGAAATCAAAAGTCATGTCATGTGCAACGGGATTGTACAAGGCTATACAGAATGGCACTGGAATGGAGAGATTTCAAAATCGAAACCAGTAGATGTGGATAGCAGTGCTTGGGTGGAAGAAGAAATTGCCTCCGATGACGTAAATGTGAACGAACCAGTTCCAGCAGACATCGTTGATGCGATGCTGGATAGTTGTAGGGTAGAGCACACCGATCCACCTCCTATCTTTAGAAACATTGTGCATGATGCTGAGATACCGTTATACACAGGCTGTGCTAAGTTTACGAAGCTTAGCGCTGTCTTGAGATTGTATAAGTTGAAAGCTAATAATAGATGGAGCGAAAAAAGCTTCACTTCATTGTTGACTTTGTTGAAAGAAATGCTTCCTGAAGGAAATGAGCTGCCAATATCAACATACCAGGTAAAAAAAATGTTGTGCCCAATGGGAATGGAGGCCAAGAAGATACATGCATGCCCAAATGATTGTGTATTATTTCAAAAGGACTATGTAGATTTGAAAGATTGTCCAAAATGTGGTGCGTCACGGTATAAATTGACGACTTCGGGGGAGTCCAAAACTGGTTCTCCTGCCAAGGTGTTGTGGTATCTACCTATAATATCACAGTTTCAACGCTTGTTTGCAAATCCGAAAGATGCGAAGAATTTGAGGTGGCATGCAGATGTTAAGAAAAATAATGATGGGATCCTGTGACATGCGTCTGATTCCCCACAGTGGAAGAAGATTGATCTATTGTACCCCAAATTTGGTGAAGAAGATAGGAATATAAGACTTGGGCTTTGTACAGATGGGATGAATCCGTACGGGACATTGAGCAGCCAACATAGCACTTGGCCAGTCATGCTTGTTATATACAATCTTCCTCCCTGGATGTGTATGAAAAATAAGTACGTTATGTTGTCATTGTTGATATCGGGCCCTAAACAACTCAGAAATGATATCGATGTTTATCTTGAACCTTTGATTGATGACTTAAAGAAACTTTGGGCTGAAGGTGTGATGACCTATGATGCTTCAGCAAGAGAGACATTTCATTTGCACGCTATGTTGTTTTGCACTATTAATGACTTTCCAGCATATGGGAATTTGTCTGGATATAGTGTCAAAGGAGCTAAAGCGTGTCCTATATGTGAAGAAAACACTGATTCAATAAGACTAAAACATGGCGGCAAGACTGTATATCTTGGTCATCGAAGGTTTCTTTCAAAATTCCATCTGTATCATAGGAAGCGCAAAGCATTCAATGGATGGAATGATGAACGGAGTGCACCTAAACCTATACCAGGGGATGTTGTTTATGAAAGAGTAAAAGACATTGTCAATGAATTTGGTAAGTAATCACAATGTAGTATGGCCACACGGAGTGACAATTCTTCATTCAAGAAGAAGTCAATATTTTGGGATCTTCCTTATTGGAGTTCTTTGACAGTCAGGCATTGTATTGATGTAATGCACGTTGAGAAAAATGTCTGTGATAGCATCATTGGTACTCTGTTAAATATACCAGGTAAGACTAAAGATGGGATAAAATCCAGACTGGACCTACGTGAAATGGGAATAAGGTCAGAATTAACAGAATTACGTGAAATGGGTAGTAAAAGAACATACTTACCTCCCGCTTGTTACACGTTGTCTAGAAAGGAGAAGAAAACTTTTTGTGAATGCTTGGTAAATGTCAAGGTGCCACATGGTTACTCATCCAACATCTGTAGATTGGTATCAATGAAAGATCTGAAGTTGATAGGTCTTAAATCTCATGATTGTCACACTCTAATGCAACAAATATTTCCCGTGGCAATTCGATCTATATTGCCGAAGCATGTAAGGTTTGCAATTACCAGACTTTGTTTCTTTTTCAATAGTCTATGCAGCAAAGTTATTGACCCTGATACTCTCGATAATTTGCAAAGAGAAGTGGTTGTTACCCTATGTCAGCTTGAGATGTATTTCCCTCCTTCGTTCTTTGATATCATGGTACATCTTGTTGTCCACTTGACTAGGGAAGTGAAAATGTTGGGACCAGTTTTCTTGCATTGGATGTATCCCTTTGAACGATACATGAGCGTTTTTAAAGGTGATGTTCGAAACCGTTATCGGCCTGAAGGGAGTATTATTGAAGGTTATGTGGCGAGAGAGGTTATGGATTTTTGCAATGACTTTCTCAGTGGTAATGACACTCCTGATAATGACAAGAATATTGAGGAGGGTAAAGGAATTTTGGGATCACGGGTGAAAGTAATCAGCCATGAGCAGTTGGAACAAGCTCACTTGTATATTTTACACAATATGGACGAAGTGAGTGTTTATATCGAGGAACATACCAATTTCATAAAGAGACAACATCCTCGAGCAAGTTCAATGTGGCTTGCTAGAGAGCATAATAAGACTTTTACTAAGTGGTTTGAAGATAAAGTCTTACATCAACTATCTCAAACACCAAATGATATTATAGAAACTATCAAATGCCTCGCCTTTAAACCAAAACCGAATGTTATGTCTTATGAAGGGTTTGACATTAATGGATTCACATATTACACAAAGCGCCAAGATGATAAGAGTGTCCTCCAAAATAGTGGGGTCACTCTTCAAGCGTCGACTATGTACTTTACAAGTGCAAAGGATAAGAGTCCACGTGAAGCTAAAATGTCATATTACGGTTTCATTGAGGACATTTGGGAGTTTGACTACATAGATTTCAAAATTCCTCTCTTTAAATGTAATTGGGTTGATAACACCAAAGGAGTTATAGTGGATGAATTGGGTTTCACTTTGGTGAACTTTGAAAAGATTGGCGAGAAGGGTGAACCATTCATATTGGCATCACAGGCGAAACAAATATTCTATATCGATGATCCTGCGAATGATAAATGGTCGGTTGTTCTTCATGGTAAAAGACAATTCATTGAAGATCCTATAGATGAAGAAGAGTACTATGATAAGTATGATGACTCCAGTCCATTCTCAGTTGGGTTGCCAACTCCACAAAATATTGAAACTAATGATGACTTATATGTGCGCGGAGATCACAATGAAGGATTGTTAATTGATAAAAGATCACAATTTTAGAGACATGTATGTTTATACAAATGCTAAATGTTTGCCTTTTTCTATTTAATACAAATGCTAAATGTTTGCCTTTTTCTAGTTAATACAAATGCTAAATGTTTGCCTTTTTCTAGTTAATACAAATGCTAAATGTTTGCCTTTTTAATGACATTTTCAGATGGCTGACCATGATGAGCATGATGTCCATGATGAGCATGAAGTCCATGATGAGCATGCTGTCCATGACGAGCATGGCGAGGATACCAATGTAAGTTCTAAAAACATATCCTATATTTCTATAAAATTAATTATCTTCTAGTTATGTCATATATCCTATATTTCTATATTGGGCTAATTCAGTGTGTTTATTTTTGTCAAAATTTAGGTTGATGATGCACATGTACCCACTGAAGCACTGGAGCAACTTGATGTGCAGCACCAAACACTTAACAAGAAAAGGGGCATCACTCTGTTGAAGAAGTTAATAGCGCTAAGTGGCAGTGGATCCAAATTGGTTGTGGAGTTTGATAATGGAGGAAATGCAATTGGAGTGAACCGCAATAATTTTGTAAACTATCTTGGGTGTACCACTCGGAGCCATTGTGGTGTTAAGTATGATAATTGGCATAAAGTTCCTCAGGGGAAAAAAGACTTGATATGGAAGGATTTATGCGTGAGTTATTATTATTTGCAATTCTATTTTGTAGATTACAAATTCTATTATTTGCAATTCTATTTTGGATACTAGTTAATAACATTTCTATTTTATAGAATCTGTTTGCATTGGATGAGAAGTTGCATCGTAAAAGTGTGATGCAACGTGCTGGAAAGATGCTTAGGAATTATAGGACAAATCTGAACAGAGAATACATAAAAGAGGGTGATAAGAAGAAGAAGTCAGCCCTTGAACAATGGAACTTCTTGGACAAAGAAGATTGGGACAATTTTGTTGCTTCAAGAAAATCTGAAGAATTCAAGGTATTAGGCGTCACTCCTAATTTAATTAATATACATTGTATTCACCTATTCAAGATTAACATTTAGTGCTACTAACCAAATCATTAATGTGCATACTAACTAGGCCCTCAGTGACGCACAAAAAGCAAGGCGTGCACTAAATGTGCATGACCACACTATGGGTCCAAAAGGCTATGCAAGCGTTCGCCAAAGACTACAGGCAGAGTCTGCGGCTACTCAGGAGTCTGCTGCTACTGAGGAGTCTGCCACACCCATGCCTCGCCATGATATCTGGATAGCTGGGAGGCAAAACAAGAAGGGTGAAATAAAGAAGCCCGTAACTGCTGAGGCGGCTGTGAAAATGGTAAAATACAACTCTTAGAGCAATCGTTTGAATATTGATTATTTGTTAACTTACCAATTTCTGTTGATGGTGATTAGCGGGAGCTGTACGAGCAGAGGAAACAAGGCACGTTCATCCCTCAGGGCACACAGGATGAATTAACAGTTGCTCTGGGTAACCCAGAGCATCCTGGACGTGTTAGGGGTGCAGGCGCTGGTGTGGGCATCAAAGCATTCTTTGGGCCATCCCAGCGCAAACCAAGAGCGGGACTTTCACAAGAAGAGGTAACCTATACTTTTTTTAGAATGTTGCTGCAAAAGGAAATTCAATAATAAGAAGCTAATGTTTCTTTTATCCATGTATAGGAGAATAAGAGAGTCGAGGATATAGTTGCTAAGAAGGTCAACGATGTAGTTGCTGAGAAGGTCAAGGAAGAATTGCTGCGGTGGCAGGCATCTCAGGCTTCCAATCAGCCTATGGCGACCCACTCTTCTCCTGATGTACAGACTACAAGTAATCCTGTAGACCCACCGCCTAACACGTCTGCTGTAAGTATTGTTTATGACATTGTAGTTAGTCTTTTCAAGTTGTTATGTTTTCAAGATGATATGTATATATGTATAATATTCTTTACGTAAATTTGTAGGCATTGAAGCCATGCCGCTTAAGAATGCAAGACTACGTTGTTGCAGAGGCGCAGGCTTACCCGTCCCTTCCTGGGGCAATGTTTCACGGGACTCCAATGCCACAGGGCTACGTTCGTGTGAGCCCGATACGTGTGTTACCCGATTGGAGAGAAGCTACAATTCCATATCCCCACCCGGATATTGATACACTTGCTGATGCAGAAGGCGGGGTCATATTGTGGCCCAAAGCAGATGTCATCTACACTACTGAAATTGTAAGATAAATTTACATTGATTTAGATTGTTAATGTGTATATATGATGTCAACTGATCTGAAATTATATATACAGGTTAAAAAGAAGACACCAGGAGCACCTAGGCCTCCACCTCCACTTCCAGCATGACCAACGTGGGTTCAACTGACCTAACATACCCGTTAGGTCCTGCTTGTAGGGGAATGGCATGTTGGCTATGGGCACATAATATACATTGCCCGATAATTGTTTCTTTAGATGCAGATTATGCAGGTCAATCATACGATAGCTCTTTATTTATATAAGATATTATTGAGTTGTTTATGTATGATTGGCTGAATACATCAATGATAGAGACATGGATAAGGTGAGATCTTGTTTATACATCCATATACCTTGTGTAAGATCCGGTGATCTGGTTTCTTATATATTAATGGATACATAATACATGTTTTGCAGCTACTTAGTCGAAGATCATTGCAAACAATTTGCATTTGATCATGTGGGATTTTTGATTCCATCATTGATTAGTATGGTAGCTAAAGACCCTGATAATGTTCAACAATACTGTATAGATGCTTTTACAATTTTTGGTCAGCAAAAGAAGACGATAATAATAGCTCCATTCAATGTCAAGTAAGTTTACTTTATTTATAATTTGGACTTAAGAAAATTCCATTTTTATTGTGCATTTTGAGTTATTAATTGTTAACTTTTTACCTCTAGCGGTAAACATTGGGAGTTACTAGTTATTGTCCCCGGGATGTTCACTGTTTATTATCTAGATCCCACGGGAAGTACATTAAACACTAAAATTGGACACGTAATGAGAATGCCATTATTCTGGTGAGAAATATTTCATTTTTGTATATGTTAACATCTCTTATTACATTACTATTTACTTATGCAATTTACTGTGTTATATTAACATGTAGGGGTTTAGATGCATTCAAAAAGGCTGGAGGAACGGTCCCAAGGAAAAAGAACCAGCCAATAAATTGGCAGAACGTACAAGTAAGTTCCCGACTCCAATGTATATATTATTGATGTGAATTGTGCTTAGTTGTATTATTTTGTATGTTTCAATTTATAGTGCGCTACACAAGACAATGGCTGGGCATGCGCATACTATGTGATGCGATTTATGCAGACGATTATCCGATATGACGCATTGGACATCGATACCATACATGAGGTATTATATATAGTCTCATTAGTTAGTATGAAATATATCAATCTTATTTTTATATTATTACTTATATATATACATTATTCTCTTTGCAGGTGTTTAAAACTGACAATACTATAGGTAAATGCTTAAAAAATATACATGCTCCATATACGATGGAAGCATTAAATGAAATAAGAGAAGAATGGGCAAAAGCCATACAAGTAGTGGCAACTGTAAGATATAATTGGGATGTTGATAGCGATAATGAATGATACTTTGTAAATGAATATTTCTGAATGTTAATACATGTATTTGAATGTTTCTATATGTGTGAATGTGAGAATTGAATTGATGTCTGAATGTATCTACTTGTGTGAATTATTTTTTGTGAATTTTGCAGGTTTGTGGCCTATTTGTAGGCTGATATCAATGGATGTCGTAAACCTGCAGTTCAGAAAACTGAACTGTAGGTTCTCATCCTGCTGACCAGCCACAGCAGGCCTGCAAACTGATATAAAAAAAAATAGATATAGGCGTCGGTTATTTACAGAAAACCGTCAGCAAAGACCTACAGCGTCGGTGTTTTTCAAAACACCGACGCCTAATGTGGCCACAGTCGTACAGGAAATGGCGTCAGCTGTTTGTGTCAAACCGACGCCTATTTAACCTATAGGCGTCAGTCTTTTAGTAGATAACCGACGCCAAAAGGGTTCGCGCCACAGAAAACGGCGTCATCTAGGACACTTTCTGCGTTGGTCTTTTAGTAGATAACCGACGCCGAATGTGTCCTAGATGATGCCGTTTTCTATGGCGTGAACCCTTTTGGCGTCGGTGATCTACTAAAAGACCGACACCTATAGGTTAAATAGGCATCGGTTAAAAAATCGACGCCAAAGCGTTCGACCTTTAGCGGCGCCCACATAGGCGTCGGTCGGAAATCGACGCCAAAGGGGGTTAAACAACCGACGCCAAAGGTTGTTTCTGTAGTAGTGAGTTGTCTTGGCATAGGGAGTTAAAGGCCAATGATGATTGTGTCCTATGACATGCATCTGATTCACCACAATGGAAGAAAATTGATTTATTATACCCTCAATTTGGTAAAGAACCAAGAAACTTTAGACTTGGACTCTGTACAGATGGAATGAATCCCTATGGTACATTAAGCAACCAACATAGCATGTGGCCGGTTATGATTGTTATATACAAGCTTCCTCCTTGGTTGTGTATGAAAAATAAGTATGTCATGTTGTCAATATTTATATCAGGGCCCAAGCAACCTCGAAATGATATTGATGTTTACCTTCAACCTCTAATTAATGACCTAATGAAACTATGGGAAGAAGGTGTTATGAAATATGATGCTTCATGTGAAGAGATCTTTAGTTTGTGTGCTATGTTGTTTTGCACAATTAATGACTTTCCATCTTATGGAAATTTGTCTGGATATAGCATAAAAGGATACAAAGCATGTCCTGTTTGTGAGGAAAATATTGATTCAATCTGACCGAAACATGGTGGTACAATCGTATATCTTGGTCATCGGAGATTTCTCCCACCAGTGCATCTTATCAAAGGCAACACAAAACCTTTAATGGGACAACTGAGGAACTAAGTGCTCCTAAACCTATACCAGGAAATGTTGTATATGATAGGATGAAACATATTGTTAATGAATTTGGAAAGAGTTCAAGTAGTCGTACTCTCGCATGTGACAAATCTCTATACAAGAAGAGGTCAATATTCTCGGATCTACCTTATTGGAGATCTTTGGCAACCAGACACTGCATTGACGTCATGCATGTTGAAAAAAATGTTTGTGATAGCATCATTAATACGCTATTGAACATACTAGGAAAGACTAAAGATGGCATCAAATCTAGAAAAGATTTAGATCTAATGGGTATAAGAAAAGAATTATCAGTGGAGATCAAGGGTCGCCGCACATATTTACCACCAGCTTGTTACACTTTGTCAAAGCAGGAGAAAAAGACTTCTTATGAGTGCTTGTATAATATTAAGGTTCCACAAAGATACTCTTCTAATATTCATAGATTGGTATCAAAGAAGGATCTGAAGTTGATAGGTCTCAAATCTCACGATTGTCACACCTTAATGCAACAAATTTTACCTATGGCTATTCGATCTATATTGTCGAAGCATGTAAGGTTTGCAATCACAAGACTCTATTTCTTCTTCAATGAAATATACAACAAAGTGATACATCCTAATACTCTCGATAAATTATAGAAAGATGTAATTGTTACCATGTGTCAACTTTAAATGTACTTTCCTCCTTCAGTTTTTGATATCATGGTTCATCTTGTAGTACATATTACAAGGGAGGTGAAGATGTTGGGTCCAATTTTCTTACACTGGATGTATCTATTTGAATGCTACATGAGTGTTTTTAAAGGTGATGTTCGGAATCATTATCGTCCTGAAGAGAGTATTATTGAGGGTTATGTGGCTAGGGAGGTGATGGACTTTTGCAATGATTTTTTGAATTGCAAGGAAATTTCTAGCGATCTAAAACATTTCCATCACACTGAATTTTATTGTGGAAAAGGAACTCTGGGAGGACGAGTGAAAGGAATCAATCGTGAGTTGTGGGAACAAGCACATTTGTATATTTTACACAACATCGATGAAGTTAGTAGCTACATCATAGAACACAATGATATTATCAAGAGAAATCATCCGCGATCCAGTTCAATGTGGCTTTCAAGAGAGAATAATCAAACATTTATTAGGTGGTTTGAAGAAAAAGTCTTTAATCAACTATCTGAATCACTAAATAATGTTGTTGAGAACATAAAATGGCTCACCTTTAATCCAAAAATGGATGTCATGTCATATGAAGGTTATGACATAAACGGATTTTCATACTACATAAAGTGTCAAGATGAAAGTAGTGTTGTCCAAAATAGTGGGGCACTGCTCAAGCTTGTTCGTTGTATTTTTTCTAGTATCAAAGATAAAAGACCACGCAAAGATGAGATGTCATATTACGGCGTCATTGAGGACATAGGGGAATTGGACTATACAAATTTCAGAGTTCCTATCTTTAGGTGTAATTGGGTTGAAAACAACAAAGGAGTTTTAGTGGATGAGTTAGGTTTCAAATTAGTGAATTTTGAAAAGATTGGTGAGAAAGATGAGACATTCATCATGGCAGACCAAGCAAAACAAGTATTCTATATTGATGACCCGACAAATAAAAATCGGTCTGTCGTTCTTCATGGAAAAAGATAGTTTACTGTAGATCCTATAAATGAAGAAGAATACTACGAAAAGTATGATGATTCCAGCCCATTCTCAGTTGGTTTTCCAAGTGTAAATGTTGAAGATAACACCGATGAATACTATAAATGTCAAGACCATGTTGAAGGAATTTTACTTGACTAACAACTCAACCAATACTAGAGGCATGTATTCTTTGAATTATTTATTTTATTATCATTCAAGCACATAATCTTTTAAATATACATTATATATCATTCAACCACTTGTGCTTTTATTATCACTTATGTTTATTTTATCATGTATACTTGTAGGTTCTAAAATGGAAAGTGAAGATGAACATTCTAAGAATGAGCACCATGAGGATGGTAGTGGTGATGCTAAGAAAAGTAGAGGTCCCACACTAATGCGTAGGCTGCAGGAGCTCAGGGCCAAAGGGGAGAAATTGGCAGTCCAGTTTGATGTCACAGGAGCACCTATTGGGGAACATGCTAGTTCTTTCAAGCATTATGTAAGGGAGGCCACATGCAGTAAGGTGGCAATATATATATAAAATTGGCATGATGTTTCTAATGCCTTAAAAGACCTCCTATGGAAAGATATATCTGTGAGTGGAAGTGATATTATTTTAATATGTTTTTTGTTTATTGATTCTATTTTAGTTTTCTTGGAAAGGAATATCCTTTTCAAGACAACATTATTGCTTCTTTTGTATATATAGAGTGTTTTTCATCTAAATAAAAAAGATCACAAGAAAAAAGTGCTACAACGTTGTGGTGTACGATGGAGGGCTTTTAAGACATATCTCAAAAGGGAATTTATAGATAATCCTAAACAAAAGAAGAAAGAAATAGATATATATGTTTTTATAGATCCTAAGGTGTGGGAAAGATTTGTTGCAGCTAGGAAATTAGAAGAGTTTCAGGTAATAAAGATTGTGATGTATTGTATCAATCTTTAATTTTATATAATTAAGTATGTGAATCTTTTTATATATGCTTGCCAAGTCTAAATTGCAATACCTCATTTTAAATGACCGGGCTATTCACGAGGCCTAAAAGGAAAGACGGGCCAAAAATGTGCATGACCATCACTTGGGGCCTAGTGGTTATGCCTTCTGCCACCAACTACAAGAGAAACAGCTCTCTTCTGGAGAAGAGTCTAGTACAACTCAAGTTGAGCATCCACCCTGACACTTGCAGTGGATTGATGCTAGAAAGAATCAAGTAGGAAAAATTGTCAACCCTACAACTAAGGAGGTGGCACAAAAGATGGTAGGTTTATCACAACTAAGTAAAGATTAACTCTTACAAACTTAGATTTATTTATATCTAATTGATATTGTGATTTAATATTTTTATTAACTAGGAATAGATTGATGTCCATGAGCAAAGGAAGGAAGGAAAGTTCATCCCAACTGGCCGCATGGATGTACTATCAGTTGCTCTTGGTACGAAGGAGAATCCTGGCCGTGTTAGGGGATTAGGAGCTGGCATAGGATTCAAGTCTTATTTTGGCCCTTCGCAATCTAAAATAGGTCGTGCAGGAGGTCTTACAAAAGAGGAAGTTGAAGCATTAGTAGCACATAAAGTAAAAGAAATAATGTCTTAATTTCAGACTACTCAACTTTCTCAACCTATTCAAACTGTGCGTCTATCATATGATGAGGTACAAGACTATTCTCCAACTGTAGAAGGTCATGGGAGCATCCCAATGACCCACTACTATAATCTGCAGTAAGTTTTTGTTCTATATATTGTGTTATTAGTATGATATATATATGATTATATATATATATATATATATATATATATATATATATATATATAGTTGTAGTAGGTATCTGGTTTACCGCTTCATATATAACTTATATTATTTCAGTTCTAGATTGGTATGAACTGTAAACTTGAAGTGGATGTTCCAGAATATAATTTTGTGGCAGCGGGCAAGGTATACAACATTGGTGGTACATTGCATTGCCAACAAATTACTGATGACATTTGTCGTGTGTCCATCCATCTTGTGTATGACGGAATGGGGGACAAACCACTGTCCATACCTAATCCTGAATATAGTACAATTGAAGAAGCAGAGGGTGCTATGGTGGGTTGACCTAGACACTTGGTTATCAATGACAAGGTATACTTGAATTCAACCATGTTTTTCATATTTGACTGCATATATGAACTTTTGTAATATAAGTATGTAATTTAATTAACAGGTTTACAAACCAAAAAGTAAAAATTCTACTAGTCGTTCTCCTATGCCCAAGCCATCTTTCATTCCAGAAGCTACATTTGACGAATTGGGAAGCAAATGTAAATGTTTGTGTCGATACTTAGCCAACCAAAGCTCAAGATCACATATGTTGGTCAATTTAACAGAAGATGCAGCTGGGAGGGACTTTAAGAATTTTATTTTTCTTGATGATATTAAAGATTTGTTCTGGTATGATTGGCTAAATACTTCAATATTAGAAGTATGGATAAGGTAACGATTCTTCAATATAGAAAACTCCAATATACATTTTTAGCTTATTAATTATATATGAAATGATTACAAATGTTTTACAGCCATTTGTATACCGAGACGACAAACTTTGATATGAGGAATGTTTGATTCTTAGTTCCTTCAATCACTAGTCAAGTGGAGACATACTTTGAGGATGTGAATGAGTACTTCTATACTGCATTCAAATATTTTGCTAGTATGGGAAGGGAAATTATCCTAATTCCTTTTAACATCAAGTAAGTATTATTATTCAATATAATTATAATATTGACTAAATTTATAATTCTAATATTTGTTTTCAATATGTATTTTACTCAGATCTAGACATTGGGAACTAGTGGTGGTTGTCCCAAAATTGATGACTTCCTATTATCTTGACCCAATGGGAATAACAACAAGGAGTCACAAGCTAAAATTGCCAACTATGGAGTAAGCATAAATTTAGTTTATACCACATCAATTGTTATGCTTCAACATGATATTTCTACTTAGAATTTCTATTTTGACAACTATCGTAATCAATTAATTGATAGGGGTATAAAGGTTTTTGATGAAGGTGGAGGAATACTACCCACCAAATTAAAGACATTGACTTTGAAAAATATCAAGGTAACTACTTTGATGGCTTAGTCTTATATATGTACAACTCTTATAGTAATGTATATGTCAACTCTTATATGTCAACCCTTATAGACTTATCTCAATTCTATTTATAGTAGTTTACTAACATTAAGTATAATTCTTTATTTGTAGTGTCATATACAAAATAATGATTGGGCTTGTGGCTACTATGTAATGAAATATATGCAAGCTATTGTCAAAGGAGCATCAAATGACATTCATACTATAGATCAAGTAATAAAGAATAACATCATTAATTTACAAGTGAGATGTACTCATTTTATAAAATATTAACATGTGCATTTTCTGTTGCAGATCTTTACAACTCAGCCTTACACACTTGATGAGTTAAATGAATTCCGAGAAGAGTGGTCAGAGGCTTTTCTTAATGAAGTGACTATAGTATTGGATTGAATGCATAACTTCATTTGTGTATGTAGTTTTGAAACTCTATCAAATTTACTTTTGTATCTGACATAAATTTTAATATCATGTTAGACTTGCAATCTATCATAGTTGTTAGTATGTGTGATGTGTATGAATGTTAGTGTGTGCTATGTCTCAACTGAATGAATCTATCTTACATTTGCATGAATGTTATATGTGCTATGTGTATGAGTATGTTTCAACTGAATATGTGAATTATTGTTGTTATGAATGTGTGTGGTTTGGAGATTGATACATCAATTCAAAAAGGATTGGACATAAAAGCTAGCAAATGGCTTTGGAATGCATTTTTTGGCTTGCATCATTGCAGTTTCAAGTCTATTTCTATTGCAGGTTTTGAACTGTGTAAAGCAGATTTCTATTCTGTAGGTTTCTGTTCTGAAGATTCTATTTTGTAGAATTTTTCTTAAAAAAGTGTGACTTCTAGGGTCGGTTATTTAAAAAAATTGACCTTAGAGACCTACTGCGTCGGTTTTTTTAAAATAATTGACCCAGTAGATTCAATGCAAACTTATCAGGTACTCGCTTCCCTCTAGGGTCAGTTTTCAAATATAACTGACCTAACTTCTAAGGTCGGTTATTTTAAAAAACTAACCTTAGAGACCTACTGCGTCAATTTTTTTAAAATAACCAACCTAGTAGATTCAACACAAACTTATCAGGTACTCGCTTCCCTCTAGGGTCGGTTTTCAAATATAACTGACATAAGAGCTTCAGGTTCATTCTCGGTCAAGAAATACGTCGATTAAAATATTCTCGGTCAATGTATTTCTCGATTGAGAAAGCCTCTAGGGTCAGTTTTCTTCATATAATCGACCTTAGAGATCTTAGGGTCAGTTTTCAAATATAATTGACCTAACAGCTTCACAAATTCTCTCCAGGTACTTTCTCGATCGAGAAATATGTTGACCGAAATATTCTCGATCGATGTATTTCTCGACCGAGAAAGTACCTGGAGAGAATTTGTGAAATCTAGGGTACTTTCTTGGTCGATAATTTTCTCGATCGATAAAGCCTCTAGGGTCAGTTTTCAAATATAACCGACCTAAGAGAGCTTCACAAAATTAAACGTCCAGCCCTTTTGGGTCGGTTTTTTTAAATAACCAACCTTAGAGATGTCGGGATCAACAACTCATTTTTGTAGATATCTAGGGTCAGTTTGTTTACCTCTCTAGGGTCAGTTTTTGTACCTCACTAGGGTCAATTTTTGTATCTCTCTTGGGTTAGTTTTTGTACCTCTCTAAGGTTGATTTACTTTGATTTAAAAATTGACCATATAGAGCAAATTCTCTATCAACGACCACTTAGGCGTCGGTTAAAAAGTGACACTAGAGGCTTAAAAAAACCGACACTACAGACCATTCTTATACTAGTGGCTTAAGGAAAATACTAGTGATATGTGGAAATAGATTTATATGATAATTAAGCGTTGAACTAATACACATCGCCTCAGATGGATAATACATATCCAATCCCAGGTACTAGATATATCTTTTGTATAATGTCATGTTCCCAAAACAATGTATGTCACGCTGTAACCTTTTTATGGAGATAAGTGTTGGTTGGAAGCCATTACATTGAACAATCTGTGAGGAGTGGGACCCTAGAGGGGATCTACTCCCTACTTAATTTGAGGAATAAACCATCTAATCCAAACACACTAATACATATTTTGGAATAGGTGTTTTTATATTTATCAAATAAATGGTATACAAGACCAACATGTGGTAGTTGAATAATAAATCATAACTATATTCAATTTTATGATATTACATATTAATCTTCCATAAAGGGCTTACACAATAGCAACAAATCCATGATCTAGGTAGATAAAAATCCAAACAATCTCAAGTATATCTCCTAAGAGTCATCTCCACTAAGTCGATCCATGTCGTGATATAAAGTCTTTCACATCTTCTAGGAACCAGAACACGCACGGAGCGGGAGCTCTTGTGTCCTGAGTGATGCGGGTAGGGCTTCTTTGTGTGTGAAAGCTAGCTTGGGGGAGGGGGCTCTGGCCATCGGTGGGTGCCGCCTCACTCCCCCCAGGCCTCACCTCGCCCGGCGGCGCATAGGATTTGGCTACAGGAGTTGGGCATCGTCAAATCGTGGCTCTCGGCGGATCCCCTTGACTCCAGTGTTGGGGATTCAGGTCCTTCCGACCCCATTTTTCCATAGTGCTGGTGAGAGGCTAATCGTTTGTTGGCCGGTGATTGGGGGCCAAGCGGTGTTTTGGTTTGCCCCAAGCATGAGTGGTTTGTCTATCCTCTTCCTGCTACCAAGTTCTACGGTGCCGGGCTCCTTCTCCTCCCTATCTTTTCCTTTTTGTGCTTTAGTTTAGTTGTTTTTTGTTGGTCGACGGCTGTACTTATCCTGGTTTCTCGCCGTCTAATTGGTGTTTGTTACTCGTCATTTCATCGACGTTTTATGTCTCTCCTTCGTGAGAGTTTTGGTGCTTCTAGTCTCGGCTAGAGCTCGGATTTTGATTCATATTAGATATGTTGCTTTACTGTATGTCTCCGTGTGTAGAGGTGAACTCCCATCGGATCACAGGTCTTAGACTTCCCTTTGTCTGCAGATCTATGCTCGTGTTGAAGGAATCTCTTAAGGAAAGCTGGTTATATGAACATAAAAAGAGATCAATGCAGAAATGTCTTATTCACATTCCAATATGAGTTTTTGTAAGATTATGGGTGTGTCCATGATCGTTGTATGTTGTGATGGTTGTTCTCCCTCTTTATGTAGATGTCTTATGGCTAAGTGATGTATTTAATCTATTTTGCTCTAAAAAAAGTCTTTCACATTCTCTCACCTAAGGGATTTGAAGCATACCCCATAAGAGAAGACTAAAATGGATGTTGTCAGCAAAAAGGTGTTGGTAAGATCATATTAATAGGAATTGAGCACATTATGGAAAATGGAAAACATATAATAATTCAAGGATTCCATCAAAGAGGGAATATGAACATCCAAGTGGATAAAAAAGGAAACTGAATAAGGTATATAAAAATATGCACTTGCCACAAATCCAAATACTAACAAGATGGTACACATAAGAATAATACAATAAATAAATTATGACATAACCCTTCATCAATAATAATCAACCTTCATGCAAGTTAGGTAAGCATATCCCTAGTGAAAATATAAAGTCAGTGGTATTTAGGGTAGATAACCAAAAACTTGACAGAAAATGGCACATAACCAAACTCCCTTGGAGTACAAGCCAGGGTATGGGGCATAAGATCCTCCATCCCATTATATAAATATGTAGGGCGACCAAAATCTCAACATATGGTAGGAGTACTAAAATGGTAGGAGGACTAAAACCTCAATGCATGGTAGGAGGACTAAAACCTTAGTGTCTAATAGTATCACAAAGAGGAATATAACCATCTGGCAATAAATTGTAGAAAAAAAGCATTATATTACTCTACGACTACTAAATCAAAAAGCATACATAAATGTAGAGGGAAGTGAAAGTATACTCATAGAATATATTTAATTAGATTTTCATCACACAAATGGGTAATATGAAACATACGCCACATAAGTAGGTAAAATAATTCATATCCACAATTAGGATTTCATCATGAACCAAAGTATAATTTACAGTCAATAAGAATATCCAATAAAATTGAGTTGAACATAAGAACCACTCTAAAATAATCAAATTCTCAAAATAGAGAATTTTTTTGTGAGATATTATATCTAAAGGACTAAGAGAGAGAAAAGTTAGGTCAATTTCTCAATATAGAAGTAGGGGGATGCATCATACATCAAGAGAGAGTATAATTAAATTATTTTATCAATGTGATTGAGAAGATGCAACATACATCGAGAGAGAGTTTAATTAAGTTAATTTCTCAATATGGATAGTAGAATGCAACATACTTCAGATCAAGTCTGCATATGTCCAGATTCAATTCTAGATCCACATCGGGGTCACAACTCACAAGCCACCTATAGATGCATAAATGAAATTAGGGTTAAGATCAAATTAATTTTGTTAACCCTAGAAATCACATGTTTATTATTTGTGAATAGGGTTATGAAAACCTTATCATATTATACATTATATTTTCTTGAATTCATAGAATATTTTATTTTATTTTTCCAAATTTTTTTATCATTAGTTACAAATACTATAAATTATAACCAAATAGGAAAATCCATAAAAAATATGTATTTATAATTTGGACTCAGATGATGAAAACTATACTGCCAGATCTGGAAAAGTCTCATAATTCCATAACACAATTTCTTTTAATTTTCCATTTCATATATTATTTAATATGGGTTTTTTAAGTTATTATCATTCACTAAAATATAAAAATGAAAATCATAGAATAAAGTCTAAAGTACCCTGGCATCACACATTCAGACCTGGATGTGTGACAAGGTAAACAAGTAATGTTTTGATGGTTAAAATCAAACATGATCTGGGACTAAATAAATGCAAAAGGACTAAAAATCCCATGACAAACATGACAAAAGAAAAATAGGGATGAGTATCTTTGGTAGAAATTCTCACCATTGTTCCCTTTTCTCAATGAAGGAGCGGGAAAGATGCTTGAAGATGGAGAGTAAATCTCCAATTTTGAGGTTCCTCGCCCCCATGGGACTCTTCCATTGTCCTTTCCAAATCCTTGTGATCCCATACACCCCCAACAAGGGGTCATAAAATCAGCAACAGACCTGAAAGTGTTGCCACCATAAAAAACAAGAGGAGAGGAGATATAAGCAAGTTCCAGAAAACACATTCGATCGAGGATATTGAACACAAGCATACTCTTACTCTTGATGTTTTGGCATCATAACTCTCCCACCACAATGTCCTCAAACTTAACGTTGGTTTGTGTCTCCGTAAAAAATGGTCCATTTATTGATGGGCGAATGATGGGGATTGAACCCGCGCGTGGTGGATTCACAATCCACTGCCTTGATCCACTTGTCTACATCTGCCCCTACCACCTTAACAGGTTTCAGTCTCTATCTACGATCAGATCCTATCCCTCCCCGCGGTCAAAGATCTTTTCCGAGGTTGTTTGTTGTTGTGTTTTTTTTGGACTCCAGAGAAGCAAAGCTTCAACAAGCAAGTAGACCTGGCTTCAAACAAAGAGGTTGGGTTGTTCACTTCATTGATTTGACTCCACATTCTCATTATTGTACCCGGGTTGGGCAGCTTATTGATCAAAGGAAGGCTCGTTTAGTAGCCAGCGAGCGAGCTGCAAGCGTAAATAGAATAAATCTAAAAAGGGGAAAACTCAATATTTCAATTTGGGACTATATCAATAGGAGACAAAGTGTAATAGGGGTGAGTAGAGTACATATGCATTGTTCCTAGTGGCCCCTCAGGCATAAAACATTGTCTCTAGGTCCATGTAACTGGTGGAGGTACATGGGAATCAAAGGAATGGATGAAGGGGAAACTATGATGCCTTCAACACTGAACGGTATTCATGGGGCTCCAAAGAAGGTCAAGGGGTCATCTCTTATAAGGTGTTGGGGTTCTAATAGCAAGGATATGAGTTGTAAATAAAAATAGGGGAAGAAAAGTAGGTCAAAGCCACCGAGATAACAAGGGTTGATCAATAGGTTCGGGTTGAGGCTTCCAAGGAAAAAGAAAGAAAATGGAGGGGAAAGGGAAGTGGGGAGAGGGAGAGAAAAATAATACAAATAGGGAGAGAGTTGATAGGAAACACAAAAAAATTTGCCTCAACTTTCCTATTTAGGACCAAGGAAGGATATGGTACACCCATCGTTAGATTGAAATTCAGTTGATGAGAACCAAGGTTGTAAGAAGTGCATATTGGAGTCCTTAATGTGCCCCCTCCTAAAATATGTATCGTTCATGATCTTTAACCTTTTCTCTATTTGATTATTAAATAACTCTTTGATGATCTATGTATGGCCGTTCACAAACACAATGATCATGAAGGAACTTGTGAAGAGTGAAAAGTTGATATTTTTCAAACTACATGAATGTTACTATCATGTGTGTACCATCCTTTTTCTCACTCTAATTGTATGAAATGTAGCCAAGGAACTCAAGGATGAGACTCTCATACACGGTCCATAAGAAGTTGAAGTAGAAGTGTAGACCATTAAAATGCAAAATATCATTCACATCGTTTTGGATCCCCAACTGCCTTAGTGTTTCCTTATCAATGTCATTAGACATGTTTGACCTTGTGGGTGCACATGGACTCATACCACTCTCAATATTTCTATGGCAATGAGATCAAAACTGTGAGTATAGTATAACAAGCCCATGGGGAAGACTCCTTGATGTCTCAACAACACATGAAGGTCCTCGATGTCATCATGTAAAACAACATGTGAGAAAAGAGAAAAGAATAAGGGACGTGGAGGGAGACTGGTTATGTGGTGTGTACATGAAACCTATGGTAGTCATACGGGAAATGAGATAAAAACGTATAAAAATGTCAATTTGGTTTTAAATCCTTGGATACTACTTAAGAAACAACGTGAGCACATGTCTACAAATATGCACAAGCCCTAGGTCACAAGTAAGCATGGCCTAGACTAAAGGAAAACAAAAATATATAAAATATATAAAATGAGTATGACATGAAAAAACTAAAACCATGTCAAAAGTGCCAAATGAAAGAAGAAAACAATTGTTTCTCTATTTTAAATACTACAATAATGATTGTAACTCCACTAGATGTTATTGAAGTCTTGTGGATTACTAGAGTGGTGTTGTTTGTAGGTGATGGTGGGTAGGGGTATTAAGTTCCACCAACACTTTAGTGGTTTATGTAGGTTATGGCAACTAGATTGTAAGTGGAGGAGAATGACAATATTAGGTTGAGGGGAGGATTATCTACTATTGTGGTGGTGTTGGGTGCATGATATTAGGTGGGGTTACTATGTGGTGACAACAATTTTTTGCAGGTGGGATAATGCTAACCAGATTGAAGTTGGAGGATAATGCTAAAATTGGGTGGGGAGGGGTTTGTCAACTATCTAATTTCATGTTGGTGTTGGATATCACTACTTTGTAGCATGTATATGAAAATTTCCAAGGAATAAGAATGCAACCAATATATAAGATTGTACCCTCTTTCCTAAAGAGTAACATCATTAAACACTTCAAAAAAATGAGTATTTTCTTAAATTAGACAACTGATGATGATGCTTTGGAAATGATGCGTAAAATTGTATGTATTTAATCATGATTCTCCTTTTACATAATCATGTAGGTGACTGTATAAAAGACTTATTTTCTATACATAAAAGATTAGGATGCAATATCCCAATGAAGAATACAAAAAATTATTTGGATGAAAAAGCCGATATTTGTTTTGTGTTAAAATAGCAACTAATTTAATATAGGATACCCTGCTATAAAAATATTTTCCACTAAGTTTTTTTTTAAAATCAATACTGATTAAAATTTGCAAAAATCTTAAATGGCTTCTCTGTGAAGTGGAATTATATTATATATGCCAAAACCTTAAAAATATGTAATAAAAACTTCAACAGTTATTATTTTATGTAATGAATATAAATATGAAAGATCCATTCTTAGGAAGGTCCACCATAGTTCACTAGTAAATAATTACCTGACTTATTTTTTGCATCACTTTATGTCTTTATGTTTCTAAAACATTTCAAAATTTATTTATTTATTATTGTATATGAATCCTAACCTTTAGAATAAATTAATACATTTCATGAAACTAACATGTGCTAATAGGTCAATTACCTATCCATGCAAATTAACAATTATTGACGGCTGGACTCCTAAATGTTTTAATAATTGTTATTCTACAAAGAATTTTCATATGCCACTAAATTTGCTTCCCAAGATGACTACACTACATATTATCTAATTATGATACTATCTTTGCTTCCGAAGACCTCTCCACTACCTACTATTCATTTACCTTCCATTTTATTTATTATGAATTTCCATGAGATCCATATGACCAACAGTGTATAAAAGCAGGTGTTCATTTAGCACCATGAAAGAAATAAAACACAGTTCAATAGTAAGACAACCACATCCCTCATTCTAACATGAAAAAGAAAAACTAATTTCAAAAGTTAATCTTGTCCTTATGATCATTGACTAAGTCCTCTAATTGCATTTACATATGTATATTCTAAACATACCCAAACATATAGAAATTCCAATTGATCCTTCAATTTTTAGCATCTTATTGTCCTTGCTTGGGTATTTATCCTTGGTGTTTCATCTATATATATAGTTTTTCTCTTAGTATGTAATACAATTTTTTCATTCACATGATAGGGTGTACTTCTTCCAATAATTGAATGCATAAGGCTTGGTAGTAAAATCATGGAGACCAATCATCATTCTATATTTTTCATGGCATTAAAACATATGTCTGAGGATAATTTGGTATGCATGTTTTATCTGCATTCTTATAAATTTGCAACTATATGTACAATAATTTTATTAAAATAATTATTCACTTAAGGAAATCTCTATTTATTATAAATTGATTCGTTAAACATCTCATATGAAACTTCCCATTAGTAAACTACAATATAATGTCCTCAATTTACCAAATAGTAATATATATATAAACTATATTGATTAAATATGAAAATTAGATATATATATATATATACATACATACATATATATATAAACTATATTGATTTAAGATGAAAATTATGATTCTAACATTAATATTTTGCAAATAATCACTCAAAACTTGATGCATGTGTGTTATAACTTGAAGGGCATGCATGACACTATGACATGCATCACTATTTTATGCTTTGTAGAACACTCAACAATTAAAACAACTTATTGAGTTAGTAACTCATTTAACTTACTGATTTTAAGCATGAATCCTTACAAAGTGATGCACCTCATGGAACATGTATGTTCTATAGATATATACATACTCACCAACTAAATATAGTAAATATTTAGTGTGATTATAACCATTTTATAGGATGAGAATCACATATCATATCAGAGCTCCAAGAACATTCTAAGGTGAACTCATCTCATACGAGAGATTGAACAATGAGAAAATGTAAAGACTTGTAGACTACCAACTAAAATCAATTTTATTATCCCATAACAAAAGTACTTTGACAATAGAAGCAGTATTGTCATGTTAGTTTTAAATTAGATTCATGAGTGATTGGATCTAGTGCAGGCGAGAGACTGTTGGTTGAATGCCCTGAGATCCATCATATTAAAATTAATTTTATATTTAGTACCGTATTTGAATATTAATAGACATCAATTTCACATGTTGTGATTGTTTCAGTATTGATAAAACAACTAATCGTAAAAAAATCTAAGAATCTTTTGACTCAGTGACTTATGGTTTGAGTTGATGGCCTAAACATATGATCATATGTATACTTAGAGTATTAGTTTTCATTATTTACCTAATTTTATATAATTGTTGATATTACAGGGCAAAAATAATCCATAAAACTATTATGAATTGTCATTTTCTTTCCTATCCAATATAACCAGTCAACCGACTGATTTTTTCATCCAAATAACTAGTTAATCTAAACTAGACAATCAATTGATCAACTAACAAGTATTCAATCTGTTGACTTGCAAACTAATAAAAAATTATTTCTCATGGAATGAAAACATATATACGAGGATAATTTTGAATGCATGTTTATCCACATTCTTCTCCATTTGCAACTATATATATAATAATAATAATTTTCTTAATATATGTATTCACTTAAGGAAATCTTTATTTTATTAAGAAATTGATTTGTTAAACATCTCTTATGAGACTTCCCATTAGTAAATTACAATATGTTGTCCTCAGTTTACTGATTAGTAATATATATAGATTAGATGTGTTTAAAAAATCATAACCATATCTCATAGAGATCATGAGATATAGCAATATATCATTCAATGGTTTCTGCAATTTCTGCAACTTACCGTTGATTAGAAAATACACATTTTCTTTTGTTAGATGATCAATGAATATCATAATGTGGTTATTTTTTGTAAACATCTTATCTAAGGAGTATACTTTACATCCATAAGGCTGGTTTGTTCAGTAGAAACTTACAATCTACATAAATGAAGGTGGGTACATGTAAGCTACATGTACTTGGGTACACAATTCTTTTAGCCTATATATATATATATATATATATATATATATATATATATATAAACAATCTTGATTGAAAATGACAATTATAATGTTAAAATTAATATTTTTCAAATAATTACTCAAACGTTGATGCATATTTGTTATAAACTGAAGGACATATGTGACACTATGAGGTGGATTGCTATTTTATGCTTAATAGAACACTCAGTTAATAAATCAACTTATTGAGTAAGTAACTAATTTAACTAACTGATTGTAAGAATTAACTGTTACAAAGTGATACACCTCATGGAACATTCATGTTCTAGAGATATATACATTCCCACCAACTAAACAAACTAGAGATTTACCATGATTAGAACTATTTTATAGGCTGAGAATCACATATCATATCAGACCTTCAAGCACATTCTTTGGTGAATTCATCTCATATGAGAGACTGAATAGTGATAAAATGTAAAGACTTGTACACTACCAACTAAAAGAAATTTTTTTATACCTTAATAAAATCACTTTCACAATAGAAGCAAGATTGTCATGTTAGTTTGAAATTAGATTCATAAGTGATTGGATCTAGTATAGGAGAGAGACTGTTGGGTGAATTCCATGAGAGCCATCATATGATGATTTTAATGTTATATTTAGTACCTTATTTCAATATTAATGTAAGTCAATTCCACCTATTGTGTTTATTTTAATATTGATATAATGACGGATCATAAAAAAACATAAGAATGTTTTAACTTAGTGACATATTGTTTGCATTGATGGCCTGAACATGAGTTCATATGTATACTTCGAGTATTAATTTTCATTATTTCCCTAATTGCATATAATTGTGAATTTTATAGGACAAAAATAATCCATAAAACAAGTATGAGTGGTTATTGGTGACTATTTATCTATTTTGAATATTGTAATAATGATTGTGGCTACACTAGAAGTTATGGAAGTCTTCATGGATTGCTAGAAGTGATGTTGTTTGGTAGGTGATGGTGGGTAGGGGTATTAAGTTCGATCAATAGTCTAGTGGTTTAGGTAGGTTATGGAAACTATATTATAGGTGGAGGAGAATGACAATATTGGATTGAGAGGGGGAAACTAGCTACTATTGTGGTGGTGTTGGGTGTGTTACAGTGGGTGGGGTTATTATGTGGTGACAACAATCTTTTTGTAGGTGGGATAATGTTAACTGGATTGAAGTTGAAGGATAATGATAAAATTGGGTGGGGAGGGGTTCATGATCTATATAATGTCGTGCTGGTGTTGGGCATCTCTTTTTTTTGGATTTGCATGGGCCGAAGCCCACCCCCTCTCCAAACAGGTATCAGAGCCCAGATAACCCTAGAGGTTGGTAAATATAGCTGACCTGAGCGGATTCGAACCAGCGACCCTTCATAAGGGGCACACTGGCTTGACCGTCCGGGCTACGCTGGCCGGGTTGGTGTTGGGCATCTCTACTTTGTAGCACATATACTGAAAATTCTAAGGAATAGGAAGCAGAGTAACATCATTAAACAATTTGAAAAATGAGTATTTTTGTAAATTGGACAACTGATAACGATGTAAGTATAGTCAGAAAAGAGTCACTGACACTGTTTGTGTTGGATGATGATGCTTTGGTAATGATGCATAAAATTGTATGCATTTAATCATGATTCTCATTTTACATAATCATGTAGGTGACTGTATAAAAGACTTATTTTCTATATACAAAAGATTAGGATGTGTTATCCCAACGAAGAATAAAAAAAAATGATTTTGATGAAAAAAAGTCAATATTTGTGTTTCATTAAAATAATAAAGAACTCCATATAGGATTTCCCTGTTGTTAAACAATATTTTCCACTAAGTTTTTCTTTCTAAAATCAATATCAATTAAATATTGCAAAAACCTTGAATGGCTTCTCTGTGAAGTGGAATTATATTATATATTCCAAAACCTTAAAAACCTTAATAGTTATTATTTGGTGTAATGAATATAATGATGAAAGATCCATTCTTAGGAAGGTCCACCATAGTTCACTCATAACTAATTACCTTACTTATGCTTTTCATTACTTTATGTCTTCATGTTTTTGAAACATTTCAAAATTAATTTATATATTATTGTATAAGAATCCTAACATTTATAATTAATGGATACCTTTCATGAAACTAACATGTCCTAATTGATCAATTACCTATCCATACGAATTAACTATTATTGACAGTTGGACTCCTAAATGTTTTATTAATTGTTATTTTACAATGAATTTAATTATGCCACTAAATATGCTTCCCAAGATGACTACACTGCCTATTATCTTATTATGATCCAATCTTTGCTTCCCAAGACCTCTCCACTAGACGGAAACATGTGGCCTTCATATGCAGTTCGACCGTGTGCTAACACAAAAATTGGGTGATATTCAACCAACACAAATGGAACAAAGTGGGGTGATAAATGAGCCTACTGGATCTTGGTTGGATTACGGAGAGGGTTGCATGATTTGCAAAGGGGAGCAGCGTGTTGTGCAAAAAACAATGAGGCAAAGAAAGGACGAGTGAGTTTACCAAGATGCTTGAACTTGTCATGTAACTTAGGAAATCCACCCACACGGACAACAAATATAAACCAAGGTGGTAAGTAGGATTCAAATCTAGATTCCTTTGTTAGGGGTTGTCGTGCTTGACCACTTGAGCCACTGTTTGTTAGCTATGTATGTATTTATGCGACTGTTGTGGCATTGGTGGAGGTTGTGAATAACCACCAAAGTAGCCCTGGTTCCAATAGTGGTTGAAGAATGGCTATTAGTAACCCTCCATCCACTACAGGTGCATGTGCATGTTCTCTTGGTTGGCCAAGATAAGTTGCTCGTTCTCAAATATCACATGTTGGTTGTGGTAGATCCATCCTTGGACATCGTGGATGCCCACCAAGGACGCCATCTGCTACTGGTATCCTTGTTGTATCTCCTATAGCATTCTATACATTCCCGTCATGAAATATGGATCATCCTCTTGCTATGGTGGTCAAGCAGAAGATCTAGAGGCTCCATATGTGCAAGTGAGCTTGCGTGGAACCTGGCTCCTCGTGATGGGGATGATGGGTTCCTCCTCTTATTCTTCATCTTGCTCCTGTTGTTGGTCTTGTGTTGCATCATCATCTTCCTCCTCATCTAACGAACTATCTATATGCCACCGCATGAGGTGTATTCCTTGCAAGTCGAAGACGGCATCAAGAAGCGCCCTTTCCTTGTATATTTCGCCTATTTTACAACATGTGTACAATGCACCCTAACATGTGTTGGGAAGGATGGATCTCTTGAAGTGCTTCAAGTCTAGCTTTGGCATATCCATCAAGGATCTGAAGTTGTATAGATCGAGATGAAGGTGTAGTGCTATCAGCATGATTTTCCCTACAAAGTGGATAGGATGAGTTCATTGCACCAGTCTCCTCACACCCATCATATGTTGGAGGAATAAAGAACCAAAGTCCAAATTCTTTCCTATGAATTCTAATAGCTTGTGGAGGAACTAGAGGTCCATCGACTTGGTCTTCCCTTGTCCTATCTTGATTTGGAAAAGATGGTATTTGTGAGTAGGTGATGGAGGAACGGACGAAGGGATGCTCGATGTTCATAATGGAGATTGTGTGCCAGCTGAGATGGAAGCCTTTTGGTACCTCCACCAAAAGGTCACATGTACATTTCAAGTCGAAGTTGGTGGGGATACATACTTCTTCCTCCATTGGCCACCCATAGATGGCATTAAACTCTCATAGTGTTAGCTGAAAGTCAGTGTTGAACATACAAAAGTTGACACGACCAACCCTCCATCCCTCCCCAAGCTCGGGGAGAACACATATCTCCAATGATGCTAAGAACTCACAGATGATGTCTCAGAAAGTGGTATGATCACTGAAGAAGAGTGATCGACGTTGAGCCCCTGATGCTCACAGATTTGGTGGAGATTGTTGGTGAAGCCAATGCAGTCGAGAAATGCACGATCATCATATCGTGTCACCACCATCTCCCTCTTCTACAGACTGTCTTATATATTCCTCATGGTGGAATTTTGATGGACGATGCGGGTTGGTTTGGGAATCAATGTGGGATTCCCCTCCTATGAAGAAGCTTCTCTCCTTGGCACCATCTCTGGTACAAGAAGGGGGTTGAGAAAAAGAGTGCTCGGTGTAGACTCTGAATGCCCAGATATGCTTGCACGCTCTTGCTTGAAGGAAGAGTGAAGAAGGTATGAAGAAAAAGGAAATTCAACCCCTCCTTATATATAATTAGCCTCGGCCCTTCCGTTGTGTCGGTAGTATTGAGATAAAGTTGGTACTACTGACTTTTCATTTGAAATCTATGTGACTTAGCGATACCGAAGGTCCCAATTTGTTGATGTCATTGAAGTAGATCACCCGATGTCAGTAGTAATGATGTAGTGTCAGTAGTATCGACTTGTGCCTAGGATCGGTGGTATTGACCGTCAGATGTGAAAATTATTGATTGTTGATGGTGCTCTCACAGATTTTGTTTCTACAGATGTCAGTTGTCCTGACTTTTAGGTCAGTAGTACTGACTCATTCAAATTTGTAAGTTCCTTCTGATAGGGAATTGGGTGTTTCAAAACTAGAGCGTGCATATCAATTGGTACTACCAACTTTGGGTTGGTAGTACTGAGTCCTTATCATTTTACTCGGCCCCTTTTCTACAAAATGTTGGTGCTACCGACTTCTGGATCGGTAGTATTGATTTTTCCTTGAATTTTTATGTGACCACTCTGTGATGTCATTAGTACTACTGACTTGGTTGTCAATAGTACTGAGTTCTTCAGTCAAATTTGATCCTTTTCCTATGACTCCATCGGTAGTACCAGCTTAATGGTCAGTAGTACCAACTGGTACTTAGTCTGCACACCACTCAAAATTGATCACGGTACCTTTTTTACAGAAAACCTAATAAAATGAAAACTAAAGCTATGAAACTACAAAACTTAATGTAAAGAACAAAAAATATGATGGTTAAGTTGCCTCTCAACAAGTGCCCTTGTTTTATGTCATAGGCTAGACAATCCTAATTACACTATTAGTAAAGCTCAATGAGCTTGAACTCCTCCTCTTTCCTCACCACATCTCCCCCAAAGTAGTATTTTAGCCATTGGCCATTGACAAGGAATAGCTCAGCCCCATTGCTTATTTCTACCGCCCCATGGGGTAAAACCTTAACTACATCAAAAGGTCCACTCCATCTAGACCTCAACATACCAGGATGTAATTTCAACCTAGAATTGAACAAAAGAACCTTTTGTCCTGGAGTGAAAACTCTATGTAGGATGTGTTGATCATGGATCTTTTTGGTTCATTCTTTGTATATCCTTGATATTTCATATGCATCATGCCTAAGCTCATCTAGTTCATTTAATTCGAACATCATATTTTTTCCTGCTTCATCCAAATTGTAGTTCAATTTTCTCAATGCCCATCTAGGTTTGTGCTCTAACTCTATGGGTAAGTGACAAGATCGCCCATAGACCAACCTAAAAGGAGTGGTTCCTATAGTTATCTTATAGGTTGTCCTACATGACCACAGAGCATCATTAAGAAACATGCTTCAATTAGTCCTATTTGTTGAGATCGTCTTTTGTAAAATTTTCTTGATCTCATTATTTGACACCTCAAATTGCCATTTTATTTGGGGTGGTATGGAGTACCTACCCTATCTTTCACTCCATACTTACTCGAAAGTGCTCTAAATTTCTTATTGGTGAAATGAGATCCTACATCACTAATGATCAATCTGAGCACCCCAAACCTATAGAAAATTTGATCCTTCACAAACCTGCATACAACTTGAGCATCATTGGTGCAGGTTGGAATTGCTTCCACCCACTTAGAGACATAGACAACAACAAGTAATATGTATAAATTAGAATTCAAAGACACAAACGGGTCGATGAAATCAATGCCCCATAAATCAAAGACCTCAATTTCCTAAAAAACATTCAAAGGAATCTCATGTCTTTTCAAAATATTACATGCATGTTGACACGTATCACAATGAAGAACAAAGTTTTATGCGTCCTTAAAAAATGTAGGTCAATAGAAACCACATTCTAAAACCTTGTTCGCAATCCTAGAACTAGCACAATAACCCCCAATAGGTAATGAATGACAATGTTCTAATATGCTCTCTAACTCAAAATCTGGCACACATTTCCTCAAAATTCCATCCCTACATTGCGTGAGAAAAATGGGATCCTCCCAAATATAATACCTCAAAGAGTGGAAGAAATTCTTCTTCTTCTGATAACCCCAATCTTCTGGCAGCTCTCCACACACCAAGTAGTTTACAATATTTGCAAACCATGGATCTTTTCTTTTCATAGCAAAGAGCAGCTCATCTAGGAATTCTTCCACTATATGTATGTCTATGTCCTTTTCATCCACCTTTTCAAGCCTAGACAGGTGACCAGCCACTACATTTTCAGTGTCTTCTTTGTCTTTGATTTCAATATCAAATTCCTACAATAGTAATATCCATCTAATCAACCTAGGTTTTGCATGCTTCTTCTGCAACAACAATTTGATGGCCGCATGATCGGTCCAAATAATAACCTTAGCCCCTATCAAATATTGGTGAAATTTCTCAAAAGAAAAAACAACCACCAATAGTTCTTTTTCCAATGTTGTGTAATTCAATTGGGCATCATTTAGAGTTTTATACACATAATAGATGATTGTGGGAACCTTATCTCTGTGTTGACCTAGAACAACCCCCACTACATAATCTGATGTGTCATACATCAGATCAAAGGGTTAGCTCCAATCTAGAGCCTGGACAACAAGTGAGGAAACCAACTTCTCCTGTAACACCTCAAATGCCTTTAAACATCGCTCGTCAAAATTAAAATCAACGTCCTTTTCTAATAAGTCAGAGAGCGGTTTGGTGATTTTTAATTTTTTTTTGATAAAGCATCGGTAAAATTCGACATGTCTTAAAGATCTCCTCACTCCCTTCATCTATGATGGTGGAGGTAGCTTGGAGATGATTTCTATTTTTATCGTATCAACTTCCATTCCCTTGTTGGACACCTTGTCCCAACACCATCCCCTCACTCACCATCATGTGACATGTTTCCTAGTTCAAAACTAGGTGAGTGTCCTCGCATATTTGCAAAACCTTATAAAGATTGTCAAGGCAATCTTCAAATGATTCACCATACAACAAAAAGTCATCCATGAATACCTTAAGACATCACTCTACCACATAGGAAAAGATGGAGAGCATGCATCATTGAAAGGTAGCTGATGCAATATTTAATGATATGCAAAAGTTCCATAAGGACAAGTGAAGGTAGACTCCTCTTGATCTAGTGGCTTAATAGAAATATGGTTGTATCCTAAATAGCTTTCGAGAAAACAAAAGTGGGAGCGGTTGGCAAGCCACTCAAGTTTTTGATCGATAAAAGGGAGTGGGAAATGATCTTTCAAAGTGGCAACATTCAAACATTTGTAATCCATACATACTCACTACCCAGTCACCAACCTTGTAGAAATCAATTCGTCATTTGAATTAGTTGTGACCATTATACCCTGTTTCTTAGGAACCACCTGGGTTGGACTAAGCTAGGTTGAGTCAGAGATAACATATATCATACCTACAGATACTACCTCCTTCTTTACTACCTCAGTCATGATGGAGTTGAGTCTCCATAGAGGTTACTCGATCAGCTTGGATCCTTCCTATGCCTGATCTTGTGTGGGCAGAGACTAGGTGAGATCCCCTTTATGTCTGACACAAACCATCCAAACATGGCACGGTGATTTTTTAAAACCACATGGAGCTTCTGCTCTTCTTAAATGCTCAATGAAGCTGAGATGATAATCGAAAACTTATCCTCTACTACCAAGAAAGTTTACTTCAAGTTTAGTGGTAGTGGCTTTAGCTCTTGATTCGGGGGACACAACAAAGATGGGACCAAAGGTGGAGGATGTGGTCCTAGATCCTCAAAGTGTCTGGTGTAGTAACATGGTAGTGCCTTGAGAAATAAGACATACTCCTCCAATGAATGAGATTGAATATAGTCATCCATTAGGTTCATAAGACATGCCTCTAATGAAAATTGTGGATATGCTTGCATTAGAGTGGAATCAACTACCTCTTCAACTATTGTTGAGCAATGTTCCTCCTCTTCATCATCAGTGTAAGGCCCCTAAACTTGCTTAATGAGTTGAACAAGCTTAATTATCATAATTGAATTCTTATAACCCTAATATAACCTTTTTATATTATTTTAAATCATAAGAAAAGCTTAAGTTTCAAATTTGGTCCAATTTGGACACTGTTTGAGCAAGTTATGCAATTTTATGCAAATTTTGGATTTTTCTATAATTTACCAAATTGAGAGGTTTTCTTTGCAATTTATCACTTGCATTATGTTCCTGGGATATTATCTCATCATTCTTGAGCTTTTTGATCCATGGGGGCACCTATTTAAAGCTTTCTTTGAAGGTGTTTTCTCCAAGGGTATTTTAGGGTTTACCCCTTCATGGATGAGCTACCTTTAGTAGCTATCAACTAATGAATTATTTGATTGGCTGGGAAATTCAACAAAGGAAAGCTAAGAAGGTCTATACAGATGGTGTGGGATCTGCTTATGTGTGTGCTTGTATATTCTTAATAAATTAAGGCCATGGACACTTAGATAGATACTAGAACTTCAACTTTTTCTTTTTCTTTATCTTAAAGTTTCATATACTTATCCCTAAGCACCAAAATGAGCCATTTTCTCTCCACCACTTCCCTCCTTCTCCCAACCTCATTCTTCCTCTGTGCTTCTATGAATTTTTCTATCCAAGGAAGAAGAAAGTGGGGATCTTCTTGGAAAAAGGATCTAGGGTTGCAATTGACTTCATTTTAGGGTTGAAAAAGCTTCCTTCTAGTGATCTTGACCTAAAAGAGTAAGAATTCCCTTCTTTCCTCCATTTATTTATTTTTTATCCTTCCTACTACATTCCTCCAGGTCGGAACCTTGTTGTTCCATGGTAAAAAATTATCTAAAGCTCTAAAACCCTACCTTTCTTGCTCCTTATGCTTAGGGTTTGCTCATTTGATGAAGAAAGATGTTAGATGGACGAGTTCATAGCTTATGCTTGGATTTTCTACCCTACCTGCTCGATATTTCTTCTGTGTGGGGTTTCATCTTCTCATTAGAGGAAATTTTTATAACTTGCTCCACGTTTATTGCTTACCATAAGCTTGCTAGCTCATGTTCTTGCTTGAAAATGATGATCCATGCACTAAAAAGCTATGCTTGGCTTGGATTTTGATTTTTATAATGTTCCCTATTCTGATTTCAGTTCTAGATGAACCTGTGATCATGTGTACATTATTCCTAAGGTATAATATGACTTGTACCAGGTTGGTTTGATAACCTATGGTGCTAAGCACCTATCAACCAATGGTCAATTTTAGGGTTTTAAGTTGATTTCTTCTATAAACCCATGATCTGATGATGGTACCATTGCAACAACCCTATGGTGTCATCTTCATGACAATGGATGGTGGTAACCAAGGGTTTCAACTAACGTTCACCCCCTTAGGTCATGTTTTGGCCTAATTAGAAGCCTAGTGATTAACAACTAAGTACCATAATGATGCTATCAATCAATGGTGATATTAGTTTGATATTTGATGTTGATTAATGAATATAGTGATGATCTAACAACCTATGGTGACTTAATGGTCACTAATGATGGTGGATCAGGTCTCCAAAAGCTATGGTGAGTTAATTATATAGTTGTATCATCAATTAAGCCTTAGACCAATGGTTTCTTGTCTAACTTGATGCAATGGTCGGACCTATGTTTATTCCTCCAATAAAGTGGAAAGATGGCTAATATAATATGTTGGTCCTAATAATGTGATTTATATGGTTTCCTTTATATGATCAACTTAAGGAGCTTACTTGTTGACAATGGATGGCTTGTTTAAAATGAATAGTTGATTGTGGGTTTTACCGTACTTTCAATGGAACTTTTTGTGTTGTTAATCAAGGGATGTCTGGGATTAGATGGTGACTCTTTATAGAGAACAAATCAAGGACTTCATAGGTGGTTTATCGAAGGTATTTACTTATGTAAACAACCAATGGTCTTACCTTTTAAACATCCAATGTTTCTGGGTGACATTGTGGTATAGTGATATGGGTTGAATGATGATGGAACAAATGGAGGGTTACCCTTAATAAGGTAGTCACACCTATTCATTCATATGAATAGAAGGGATGATAACCATATTGTGTTGATATGTAACCCTAATGAGATATAGATTGTCATACCTAGCTTTAATATAAATAAACGATGGTAATTGGGTATGAATAGTCCTTGAATGATTAATACAATCATGGAGTACTCTCTTATTGTTGTTGAAACCCTAGTATGCTATAACCTGATGGCTACACCTTGACTTATGTGTGGGTTCATAATTGAGAATAGTATGGAATGTGATGGTGATGCTTCACCTTATGCATCCATGATCCAATGGGGATTCCGTGAGTTAGGGTTTGGGTATGAGTGTTGATTAGTAACATTAATATAATTTATCTTGTGAACCTAACTCTAATTCAAATAGACAAAGACGAGTATTCATGTTTAACATTATTATATGATGGAATGGTGGTGGAATAAACTCCTTAATATGATCATAACCTTGATATGTTAATTGGTGGTTATCATAGCCACATGGTTGATACTTTCTTATGCTAAACATGTGCATTATGAATATGATGAGAGTTAATCATATCTAGATTCCTTGCATGTTGATGTAATAAAGGAATGTTCTTAATGTTAATATAACCCTGCTATGATTGTTTATGAATATCTCCTAGCTCATTAATGCAATATTGTGTTGATCTGGTGTATTATATGTTGGGTTTTATGGGAGGCAGAGAAGCAGCGGAAACAAAAACGTTCTCCCAAAACCCAGAACAAAAGGAATCGCGTCAATGTCTATACAATAGGAAAGATGGTTTGTGCATGCATACCTTATCCCGAGGCTTTCTCGACGATAGTACCTCACGCCTTGTGCGATCTTCACCTCTGGTCTTGGAAGGTGTCTGTGCAGCTCCTGGTCACACCAGGACTGAAGACTCCTGGTCTCACCGGGACTGTCGGGATTGATAGTTGTCCTCCGAGCGACAGATGTCTCCCGCCTCTATAGTTGTCCACACGGACTGCCTAGAACTCTGATTTGCTTGTCCCACAAGGAATCAGAAGGAGTTGTACCCTCCTGTCGGTGTACTAGTCGCCAACACACTCTCCTGCCACCAGTCACTTTCTGCAGTTGTCTTTCTCTTGTTGTGCCTCCCTTATCAGGTAGCACTTGCTCGGGCTCTCTCGATTACCAAAACTAGAGAGAACGACAACTTCACAGAGCAACGGGTTGCACTGAGTTGTACTTTGAGAAGCCCCCAATACCCCTATATATAGGAGGGTCATGGGACAGGGTTCTCTATCCCGGGAAATGTGGGACTAAAGTAGGAGTACAAGGGTTTGAGATTTTTCCACAAAAACAACCAACTGCGTTCACTGAACCGATCGTTTCACAACTGAAACAGTTAGTTGGGGATCTGAGCCGGTCGGTTGACACCTCAACCGATCGGTTGGGACCCATGAAACGGTCGGTTCACTTCTGAATCGGTCAGTTTGTGGTCTTGATCAGTTCTCGATTGAATTTTTTTCTTTTATTTTGAATTGGTATCAAATACCAATCCTTGTTCCAATCAAATTCGGCAAGTGAAACGAAAGGAAATTTCTCACCAATCTTACTTTCCCAACTTGCTGGGTTGGACTTGAACCGATCGTTTCAACACTTGAACCTATCGCTTCACCCTGTCCATGAGCCGATCGACTCACCAGTTGAGCCGATCGGTTCACCAAGCTCAGTTGATCGGTTCATCACATGAGCCGATCGGTTGGGAGTGCAGATTGTGCAGAATCAGTCAATCGCAGTTTCAATCAATTCGATACTCTAATCAATCAATCCAACACCTTGAACACTATCATATTGAGCTATCAATTGATTGAGTGTTTTATTTAACTACTAAACTCATTTACTAATCAATCTAAACATGTTTGTGGACAAACTCCTATTCCAGGTTAAATCCTATGTGTGTGACCCTGCAGGTCCATTTCACGTTGGTAGTGAAAGTCCATAACACTTATGACTTCACAAGCAAAGAGCGGTGCCTAGTCACACATCAGTGCTACCCAAGTGAAATAGAAAGTTGGAGAAAAACTTTCAATCCTACCATCCGTGAATGGTGTTACAGTGAATGTATAATTCCTTTGTCACTGATATCCTGAATGAACTCGAGGCATGGAACAATCATCATGTCAATGTTCATTCATTTCCTTGATCTCAGAGAAGACTGGGTGAGATGTGTGTGACATCAATATCACATATTGATTCACACGTGCATGCGCATGCCTTTCTCAATCCTACTCATCAAGTGGCCAAGGACATCAAACTCCCTTAGGAGGGACAAATCCCATATCTATCACTCACCCCTCAAAAGCCCCATGTGTCAAAGCCACCCAATCATCACCTTTATAACAACCCATGTTTTAGGACTGCATTTGATGATGTCAAAGTGTACCCAACGACATGTGTTGAGTGTAGTGATTTTAGGTCTAAGAATCACACTCACCACCATCACTGTGAGAGCTGACTGTGATTACCAAGTCATGGTTCCATGTGTCACTCTCACGGTGGGTCTGTCCGGTACCTTGTTCTCTAACAAGTACATATGTGGTTGGTTTGATATCACTATATCATGACTAATAAGATTTTGTCATCAACCAACACACAATCTAGTCTTTAGTGTTATTGATGTCTATGGTTATTTCCACAATAACAATCGACTAGGGACCAAACAAGAATGTATACTCTTGACATCTGCATGATCTCATCATTTAGGTCCTTAACCTAAAAGCATACGTCATTGAGTAAAATCATTCTTTAGACATCTATCATGTTACACTATCATCTCAGAAATAGTTCAAAGATATAGATCGGAAATTTCCTTTATTATTATTCAAATCATTTACAAAGTATCCCATTACAATCATCATATGACTTGCTCTATGGGCATACATACCAACAGACTCCCACTTGCACTTAGAGCCAGTCACCAAGGAACCTCAGTCCTTGTGACCTAGCATGATCATCGTACTTCTGCTGAGAAAGGGCCTTAGTCAGTGGATCAACTATGTTGTCTTCAGTTGGTACTTTGCAAATCTTCACATCTCCTCACTGTACGATCTCTCGTATGAGATGGAAGCGTCACAGTATGTTCTTGGACTGCTGATGTGATATGGGTTCCTTAGCTTGTGCAATAGCTCCATTATTGTCACAATAAAGCTCAATTGCATCACAGCTACTGGGAACTACACCAAGTTCGGAAATGAAATTCCTAATCCAAACAACCTCCTTTGTTGCATGTGAAGCAGCAATATACTCGGCATCTATAGTAGAATCGACAACTATTTCTTACTTGGAACTCTTCCAGCTCACAGCTCCATTATTAAGGCAAAATACAAATCCTGACTGCGATATGTAATCATCTTTATCGGTTTGGAAGCTTGCATCGATGTAACCATTTACAACCAGCTCTTCCTCACCGCCGTAAACAAGAAACTCATCCTTAGTCCTTCGCAAGTACTTGAGGATGTTCTTTACGACTATCCAGTGAGCATCCCCGGGATCTAACTGGTACCTTCTTGTCATGCTTAGAGCATGCGAGACATCTGGGCGTGTGCACAACATAGCGTACATGATGGATCTGATGGCTGATGCATATGGGATCCCATTCATACACTCCCTCTCTTCCCAATATTGGGGACATTGAGCTCTAGAGACGGTGACTCCATGTAGCATGGGGATGTTGCCTCTCTTTGAGTTGTCCATGCTGAACCGCTTTAGCACTTTGTCAATGTACGTGCTCTGACTTAGTCCGAGAAGCTTTCTAGATCTATCTCTATAGATCTTAATTCCTAGAATGTAGGATGCTTCTCCTAAATCCTTCATTGAGAAAGTATTCCCAAGCGAAGTCTTTACCTTCTCTAAGGCTAAGACATCATTCCCCATCAAAAGTATGTCATCCACATACAATATGAGGAATGTGGTCGAGATCCCACTAACCTTCTTGTACACACAAGGTTCATCTTCATTTTGAATAAAGCCAAACACTTTGACTTCCTCATCAAATCGAAGATTCCAACTCTGAGATGCTTGCTTCAATCCATAGATTGACCTTTGCAGCTTACAAACTTTATTGGCATTCTTTGGATCTACAAAACCTTCAGGTTGTGTCATGTACACATCCTCATTTATATTCCCGTTAAGGAATGCGATTTTAACATCCATCTGCCAAATCTCATTGTCATAATAAGCTGCAATAGCAAACATGATCATGATGGACTTAATCATGGCAACTGGAGAAAAGGTTTTGTCATAGTCAACACCTTGAACTTGTCAAAATCCCTTCACAACCAATCGGCCTTTATAAGTTTGCACATTTCCATCCATGTCGGTCTTTTTCTTGAAGACCCACTTGCACCCTATGGGTTTTACCCCTTTGGGTGGTTCCACCAAAGTCCATACTTTGTTGGAATACATGGATTCCATCTCAGATCTCATGGCTTCAAGCCATTTCTCAGAATCTGGTCCTTCCATAGCCTCTACGTAGGTAGTTGGATCATCATCTATGATCAACTCACCACCTTCCTGAGTCATAAGGTATCCAAACCTCTCAGGTTCAAGGCAGGTCCTACTAGATCTACGAGGTCCTTGTGTTACCTGAGGAGACTGAGATTCCACAACACCTTGTGAATCTCCATTTTCCTCTTGTACATCAACCGGTTCTATGTTTTCTTATTGGGCTTGAACTTCTTCAAGCTCTATTTTCCTCCCACTGCTTCCTTTAGAAATAAATTCCTTTTCTAGGAACACAGCTGTCCTGACAATAAGCACTTTGTTGTCGGTAGGGTGGTATAGATAATATCCCCTCGTTTCCTTGGGATATCCAACAAAATAACACTTATCAGACTTGGGTCCAAGCTTATCAGGAAACATTTTCCTGACATAAGCCTCACAACCCCAAATCTTTAGAAAAGACAAATTGGGACACTTCCCAGTCCATATCTCATATGGTGTCTTTTGAACCAATTTAGATGGTACTCAGTTAAGTGTAAATGCGGTGGTTTCAAGAGCATGACCCCAGAAAGAAATCAGAAGATCAGCAAAACTCATCATCGATCGCACCATATCTAACAATGTGTGATTCCTTCTTTCAGACACACCGTTATGTTGTGGTGTTCCAGGCAGAGTCCATTGTGATACAATACCACGGGCTCGCAGAATGTTCTCAAACTCCTGGCTTAAGTATTCTCCACATCGATCAAATCGAAGTGCTTTAATACTTTTACCAAGTTGGTTATGTACTTCATTCATGAAATCCTTGAACCTTTCAAGGGTTTCTGACTTATGCTTCATCAGGTACACATAGCCATACCTACTGAAATCATCAGTGAAGGTAATGAAGTACTGATACCCATTTCTGGCATTAGTTCTAAAAGGCCCACATACATCAGTATGTATGAGTCCTAATAGATCACTAGCTCTCTCACCTTTACCTAAAAAGGGAGTCTTGGTCATCTTGCCCAACAAACAAGATTCACATATGTCTATTGATTCATAATCCAAAGAGTCTATATAACCATCTCTATGGAGTCTAGAAATGTGCTTCTCATTTATGTGCCCTAGACGACAATACCAAATATACGTTTCATTTGATTTGTTGAGTTTTTTCCTTTTGGTGTTTACGTTGTATACAGTTGTCTCCAGATCTATCAAGTATAGACCATAAGACATTGGGGCACTTCCATAAAATATCCCATCTTTAGAAATGGAACAATGTCCATTCTTAATAAGAAATTCAAATCCATCCTTGTCCAAACAAGAGACAGAAATGATATTCCTATTTATGGCAGGTACATAATAGTAGTTCTTCAACTCTATTATTAGCCCACTTGGTAGAGTTAACTCATAGGTTCCTATGGCATTGGAGGCAACTCTTGCCCCATTGGCAACATGTAGTTCAACCTCGCCTTTCCCCAAAGGCCTACTTCTCTTAAAATCTTTCACATTTGAACAAATGTGAGATCCGCATCTGGTATCAAGTACCCATGATGAAGAAGTAGTAAATTAATTTCTATCACATATACACTAGAAGTAGAGATCTCTATCTCTGACTTCTTCTTCCATCGTTCCTTCCATCCTCTCCATGTAGAAGAAATTGGTTTGGCGAGAGAACCCTTCTCTCCCTTACCTATCGTTCCATTGATCTCTATCAATGAACTTTCTTTCTTCTTCACCAACACTTTAAGCATACATAGAGTGGATTCAAAGGCTCCTGGTATATCTAGATTGTGCAGAACACTTCTCACAGTCCTCAACCAGTTATGGAATTTATTTTCAATTAATTTGCCCATTTTAAAAGATGATCCCTTTGCCATTCTACAAGAGAAATTTGCATTTTGTCAAAACTCCTTTTTGATTTGATTTGAATAAAATTTGACGATAGTTAATTAGGCCTTTAATTAATTACCGCTCCCACTATTTTGACTCAAATTGATAGCCCTCACCATCAATTCGGAAGATTGCAGCACACAATCTTCTAGTGGGTCAAGATCCTGAAATCCTCTGAGCCATGGACCAGCTTGGGCTGTCACCCAAAACTTAGATCTTCCAGGTAGGCAACTCTTGCCAATTGCATCATATGCAACTCTTGAAAGATGTCATATGCAACTCCTTGCCATGATTATCTCCATTCCTCAAGGTGCTAGATCCTATCTAGGTCACCTTGTTAAGTCTGACCCAAAGCCAACACAATGAACATGCACCCTGCTTGGGCAGACCCACACATTCATCCTTCACGCTTCCACAAGATAGACAGTGCACCACGCTTGGGCGTGCCCACACTTGGTCGATCAAGCTTATCATGTGTGTCACATTTGGAAGGCATCTAAAACTTTAATATTTAATGAGGGATTTGGTTTTTATATACATATACATATCCAATCACCACAATATATAGTATGTATCATATACATGCTATATCCCACAGAAAACATGCAAAATGATAAAAGTAATGATTATGGCCATCCTATTTTGATTCCTCGAGCCAAGAGGAATCACGGTCATCTAGGTCTACATCACATGCAACCTGTACAAGATGAAATTTGTGCCTGCCTTTTTGGGTTTGATCAGCTCATCTCCATGACTGATCGACTCGCCATCAAGTTGGTTGTTCGGGTGCCACCAGCCGATCGACTGGCACCTCCAGCCGATCGGTTCACCGATCTTCGTGCATCTCCTCAGGTCACCACCCACTCGTCTCGCTCCTTGAACCAGTCGCCTGGAACACCAACCGATCGGTTCACACCTTGAACCGATTGTCTCATTCATCGTCAGGTCATCCGCCGTTCTGTGACATAACAGGAAATAAAATCTATCCTATTTACAATTGAATTGTGAAACCCCGAGTTACATTCAGGGGGAGCAAAGGTAGGAAATAAGTCTCAAATTATTTCGAGTTACATCAGGAATAGGAGAAAGGGAATCGATGCGCATACCGAGATGCAAGCAACCACATACAACCACACACAGATATAGGGTTTATAGGCCATAACCATGCTACACATCCACCACAAAACTTGTTTAAGGGAGATGCGTATCGAGTGCATTAATATTACATATCATATATGTATATATCGTATTTGTGGATTGGACATGCATAAAGCCAATTTTATTCGCATCATATGCAATAAATAAAGGATACAAATCATGGTTTCAATCAATTCGATACTTTAATCAATCAGTCCAACACCTTGAACACTATGATACTGAGCTATCAATTGATTGAGTGTTTGATTGAACTACTAAACTCCTTTAGTAATCAATCTAAACATGTTTGTGGACAAATTCCTATTCCAAGTTAAATCCTATGTGTGTGACCCTGCAGGTCCATTTCACATTGGCAGTGAAAGTCCATAACACTTATGACTTCACAAGCAAAGATCGGTGCCTAGTCACACATCAGTGCTACCCAAGTGAAATAGAAAGTTGGAGAACAAATTTCAATCCTACAATCCGTGAATGGTGTTATAGTGAATGTATAATTCCTTTGTCACTGATATCTTGAATGAACTCGAGGCATGGAACAATCATCCTGTCAATGTTCATTCATTTCCTTAATCTCAGAGTAGACTGGGTGAGATGTGTGTGACATCAATATCACATATTGATTCACACATGCATGTGCATGCCTTTCTCAATCCTACTCATCAAGTGGCCAAGGACATCAAACTCCCTTAGGAGGGACAAATCCCATATCTATCACTCACCCCTCAAAAGCCCCATGTGTCAAAGCCACCCAATCATCACCTTTATAACAACCCATGTTTCAAGACTGCGTTTGATGATGTCAAAGTGTACCCAATGACATGTGTTGAGTGTAGTGATTTCAAGTCTAAGAATCACACTCACCACCATCACTGTGAGAGCTGAGTGTGATTACCAAGTCATGGTTACATGTGTCACTCTCACAGTGGGTCTGTCCGGTACCTTGTTCTCTAACAAGTACCTATGTGCTTGGTTTAATATCACTATATCATGACTAATGAGATTCTATCATCAACCAGCACACAATCTAGTCTTTAGTGTTATTGATGTCTATGGTTATTTCCACAATAACAACCGACTAGGGACCAAACAAGAATGTATACTCTTGACATCCGCATGATCTCATCGTTTAGGTCCTTAACTTAAAAGCATACGTCATTGAGTAAAATCATTCTTTATACATATATCATGTTACACTATCATCTCAGAAATAGTTTAAACATATAGATCGGAAATTGCCTTTATTATTATTCAAATCATTTACAAAGTATCCCATTACATTCATCATATGACTTGCTCTATGGGCATACATACCAACATTATATGTGAGCCTTGTTATAAGGCATGCAAAGATAATGATGACCTTATAGGGAATAGTATGATGGTCTTAATGACCTTTGGGAATGGTTGATCCCTAAATGAGGTGTAATCCTCTTATGTTGATAAGGGTTGATACCCAATGATATTGTGAATAGGATTTATATCTTGTGATATTATGATGACTAGTGTGGTCTCAAGAATGGCAAGTGAATAGTACCATGTGATGATGAGATGAGAAATTATGTTTCACATGTTTTATATATATTCAAAGTTTTGATATTTATATGATTGCTAGAAGTGAATTAGGGTTTGTATGTCCACTTGTTTGATGCATCTTAATTCACCCAATTGGCAGAACTAATCAAGTGCAACTCTAATCATGTAGTGCCCTGTGTCGTAGAGCCATCTTTAGTATCAGAACTTGCTAGATGGTAAAATGAGTATTCCTAAGGGAAACTCAGAGTGCATACTATTAATTGTGTGGGGATGGTAGGTTGAGGATATATCCTTGTCATCCACTATGCAGATTGTGGAGATTTTCTATGGTCATGCCTCATATATCTGATGTGATTGAGAACGACTATGGTCGTGTCTTAGTAATTATAACTTGATGTGATTAGAGGATAACTGTGGTTGTACCTCAGTGATTGGGCTTGAATACCCTAGTTTCTAGTGTCGTGACCTGTACCAAGGGTGGACTAGTGGTTACCATCTTGACTATATGTCACTGTGGTGGTATCTTTGACTGATATGTCACCACCTTTTTACTCGTACTAACTGAGGGGAAGAGATCTTAGGATACCGACACTCCTAGATCTTGTCCGGAACCGAATAGCCCTTCACAGGAGTCAGTTGGACTTTGAGTGGTACGATTCAAATTCCCCAGGGCATAATAAAAGATGTAATATATTCGTGTAGCATATTTATTTAGGTTTATACACAACATTTCACATTGGATGATAATCCTTTTTTATTATCTTTACTTAAAGATGATGCTTAGTGCAATTAAGAGATAGTAGATATACTTATGTTGTGGATATGCTTAAGATTGTAGATGCGTACATACAGTAGCCATGATTATGTTGATAACTATACTACTACTACTGATTATAATCATGATGCTAGCTATCCCAAGTTGTTAGTTATGTTTAGCATGCTAGCCATGCCTTTGTAACTAGAGATGCATATATTTCTAATCATGCTTATCCAGATAGTTGTGCTTATGTTGTTATCTCTTCTTATGATGTTGATATGTTCAACTAATTAGACATGCTCATGTTGTTAGCTATGCTATGTTACTAGAATTACTCATGATGCTAGATATGCATATGGTATTGAATTGCTTATATTGTCAACAAGGTAAAGGATGATAGTCTAGCTAATGATGATAGTTATTATTTGTTCCTTTATGTATTTTTTTAATCATCAAGACTGTTGATCTTATTTGTTATATCTGATTAAATTTCTTAACTATTTAATTACTTAAAAATATTGTAATCAACAAACGTTGTTGGAGGTTATATCTCTTGCTGGGAATGGGTCTCACCCTTGTGGTTCGCCACATTTTTTTAGGTAATCGATAGTGACAAAAACAAACTTGTGGCAGAAAATAGGAGCTATAGTAATGAATCTTTGAGAAAGTTGATTAGATGTTTAGTGTGTCCTAGAGTCATCCATGTACTCTCAGGTCTGGGTAGGAAAAGTTTGTATATGGTGTTTCAAACAAATCAAACTTTTGTTAGCATGTTAATGCTTGTTTGTGTGGAATATTTGAATATTGTTCTCATGTGTATATATGTTGTGTCTAAGGAGATAGAACAATTTGTATCAAATTCTTGACATAGTATGGATAAAAGAAAGATGTTAGGATCTTATTCAAACATTTCTGAGCGGGTGCTGACGTTGAAATCAGTTTGCCAAAATAGAAGAAATAACTTGCTCCTTCAGAACTACCACCTTAGAATCCTCTATCGTCCTCTTCTTGTTGACCAAGTCCTTTAGAAATTTTCTGTAGAAAGGAATCTGCTCAATTGCATCGATGATTGGAATGTTAAGATGAAGCTTCCTAAAGCTATCTAGGAACTTATGAAATTGCTTGTCAACCTTATAAGCTTTCAAGCTGTTTGGGAGAAGCACTGGCTTCACCACCTTCCTCTGGTGAGGTAGGACATTGGCCTCCTTGGCTCCTTAGGTTCATCAGTTTTAGGATAAAATATTTTGTCCTTTACAGTAGTATCTGGCTCTACAGAATCAACTGCAATAGTAATCACCAGTGAGCCTTTATCATCTTCTTTGTCGTGTGACTCTAGAACTATTTTCTATTCATTGAACAACTTCTTCCCACTACGTAACAACGCGACCTTCACCTGTTGTTTGTCAGCTAGTATGTTTGTATTTCCTAGAAATCCTTGTTGTATCAATTTCTTCAAGGAAGCGAACTCTACCTTAATATGAGAAATTTGAGTCTCAATGTTGTGAATTTGTGCTCCTTGATTCTATAGTTCCCTCTAGGTCTGGCCGATGAGTGCTTCATTCTAGCTGACTAGCTTACCAAGCATGTCCTCTATGCGGTCAAATTTACTTGGGCCCCTTTCATGTTGCTATGGATTTGCTTGATGTTGTGCTTGTGATGGATCCTGTTGGAAATTATTGGGGTCCCTCCAAGAGAACTTGGGGTCTTTTCTCTATGAGTAGTCATTGCCCATGTAGTTTTGTTTTTGTGCAAGCTTACACTCCTCTTCTTCTCCTTCAGAAGAGTTTCCATCCTTTTGACATAGCTTCTTAGTTATGAGGTCAAGTTTCTCATTTAGTGCATTGATGATCTTTGATTCTCCAACACTTTTAAGGGTTGTTGGATGCTCTCTTTCTTCTCTCAAAGACTGATTCTTGGTCATGTTCTTCATAATCTCATGGAAAATAGATGGCTTATTATTTAGAAAAATCTTGAGCAGACACGATCAAGCGTAGTTCTTTCTCCCTTGTGTATCTCATAGTAAAACGTCTTTTTCTGGCCATACAAATCGGTCCCATGATGTGGGACCTTTTTCAACATGTTTTGGTACCTCTCCCATGCTTTAGAGTAGGATTATTCTACCTTATTGTAACATCCCTGACCTAGTTTATGCTTTAACCCTGGGTGTTTTGTCTAATAATGTTGATTAGATGCTTGCTCCTATTTCTTGAAAAGTAATTAAAGCTCAAGAGGAACTTATATTTCAATTTTAGCCCTTTTTAAATAATGTTGAAATATTGCTTTGTTTCTTCTGGACTAAAGTGCAAATTACCCAATTTGAGAGGTTAACTTGCAAATTGTGCATGGTAAAATGTTTCTCAGATGTTGAAGCATCACAATAATTGAGAATGATGTAGTGGTATGGTTTTCACAAGCTTGAGAACTAAGATAGAGCTTGTTGAGCAATCCTTATGCATTAAAACCTAGTTTTGGTGTAATGTACAATTTACCCAAAACCTAGGGTTCAATATGCAAATAACCACTTCTAGAGGGTCCCCCATGCTTCTTGGCATCATGTAGAGCAAAGAAAATGAGAGGGGCACCTCATTTGAATTATTTTGGAGGAGAGAGAATCTTGATATCAAAATAATCAAGATTTAAGCATAAATGGAACTTTAATTCAATTTAATGCAAAAAGAAATATATTAATTAAGGATCCCTTCAACCAAAAGTTGAGGGATGAATTTGCAAAGTGTTGTACAAGCTTGTGCCTTGCAAATGCACGAAAATATCTTGTTTGAGTGGAAGGCCCACTAATATTAAGTTAATAAAAAGTAATATCCACTAAAATGGAATATTAGTATAATATGATTAAGGTGCTTAATTTCTTTTCCTTTAATTCTTGGATAATGATGAGGTTTTGCAAGAGGAATAAGATAGATTCGTGGACAAGGAATTGAGGGGGGGGAATGTGGAAATAATTTTGGAAATTAAAGGAATTAATTCCATTTTCTCTTTCCTTGAATTTCCTTATACATATCTCATTTCCTACCCACAAAAGGATCTTTTTCGGAATTCCTTTTCTCTTCTTGATTTGTCCAACCTCAAGAGAGATTAGGAGAAGGTCAAGGATGACACACTAACCTATTGCTAAGTTCTTGACCTTCTTTCACCTTGGTTTCATGGTGAGAACTGAAAATCAATGCTTGATTTCTTGTTTTCTCCATCCAATCTTAAACTCTAGCCAACTATTTCATCCAAAAGCTTGAGAACAGACCTTGGGCAGTTGTCAAAGCTTCATCAACCATTGGAGTCGTGGATCTTGGAGCTTGGAATCAGATTAGAAGGCGGGTTATATAACTTCAACCCTTAAACATTGATATTGCATTCAATTCTCCATGATTTGTTGCTCATTTTGTTCTATTTTGAACTTCCTTTGATTCATTGCTGCAATTTCCATGAAAATGGAAGTAGTTCTTGGATGAACGAAGGAAGATGATGATGACATCATCTTGTACACTTTTCCCAAGAAAATCCTTTTTCAAATGGTTTCAATAAAAGTGTTCAATCGATTTGCACAAGACCGTTTGACCTTAAACAGTTTCATCAAAACCGTTTGGAAGTAAACGGTTTCATCAAACCATTTGAAGCTAAACGGTCTCAAACCGTTTGGGAGAGTTGACCAGGGTTGACCGTTTGGATAAATGGATGCTAATATTGATGGTTAATGACCCATCAAATTTGATTGATTAATTCCAAAGGGTTCATCAATTGAAGGTTAATCAAGTAGCAAACCCTAATCGGGTTAAGTGTTGAAATTCAATTTGGTTAACTTAGATTTTTGGGTGATTGATCCCAAACGGTCTCACCCAAAAAGTCTAAAGACCATTTGGAGGTCAACCAAGACGGTTTGGAGGTCTAAGGCTGAGTATGGTTGAGTATTTGAATAACCAAAGATAGTGAATTGGAGTACAACTAATAGTTCAATTGATGATCAATCCAATGACCTAAACCCTAATTGGATCCCACTAATTTTCATGTTGAAATGGGAAAATAGTCTCAAGACTGTTTGGAGGTCATCCAAATGACCTCAACACCTTTTGAGGTCAGGTCATGTCCAATTTGGATGGTGGTCCAATGATTTCAAAGTAATTAGTTTCACAATGATCAACATTGAAGGTTCATTGATTTCAAACCCTAATCCAATTGGATTCAAAACCCTATTTGATGATTAATTGGAAGTTAAATCAATTGAAGGATAATTATTAAGCTCACTTGAAGTATGATGCTTAGGCTCAATTGATGAGTGGTTACATGAATTCAATCGATGAGGGAATCAACCTTGAAAACCCTAAATCAATATAAGTGGTTGAGACCATTTTAGATCCAATCGATTTTGAGGAGGTTTGGACCGAACGGTCTCAAGACCGTTTGGGACCAAACGATCCCAAACCGTTTGAGGCCCAATCGATTTCATGAATGTGTTGGTCAAACAGTTTTGAGCATACAATTCCTAAACGGTTTCAAACAGTGAAACCTAGACCGTTTGGAGGTCTAAACGGTCTTAGACCGTTTCAAGGCCATTCAAGCAAAACCGTTTGAGATCTGGTTGGTCAAGACAGTTTGGGGTCTAAGTGACTAAGACCGTTTGGAAGTAACTAACCAAAACCATATGGACACTCAAAGTGATTAAAGATCAATCGTTTAATTGATCTATTCATGATGTAAATCAAGGGTGATTATAGTAATGGTACCCTTAATGAGGTAGGGTGATTAGTACCCTTTGATTAATTAATCTTTAATTATTATGAAAGCAATGACATAATACATTGTGTCAACCTTCATTCAAGTTGAATTGACCTAATCTAATCAAATATGAAATAAGTATCATCTTATAAAACATGAGAAAGAGAGGACTTCCTACATGGATGATAACCATGTAGTGGTTAAGTTTCAACACTTTTAACATGTATGAATGTGTAATTAGGGTATGATCCATGATAAGAGATCATGAAACCCTAATTAAGAAAGTTAATAAACCTTAACTCTAATTGAGGGAAATGATAGGTGAAACCCTAATCCATAGTCATGGAATAATCCTAATTTAGGGTAAGGACATGAGAAACCCTAATTTAGAGTATTTTGATGATCAACCCTATTTGGGGTGAATAGTAAACCCTAATTGTGGGTTATTGAATATAAACCCTAATCTAGGGTGATGTGATGTGAATAGTAAACCCAAATTCTGGGTTATATTATATAACATGAAACTCTGATCTTGGACAATGAAATGAAGAATCATTGGTCCTAACTTAGCAAAAGGGATGAGTAACCCTGATTGAAATAAAAAGGGAAACCCTAACCCTAGTAAGGGAATAGAAGTGTTACCCTTTAATAGTGATGCTATAATTGTTTTTGTATAGTGCTGATATAAAATGGATGTAACTATTATCATTTGTACTAATCATGCATGTTCTATGAGATGATGAACATAGCCAGGTATGAGCTATGATGTTTTTATTTATTGAAACTGTCTTATGGACCTTGTGAGCCATAATATGATGTGTTGCCTAGTGAGGGGTAACAAGAGAGATTAATGGGCTTTAAGAGCCATGTGAAATACATGCATTGCAATTATCATGCTTACATTGGTCAGATGACCTGAGGGCATTAAGTTACATGTTAAAGTGTTAACAAGTGTTTTGATGATCTAAGGGTTTGTACACCCATATTCTTGAATCAAGATGATGAGATGATAAGGGACTGAGATCCCAATGTTAATAAAGCTGTAAAAAGAACTTGATAGAAATAGTACTCATTCTTTATAGCATTTATTATAAGGGTTTATGTTTGAAAACATGTTTGATGCTAAAATAATATTGTAATGTACTTAAATAATCAAGTGAAATGATATCATGTAGAGCCCTGACCATAGATCCATCATCGTCAGCAGTTTGTGATGGTGAAATAGGTTTTCCTATGGGAACTCCTGGAGGGAATACTTTTGAGTATGTGGGGGTTATGGGTGTGAATATCCTTATGCCCTAATGAAGGAATTGATGTGAGATAAACATTAGATCTCTCAATCCTTCATTATATATATGCCGGGATGGATGTATCACTAATCTCCCAATGATGTTAATGCTGGATCGATGTGAGATAAATATAATATCTCTCGATTGCGAAGAGAGTACAACATGCCACTGTAACTCTAATAGTGAAGTTGCCAGTATACCCTGGAAAGCTATTTGGCAGCGATACAAGATGTCCTGCATTTGGTCCTCACACTGACTGAGGAAGATGAGGTCATGGGAATCCGGCTCTTCTATTGACCTATGTATGGTACCGATTTTGATTTTGCAATGGTCGGTTGGAATATGAGTGGTATACCTCATCTCCTCAGGGCATACGTATGATTATAAAATGTAATCAGCTGTGCAGCATATTTTCTTAGGATTGAAATACAAGAATCATTGGTCGATGTTACGTTGCATAGTATGTTCTAATGGACAAATGCTAATTATGCTCTTAAATTCCTTATTGGATAAGTAATATGATGTTTCATCAATTTATAAGTAAAATGCTTTGAGAAAAGAATAATGCTCTAACCTATTTATACATTGATTTAACTGTTGTTGAATGCTTATGATTCTTCTGCTCAGTTTTATACCATTAATTGCAATAATAATGTTTCTGGAGGACAGTTATATCTCTCACCGGGACAATTTTCAATTGTCTCACCTTGTGGGATCCAACTTTTTAGGTAGATGCAGAAGAGGAAGTAGAAACCCTACAGCAATGGAAGAACAGCAGCAGCAACAACAACAAGGACAATAGTGAATTCTCAGGTGGAGACATTGGTTGTCATGTCCTGTATATAGAGAGTCATATGTGTCGTCTCTATAGTCTCAGGTCCTAGGAGTCAGTAGTTAGTTTTATATTGATCTGATATTTTGGCTTGATGCCTCGAGATTTTCATACTGCTTATGTATAGTTTAACATGGTAGTTGATGTTTGTAACTCTCGAGAAGAAAGGGGACAAAAGATGTACTGGTAAACCAGCATGCATTTGAAATACTTGGTTCCTTTATGAAAGATTTTTTCCGTTTATGGATCTCCTTGTAAAAAGTTTTAATTTTTAGTGATTTTCAGTAATTCTGCTGCTAACGACTGCTTTCGCTTAAATCTTAATCGATGTTTGGCAACAGACGTCGCAATTTAGTGGTATCAGAGCTCTAGGTTCACTGAGTCTATAGAGACATAGGATTAAGGTTGTTGAGTCTATTCTAGTATCTTCTAGTTTATATGATAGTTTCTTCTGCTCATATAGGATGAGAAGAAGAGCTAAAGATGTCTGGATCACACAATGAACATGCTGTCGAGAGAAGCGTTGCTACACCAGGAGGAGGTGCAAGGGACCAAGATAGGGAGGAACCTGTACCTGACCAACCCCAGTTCAATTAAGTTGATATGGGGAACCCAGCCTTTCAAGCCATGTTTAGGCAGTTTATGGTGGTCATGACTTATATGACATATAGGATGCCATTACTTGCACTTAGGGCACCTACCCACTATGAAGGACAGGGAGTCGGCAAGACATTTGAACGACTTCGCTGCGTCGGAGCCACAGAATATGCTGGAACAGCTGACCCAGTAGATGCAGACATGTGGTTGACTGAACTAGAGAAGGCCTTTAGAATCATTAACATCCCAGAAATAGAGAAGGTTAGACACGCAGTGTACCTTCTCAAGGGGAGTGCTGGTCATTGGTGGACCATAGAGGAGGGAAAGAGGCCAGGTGTGGAGATCAAACGGAAAGTATTTCGACAAGAATTCGTCAATAGATACTTTCCTAAGACATTCCTAGATGAGAAGATATCTCAGTTTGAGAGATTAAGGCAAGGATCAATGAATATTAGAGAGTATGAGGCTACGTTCATGGAGCTTTTGCGGTTCTGTCTGCATATGGCAGCTACAGATGAAGAAAGGATTTGGCGTTTTGAGAAAGGGTTGAATGCCGATTTGACCACTCATGTGTCTGCTCTGGAGAACAGGGAGAGGTTTGCGAGTTTTGTGGAGTCTGTTAGACGGATAGAGAGGTTTGTGACTGAGAAGCGGTAGACTAAGAATAAGAAAGTGTACCCCCAGTTTCAAGGACCCTTGTCCAAAATTTTTAAGAAATTGAGGTTTTCTGCACCAATAGCGCCACCAAGGTTCAATACCCAGACGCAATGGACGTCGAATATGGGTAGAGGTCGTAGTTTACCACCAGAACGAGCCCACAGCTGAGCATCTGTGTCGGTAATAGGACCATCTAGACCACAGCCAGGGAACAAAGGTTGTTTCATATGTGGAAAGATGGGGCATCTGATGAAGGATTGTCGAGCCAGAGAAGCAAGTGTGACTCAACCTCAGAGGCAGAGTCAGCAAGGTTCTCAAAGGCAACAGTTTCCAAGTGGTGCTAGAGGATGTGGACAAGCGTCCCAAGCTGGATCGTCAGCACCCAGTAATCGAGCACCGAATCAACCACAGGTGACGACAAGATTCTATGTGATGAATCAGCCTGATGCAGTAGTCAACCCTCGGGTTGTGACAGGTCAGATGGAACTATTTTATTCTGATATGTCTGTATCCTGCGTCGTATCTATTTTAATTGATCTGGGTGCTACGCATTCCTTTATCACTCAAAGAGTGATTCTTGACTGCTATATGACAGTTTGTCATAGGGCAAAAAGTTTGAAGTTAGAAACTCCTTTGATGGGATCTACTGTGTTGCAGGAGGCGTGTTCTCCCTGCACTCTTATATTTTCTAAACATCACATTCAAGTGGATCTTATATCCCTTGAGATGCACGGGTTTGATATAATTCTTGGAATGGACACCCTAGAAAGGTACAAGATTGTCTTGGATTGTGAGTCCAAGCAAGCTGTGTTCACAGATGATAGTGACACATGGATCTTTCACGGAGATAGAAAGATCCTTCCAACCTGTCTTGTGTCTGCTCTGGTAGCTGAGAAGTTGATGAGGCAAGGATGTTTTGCATTCTTGGCACATGTGGTGGATACCACTATGGAGAGCCCTCAACCTTCTGAAGTTCCTATAGTCAGGGAATTTGAAGATGTATTTCCTAAAGAACTTCGAGGTGTACCTCTTCCCGGAGAGATTGATTTTGAGATTAATCTAATCTCAGGCACACAATAAATAGCACAAACACCATACATGATGGCACCTGCTGAAATGGAAGAACTCAAGAAACAACTCCGGGAATTGCTTGAGAAAGGCTTTATTTGACCGAGTACTTCACCATGGGGTGCTCCGGTTCTTTTTGTTAAGAAGAAGGACGGATCGATGCGATTATGCATTGATTATAGACAGTTAAATAAAGTAACTATAAAGAATAAGTATCCTCTGCCAAGGATTGATAACTTGTTTGATCAGTTGTGTGGTGCAACTGTCTTTTCCAAAATAGATCTGAGGTCGGGATATCATCAGCTGCGTATTAAGGAAGGTGACATACCTAAGTCTACCTTCAGGACAAGGTATGGTCACTATGAGTTCACAGTTATGTCATTTGGACTAACTAATGCACCAGCTGCATTCATGAAGCTCATGAATAGAATCTTTTGACCTTTTCTTGATCAGTGTGTAGTCATCTTTATAGATGACATCTTGATCTACAATAGAGATGCTCAACAGCATGAGAAACACCTCTGTCAGGCTCTAACTTTGCTAAGAGAGCATAAGTTGTATGCTAAGTTTAGCAAATGCGAGTTCTGGTTATCAGAAGTTTCTTTTCTAGGACATGTAATATCTGATTCAGGTATTTGTGTTGATCCTAAGAAGGTAGAATCTATCCTGCAATGGGAACAGCCAAAGACACCCATGAAAATTCTTAGTTTCCTAGGGTTGACAGGCTATTACAGGAGGTTCATTAAGAACATCAGCTCTATTGCTTTACCCCTAACCAAGTTGACCAGGAAGGAGATTCCTTTTGTCTGGAATGATGAGTGTCAACAATCATTCCAATTGCTGAAAGAAAGGCTAACTAGTGCACCTTTGTTGGTGTTCCCTGAGCAAGGGAAAGGGTACGTAGTTTTCTGTGATACATCTAAGAATGGTTTAGGAGGTGTGTTGATGCAGGATAAACAAGTGATTTATTTTGCTTCTCGACAGCTTAAGAAACATGAGGAGAATTATCCAACACATGATCTAGAGCTAGCTGATGTAGTCCATGCTTTGAAGATCTGGAGACATTATCTTTATGGAGAAACATTCCAGATTTTCACAGACCATAAGAATCTAAAGTATATCTTCTCACAGCATGAGCTGAACATGAGGCAACGCCGTTGGATGGAGTTAATCAAGAACTATGATTGTACAATTGATTATCATCTAGGGAAGGCTAATGTGGTTGCTAATGCTTTAAATAGGAAATCAGCAACACCAGCCTTAGATAAAGCACAGTTGAATTCCTTAGTATTCTCTAAGAGGGATATGTTTATATCCTTGAGGCAAAACAATGTATACTTCAAAGTCTCATTGTTAGCCGGGTTGTTAGCTGAGATGCACATAAAACCAACTCTGAGACAGTAGATTAAAGAAGCACAGCAAGTTGATGGTGTAGTTCAGTAGATTAGATCAGAGTTTGGTAGTGAGAAATGAGATGGCTTTCATGAGTCAGAGGATCAGGTAGTCTGTTACCATGGTAGGATGGTAGTACCTGATGACAATGATTTGAGAAAGTTAGTTATGGAAGAAGGTCATTCTTCAATGTATGATATGCATCCAGGGAGCACCAAGATGTATCATAACTTAAAAGATACGTATTTGTGGCCTGGATTGAAGAAAGACGTAGCTGAGTTTGTTATGCGGTGTCTGGTGTGTCAGCAGGTTAAAGATGAACATCAAAAACCCACAGGAGCAATGCAATCTTTACCTATACCACAGTGGAAATGGGATCATGTAACCATGGACTTTGTGGTTGGTTTGCCCAGAACAACCAAAGGTTATGATTCCATTTGGGTGATAGTTGATAGGTTGACTAAGACAGCACATTTCTTACCTGTCAAAACAACATATGCTGCTGAGAAGCTGGCATAGTTATATGTAGATGAGATAGTGCGGCTGCATGGGGTCCCAGTTACTATTGTTTCTGATAGAGGACCTCAGTTCACAAGTCATTTTTGGGAACGACTACACAAAGCTTTGGGCACGCAGTTAAGATTTAGTACTTCCTTTCACCCGCAGATAGATGGACAATCTGAAAGGACTATACAAACCTTGGAGGACCTGCTTAGGGCGTGTGTCCTTCAGTTTGTAGGAAGATGGGATCTACACATGAGCTTGATAGAGTTTGCTTATGATAATAGCTATTAGCACAGTATTGACATGGCACCATGCAAAGATTTATATGGTAGACATTGTAGATCTCCTTTATGTTGGTATGAAATAGGAGAAAATCAACTTTTGGGTCCTGAACTTGTGCAGCAGACAACAGAGAAGATTAAAGTAATACAACAATAGTTAAAGACTGCACAAGATAGATAGAAATCATATGCCAACAAATGACGAAGACCTTTAGAATTCCAAGTTGGAGATAGAGTATATCTTAAGGTCTCACCTTGGAAAGGAGTTCTTAGATTTGGAAGAAAGGGAAAGTTAGCTCCTAGATTTATGGGGCCTTATCCAATCATAGAAAGGATTGGAAAGGTAGCCTATAAGCTGAAGTTACCACCTGAGTTGTACAAGTTGCATCCAGTGTTTCATATCTCTATGTTGAGGAAGTGTCATCCTAACATAGAGTTAGTTCTGCAACCCGTGGAGGTAGAACTAAATGAAGATATATCTTATGTTGAAGGACATGTCATGATCCTTGACAGAAGAATTAAAAAGTTGAAAAAGAAAGACATTTGTCTTGTGAAAGTCCTCTGGAATCACCATGGTATTGAAGAAGCTACATGGGAGCTAGAGGAAGAGATGAGGAGGAAATACCCTACTCTTTTCTCTTAATGTTTTTGTTGATGATTTCGGAGACGAAATCCTTATAAGGGGTGGATAATTTGTAACATCCCTGACCTGGGTTATGCTTTAACCATGGGTGTTTTGTCTAATAAAGTTGATTAGATACTTGCTCCTATTTCTTGAAAAGTAATTAAGGCTCAAGAGGAACTTATATTTCAATTTTAGCCCTTTTTAAATAATGTTGAAATATTGCTTTGTTTGTTCTGGACTAAAGTGCAAATTACCCAAGTTGATGGGTTAACTTGCAAATTGTGCATGGTAACATGTTTCTCAGATGTTGAAGCATCATAATAATTGAGAATGATGTAGTGGTATGGTTTTCACAAGCTTGAGCACCGAGATAGAGCTTGCTGAGCAATCCTTGTGCATTAAAACCTAGTTTTGGTGTAATGTGCAATTTACCCAAAACCTAGGGTTCGATATGCAAATTACCACTTCTAGAGGGTCCCCCATGCTTCTTGGCATCATTTAGAGCAAAGAAAATGAGAGGGGTGCCTCATTTGAATTATTTTGGAGGAGAGAGAATCTTGATATTAAAATAATCAAGATTTAAGCATAAATGGAACTTTAATTCAATTTAATGCAATAAGAAATATATTAATTAAGGAGCCCTTCAACCAAAAGTTGAGGGATGAATTTGCAAAGTGTTGGACGAGATTGTGCCTTGCAAAGGCACGAAAATATCTTGTTTGAGTGGAAGGCCCACTCATATTAAGTTAATAAAAAGTAATATCCACTAAAATGGAATATTAATATAATATGATTAAGGTGCTTAATTTTTTTTACTTTAATTTTTGGATAATTATGAGGTTTTGCAAGAGGAATAAGATGTCTTCGTGGCAAAGGAAATTAGGGGGGGGGTGTGGCAATAATTTTGGAAATTAAAGGAATTAATTCCATTTTCTCTTTCCTTGAATTTCCTTATACGTATCTCATTTCCTACCCACAAAAGGATCTTTTTTGGAATTCCTTTTATCTTCTTGCTTTGGCCGCCTCAAGAGAGCTTAGGAGCAGGTGAAGGACGACACCTAAACTATTGGTAAGTTCTTGACCTTCTTTCACCTTGGTTTCATGGTGAAAACCAAAAATCAATGCTTGATTTCTTGTTTTCTCCATCCAATCTTCAACTCTAGCCAACTATTTCATCCAAAAGCTTGAGAACGGACCTTGGGCAGTTGTCAAAGCTTCATCCACCATTGGAGTTGTGGAGCTTGGATCTTGGAATCAGATTAGAAGGTGGGTTGTATAACTTAAACCCTTAAACATTGATATTGCATTCAATTCTCCATGATTTGTTGTTCATTTTGTTCTATTTTGAACTTCCTTTGATTCATTGCTGCAATTTCCATGAAAATGGCAGTAGTTCTTGGTTGAACGAAGGAAGATGATGATGACATCATCTTGGACACTTTTCCCAAGAAAATCCTTTTTCAAATGGTTTCAATAAAAGTGTTCAATCGGTTTGCACATGACCGTTTGAACTTAAACGGTTTCATCAAAACTGTTTGGAAGTAAACAATTTCATCAAACCGTTTGAAGCTAAACAGTTTCAAACCATTTGGGAGAGTGGAGTAGGGTTGACCATTTGGAGAAATGGATGCTAATATTGATGGTTAATGACCCATCAAATTTGATTGATTAATTCCAAAGGGTTCATCAGTTGAAGGTTAATCAAGTAGCAAACCCTAATCGGGTTAAGTGTTGAAATTCAATTTGGTTAACTTAGATTTTTGGGTGATTGAGCCAAAACGGTCTCAAGACCGTTTGGAGATCACACAAATGGTCTCAAGACCGTTTGGAGGTCAACCAAGACCATTTGGAGGTCTAAGATTGAGTATGTTTGAGTATTTGAAGATCTAAAGATAGTGAATTGGAGTACAACTAATAGTTCAATTGATGATCAATCCAATTACCTAAACCCTAATTGGATCCCACTAATTTTCATGTTGAAATGGGAAAACGGACTCAAGACCGTTTGGAGGTCATCCAAATGACCTCAAGACTGGTTGAGGTCAGGTCATGTCCAATTTGGATGGTGGTCCAATGATATCAAAGTAATTAGTTTCACAATGATTAACATTGCGGGTTCATCGATTTCAAACCCTAATCTAATTGGATTCAAAACCCTATTTGATGATTAATTGGAAGTTAAATCAATTGAAGGATAATTATTAAGCTCACTTGAAGTATGATTCTTAGGCTCAATTGATGAGTGGTTACATGAATTCAATCGATGAGGGAATCAACGTTGAAAACCCTAAACCAATATAAGTGGTTGAGACCATATTTGATACAATCGGTTTTGAGGAGGTTTGGAGCAAATGGTCTCAAGACCGTTATGGACCAAATGATCCCAAACGATTTGAGGCCCAATCGATTTCATGAATGTGTTGGTCAAACGGTTTTGAGCATACAATTCCTAAATGGTTTCAAACCGTGAGACCTAGACCGTTTGGAGGTCTAAACAATCTTATATCGTTGACGGTCATTCAAGCAAAACTGTTTGAGGTCTGGTTGGTCAAGAATGTTTGGGGTCTAAGTGACCCAGACCGTTTGGAAGTAATTAACCAAAACCATATGGACACTCAAAGTGATTAAAGATCAATCGTTTAATTGATAAATTCATGATGTAAATCAAGGGTGATTATAGTAATGGTACCCTTAATGAGGTAGGGTGATTAGTACCCTTTGAATAATTAATTTTTAATGATTATGAAAGCAATGACATAATATATTGTGTCAACCTTCATTCAAGTTTAATTGACCTAATCTAATCAAATATGAAGTAAGTATCATCTTATAAAATATGAGAAAGAGAGAACTTCCTACATGGATGATAACCATGTAGTGGTTAAGTTTAAACACTTTTAACATGTATGAATGTGTAATTAGGGTATGATCCATGATAAGAGATCATGAAACCCTAATTAAGAAAGTTAATAAACCCTAACCCTAATTGAGGGCAATGATAGGTGAAACCCTAATCCATGGTGATGGAATAATCCTAATTTAGGGTAAGGACATGAGAAACCCTAATTTAGATTATTTTGATGATCAACCCTATTTGGGGTGAATAGTAAACCCTAATTGTGGGTTATTGAATATAAACCCTAATCTAGGGTGATGTGATGTGAATAGTAAACCCTAATTCTGGGTTATATTATATAACATGAAACTCTAATCTTGGACAATGAAATGAAGAATCATTGGTCCTAACTTAGCAAAAGGTATGAGTAACCCTAATTGAAATAAAAAGGGAAACCCTAACCCTAGTAAGGGAATAGTGGTGTTACCCTTGAATAGTGATGCTATAATTATTTTTGTATAGTGCTGTTATGAAATTGATGTAACTATTATCATATGTACTAATCATGCATGTTCTATGAGATGATGAACATAGCCAGGTATGAGCTATGATGTTTTTGTTTATTGAAACTATCTTATGGACCTTGTGACCATAATATGTTGTGTTTCCTAGTGAGGGGTAACAAGAGAGATTAATGGGCTTTAAGAGCCATGTGAAATACATGCATTGCAATTATCATTCTTATATTGGTCAGATGACCTGAGGGCATTAAGTTACCTGTTAAAGTGGTAACAAGTGTTTTGATGATCTAAGGGTTTGTTCACCCATATTCTTAAATCAAGATGATGAGATGATAAGGGACTGAGATCCCAATGTTAAAAAAGCTGTGAAAATAACTTGATAGAAATAATACTCATTCTTTATAGCATTTGTTATAAGGTTTTATGTTTGAAAACATGTTTGATGCTAAAAGAATATTGTAATGTACTTAAATAATCAAGTGAAATGATATCATGTAGAGCCCTGACCATAGATCCATCATCGTCAGCAGTTTGGTGATGGTGAAATAGGTTTTCCTACGGGAACTCCTGGAGGGCATACTTTTGAGTATGTGGGGGTTATGGGCACGAATATCCTTACGCCCTAATGGAGGAATTGATGTGAGATAAACATTAGATCTCTCAATCCTTCATTATATATATGTCAGGATGGATATATCACTAATCTCCCGATGATGTTAATGTCGAATCGATGTGAGATAAATACAATATCTCTTGATTGCAAAGAGAGTACAACATGCCACTTTAACTCTAATAGAGAAGTTGTCAGTATACCCTGGAAAGCTATTTGGCAGAGACACAAGATGTCCTACATTTGGTCCTCACACTAACTGAGGAAGATGACGTCATGGGAATCCATCTCTTCTATTGACCTATGTATGGTACCGATTTCGACTTCCCAATGGTCAGTTGGAGTATGAGTGGTATACCTCATCTCCTCAGGGCTTAAGTATGATTGTAAAATGTAATCAGCCGTGTAGCACATTTGCTTAGGATTGAAATACGAGAATCATTGGTTGATGTTACTTTGCATAGTATGTTCTAATGGACAAATGCTAATTATGCTCTTAAATTCCTTATTGGATAAGTAATATGATGTTTCATCAATTTATAAGTAAAATGCTTAAGTAAAGAATAATGCTCTAACTTGTTTATACATTGATTTAATTGCTGTTGAATGCATATGATTCTTCTGCTCAGTTTTATACCATTAATTGCAATAATAAAGTTTATGGAAGAGAGTTATATCTCTCGCTGGGACCATTTTCAATTGCCTCACCCCGTGGGATCCAACTTTTTAGGTAGACGGAGAAGAGGAAGTAGAAACCCTACAGTAAGGGAAGAACAGCAGCAACAGCAACAACAAGGACAATAGTGAATTCTCAGGTGGAGACACTGGTTGTCATGTCCTATATATAGAGAGTCCTATGTGTCGTCTCTGTACTCTCAGGTCCTAGGAGTCAGTAGTTAGTTTTATATCGATCTGAGATTTTGGCTTGATGCCTCGAGATTTTCATACTGCTTATGTATAGTATAATAGGGCAGTTGATGTTTGTAACTCTTGAGAAGAAAGGGGACAAAAGATGTACTGGTAAACCAGCATGCATTTGAAATACTTGGTTCCTTTATGAAAGAGTTTTTCCATTTATGGATCTCTTTGTAAAAAGTTTTAATTTTTAGTGATTTTCAGTAATTCCGCTGCTAACGACCGCTTCCGCTTTAATCTTAATCGATGTTTGGCAACAGACGTCACACTTTTGCTTGAAGTTATACATTTCCCTGACAGGTTTGTTTGTCTTCTGAGGCGGAAAGTAGCATTCAAAGAAAATGTCCATCATCCCCTCCCATGTCTCAAACAACTTAGGCAGGAGATTGTAGAACCAAGACTTTTCTTTGTATGCTAGTGATGATGCAAAAAGCTTCAAGTAGATCACTGTGACTAACACTTTGTCTATATTCACCATGTCTCAACTTTCCACAAAGTTTCTTATGTGCATCATCGGGTTTCTTTGATATGGCCATGAAAAGCTTGTGACTTAACCAATGCCACCAACCCTTGATCAATCTTATAGCTGCCCACATTTATTGCATGTCCTTTATGGATCCAAGTTGGGTTGTTGAGCAAGATGTCGTGATCTTCTCCCAAATTGTCTACTCTTCTTCTAATCCACCCATCTCAATTGGTTTCTCTGGTGGAGGTATTTGAGTAGTCAAAATTGGACTTCAAATCAACCTTGGCACTGAGCTACCAAACTCTCTTCCTTGGCATAAGAGATCTGCCTGACTAAAGCCCTACAGATTCGACTCTCCGTGGTCGTGAGATCAAGTGTGCACCATGCACTGGTACTTGAAATTATTAAGGATATTGTGAAAATGGGTATAATGATTGAAGAAAATGATGTTTAAAACTCAGCTTGAAAGAATAAAAAGAAAAATAAATAGTTTGGCCTAGAGTGACCGATTACAACATTCATAGTGTCGAATTTGGCATTTCCCCATCAATGGCACCAAAAACTCGATAGGTATTTTCTATACGCCCTAAAATAAAGTGTGCTCTATCAGAGAAATATAGGCCAATGAGGCTCGAATATCGAACATAGGGAAACATAAATTCAGAAACAACTACTAACTACAATACGGTCAACTAGACCAAAGAAATTTGATTGGAGTTTAATTAACTATGAATGTAAAAACTAAATCTAAAATTACTGCTGATTGATCGCAATTGGATGGAATTCCTTAGGATTATGGTTTCACCACAGTTAACATTGTAATTAACAGATATAACATTAATAAATATATGTCACTCCCGCATCCCATGATTACCACTAATCATGAGATTAGGGAATGAGTTTGAGGATAATACTTAATACAAAGTTCATAGCAAGTATATCAAGGAGGAGACGGTGTGGTCAAGTCAACCTAAGAAATCGAACAGTTGGATGTGGAGAAACTTCCTTAAGACTAGAGACAAATGTCTGGCACATGTCCGTTTTAAAATTGGGAATGGCAACACTGTGAAGATGTGGAAGGATCCATGGGTTAACGGATGCTTCCTCACACAATGTGTTGATGACCAAAGCTACTTACAACTCAGGTCGAAGTTGGGACCTAATTGCTATCTGAGTAACATCATTGCTGGAAACAGATGGGACAATCCTGAAGCAAGGGGGATGGATGATATTCGTCGAATCTGTAGTGGCATTCCGATATAAGGCGAAGATGATTCTTGCACGCTGGGAGGTTGGAAGATTTTAAAAATGAAAGAGGCATGGAATTTCTGCAGAATCAAGCACGAAGAGGTGGCGTGGTCTAAATGGCTGTGGTGTTCAAGAGCTCCTAGGCGTGCTATTATCTGCTGCTGGAAATTCATGTACGACAGGTTGATCACTGAAGATCAACTACAGAAAAGAGGCTTAAGTCTGTCTTCTAGATGTAGTTTGTGCTGCAGACATGAGGAGACTAACGATCACATTATGTGGGAGTGTGATGTGGCTACTGAAATATGGGGGAAAGCTGCTCAATTTTTTCCTATCAGACCAAGAAGTAAGGAAGACATTCAAATCATGAAGAACAAGAACGAAGAGCTCCTTGCTGTGTTGGTTATATATTATATATGGATTCATAGGAATCATATAGTTTTTGAAGGTGCAAAAGTCAATCCACACAACTTGTGGAGATGCATAGAGAGTGATTATAGAGGACTACACAGATAGGTCATTTTTGTTTATCTTTTAGATCGTCTGAGCTTGTGCTCCCCCTACTTGTACAGTTCTTTTTTCGTTTGGAATGGAAAGAGTAACACGCTTACTGACAAAAAAAAACAGTTCACTCCCAACTTTTTTTCTTTTTTTTTTCAAACTCTTTGTTTTCTTGCATTGAATCACATAAACAAACTTTACAACATAACTAAACCTTGATTACTCTAATATGATCTCAACATTAATGATACACATCCATACATTCATTTTGTTTCTCACACTTCCATGTACATAAGACATGATAATCAAATGCATTCTCTCTTATTAAGGAAACGAAGATACAAACATCATTTACAACTCTCTCACATCTATACAAGGACCTAGAGTGATAGGGACTGAATGAACTTAACTCATGTGGTAGATCTACTATGATGCTTTGACCTTCTTCAAGTCCACATGGTTTCCCTAAAATTTGTGAGTAGAGGGGTGAGCCTACTCGCTTGGTGAATGAGTACTTCAAAGAAACAATCTAAAGCACTAATATAATTATAGATATACTTTTGAGAAATTGATATCAATTATAATAGAAGTAAGCTTTAAAGAGTCTAATAATTGACAATCATAACTATGGCAAGATACTCTAGATATCTACAAGAGTGAATCAATATATGAAATGCTTGATTGATCATAAAGAGAACTAATAATTCAGAAACATACAAAGAATAATTGAATAACTGCACACACTTGTTTAACCTCTCATTCATCTTATGCCTTGAACCCACATGAGATGGACCACAACATGTGAAAGAATCACAAGAAGCTACGATCTCACTGTACAAGTCTTAGAAGCATGCCCAGGTTCCTAAGCATATATCTCGAGTAAGACCACATCTGCAGCAGGCCTCGGCACGTCTGCCTCTCGGTGGCTCAAGGGAGCGGCTGGATATCTCAGACTCCACCTCTCAACCTGGGTACTCAGGTAGTGAGTCAAAGCCCTCAGGCTTACTGTGCATCAGTGGACCTTCTGACAACTAATCACTTACAACATGTAACACAAGTACCACTAGCATCCCCGGTTGGTGTTGGGTACCACAAAACTATAAGGAGTCTGCCCTACTGGTCAAGACCCCTGCACCCTACTGGTGTGCTCTGGCTTACCTCAAATTGGACTACCTCCAGTCAGGAAATTGTTTCCTCCCCACAGTGCAGGCCTCATCCTATGAGGATTCTACAATGTTCAGGGCAACTAAATGTCTAATTCACTCTTTACATTCACAATTCAATCATCACATCAACATATCTTAGTTTATCTTTATAAACCATTCTTTTCATAGACCATCTGATAACATTTACCTCAACTGAATTGTTAAGCATCACCACATCTCATATTGAGAACATTGATATCACAATACTTTATTCATTGAACACCCTATCCTTAGAGTTTCATTTATCTCATTCACTTATCACATGGCTCTCATAAGGATTTCATGCGACATAAACATTCACTGAATAAAGACTGCTTTCAACAAATCATATACAATCAATATATGTATGAAACCTAGGAACTGAGCTGAATTTGGGTTTCCATGCCACTCATTGAGATATCATGAATCAAAAATAAAATTGAATAAATAAAGTCTATCATGTCAAGAAAATCCCTTCAAATGGATCTCATGTTATCTATTCGCAAATATCCAACTTTCCTTGCATCTAAGGTTTCACCCTCTTTAGTAAGATATCAAACAAACACTATTCACCTTAAATAAAATCCAAGATAGTATCTAACATATATGTACTATGCATTCAGATAAACAATCACTCATAACCAAGGGGATCCAGATAAACAAATTTCTCTATTTAATTATACAGCAATTTCAATCATAGACAAATTCCCTATATTTTAGTTTACTCTTATAACCTCTGTGAATACTTAGGGAATTTTCATTAGGATCTATTTTAAACATTTCTAATATGATTTTATCATCTGAAATTCATCCAAACATAGGAAGAATCTATTTTATATCATTTTGTAACAACTTAGATCAAACACACAATTTAGGGTTTGTAGTCGCATACTAAGCAATTAAATATTATGGATGATTTAACCAATTTTAGTACAATATATTGTTTAAAGGAAGTTCCCACTCACCGTAAGGTGTGAAAACACCTTTAAAATGCAGTTCATCCCTAAAAATCTCGATCCCATATCAAATCCCTAGCAATTCACCCAATTCTTCTTCCTTTCAACTCAGAAACCCTATAAATGAGGGAGTATGAAGAAAGAGTGAGAAAAGGGAAATTTTTTATACCATTTTGGATCAAATCATAGGAGGGATGAAATATTGACATGTGAGAGAAGATTCACCATGAAAGGCTATGCAAAGAAGCTAAACTTACTTGATTTCATCACATCTCGGATAGAGAAAGCCTAGATCAGCAATTCCACCACTTTCTCCTCTCAAACCCTAACTCTCCCTCTCTCTCTCTAGGATTTCATTTCTCTAGATTTAATCATGAATTATGAGAGATACTAGTGTGTTAGGTTGACCATATAAAGCAATTGAGTTGCTCGGTTCAATTGGACATTGACCCCTCACTATACTTTCTCTTATTTCAGCTGAATTTTCTATCATAAAAATATTACTGTAATTCATCTACTGATAAGGTCTAAACGCATCAAAAAATTATGAAAATTTTACATGTTGTTTAGGATTGAGTTTTATATCTTACTTTAAAATTTCAGATCATTTGGTATTACAAATAAATAACTAAAAAAATAATAGTACACTGCTATCTAGAAATCTGCAGAACAGTCGGTTGAAGAGAAAATGCCCCAGAACGGCCATGCTAGCTGCCACGGCCATGCTAAGATGGACCTAGCACAGCCGTGCTGCATACCATGGCTGTGGTGCATTGGTTTCATCAGATTTTAGTATAACAGTTGGTCAATAGTTCAATTCTTTCAAAATGGTCGTGTGGCCTAGAATGCCCGTGCCACCAACGACCCACCACGACCGTGCTACCGACCATGTCTGTGCTATCCTATCCTTCAACTACCATTTTCATTCTCCTTTGCATACCTCTATCATTCTCCCCAACATGAGCCTATTTGGTGAAAACCCTAATTTCAGCTGACTAGGGTTTATATTTTCTCAAACCCTAATTATACAAAGAGATAGCATACTTGGGGTTCTCATTAGGTTTAACATATCATGATTGAGATATCATCATTAATCATGTTTAATCAATGACCAATATAACTAAGCATGTAGTCATCCACATAAACCCTAACATACCCATTAAGCTCAGATGCGGTCATAACAATTCTTCCCCCCTTAAAAAGGTGTTTCCCTCGAAACATAAATATGCAAGTAAATTACATTCATGGTTTATTTTAATCTTATGAAATCTTACATGTCATTATATTCTTGTATTTCATACTTGAATGTAGTTTTCAACATTAAGTCCTTCATTTCTTTTCTAATCACAACATGTTTGAAATAATTCTCAATCACAACAAACAAATTCTCTATGCCACAATCAATCATAGCAGAGAGAAAGAGAAACAACCATTTCAATATTTTTTATACTCTTGAGGTGTTACGTCAACATTGATAATCTGATCCAACTATCTCAATTCATATGGCTCAATATGTACTATTGTTATGTATTAAGTCACAAAAGAGAGTTCACCATGTTCTTTTGAATTATACTATTGTGCTACTCAATTAGCAAAATAGTCTTGAGTTGGAAGACTAGATTCAACAACAATTGTACAATACTACTCACGGCATCCCCACTGCATCATGGATGCATAAGGTGAAGCATTACCATCACATTCCATATTATCCTCAAGTATGAACCCACACATAATTCAAGGTGTAACCATCGGATTATAGCATACTAGGGTTTCAAAAATAGTAACAAAGTACTCCATGATTGTATTAGTCATTCAAGGACTATTCATACCCAATTACCATCACTTAGTTATATTAAAGCTAGGTATAACAAGATATACCTCATTAGGGTTACATATCAATACAATATGGTTATCATCCCTTCTATTCATATGAGTGAATAGGTAAAACTACCTTATTAGGGGTAACCCGTCATTTGTTCCATCATTATTCAACCCATATCACCATACCAAAATTGTACAATACTAAGATGAATTACTAGTATGAATGACTACAACTATCTGACACCTTCAATTAACATATTGTTTGTACATGTACACTGAAATCACATGTAGAACCAATTTACATCCCTTAATATACCTTCAACAAATTATACTTCTAAAAATAAATTCACATATTACTAAAAGCCATTGTTTTCTCTTATCTCTCTCGTCATTCACTACTACTTACTTTTTGCTACTTATCCTTCTCATTTTAATCATGTAGGTTAAATATTCCTAAGAGAAAAACATACAAGATACAAATAGATTATTCATCATTCTTGCTATCACTACAAAAATTTATCTCATATCGCACTTCACTCGTATTGTATTTATCCTTTTGTTATCAACACACTTGTTACATTTCAAATTTATATCTTACTCTTTGCTCTGAATCATTTCCATATTGTTTATCTACCTTTCAGATTAGCTATTTTTAAACCCTAGATTACTATCAGTGCTAGTTTACTTCTCATAGTGCAAATCTCATGATCTTGTTTTATAGAGATGCTAGTATTCAAGGTCAAATCACTATGACATCACTTGAACTACTATAACTCTAAGCATTCTAGGGTTTGGTCCTTATCAGTAGCATGACGTTATTGTGTTGTGACTTTGCTCCCTTAATTTGAAATTCAAACTTTAGATCTCACAAGTTTTACTAAAGTCTTCTTTATCTTATCGATTGAATTTCCTTTCTCTTAGTTGGCCATTCAGATAGATTACATTCTCAATTACCCTGCTAGGATTTCATCATCATATTGTGTGTCATTATTACATTCACTAGATGTCTCTACCATGGTGGTTATGCATCATATAAGATTCATTTTATTATCACTTCATTCCCACATTGCTCTCATTAAGGAAGATATGAAATAGAATATGATTTCAAGACTTAGAATTCTTATCTTCAAACGTTCAATAATACATTTCTCATGTGTAGGTTTAATTAATTATCAACAAGGATACTTGACTAATTAGCACTTTCTTGAATCTCACAACCTCTTTCTTTTATAATCTATATTACTCCATTATGTTTCAAACCCTTCTTTACTTTCCATAATCCCCTTACCATTTACTACTATTCCACATTTCATCTTTAACTTCTAGTTTTCTCTTATGATCATGTTGCTTCTTTTATGTGTATGATCATGTATACCATGTTGCATATATTTCCTTTTATCCTTCTACTAATGTGAATTTGAAATTCTAAATCAATAATCTCTCTACTAGTATCACCTCTTGTTTAATACATTACATATCCTTCATTTTAAATCAAACGACTCACGCATGGGTGAAACATAGTTTCTCTTTCAATCAAGTTTTTCCTTCTTGAATATAGTCTACCTTTGTATGACTTATTCATTTATTTAGCTACACTTTTGTTCTTCTTTTAGAAACTAGTTTGTTGTTCTATAGAGACTTAGAATCCAAAGGCAGTAAGGATGAATGTATTAAACTTATTAATAAAGGTATACATTCCATGCTCTCAATTATATCATAACCCTCATTCCTTAATCAAGCTCATTATTTCCAACATTTCTCTTTATTTCAATTATGTTTCTTATCCTAGTTTTATGATTTACATGCTCATCTAGTTCTCTTCACTTTAACTCTTCTGAAGACTCTTCACTTCTATGTACTTATTGTATACTTAGCTCTTTTCTTCTATTTTCCCTTTGCTTTGGAGTACATAAAAACATTGTACTTGGTTATATAATCCATTCCTCATGAGTGATTCTTACTATCTTGGCCCCTTACATAATTTTCTCATATCTTTTCCATATTTCATATTTAGAGTTCACATAATACTAATAATTAAACTTAATCTAAACCTTATGTCATGTTCATTTATTCCCAATTAAGGGTTTCTCATATGAGGCCCCAAAGTTGGATCTCAGATATCAGTTCCAACTGATTCTTAGTTATCCCAGTCTTTCCCCTATACTTCAAAATCTTAGAGTATATACATTCATACTAGAATTTGGATCTAATCTATCTAGAATTTACTCTTGATATGTTACTAATAGGAGTCATTAGATCCTAGTAATGCATCTTGCTAGCCGGACCAGGTCGAACCTGCAGTCCTGAAGCTATGAGCTACTCAAGATTATTCAACTCCTATTCATCTCAAATGTGTGGAAGAAAACTTATCCACTTACAAAAGCTCATTCAAAGATCATTTCTAGTCTACTTGATACAAAGAATGTAATCAATAAATTCTACAACTTCATAGTGTACAAAAAATCTTAAAGACCCATATATACTTCAAAATACTGAATATCTGAATTCAAACATATAAGAGCTTTTCTATTAATCTCCAATAAAACAACAATATGAAATGAAAGTTCTATCTCATTTTATATTTATGCTCTTAATTCATGTTACTTATCTTGTTTCTAACCCTAATATTTCTAGGGTTCCTCTCTAGACCATCCTTCCACTGTATACCTGGCCAGGGTATACATGAAATAATCGACAAAGTAGCTTGATACTGGTTGATCCAAGTACTCAGATACCAGGCCAGGATATCCAAATACTCAAATCCCCAGAGCTAACATCATAACATATCCTATATGCCACACTTATGACCCTAACTTACTAACTTAATGGTCCCTGACAACTCAACCTAAGCTCTAATACCAAAGTTGTCACACTTGCATCCCACGATTACCACTAATCATGAGATTAGGGCATGAGTTTGAGGATCATACTTAATACAAAGTTCACTCCCAAGTTTTTTTCTTTTTTTTTTCAAACTCTTTGTTTTCTTGTATTGAATCACATAAACAAACTTTACAAGAGAATTAAACCTTGATTACTCTAATATGACTCAACATTAATGATACACATCATTACATTCATTTTGTTTCTCACACTTTCATGTACATACAACATGATAATCAAATGCATTCTCTGTTATTAAGGAAACGAAGATACAAACATCATTTACAACTCTCTCACATCTATACAAGGACCTAAAATGACAGGGACTGACTGAACTTAACTAATCTCATACTTAACTCATGTGGTAGATCTACTATGATTCTTTGACCTTCTTCAAGTCCACGTGGTTTCCCTAGAAATGGTGAGTAAAGGGGTGAGCCTACTCACTCAGTGAATGAGTACTTCAAAGAAACCGTCTAAAGCACCAATATAATTACATATATACTTTTGAGCAACTAATATCAATTATAACAGCAGTAAGCTTTAAAGAGTCTAATAATTGATAATCATAAATATGGTAGGATACTCTAGATATCTACAAGAGTGAATAAATATATGAAATGCTTGATTGTTCATAAAGAGAACCAATAATTCATAAACATACAAAGAATAATTGAATAATTGCACACACTTGTTTAACCTCTCATTCATCTTATTATGCCCTGAACCCACATGAGGTGTACCACAACATGTGAAAGAACTGCAACAAGCTACGATCTCACTATACAAGTCTTAGAAGCATGCCATGTTTCCTAAGCCTATATCTCGAGTAAGACCCCGTCTGCAGCGGGCCTCAGCACGTCTACCTCTCGGTGGCTCAAGGGAGCAGCCGGATATCTCAAACTCCACCTCTCAACTTGGGTACTCAGGTAGTGAGTCAAAGCCCTCAGGCTTATTGTGCATCATTGGACTAACTGACCACTGACAACTGATCACTTACAACATGTAACACAGGTACCATCAGTATCCCCGGTTGGTGTTGGGTACCATACAATTGTAAGGAGTCTTCCCTACTGGCCAAGACCCCTGCACCCTACTGGTGTGCTCTGGCTTACCTCGAACTGGACTACCTCCAGTCGGGAAACCATTTCCTCCCCAAAGTGTTTAGGGAATCTAAATGTCTAATTCACTCTTTACATTCACAATTCAATAATCACATCAACATATCTTAGTTTATCTTTATAAACCATTCTTTTCATAGACCATCTGATAACATTTACCACAACTTAACTGTTAAGCATCACCACATCTCATACTGAGAACATTGATATCACAATACTTGATTCATTGAACACCCTATCCTTAGGGTTTCATTTACCTCATTCACTTATCACATGGCTCTCATAAGGATTTCATGTGACATAAACATTCACTGAATAAAGACTACTTTCAACAAATCATATACAATCAATATATGTATGAAACCTAGGAACTGAGCTAAATTTCAATTTCCATGCCATTCATTGAGATATCATGCATCAAAAATAAAATTGAATAAATAAAGTATATCATGTCAAGAAAATCCCTTCAAATGGATTTCACGATATATATTCACAAATATCCAACTTACCTCGCATCTAGGGTTTCACCTTCTTTACTGACATATCAAACAAACAATATTCACCTTAAATGAAATCCAAGATAGTATCTGACATATATGTACTATGCATTTATATAAACAATCATTCATAACCAAGGGGATCCAGATAAGCAAATTTCTCTATTTAATTATACTGCTATTTCAGTCTTAGACAAATTCCCTATATTTCAGTTTACTCTTATAACCTCTGTGAATAATTAGGGATTTCTCATTATGATGTATTTTATACAGATTTTATCATTTGAAATTCATCCAAACATAGGAAGAATCCATTTCATATCATTTTGCAACAACATAGATCAAACACACAATTCAGGGTTTGTAGTCGCATACTAAGCAATTAAATATTATGGATGATTTAACCAATTTTGGTGCAATATACTATTTAAAGGAAGTTCCCACTCACCCTAAGGTGTGAAAACACCTTTAAAATATAGTTCATCCCTGAAAATCTCGATCTCATATCAAATCCCTAGCAATTCACCCAATTATTCTTCATTTTAACTCAAAAACCCTAAAAATGAGGGAGTATGAAGAAAGAGTGAGTAAAGGGAAAGTTTTGATACCATTTTGGATCAAATCAAAGGAGGGATAGAATCTTTACATGTGAGAGAAGATTCACCATGAAAGGCTATGCAAAGAAGCTAAACTTACTTGATTTCATCACATCTCAGATAGAGAAACCCTAGATCAGCAATTCCACCACTTTCTCCTCTCAAACCCTAACTCTCCCTCTCTCTCTAGGATTTTGTTTCTATGGATTGTATCATAAATTATGAGAGATCCTAGTGTGTTATGCTGACCATATAAAGCAATTGAGTTGCTTGAGTCAATTGCACATTGACCCCTCACTATACTTTCTCTTATTTTAGTTGAATTTTTTTCATTAAAAACATTACTTTAATTCATCTACTGATAAGATCTAAACACATCCAAAAATTCTGAAAATTTTATATGTTGTTTATGATTGAGTTTTAGATCTCAAGTTAAAATTTTAGATCATTTAGAGTTACCAATAAATAAATAAATATAGAATAGTGCACTACTATCTAGAAATCTAAAAAATAGTCAGTTGAAGAGAAAATGCCCCAGAACGACCATGATAGTTGCCATGGCCGTTCTAAGATGGACCCAGCATGGACATGCTATAGTCCATGGTTGTGGTGCATTGGTTTCATCAAATTTTAGTATAAAAGTTGGTCAATAGTTCAATTCTTTCAAAACGGTCGTGTGGCCTAGAATGCCCGTGCCACAAATGACCCACCACGGCCGTGCTATCCTATCCTTCAACTACCATTTTCATTCTCCTTTGCATATCTCTCTCATTCTGCCCAATGTGAGTTTATTTGGTGAAAACCCTAATTTCAGCCGACTAGGGTTTATATTTTCTCAAACCCTAATTATACAAAGAGATAGCATACTTGGGGTTCTCATTAGGTTTAACATATCATGATTGAGATATCATCATTAATCATGTTTAATCAATGACCAATATAACTAAGCATGTAGTCATCTACATAAATTCTAACTTACCCATTAAGCTCAGATACGGTCATAACAATATCTCTCCTAACCTTGGACTAAAAACCTATAGTAAGAATTACCCGCTCTCACAGTGTAATTCACTACCTAATCTAATACCAATGCCACTCTTGTATTGATTGTGATATTAGTTAGGTTCTTTATCGAAAACTCTAAATAATCTATTCATACTCATTAGCCATATTTCTCAAAGAGCGATATAAAACATGTATTTTTATGCATTTCCAACCATTAATTTCCTCTTTCAAAGAAATTAAAGGTCTAATTAGCTACCTATGGTGATCGAGCATGAATAATTCATGACAATCTCATAGAAATAAGTCCAAAAATTAAGAGAAATAGGTATATTAATGCATAAAAGTCAATTACAATGCATAACCAGGCTACTCTTGGGTCCTAAAGAATAATGGATTTAGCCCCGTATGTTACCATGGTCAAAATCATAGGAGAAAAAAAAGAAAAATGTGGAAAATATTTAGAAAACTAAAGAACCCCTGAAGAAGATGGTCTAAAAGATCCCCTCTTATGCACATAACGATTTGCTACCTTTTGGATGCAAATTTGTCCGCTGGAAGTGCCCGGATCATATCAAACGTGGTCTTATTCATCGCTTTATCCTCTCCTTGCTCTCATCTGTCGTCCAACAAAGTTAGAACTTAGGTCTGGATGAATTCTCCCTAAGTCATAGAAGTAACTTAGGGCGAATTAAATCTTGAATCATTGGATTAAACACTATCTTCAGATATTCCTGATCCCAACATGTCGATACTACCGAATGTGTGTCGGTACTACTGACACATTTGATAGTTTTGGCCACTTGGAAAGTTGTTAGTACTACCGAGCATGAAGTTGATAGTACCGAGTTGCTTTGATTTATCTTGAATCTGACATTCTGATGTTGTTAGTGGTATCGACTCCCAAAGTCGGTACTACTGAGCATTCACAATTTCTTTCTTTTCATCTCTGAGCAAGTGTCAGTACCACCTACTCCAAAGTTGGTAGTACCGAGATAAGTAGATTCTTATAAAACTTCATGAACTCTATAAAATCTGAACATAAGCTCTTGAAATATAATAAATCATTCAAAACATTAAAATTACATTTAATTGATGCAATTGAGTATCACATGCTAGTGACAATAAATCGTGCACAAATTAATATGAAAGTGACTTATAAGGGTATAAAAATCAATATAAAATAGTCTGTCTGAACGACATTTATCTGATGCATCATGTTGTGACATCAACATCCACATCACTCTATCCAGTCAGCAGAGGAGGCACATCAACCAGTGCCAGAGACGTGGTGCATCAACCATGATGATGGATCTGAGTAACAGAAGATGCACATAATTAATGGCACATAGTTGGTGACTAGACAATGACTATGGTTTGTCCGATCAGCGGAGGATGTATATCAACTCTCTCAGATAGAGAGAGATTTGGTGGCACGTCAGAATTCTAGTTGGAGGTGCCAACTAGAATGAGTATCACAGACAAAATGAGGTAGTGATCTTGCTAGGAGAAGAGGTGACTCAGTCAGCGGTCACAATGACAACAAGCAATCCCTATCAGTAGGAGTGGTGTCATAAGGAGAAAATATGAAAAGGGGGTTTGTACACATTGGGTGTAATTTTGTTCTTCCTTATCTTTGTTCTCAGGCAGGGAGAGCTTCTCAGATTTAGGGGTGATTAAATCTAGGCAGTGTGGATTGTAATTTTGATTACATAATGCTTGTTAGTCGGTATTGCCATGCGGTTTTTCTCTTCTTGTCATGGGTAGAGTGTTCCACATAAAATCTTGCACCTTCAATCTTGCAGAGGATCGTCACTTGCCCACCACAATCCCTAACAAATAGGAGTCCAAATTTACAACCTAGAACATTCACAACTTTAGTTTTGTTTTGAGGTTCTTCCAGTATCCCATCTCCACCTATTATACTAGATCCATCTATCTTCTCAATTTTATTGGGAGGATATTCGTTCTTGTTATTTCTATCTTTCCCTTCATTGGGGTTGTCATCTCATTATACAATGATGAATAATGGTCTCTTATCTTTGTGGCCACCTGTAATGATGGATTTTATATAAACTTTCTTTTTCATCACATGAGTGAGAAAGAATGGTTTGAGTTTGAGATTTATTAGTAGCTCCCCTTGAAAGTCATTCAAAAACTTCTAAGGAGTGTGTGATGTTGGACTCTCTATGAATTCCCTTAGTTTCTTATCCTTTTACTTATGAGAACTAGAATGTCAAATGCCATCCTTGTCATTGGCACTCTCTTCATGATAAAAAAGAATGCCTTAAAGGAATTTCCATCCAATTAATCATCAAAACCATTTAAAGTTTTAGTAACCAACATGAAGATAAGTTTTTCATGTCTTTCTTGTCACCCAAAGAGATGTTTGATGTAAAATAAGGAAGACGGTGTGTTGGTTATCATCAAGTAAAGAACAAAAAGAATAAGAGAATTTCTAGACAATGGAGGCCACTTACTACTCAGACGATTTTGAATTCTTTTCAGAGAGGGTCTTTAGTTTATTTTAAAACTAAAACTAATTTTTTGATTATTTCATTGAAGAAATAGGATTTTCTACACAATAAATTTTTCTTATCATTATTTAAGTCATACTACATGTCATAATCATTACAGGGGCCTCACAGTGGGGTGACTATCATTCATCCATAATGACTATGATAGCAATTTCAATGAAGGAGAAGAAAGAGAGTGCAAAAATGCTTTTCTTCCCAACATACATTACAAGATTGCATGGTCTATGATAAAAGATGTGGAAGAGTTACAAGATGTATCCAAATCCATCTATATATGGGACTGCTACAGGTTGCAAAGAGAGTCTTGTTCTAGGATGATGATCGAGACTGACTTGAAAGAGAATGCACCTCTAATGATTGCTCGTACGATGACTAGGTGATGCAATTCACAATTTTATTGCTACCAACATTTGTTCATGTTATGATATAAGTATATATACTCTATTTTCAATGCAAAATGTTCATTTTTAGATTAATCGTATGTCTATATATTTTCATGTATTGTTTAGGAGATTGCCAGTGTACAAAAAGTTGGTTAGAATTTTTCATGCATCTACTAGAGACTAATGGTTCCTTTCAAGACTACCTAGTTTGATCATTAATTATGTCAAAATGGAAGTCTAGCATTGCAACTTGGAACGAGCAAAACATTAGCTGGTTTTGAGGTTCCTCCTATATCACATCCTCGCCTTCTATCTCAGATCACTCGTCTCGTGTTTGTTGGAATGAAATTCGTCCCATGCTATCTTTTGTAAACTAAAGACATGTATGACACAGTATACATCCAAAAAAATTATTTCAAATAACACATCAATGTCATGCAGGTTCATAGTTCTAGATAAGAGTCACATAGGATATCTTTCTTCCCAATATACGTGAGAAGATCAAATGGCCTATTATAAAAGATGAGGGTGTGTTACAAGAAGTTTCCAATATCAGCTATAGTCGTGATCTATCTAGTTTGCAAAGCGACTCTCACGTATAAATGATGGAGGTTGACTTGAAAGAAAATGAACCTTAGTCGGTTGCGCATATAGAAATCACCGGCAACGTGCTTGACAATTTTGTTGTTTGGATGAAATATTAAGTTATATTATGATGTAAGTATATCTACTCAATTGTTGATAGATAATTTTGATTTTCTTATAATATTTTAAAGTTCTAAACATATAAATGTGCACATGACAAACTCTACACCGTGATTTATTTCAAAATGTGTCGATTGCAAACTTGTCATTGTTTCCTTGTCATGTGAGTAGAATGAAAATCGAGAACAGAATTTATTTAAAGTAAAACAAATACTTGAACGTGTTGTGGTTTTTCATTGTAGTGTGATGGCGAAGATTGATCGAATGAGTTGTGGTATGTAGAAGTTGTCTGTTTGTTGATAAATATCTTTTGTTTTCTCTGTGTGGTTTGCAGCTGGTAGGCTGCCGAAATAAATTTCAATTTTTTGCTAATTTTGCAACCTGGACTACTATATAAAATAAACTTTCGTAGTCGATTAATATATAAAGTTGTTACTTCATAGCATTTACAACGTCAGTTGCAGGATAGGAAACCATTCTGACAGAAAAAGGACCCATGCTTTGAAATCCTGAACCGCCCCCGCCAGATACAATAATACGACGTTTCTGTAACCAGGTTCGTGACAGAATCACGAAATCATGCTATTAAATCCCCAACCGCAGCCGAACAGAATAATAATAGGACCATACCATAGAGTAACGCTGCCACAATAATTTATACACCCGCCCACGTATCTGTTTCTTGGGAGTTTGCAAAAGGCTGATCCCAGCCGTTTTCTCTTATCCAAATTAACTTCATACCAACTAGCTCCATAGAGAAGTTAAAAAGTCTTAAAATTTTCTCCCCATTCCTTTCTCTTCAGCCTCAGTTTTGAAATTTTATTTTCTCTCTTACAACTCCTCTCTCCAGCTTCATCCTTCCTCCACCTGTATTCTCGCACTAGTACAATACGTACGCTTCTCAACTTTCATCAATCATATATCATACAAAAAGTAAGGTACTAACACCCACATTGTACATGAAGTACAATACTAACAATCAAATTTTCATACATTGAAAAAGTAGCATTTGACAAAATTGTGTACAAGAAGTACAGTACAAACAGACACATAGTATTAGAAGCACAGTACTAAGAACCAAATTTTACAGTACAATAAGTACAATACAACATTATAGTACAAGACATTCAGTACGAGATGTATAGTACTAACAACACATTTTACACATATTGTGCACATTTTATTCTTTACACAATATTATAATACAAGACGTACAATACTAATAACACATTTTATAAGTACAGTACGTGTGTAATTGAGATGGAAACTGGACTAAGAAAAAATCGAGAGGCAACATAGCTTTTTGCAAAAAAATATTGAAAGAAATTAGTTTGGAAAAGAAATTAAATCTAAATATTTCCCGTAATATGTAGTGGGTGGGATATCACGTGTAATTAATTGAAAAGTGGATACAATAACCAATGCCGGTACCAGGAGTTGGTGGCCGGGGGCCAAAAAATTTAAATGCCCAATATAGGATTGGAACTCATCAGCTTAAGTACAACAACAAGCATGTTAACCACTACACCAAGTAATGTTTTGTGTTTTATTGTGTCAAAGACAATATATATAGTAGTTGTATTCTACATGTGTTGTGAAAAATGGGTAATGCATATACAAGGATTCAAACATGATACCTCTTGGATATGGTTGCTGCCACAAACTACTCCACCAAGTCCATATTTGTCACTAGTATTTGGTATAAATAATATATATTATCAATATAACATTACAGACATATGTATATGTACATCTGTATACACTACATTTTTTATTTTTTTGGGGTTTGTGGCCCCTGCCCACCCCCTCTTGGGTCCCCTCCTGACAATAACAACACTTTATATGTCATTGTATGACTTTTACATGACAATAATATAAAAATTCGGATCTAGGTGTAGGATGCATTAAAACGCTCTTTTCCCATGTTCCGGATATGCCAGCGGGTGGATCAGTACCTATGGCTAGAATTTTTCATAAGTAGATTCTTGCGGCACCTGCTTGGACAAAGTCGAGGGCCGTTGTCTAAAGTTTTTTATAACTGTCGCAAGCAAGAAGTTTTTTTTTTTTTTACTAGTGGTGTACACATCTCACTTTAATTATGAGCTTCGTAATCTCCGATGTCTCATTGGACGAATCAAGTTTATTCGCCTGTTACTTTGAAAACGAATCTGCGACTTTCATGACAATGACAAGTCAGTCACTAGTATCACAAAAAAGTTGTATCTCACTGTATTATAATGTTAGTCGTTGAAAAATGCCACAATAAACACTCTGGAAAGACCTTGGGTGGTTGGTCTTTCCAGAGACTTTGTCAAATACGACCGTCAAACATCGAGTGGAATGTTGTGAGACAGAGTTCAAACTTACAAGAGCTATTTATCTTCGAAACCCTACAATTTTTACATCGGAAGTAAAATTCTACTGCACACCGGAACATAGGCGTCTTCAATTTATTTATTTTCATATTCGCAAGGGCAAGTATTACTAACTAAATACCAAGCAACCTAGCATTCTATTTGGATTGTGATGTCAGTCTTTTTAGTACCCCTTTGTTCAATATCTATAATAGTTGTTGACATGTTTTCATCGACATATTCAAGAGTCCTCTATGTCATATCATCTTCCCTCTTGATCTTGATTAGTAGCGGCAGTTTGTATTTTTTTTTTAAATTGACAATTCTATTCATGTCGTTGCCGGAATTTGAACTTAATAAGTCTTGGTAACTAATCAAAGATTTAACCAATGGAGCATCCCATTTTAGACACCTTATACTTCATTTTTCTCAAATAACTTTTCTAATAATTGATGACTGTTTAGAAGACAAACATACACCGCTAGTCCTAAAAGTGTCGAGATTTTATCTGAAAAGATATCGTGACGTTGTAAAAATTATGACGAGTACCACGACCTTAAGCTTTTGAAATAAATCGCGTTGTTATGTTGTGTGTAATACATACCATGCCAACCGAGATGTTGATGTGACAAGATGCACTACCTATCGCAACTCATGCAGGCCTGATTGGATCCCAGTAACAAGTTCTAGCACAACGACGATGGGCATCAAGTAGTTGTAAGATGACGGCAGGGTCCGTTCTCCGCAGTAGAGAAAAGACGTTGCTCGGGGGGACGAGGGAATTTGACTTCTTTGCGGATCACCTGGTTTATCCCAACTTCTTAATGTTAGGTTGGTAAAGTGAAGTGATTGCCCGGACAACGATTGGGTAAGGTCGGGCAAGCTGCAATGCACGTAACCACTCTTATCAAACACAAGATCACCCACCGTTTTGAATTTGTATTGTTCTTTGTGTTGAGTAGCATTCAACACTAGTTTTTTCTCGCCAAACAAAAATCTTACGGTGATCTCTCACCGCACTAGAGTGTTGGCTCACCAATCGTGTTGCCAAACACTGCATAAATATCACACAAACGGCAAGCAACCGTCCCCAAATCGAATAATAATGAATTTTACAATATTTAGAAAGAAGAAACAGAATTTCACAAATAGTAATATAACATGCATTTGAGATTGCAAAGAAAACAAATTGCAATGAGATAGAATGCATAAGAGACATAAAATATTTCTACGTTCCTTTTAGATGGCAAAACCAATCATAGTAAGCATTATATTCATAGATCCGGAGGTCATTACATTACTATGAATAATTTTTAGGATCCTTTTGAGAAGCTCTAGTACCTCCAATTCTAAAAACTCAAAAGTGTGAAAAATGAAAGGCAGAAAAATATGATTATGTTGATAAACATTTTTTCATATTTGACCACTTTGACTAAGGAAACTTTCAAAGCAATCTGCCTCACAATAAAATCTCTACCTTTCAATCCCACCAATGAGGAAATCATGTTAGGTCCACACATATATGGTTACCTCCAGTTCACCTAAAAATCAAGACATTTGATAGTTTAAGTGTCGATCTCCCCTCCATGGATAAAATTCACAGGTGCCTCTTTCATAGCATCAACTCCCGAATGTCTAAGTATGTCATGTTAAACATTCCTAAAAGATAATATATTTACTTGAAACATGAGAGTAACCTGCAATCGACCGCATTCTCACCAGAAGTTTCTAGACATACTTCATCAACTGGAAATAGAAGAATCATAAAGTAATACAAGAGGATAGTACGATATTCTAGTGGTGATGAATGCGGTCAAGCATATAATAGGAGAAAAAGAAGAAAATCTTGGGCTTGATCTTCTTACAAACCCCACATGTCAAATTTAACATCTATGTCATTAACAATTTATCTAAAAGGGCACTCACAGAAGCATGTTGGCTGCTTTAGGAGGGGCATGTCCAGGTTAGACAAACAAATTATATTGAGAGATAGAATAGTGAAACAAAAACTATCTTAAGTAGAATCAAAATTAATGCCCACGCCACATATCCCTCTATCTTGCAAAATGATTTTGATGCACCCAAGATTTGGCCAAGCACACCACAAAAGCATATGAAGAAGTCTTTGTTGCGGAATGCAACTCTAAACCATCAACTTTAATGGGTAGGGAAGCCATCTGTGCTTGAAGGTCATCAAGAAGAAGGACCTCTGCATACTACAATATTCTCAATAGAACATTGTATCCCTTTGTCAAACCATGATCATGCCTTCCCCATGTTTACAGGTTGGCATGTCCTTGGACTGAACAAAAGTTTGGCAATAGTCATGCACGATCAAAGCAAAAGAAGCTCACTTTAAGGGTCATGCAACTATGGGTCATGAAACAAAATGGAAACAATACCTATAGAAAACTCAATATAACACAAAAGAAAATCAATCATTCTCGAACTCAGATGATAAATAAATTGCACATATACAAATGACAGATAGACTTTCCAGTTCATGCATGTTTGTCTTTTCAACTACCTCATGTATGAGAAGTGATATTTATTCAAGTTTAGAGAAAATACAAAATAGAATTGCAAACACATCAATGAGTAAAAAGACCAACCACATACTTCTCCTTTACATATTTCCCATAGGAGAGCACCACTCAGTTTCATTTAGGTTCCATTAAGAAACCACCCACTATCTTCCCTGCGAATATGGCCAAAAGGAAATCACCACATTTGTCCCTATTTTGATGCTAAAGAATACAATCTTCTATCTCCTTTGGGGATTTGGTCGAAGAGAGATCAACCAAACTTCTAGATCAATTATTTTTTCTCACCTTGAAGCGCCTCAAGAAGACTTATCAAAAAATGAACATGTTTGGAAGAAGGAAAGTATGAATGCAGCTTGATAAGCACACTAATTTGAGCTTCTCATAACATATTAGGTACGTCTTGAGGAGCGTCTAGGAGCATCATGGATGAATAGATTTGTTGGAAGGTTAGTTAAAATGAAATCAATTGCCTAATTGTGAAATAAATATACTATTATTCATCAAACTTAAACTTCTATAGGGATACACTTCAATCGAACAAAAAATTCAACCAAGAAATTTGTTGACTTAAATTTCACAAGAAAATCATTTGTCCTTGCCAAATATGTAACATTGATTTTTCCTCCCCAAGGATAAAATACGTTGAGGGATGATAAACAAAATGTCCTTTTACAAGATGAATTATACATCTACTTTTACATGAAATATAATGCATTTGAGTAAATTTCATGCAAATAAGAACCACTAATTTGTGACTCCAAATGTGTTGATCTATTTTTGTATAAACTTGAAATACTAAATAAAATTGTTAACAATAAGAGAAAACATGTCATTCATTTAAATAGGTGTATATAATGCCCTTGGGAAAATAAGACCCACCTTTTATGAAGAAAATAGTTCCAAATTAAAGAAAAATATGATCCAAAAGTTATGTGATTTGGTTCAAAGATCATACAATGATTTGCAATATTTTATATGCACAACAAGCACAAACATGGTAGATGTTTTAACATCTAAAAGACATATAAATTAATACATTTAATTTTCTTTTAATTATGTATTATTTGGCACTCCATTTTTTAGTTTTCCAATCCAATTGTTGAACAAATGAAATTTTGGTAGGTGTCAATCTAAATAATGGAAGAATCAAACATAGATATGAGAACAAACTTCAAATTCAAACAGAATTAGGATGAACTATGTCGATAACTATGGTCACCAAAATCTACTATAAGGCACTAAAGGTTAGCCTAATGTGAGGGAAATTAAGCAATGAAAACATCCATTCCTTCCTCCAACGATTCCTTTCCTTCTTCTAAAGACGGTCTGCATCAAAGAGCCCATTGTACCTTTTCCCTGGACAAATGCACCTTATGTAAAGAAAACAAGCGATTTGCAAAGAACCTGTAACAAGGCGTTCTCACATCCCCTTATGAAAGTTTGTTGTAAGGCTACTCCCATTCATGTATAGATAATTCTTCCTTCAAGACAAATAATAGGAAAGATTGGATTCCTATTATATTCCCAAGAGAATAGGTTCGATCAAAGGGATTGGTTACCCTCCCCCACCGGTATGACTCTGAGATTGGTGCACGGAGAGGCACCAAGGAGAGGCGGTTGTTTCTTCTTCTTCTCAACATCAACTTCATGAGTCTACCCAACAGGCATGAGAATATGATCAAGGCCAATTCTTTTCTGCCTGCATAAGGGGTGGGACAGAACCTCTGCAGCAATGTTGGGAGAAGGAAATTACCACTAAATCTAGTTGTTGCGACCCATCTTGCAAATAATGTCTTGAGCGATTACAAAATACAAATTAGTTAATTCAATATGATACTTGATCCAACAAACTGGCTATGAGAATTGTGACTAGATCTATGATCCAATATTGATGTAAAATTGGAATATTGGTAGGATTGACATTGATTTGTAGAACTAGAAAAAGATAAATCTATGTATGACATGACTAGGGATCATTTTGTATAATTTACAAATTAAAATTCCCACGTGTGAGAAGGTTGTGAACGAATGTGCAATAATGAACAATATATTATGGGCTAAATTTCTTAGACGTTGTCACTAAGGGCCCCAACCCAAAAGAGTTCCATAACCTATCTCACATCACCAAGGATCAACTTTTCATCTTAAACCCATGCAGTAAAGCCTAAATATGTTCTCGTAGAGGCTAAAATTAGACATGGAGAGCACCTAGTATGATCCATCATGTTTTCCATCCATTGTGGGACTATTAGGCACTCACATCTTCATGCATTCAAGTCTATAGAAAGCCATGTTGATAAATGCATATTCATCCTAGTTTTAGTGGCATTTTTTGCTAGTTTTGCATGCATCTCCATTGTTTCACTTTAGAACTAGTTCATATTTAGGTTCTCTAAAATTTATGTTAACCTATACAATTTTGATCCATTTCTCTGGTTTTTATGGTTGGCTTTGACTTCATTGCATGGTAGGGGTGTAGGAGATGATGGTCCCACTAGTCTATTATTCAAACCATCAGATTGCATTATACCTGCCAAGCCATCAGTTTTCTTCATTTTGTCTCTCCATCGTAGGATGCCCTATCGATGTAGAAAATCGGTCTTACACCAATACACCCCCATGGTGGGTTTACATCAGTTTGCCCAACCTTAAATTTTTACTCTCTATACATGCATCGATTGACAATCGATGGTTGTCCAAACATGTCTTCTGATGGTCATCCTAACTCGCCTTCTGATGGTCCTCTTCTGAAGGTTTTCCTACCAGCTTGACTATTGAAGGAATCACTATGCAACATTTGCCTTCTGAAGGTTCTCTTACTCTGCATACAGATGAATGCCCTACACCTTCCAATTGATGGCCAATCTACATATGTTCACCTAACGATGGTTCTACTAAACGTTGCAAGATCCTTTATCTTCCAATGGTGTTACTACAACCCAATGACCCATCATCTTCCTCACGCCGTCAATGACTCTTCACATCCATGGCAGCCAACACTTCACTCCATGGCGGCTGGGAGGGTTCCAAACCCTAACCTATGTCTATAAATACAAGAGAACGACCTATAAAAAAGGGGATCCACCATTAATGTCACAAGTATGTTGCATCCATTCCAGACCTTCAACCTCCAAAACCTTAGACCTTCATATATTGGTTTGCGAACGCCAATCGAAGGGCTTCCATCTTCACTGCCATCCAAGTTCCAAGGTATAGACCTCAACAGAGGCTTGTTCTATTGCACACGTTCTCATCGCTTGACGACCTCTACCATTACCAACCTACTACCTTCTCCACGCTACAGTAGATCATGTACACAAGTGAGGAAGATCGGAGACCCTAATCCATCCTTGACTAATGTCCAGGGGTGTTCTATCTTACCCATTGATTTCATCATTTTGGAGTTTTAAGAGTTGCTTTTGCACACCATGGAGGAAACTCCTTCTTCTTCTATGATCGTGGCATTCTTCTTCTCTTCCCTTATCGTTTCTGCTACTACTGTCATGAGCAAGTATTACTCTCACTAGGGTGTGGGGATCAGCCGCACTACCCAATTTTACTCTTCTATTTGCATCTACTTTGGTATGAACCTTTGTGTATTTAGAATCAATCATTTTATGCTTGTATGGTTGTTTGATCAGCAGGTTTACATGTTTGTCCCAAGATCTAGGATATCATTTTGATACTAGTTAAACCCTTGATGAGAATTTTATATAGGTGTTTTCCGAGGAAATATATGTATGACCCCTAGGTAACACGATAGTAGGCTTAGAGTGATGTATGTCCTAGTCTTAATCCTAATGTCAAAAGGGGGATTTTCCTGGTCTCAACATAAACATGTTAATGCATCATATGATGAAGTTAGAGAGTGACTGATAGGCAGCGGTGGTGAAATCCATTCCACCCTAGTGTTCCCATCTATTGATTTATTATCCCCTTAGTTCATCCTGTATTACTTGAAACCTTAGTTCAATCAACCAAATCCAAATCTTATGTCAAATACTAGTTCTTTTCATGTTACCTTGATCAAAATACTTCTTAAATATTTTTTCCTTTGGTTGCGATCTTGAGTTATACTATGATAAGATTTTTCTTCTTGTGAGTTGTGATGATTGTACTTGTTTAGGAAAACTTTAGGGATTTCACCCCTAGTGAATTTTCCGGTGTAGTAAAAGCCACATCATGTGTGCAACAGTCACTTGTCCCGCCTCCCCACACTTGATGCTTTTACTGAGTCAATAGAACTATGTTCAAAATGTTTATGGAAGACTCTAGAAGGAGGTGCCCATTTTATTTGTATCCTACACTCCTCATATTAATGAAGTTAGCTAGACCTATTCTAAATGCATCTGGATGATTCTGGAGGGAGGACGTCCATCTCCCTAGCTCTGAACTACTTTTAAATGTTCCCTTTTGATCACTAGCCCTAGATAACCTGCCACCACTATAAACATAGACCCCCAACTACAATCTATAGAGGGTGAGAGTTAGTGGATGCCTAAATGATAAAAGAGGCTAGAAGGTTGAGACATTGATGGATGAATATTCTTCCAAGTTTTCATTGTCTTTTTAGCTTAGTTTTGCATTCATATTCCCCATTTTACGTTAGAATGAGCTAAAATAAGTTTCTTTAGTTTTATGATCAATTTCTAGGTTTTTAATGAATTTCTCGACTTCTCCTACAAGCTTGAGCTTGATCTCTCATACCAGTGCAAAATAGGATGTCCCACTATATCCATATGGGGAAATTATCCATTTTTATTACCAAATCCATACTTAATGGCCCATGATGAGCTAGCATTTCCATCATTATGTGGTTTTATTAGTTCACATTTTCATCTATTTGTATCCATAATCAACTTGTAGCACTCATAATTTCCATTAGCCCAAAAGTGATTGTAATACAACACTCTCAACTAATGAGAATTGTGTGCTTGTTAACTGATGAGAACCCAATGGTTGTCAACCAAAGAGAATCCAGTGGATATCAACCACTGATAATTATATATCATCAACCAGTGGACATCAACCACCGATAACTATATATCATCAACCAGTGGAACACCTTACTATGCCAACTAGTGAGACTTCTAATTCTACCTAGAGATAAAACTTATGACTCTGCCAATATGTGAAGCTCATGTGCTTGTCAACTAAAAACTTTGCAAAATGATGAAACTCAAGACCTATGCAACTCCCGACTCATCAACCATTTAAACCATGGCTGGTAGTTTTCTAAGTGTCATGGTGCCCTCGTACCCTGCATTCATTATGGATGACACCATCACTCTAGACGGCTTGGGAGTGGCAGACTATATATACAAGTCCTTGCCCCCATAAAATGACATCATTTTATGGATAATGAAATACTTCTTTCTTCCATGGAATGGCAATATCTTCTAGATACCAAAAGGATGCTCCACTCTAGATGGAATAGAAATCATTTCCATCATCCACCACCTCCATTGACCACTTCCTCTTCACCACATGTTTCTTCCCATAATGTTCACGACCAATAAAAAAGGAGTGACTAAAATATAGAGTTCCCTGAAAAACATACAGGGTGTTGCAATGGTACCAAATTTAATTATCTCTATCACTGGGCATGAAGGTTGTTGTCACACACACAAAGGTTGCATATCTTCTTCCCATAAAGACTACTACTACCTTTTTCCTTTCCCTTATTTCTTGATATCACAATGAGGAGTGAGTATTTTTCTTACACTAGGTCACAGGGAGTACCCCCACTTCCATGTTGTGTTCTTTTTACTACATCCATGCATGTATGAACTCACTACAAAAAATTGGGCCATTATTCACGGGAGAGTCCTGTCACAAACCCCTCTCTACAGGCCCTAAGAAATAGGGACGGTTGTGGGTCTGGCCCTCACAAATGGTCCGTGAAGAGAACTCACGTGACAAATACTAGTGGCCCTCACGAATACAATTGTCACGGACCAACTGACCCTCAAGAATGTTATATTGAGGGACTATTTAGCCTTCATAAATACATTTTTGAGGGACTATTTAGCCTTCATAAATATATTTTTGAGGGACTATTTAGTTCTCATAAATACATTTTTGAGGGACTTGATGGTCCTAGAGAATATATTTTTGAAGGATAATGCCTTCATTAATATTATTTTTGAGGGGCTATGTGGTCGTCATCAATGCAATTTTGATGGTCAATCTGGATCTCATTTTTGAGGGACTAAAGACCTTCATTAATATATTTTTGAGGGATTACTGTAAATGATTTGGTTATTGATTTATTGAATGATTTGTTGAATGTTAATTAATTTTAAATGAAAACTTTGTATATATAACCTCAAGCAATATTTTTATAAGAGTCACATGACATCATAAGAATTTTCAACACCAAAATGACACATAAAAATGTTAAATCACCTCAAACCAATTTCTATTAATGAAGCAAAATATTATCCGTACATTGTGTGCTCAACATTGATATAAATAACGAATACATATGATTCTAAAATTTGAGATTGATGACAATCAACATATCATGCTAGAAATTCTTAAGATCTGTAATGTCTCTATATTCCTTCAAATGGTGTGGTGCTCTTCATCAATGACATGCCTCATACGGTTGTCACCTGGAAAGAGATAAGAGCAGATTTCAATATACCAAAAAGACAAACAGTATAGACAAAATATATGTACATAATGGGTCTGAAGACTAATTTGCAGGGAACTATACTGATTACCTTATGGGAGACTTACTAATCTAGCTGCGATGCTTGCTTAAATTTTCTTTTGATGAAGTCATATTCCTATGGGAGTCCAAAGGGATGACTCCCTCCAGATCCCAGATCCCATAACCTTTTAGTCTTGAAAATAGAGGCTGACATCACCTTCACTGTATACAGATAGAATAAAGCCTAACATCAGAAATAAACTAAGCATTAACGCCACACAATATAGTGGTACAACATCATTCTAACAGCATTGGTGCAGCGAGCATGGTATGATTCTAGATGTATTTTTATATTAAAGCTTTCCCCATGACTGAATAAGAGCTACAGATTCTGCCAAAATATTCCTTTGAATGGAAACATGAGACAAATGCTAGTTAATTCTGAGTTATTTTGTCATTAATTGTACCATGTGCTACGGCCTGGTCTGGTAACGCATTTGCCATTCAGTGTTGTTTGATTTTTGTGTGTGACCCACCCTATCTATGCGGGAGCTGGAGCTTCTTGTCAGTATAACTTTTACATTCTTTTATATTATTAACATGGTAGCTGAAAAGATATTATAGATTAAAAGAAGCATTTCAAATAACACTGACAATATTATAGATTGTATCTTTTATATTAAAGAAGATTGTAGATACATATAAAAGATAAAAAGCATTTCAAATATTATAGATATTTACTAAGAACAACTTTGTTTGAATGCTGATGTTTTAAAATCATTGTACTTTATAAATGATATGATCTACCCATGACACTTATAGTTCCTAGCATGGATGGGTGTCCCAACAACACCATAGAAATCCAGAGTTGAATTCTGAATCCATTAATTTCCAAACTTATCTAGCTACCTTCATTTTCATTTCAGTATTAATCTATAAGTTATTGTAATGGCCATCATGTTTACACATACGTTATGGTAAATAGTTAATAGGATAGTTAGTGATGCAGAAAACAATTTGTATATGTGGAAAATTGGAATATAACAGTGGACTTTTATAGATTAGTGTAATGTTTAGAATATACAGTTTAAACTAGTACCAAAATAAAAAATTTGGAAGTTAACAACAGCTTATACAAACTCAAAATGTTTGAAAGAGAGTGCATCATATGTATTTAGTGCACGAGACTACTTGGTTAGTAGTGGGTCACTCTCTTAAGGAATGTAAGGGTGTCTCTTCTGGTTTTTTGCACAATTGACATGAAGCAGTTTTATACATATTTCCAAAGCCTAAATGATTAGCATTTGTGAAGATACAGTAATATCCAACAGATTTGAGTTGTTGGTAATATTACCTATACCCTAATCAACAAATTTGAGTAGTTGGTAATAACAATAGATTTCTAAAGTGACCAATCATGTATGATCAGAAAATCCAGGAAATGGAGGTATATTTGAAAATCTGAAGCAAAACCAGAACATTGATGTGCAGAATAGAATGGACACTTGCTTAAAAAAAGAAAATCTAGGAAACTAGAGATATGATTCTAGTTCCATAATAGATTGTTACTCTAGCAAAAATAGATTCCCCTTTATCACCTCGATGATAATTTACACACCTCAATTCATCATGACATTTCTATATGGATGAGACTAGCTTTCCAGTGGTGCTTCAAGATGACTCAACATAGCATATATAGGGCTTTGAAGAATACAAAAACATGATGCTCATTTAGCAACGATACCACTAATAACACTTAGAACGAAATTAAAAAGAATCAAGGTCACTAATTCAGAGTGTTGTATTTATTATATGCTGGACAATTAATTTCATACCTCATTTTGAAGAGCAGAGGCTGCAGTATCACAAGATGATGGGTCAAGTGCTAAAAGTGTAAGCAAATACATTATGACCATCAGGACACTAAAAATCTTCAGATGTGCATGCATCAACACGATCCACCATATCATTGATATCGACATCCATGGGAAATGAATCCAGCAATCACCTCTTTCTCCCATCACTGTTAGAAATTGACATCCATGTCTCTAATTATGACATTTGGAAGGAAGGAGGATAGGGGACTCTAAATTCAGAGTATCCAAATCAAGTTGTATACCAAGAACACAGTCTCTTCCACCAAAGAGCAATGGAAAGGGAACTCAATAGGTTCCTGCTGCAAAAAGAAGTAATACTTTTTTAAAAGCACAAAATAGAAACAGAACACCACGTTATTGAAATGATAAGAACACCACTAGACATTCCCTGATCTCAACAAGGGGTGAACTCGAAGTACAAGTGTCCTTCTTGAATAGTCTATTTATAGCCAAAATAGCCTACTGGACGGGTTCAACAGCCACAATGTTGAATGGATGAATAGAAATATTGGTTTACCAACTATCAAAGGATTGCCTTGATTCATAGTGATCAGGCTAGCAATGTTGATGGTAACATGTAATTTGTGAACCACAAGTTGTGATAAATGACGAACCTAACCAAGAAAAGTTGAATAAGAGTTAGACAGTACCTGGTAGCTGTGACGGATGTAGCAAAAAATGAGTTGAATCGGCATTGGATGGTACTAAACGAAGTGATGCCCATGAAAAAGCTCCCCCTTTATCAGATAACACTTGAAGATAATCAATAGGGTATTTAACGTTGTAATGGATATGACTATAGCGTCTCGATAAATGATTTTTAGTATATTATGTGTAACTCTGATTTAGCTCAAATTTGGATATGATTTGGATACCTCAAATAGGAACACTACTGAAAAATATCAGAATTTATGAAGAATGTTCAGACCTGTTTGTCGGTCGAGTTTGCAACTCGACCGAATCTGCTGCAGACAGCAATATAGCAGTACACTGTTTGATTTTTAATTATTTATTGGTAACTAGAAATGATCTCAAATTTTTACTGGAGATCTGAAACTTCATTAGGTATAACATATAAAAATTCCAGAATTTTTGGAGCTTCTGTTAGCTATTCAGTAGGTGAATTACAGAAACTATTGTGAAACTGAATATTCAGCCAATATAATTAAAGTTGAGTGTAGGGTCAATATGCAATTGACCCAAGCAGCTCAAATGGTCTATATGAGCAACCACACACACAAGTAGCTCTCATTCTTCATCATTCACTCTAGAGAAACGAAAATCTAGAGAGAGAGGGAGAGTTAGGGCTTGAGTGGAGAAAGAGAAGGAATTGCCGACCTAGGGTTTTGCGGTCCGAGGAATGGTGAAATCAAGTAAGTTTGGATTCTTTGCATAGACTTTTATGGTGAATGATCTCTCTCATGTCAAGATTCCGTCCATGCTCTGATTTGATCCAAGATGATGTCGAAATTCCCTCTTTTCTCACCCTTTCTTCATAATCCCTCATTTTCAAGGTTTCCGAGTTGAATGGAAGAAGAATTGGGAGATTTGCTAGGGATTTGATAGGAGTTCGAGATCCCCTGAGTTGAGCTGTACTTTTGAGGTGTTTTCACACCTTAGGGTGAGTGGGTTCTTCCTTCAAACATTGTAATGCACGAAATTTGATTATAGCATCCAAATCCCTAAATGCTTAGTATGTGATTCTAAACCCTGAAATGTCCGTTTGATTTAAGTTGTTGCAAATTGATATGATATGGATTCCTTCTCTGTTTGAATGACTCCTTGATGGTAGATTCACATCAGAAACGTATACAACACATCCTAGTAAGAATGCTTTTCAGATTTATACCATATGATGTAATTAGGGTTTAACCTAATTGAGATATCACTAGAGTTTCAACCTTATTGAAGAGGACTAGTAATCTTATAAGTGGTTAGGATGTACCTCATGGGTTACCTTATTTGAATTTTATCCTTGGTGCATGATATCTCAGTGAATAGCATGGAAACCTAAATTTAGTTCAATTTCCATGGTTTCATACATATATTGACTGTATATGATTGTTGAAAGCAGTCGTTAATTTGTGAATGTTTATATCGTGTGAAATCCTTATGAGAGCCATGTGATAAGTGAATGAGGCAAATGAAACCCTAAGAGCAGGGTGTTGCCATGTGATAAATGAATAAGGCAAATGAAACCCTAAGGATAGGGTGTTCAATGAATCATGTTATGGTGATATGAAAGGTCTCGATATGAGATGTGGTGATGCTTAATTGTTAAATTGTATGTTTCTAGTGCATTTAACTTTATATGCTTGTTCTCTCTGAGTTGATATCTACATATTGCAGGGCTTCTTATTTCCAATACATATCTCGTAAATTGCAGGTGATGAGATATGACATGCCCTAGAAAGGAATGTTACTGAGACATGATATATGTTGAATACATGAGTTATGATGTTTCTTATGATATGATATGGCAGGTCGTGTGAGCCTTGTGAGAAATGTAAAATGAGTTATGATTTCTGTTTAAAATGTATCTATAATGTTAATGTTAGACTTAGGTGCCCTGAACACCGTAGAACCCCTCGAGAGGTCTGCACCTTGGGGTGAAACGACCTACCTAGCGTGTGTCTAGATGGTCGGTGACTCGTGTTCAATAATAATCCGTGCGTGTGTCACGGTGGCACTGGAGTAAATAGGGGTTATTCAACAATAATCCGTGCGTGTGTCACGGTGGTAACCCAGACTCTCCGCCTGTGTACTCAGGTTAGAGGAGTCTATAGTACACTCTTTTGAGAGTGCAGTGAGGCCGTGTGAGCCTGAGAGTCCTGACGCAGACCAGGACAACAGTCAGACTTAGCATTTCCCGGGTGTGTCGCTAAGTCTTGTACGGTGTGGTCGTAGTGCACTGCGAGCCTCTTATGCAGAGTACACTGCATAGATCAGGGCATAATCTAAAATATGATCATATAGGTTCACAGAGTTCCTTATAAATGAAAGAGTTAAGGAAGACTAGAGTATAGTCTTCTAGTAGTTATTCTTTGGATGCAATATTTACATTCTTTGTTATTTCAATTATATTGTTTTAGAACTGCTCAGTGTAGTATTTATTGTTGTTAAATTTCATATCGTTTACTCAAAGTTATATCTGTAATCACATTAGTGCCTTAGACTGTTTTTAAGAATGCTATGTTATGTTTTCAGAACCTTCTTAGTTTATAGCCTTGGATCTAACAGTTCAGCAAACCCTTACCCTACATCTTATCTACTAAGAGATTAGGCACATCGCCAATAAATGGCTTACAAACCATCAATCGGTGCATCATTATCCATCTCGGGTTAAGGAAACACCTAATAATGTCTACAAATATCCAAATCTCCCGAAAATGCAGCCTGTCTACTACAATCCAGGCTCCTCACGCGTCACAGTTCCATCCTCATTATGAAAGCTCCAATTCAGACTGTATCAGTTGTCGTCTGTAGATGCCCATCCACACTACCCAAATGATATTTGCATTTTTTTGCATGACCTTCTTAAAATAGTCTATATAAGCATAGCTTGATAGAGTTATGGAGCTCTAAGAACCATTCATGCATAGTTGATAGGTTCTTATTGTCCATTCTAGAGTTTCTAGATTCTTTACAGTGTAGTATATGTAATATAATTATACATGTGTATCTGTATTTAGGAATAGGAAACTTTGTTGTAGTCACTTCCTACCATTTGTCTCTAGTAAGTATATCAAGCCATATTGTAATCTTTAATTTGTGTGTTAACAACGTTTGTAATAATGACAAATTTTTATCCTAAAGTAAACCTCTTGCCATGTTCCAAACCTTGTGTATATAATGAAAAGAACAATTGTTTCCCTTCTAGTATATAATGCAATTTGATGTAATCTATAACATGAATGTGAATGGAGATTTATACCTAGTACCTACCATACATGTATGCTACTTAATTATTGATATGGATTCCAATAGCCTTTTCTCAAATGGCCGTGATTGCCCAAGTGGAATTGAATGCAAATTTTGCAAATTTGTAGCAGGGTAGTCAAGTCACATGGTAATATTTACAATACATTTGTATAGTTTTACCTCTATACCATTATACTTATAGCCTTCATCCACGTTCATCCAGACTAATTTCTAGACCAGAATGAACTATCTTAACAAACTAACAATATTTTAACTAGAATGTCTTCTTGATTGATGAAATAGAGTTGTGTATATGCATAATTATCATACACTAATTTTGTTGTAGTCCCGAAACTCGGAAGTTTTGTCACAGAGGCAGGAAAGAATATTGAAGATAAATATAGAACTAACAGTAACAATAGGAACATACCAGTTAATTTAATTTTAAGTATGAATCTCTATATATATGGTTGGGCTATATGCAAGAAGTGTCCAGGCCATATCCATTAAGTATCTACCCTCTAAAAAATGACGTCTAAAAATCTATCTAATATTTATCCAGGCAAATTTAAGGAGTACTAGTATCCAATGCATGTCCAGTATGGACAGAAGACCTATTTAGAGAAATGGTGTTTCTAAGATCTATGCTTGTATCTCACACTGAAGGTTTATACAGAAAAACATATGAAAAAGACGGCACGGTTGAATTATCTTAGGAGGTTCATCACTACTAATAGATTTATGACGTATTAACAGGCAAAGGAAAGCAAGAAAGGTGATTTGCAAAATATCGAAGTCAGAAATCTTACATCTGAGTTGTTTAAAAACAATTGAGAATACAACGTAACTAACACCGAGGACTAACTAATAAAATTGCAGTGAATTTAGAAGAACCAGCATCAAATAAAACAAAGTGAAATAATAAACACTGGATATTTTGCTATCGAAACAGTGAGATACTGGAATTTTGAAAAATCACTATAAATAAGACAGCATAGAGATCATAAACATCAAAAATTCATTACCTTTTCCTTAAGTTATCAGATGATAAGACATAGTCTTGTTTCTTGCAAGAACTAATAATATCATCAACCTCTTGTATGGAAAGCTCATTGATATCTTGGATCTGTAAAACGAGTTTAGCAGTTGCAAGTGAAAAGGTGGTAAATATGGGATAAGTACTAAGAAAAACATGATCACTTCCAACCTTCCCAGACAATAGGGATTTCTCATCAGCAGTTCTTTCAAGAGCAGTTACAGCAGAAATGTTTTGTCCGTGACTGACATTTTAGAATGCTATTGTGTCCCATGTCCATGTCTGGAAATGTTACGTGCTTCATTTTCTGAACAGTAATAATGTATATCCTAAAAAGGGCACATACATAATATCTATGCCCATCCATGAATCAATACCATCCTGTAGCAGCTAACTAACGCATCAAAAATAGGAAATGTGTCATGCCCACACTCACAAGAAAAGAAAACAGGGCTAGTTACTTATTAGTGCTAGAATAACACAAGTACAAAATGAATATATATGTTGATAACAAAATTTCTAAAGGAAACGTATATGATGCATTTAGGTAAGGCATCATTGTAATCGATATAATGTACTAGTAGAGATTTACTCTCAACCCAACCCATATAAAACAAATGAAAAATTTCAATTGTGGCATGAATATAAACAGAAGATATACCTCAAAAAAATCTGACAAATCAATCAGTGTTGCAAGACTAGCAACAAGCCTAAGAACAGGAGTAACCCAGGGAACTTCTCGCCAAGTTTCTGAAGGGCCAGAGGTGACACTACAGCAGAAACTATCTTTATTTGTTTGTTACCAACACCTCGATCTTTCAGTAAATCAATTGCAGCTATCATGGTGCCACCAGTTGCGAGCATGGGATCTGCAACCAGGACGCGAGACCCTTCTGGAAGCTTTTCTGGCAAATTGTTCAAATACGTGGATGGCAGTAGAGTTTCCTCATCCCTCCGCATTCCTAGATGGTATGTTTTTGTTGAAGGTAACATTGACGGTGCATGCTCCGCCAAAGCCAAGCCAGCTCTCAGAATGGGGACAACCAGCACAGGCTCCCTGGGGTCAACAAATTCCACAGAGGCAACCCCAACCGGAGTCTCTATCTCCCCACTGATCATAGGCAACCAATCCCTTGAAGCTTCATAGATCAGAATTCTTCCTAGCTCAGACATTGCATTCCTGAAGATGGCAGGGTGCGTTTCCTTGTTCCTGAGAACCACGATCCAGTGCTTGACCAGGGGATGAGGCGGAACAAATACCAGCATCCTGTCACCAGGCAAAGTTGCCCCTTCACCCCCGCGGCGGCCTCCTGCTGTTGTGCCTCCAAATCAGGCTTCGCACCGGCAGCCAGCATCCAGCTCGTCATTGACCTCCGGGAAGTAACCATTGCAGGACGGAGGAATAGGGGGCTGTCTCGAGGGGTATAAATAGAAATGGCAGTGGTAGATAAGCAGCGGGGGCGGGAGACCCGGAGACATGGCTGCGACGAAGGAGGGGGAAAGTGGTGCCGAAGGTGAGGTCGAGCAGCGGTAGGGGTATCGATGCTAGTGGCCCAAGAACAGGATGCCATCCGTGTTTGTCGCTCCCGCCAAATAGCCTTTAGGAGGCAGTCAGCCCGCTCAGTCCTGCGCCCAGAGCAGAATACACTTCAAGCAGCTTCTTGTTAATGTCGTACTCTCTCGATCCAGTGCCGACGCCCCATCATCATGCCGACGGCTTCTAGTAACAAGCTGGCTTATCAAATCACTTTAGGGGGCTGGCGAGAAAGGGCGATCCTGAAGGACAAGCTGGTAGCGTGGACTGGTAATTGTGTGCGGAGGGATGGGGATTGCGTGCGGCAGGATGGAAGCTAGGTGTCGCGGGAGGAAGAGGGGTTGCCGGAGGCGGAGACATTTAGGTTGAAAATTGGTTTGCGCTTCGGCGGAGGAATGGTTATTTGGATAGGCAAATTGCCCGCCATCAATTTGGGCCGGGTGGGAAGGGTTATGAGATGGAGGGAAATATTTGGCATGGTATTTTTCACGGGATGATTAGTGAGTAATGTATTTGTGAGGGATTAGTGTTCACATAAAAGGTCTAAGGATATAAAAAACACGGTTGAGGGATTTGATCCCATGTTTGAAGGATGATCCCTCACAAATAGACATCATTATTCACGATTTTCGGTTCCTCACAAATGTTCTTCAATAAAGGCCAAATTTTTTGTAGTGACTCTAACATATTTTGATTCAATAATTTTACACTTGTAATCTAGTTTGATCAGCAAGTTTGCATGTTTGTTAGGTCCTAGGTGTAGACAACTTTGAACCCATGATCTGGGATCTATTGTGTCTTTTAAAAACTTGATGAGAACTTCAAATAGGTCTTTTTAAGTTGATGAGTGTGTGATCTCTAGGTAACACCACAGAGATCATGTAGTGATATTTTCCCTATTTTAATCCTAATTTTGAAAGGGAAGATTCAATTGGCCTCAAGGTTATTTATTCATGATTGTTTGTGATATAATGAGACAGTGACGGTAGGTAGTGCTACTAAAACCCTCTCATCCCTAGTGTTTACTTCCATCGATAATCTAAGCTCTAATTCAATCTATTTATTCAACACTTAGTGTAATCAACGATTGCACTAAATACTCTTCCTATTTTGGCTCAATCAATCAATCAATTCTTAAAAATGTGTCCTTTGGGTTCCATCCTAAACTATACAACAATAAGATCCACACACTTTGTGGAGATATTGTCATATTCCTTGTTAAGGTCAAAACTAGGGATGTCATCCCAAGTGAATTTGTTGTGCGATAAAATCATCCACAATACCTATGGTCTATCATTCTAAAAGGTAGAATCCTAGGGAGAGATATCCAAAAAGGCTATCATCACCACTTTTGGTATATAAACGTTGTTTGATCTAGGATGGACTCTATAGGGGGTGAGTAGATCTAAATGCACTTAAAAAAAATTCATTAAACCTTCAAGATATTTCTAAGATAATATGGCAAGTATGAACTTTGACTTTAACTAAAACATACATAGCAAGAAAGAGAGAGATTGATCAAGGACAAGAACACAAGCTATGTAGAGTGGTTTCATACTTCAAACTAGGAGTAAGTCATTCCACTACCTAGAGAGGTCAATCTCTAGGATTTTGCAACCATTGCATACTTATATTCCATTATAAGACCTACAATATATGACCTTCATTTTCCAGACCAAGGATACCCAACCTTCCCTTTAACAAGAAGGGAACCAACAACCTACCAAAGGATTTACCTATCCAAGACCAAGTCTTTAACCTCACCAAGGACTTACCCACTTTGCACCAAGTCTTCCGCCTTTACCAAGGACCTACCCACTCTTGCTCAAGTCTTCTTCCTTTGAGGAATTACCCACTCTTCTTGGATCTTCTGCCTTTGACTTCCCTTTGCCAAGGAGAATCTTTCATCAAGGGATTCCTTCCCTTCTTCCTTAGCTCTCTTAGCCAAGAGAAAGAATATTCATCTTCATATTCATGGTAGAAATGATAGATTGGGAGGTGGAGGAAGTGAGATCCTCACAAGGTAGACATGTAGGACTAGCTCTTTTACAAATCTCCTACTCACTTTAATGGATGTAGGAAGTGATTAATTTTACAGAGAGATGGAGGCTCTTGGAGGAACTCAACTATAATATATGGACCTTCATAGTGCTTGGCCAACCATGGGATGAAGCGCAAGGGGTCCTATTTATAGTTGGAGATGCCTACTTGCTATTAGAAACACATAAGGATGTATACTAGCCGTTTGGGATGTTGCAACATATTTTTTTCGAGTTTTTCAACACTCCAATGGCTAGAAACACTTTTTCTACACTTTCTGTACAGTGTGATCAATCAAGTTTACTTTTGGTGAACTCGACTGATTGTACTATTTGACAAAGAGAATTTGAAGCATCATCAAGTTTATCCTAGATGAAACTTGACAGGTCACTTAAATCTAATTTACCAATGTAGGGTCGGTCGAGCTCTGTGTTCTAGAAACTCAGATGAACCTGGACATTCTCGAAGTGCATCAAGGGTGTCGGTCGAGTTTGTCACATGATTAACTCGACTGAATAGGCACTCTATGATGTATTTTGGAAAATATCATTAAAGTGCTTAAATATTCAATTTAAGTGCGTCTAGTTTTTTTATAATATTAATTACAAGTCATACAATCATTACAAGTGATCAACAACATGATTCTAATATATTTACTTCATATTCCACAAAAGTACCCTTGTATTGATTTTGACTTGTCCTTTCTCCAAGTTAGGATGCACAAGTTAGGGCATTTGGAGTGTGTCCATACCCAATCTAAAATCACTTAAGTATAAGCATTATACACAAATAAGTGGAATGGTTAGTCATCATAAAAGCAAGGGTTTATTCAATTTATTCCTTACATCACATTCTCCCCCTTTTTGAAGATGACAAACCATTCCATAAAGATATTGAAAGCTTTTAACTAAAATCATACCTTTGGATAAACCTAGGCTTTTCAATAGAATTGAGTTCATATCCTCCTCCTCAATTGGTTCTCATGGAGTTCCCATACTCCCCCTCAATTGATGCTATTTCTCCTACATGGTTAGCTTTCACAACATTTATATAAACTATATCTTCTACTCATATATGTTCTACATATATGTCTTCTCCCTTTAACATAAGACATGCCTTCTCCCTGCACATGCCTTTCTCCCCGTCTTACATAAGACATGATTTCTCCCCCTTTGTCATTTCAAAAAGTTGGGGTTGAAGAGATAAAAAAAATTAGATTAAGGAGATACCAAATGTTAGAAAGGAGAGTAGAAGAGCAAAGACTAAGGGTGTGTCCAAGCAATGTATATAAAGCAAATCAAGACATGCATTAGAACAACCCTGGATGCATTTCTAGAAAACAACCAAGATAAGGCTATGCAAGAAAGTAACTCAAGATAGTAAATATGCAATTCAAGGAAAAAGCTTGAGCATGTATGAAACAATATGCAAGCATAGCGTATAGATAAAACCCAATTGATGGACATGGCTATAACTACATGTATATGAACTACTAGTAGATGATATCACAATTTAGGAATACTAGTAGGATCTAGATCATATCATAAGATGCATAGGTTAAAGATCATGCTATGAGAGGATGTAGAGATATATCCAAACAAAAAAGATATGCAGTTTCATAAGAAAGAAAGGATATGACTCACTAGAAAATATACATCATTACCAAAAGATGATTACAACTAAGAACCTCAGGTTGTATCAAAATATATCCTTCTAAATAGATGTAGCAAGTTGGAGCACAACAGAAGCAATTTAAGACACAACCAAGAGATCCAAAGAGATCATCATCAAAATCTACATAACAACTCAAGACAAGTAACTGCAATATATAGACATATCAAAAAGGAAGCAAATGGAGAGATAGAGTTGTGTTCAAGATAGGCAATTTAAAGAATGGCAATATTCATATATAAAGGTACTAAATAGAGTGTCATAGAATAAGGATATTGGTTGACAAAGTCTAGTTGAGGGGGAAATTCTCATCCAAAAAGCCATTTGTGTATTCTGTGCATAGTGTTGTCAGTTGAGTTTCTGGGTTGAACTTCTCAGCCAACAACATTTGTTGGTAGCACCCATTAGTGCTAGTCGGTTGAGTTTCTATCAGGATAAACTTGGCCAACAACTACTTCTATCAATAACATATAATTTTCAGAGAAAAAAAACATATCTAAAGGTTAGATAAAAATATAAACCATATCATAACATGTGTAGACAAGTTAGTAATGCACTATGAAAGCATCAGGGGCATCTTTTGAGAAAGAAGGTGATGAGAATCACAATATACCAAATTTCACTCAAAACCATATGCAAAGTGCATACAAGCTTTCCAAGAACAAGATATGATTGGATATGAGCAAGAATACCATTACATTTGTTCTTGCCATTTCTTTTCCGCTTGTTTCCACCCCATACATATCTCATCTTTCTATTTTTATGTGGATTGACAAACCAATTTACAAATCAATAGCGCATGCCAATCCAATTGCACTTGACCTATAAGAAGAAATATGAAATGGTCCTCAATCATATTTTTGGGTCTAGAGGGGTTAGCTTAACAACCCAAGTCCAATTGCTCTTGGGTTCTTTCCTATAAGAACAATATGTGGAATAATGACCAATTTCATTGAAATGATTACATGATCTTCTACCCTTAGAACTATAGGATTCTTCATTGAAACTGAAGGTCCTTTATCTTTATTGTTCCTTTGACTACTATCAAGTCCAAAATCATCTCTACCCATTTGTTCGATAGTATGATCTAGGATTTAATTAAGATTCCTTTTATCATCTAAGAATCTTTGCATATAAGATCTCAAACTATGATTATCCTGCATAAGATAAGTAATGATATAAGATACCCATTAACGAGAAATGTTGATTGTGCAAACATGTTAACGAGTCAAGTAGACATCTATTCTTTGACTACTGGTGTATGTTCATGTATGGAAAATCATGTGCTTAAGGAACGATTAGGGTCATCGAGTACCTACTAATCTTTTTGATGCTTTGATTTGGGTGGCTGCCAATTTCAAGCACAATAAGTCCAAGAGGAGCTTCACCAACCTTTGAATCACTGGACTAAGCTATTTGGTGTGGAATAAAAGAAATGAGAGGTTGCACGACAAGAAGGAAAGAAGTTAGAATATGCTAATTGAATATTTGGCTAATGAATTTAAATGTCATGTTAAGATTAGGAAGGAGATTATGCATAGTCTTAATGCTAATACGTGTGTACTGGGGGTTTTGTAGATAGTCCCTTATATAGTTTTCTTTGTGTTGGGATCAGCTTTTAGGGTGCCATGACTTGTTGTATAGTTTTACTATACCCTTTTTGGTCTAATATATTTACCTTATTCCAAAAAAATAAGATAATTGATTGATATTATCTCTAGCATGAAAAGTTCGATTTCTAAGTAAAGAGCTTTGGTCATATAAGAATCTTTATGAATATGAAGAGAAACAACATTATTCTCTCTACTAGTAAAATTGGAATAAGATTCAAGAACATTGATTTTAGCAAGCAAGGAAGCATTTTCTTTTTCAAGCAAAGCAATCATAGAAAGATAAACACCATTTTCAGATTCTAATCCTTGCAAAAGAAAATGTTTGTCCTCATTTTAAGTTTTAATAATACAATATCAAGTATGAGAGAATTTACAACATTTCCATGCTCTTCATTAGCACTAGACATAAAAGGTTGAGCTTCTAGGAATCTAATCTTATCAAGAAAATTAGCATTTTCAAGTTTAAGATAATCTACTTGTTTAATATAGGCATTGTTTTCATCAAGCAAGCAAATATTAGTATGTTCAAGATCATCCTTTTCTGCATGCAAATTATCAACAATACTAGCAAGCCTTTTCTTTTTCTTTTTAGAAGATTTAAGAGAGGCACGAGTATCATGAATAATACTATTAAAGATTCTTTATCTAAAGAGTTTAATTTAGCTCATTTGAGTCTTAACTTGTTGAGTTCATGAGAGCGAAGTGACATTCTCCATCTTCAATGGAGCTTAAGCTAGATCCTCCACTTGATTCTTTTCTTGACATTGAGTTGAAGGAGTCCCTAGAGCTTGAGTTGGAGGAGTCGCTTGAGATTTTGTGCCATTTGTCCTTCTTCCTGTGCTTCTTTTCTCTTCTCTTGTGATGATGGGTCCTTTTGCCTTGTGGACAATCTTCCTTTAAGTGACTATTCTTTCCACATTTCAAGCACTAGGTGAAGGAGGATCACTTGCCTTTGTAGAGTCTACCCTTGGAGTACATGGCATCTTCTTCAAATTGAGAGGATGGAGAATCTTAAAAACAATAACCTCAATTTGTTCTTTGATTTCAGTCTTCTTCATTCTCTTTAACTCTCTCTTCTTCTTTTCTTCATCTTTCTTATCAAATTTGACTTCATGGGCTTGTAGATTTCCTATGATCTCTTCGATAGGGATATCATCAAGAGACTTTGTTTCTTCAATGGTGGTCACCTTGGATTCCCACCTCTTAAGGATAGTTCTAAGGATCTATGAGTTAATATCTCCTCTATCCATAGGATGACCTAGAATGACAAGACCATTCATAATGGTGTTGACCCTTGAGTACATATCGACTATTGATGGAGCCTCCACTCGCGTGGAGTTGCATTCACCACTAAAAATCCTAGAGATAGTAAGTCTCTAAGTTTAACCTTGTGTGGTCTATAATAAGATCTCCACCCACGTATGCTAAGGTACATGGAAGTCTTATCATAGTACAGTTCAGGGTCGAATCCACGAGACAAAGGTCTTGTTAAGGATTTAACAAGATGGAAAACATTATAATTCTATTTATCTACTTAAGAGTTTATATTTAGATTGAAGAGTTGGGTTGATGATTAAACTAAAATACAAAAGTAGATTAAATGGTAGGAAATTAAAGTTAAGGTTATAAACAATACTTACAAACCACTAGGATGTGATCAAGTTTCACCACCACTACACATGGATCATAACATGCAACATAATAACATGGCTTGCAAAAAGGGGTCTAATCAGTTAGTATCTTTATAGACTTAGCTTTCTTTCAAATAGCTAACTATGAGAAACGTGGAAGTATTGCAATGCCAGCCATCCCCGAATGAATGGTCAGTTACTTTACATCACTTCCTTCACAAAGTGTGTTCCTCGACCTGTCAAAGTTGTACTTACATACGTCAACTGATTCATTTCGTAGTATGAAATTACAACACTGGAGGTGAGTTTACTCCACTCTTTGAAAAGTGCTCCTAGATACCGAAACAGATATATGGTGACTACATACATCAATAACCAACATACAATCGATAATCGAATCTAAAATCACAAACGTAGAAAATTCACACTAGTAGATAATAGATAACACAGATTGGTGATCAAGCAACTAGTATTCATTAAACGATTGATGTTGAACTGAAAAGATAGTGTCTCTCTATTGAAAACTCATGAATTACAATGCCTAAAATGAAAACATGGGTAGCGGGGCTACTCCCCGCACCCTAGTGTATGGAACTACTCGCTCATGGAAAGGATAAAGAAGGAGGTAGGAAGAGAGAAAGAAAACATCATCCCCATGTAGGAAGGAGGAAGGTTGACCCCTTGGAGTAGAGATAAACTATCTTCACTATGTGTAGTTGCCTTAGTGATGAATCCTTCACTTCCCACTTTCTTTGTTGATGAGAGAGAAAGTATCTTGAGGATGGAGTGTGGATCAAGATTGGTAGCCTTGGGGTGATGGATGAAGGTTGAAATAGATCTAGAACAATTGGTGCAGCCTTTGGGCGTCTCCAAATTCCCTCTGAATGAAGACACTTTCGGTCCTATTTATAGGCCTCCAAAAGATCTTGAATGATCTTGGGTTATTTGGATCCTCACGGTTTGGAGAGTGTTTGGACTTCATACGATCTTGGGACCATTTGGACTTCATATAGTCTTGGGACCGTTTGGGTTCCATACGGTCTTGGGACCGTTTGGACTTCATACGGTGTTGGTACCGTTTGGGTTCCATATGGTTTTGGGACCGTTTGCACTTCATATAGTCTTGGGACCGTTTGGATTCCATACAGTCTTGGGACCAATTGGATTCATACGGTCTTGGGACCATTTGGCTTCATACGGTCTTGGGACTGTTTGGCTTTCATTCGGTCTTGGGACCGTTTGGCTTTCATTCGGTCTTGGGACCGATTAGCCTTCACACGGTCTTAGGACTGTTTGGGCCCTCACGGTCTTGGGACCGTTTTAGTCTTTAATGGTTTGGAGTCCGTTTGGGGTTCTTCACGGTCTTGGGACCGGTTGAGTTCTTTTGCAATTTTTTTGTGTTTTCTATAAGAAGAAAGGGGAAAATATCAGTTTATTGGTATATACACAGTAAAGCAGAAAGATAATTATTCTATCTAATTTATCTAAGAAAGATTATGGAAAAATAGTAAGATAACATCACAAAATGGGAGGTTATCACCCCCCTAACTTAGAGTCTAGCTTGTCCTCAAGCTGGATAGAGCTAAGGCATGTAGTGGCGAGGTGATTTTATATAGTGAAGATTTCTATACTCTTGCTTCCGTTCTAAACCAGAGATCTCCTAGAGTCTTATCACGGCTTCTGTACGCACCAACTCTTTTAGGAATCGGGAGTTGCACGGAGCTCAGGTTTCTTCTGTATCACGTAACTTGCATTGGGACCACCTTTTCCTTGACTGTATTCTATGCATGTCTTCGACTCTAAGCAGTTTTATACTTCTTTGAAAATCCTACCAGAAGCTAAGATGGGTATGAGGGTTGGCTGAAGGCTTGATGTGTAACTCCCCCTTCAAAGGAGGGAGGGTTTATCCGAACTTTTAGGATCTCGCTACCGGGCATGACACATCTGCCTTTGTGAGGGCAGCTGAATGTACCGGTTGGGCGAGACCTTTATCAGCTTTCATATATTTGGAGACCTTAGGGTCTCACTACCGGACGTGACACATCTATCTTTGTGAGGGTAGCTGAATGTACCAGCCGGACAAGACCTTTATTGGCTCTTCATATAGGTCCTTATGCATGGCACAACTCTCATGTTTTTATTCAACACTCTGGCTTTTATTCATATGCTCACCGCCTTAGGAATTGGGTATTTTAGCAGCTTTATTTGGGCTGTCAAGCCTCTTTTTGAAAAGAAGAAAATTGTTCCTTAGAGTTTCCTGACATGCACTTGTTTCGATTTTTGTACTTGGTGGTCCACTTGTGAGGTTCCTTGATTTGGATTTTTCCTGGTTCCATCTCGTCCTTGAGAGCGTTTGGCTTATTTCGGCCATGATGTTAACCTGTCGAGAGTCTGACGTAGAATTGAAGCAAAAGCATGAAAATCGAGTATGAAAGTAATTTATTAATTCACCATTACATGCCTAAATGCTACTTATGTAAGTGATTCTGGGGACTAATTTGTCTCTAATTTAGCTAGGGGTATCCCCTTTCCAAAATGAATGTTTTCTTATGTACAACAATTATTCTATCAAAGAAATTATCATAAAAGCCAATTGTAAAAAAAAGGAAAATTTGTACAAAAGAATGAAGGTAAATGAAAAAGTAGAAAAAGAAGGTTTGAAAATGATACATCGACCCTTTCCCAGTGTACTCCCCCCCTAACTTATCACTCACTCTGTCCTTAGAGTGTTAAGGTGATGGGTTGAGAAGTACATGGGCAAGGGTGTTAAGGTTCTGTTAAACCCTTGTTAGCTACATAGGAAGGGAGATGATTTGCTACGAACTTCCCTTGTAAAGCATGATAATCCACATCCTTCATGTCCTCCACATGTTTACCAAGAACAGTGAGGGTATACATCCAGTAAAGGACGTGGAAACCACAGTTGTTTAATTCCCTAATTTGCTGGGGACATCTGTGGCAGAAGGTTGGGTGGTGGAAAAGTTTTTTGTTGTACGCCTTTGCGTATTTGCCTAGAAGATCATGTAGTTGTCCGGTACAATCCTTCGCCACTTCCTTCATGAGCATCTTTGCTATAACAACATACTCTCTCTGATTTGGATCGAACTGGCTATCGGAACTATTGTAGATGACCGTAGTTCCATTGTGTAAGTTTGTTTCCAGCAGCATCCAATGCTTAGAGTGAAGGAATGGAAATAGGATGAAAATTGGAGTCGTATGTTGAAGATATGAAATAAGGGCTTCAGTTGTTCTGAAGTTCTTTGACCTAAGTAAATCATCCTTTGTAATTCCTGGGCCCACTGCCCTTGGCTCTAGTAGAGTTTCAGGAATGACGATTGTCCCCACAGACCACCACTAGCCTTAACCGCGCACTTTGTCCTCACTCACGTGCATGCCAGGATCAACTTTCGGATAGGTCACCCATCCCAATACTACTCCAAGATGAGCACGCTTAAGTATGGAGTTCTTAGTGATGGGCTCCTAAAAAAGGAGGTGCACCTTGGTGATATGGGTAGTCCAATCATTCCTTTTAAGATCATGTTATCCGAGGCCTCAAATCCTGGGATGTTACAATTTCCCCCACTTAGAATCTTGACATCCTCATCAAGGCTCAACTATAAGGCCTCATAATCTCTTCCCCATTTTAGTGCAGACCCACAATGGCCCATGGACACCCAGCTCCCGATCATGGAATACCAGCACAAGGGTGGCTACGTCAACCATGGACAGCCCTTTCCTACATGCCTGGACCGCACGGCTCAAGACTGTCATGTCACATACCCATGTAGGCCCCATGTAAACCATAGGTAAGTCATGTGCTACAAGAAATTGATAAGCAGCCATCATGCTCATGGACAATGAACCCTTTACTTGTACGGTTTCACGGAGTGCGTCAACCATAATGAGAATATTCCCTTCAAGGAAAACAAGCTCATCATTCTCAGCATATAGCCAAGACATGATGAGTTCGAGCTCATTGTCTGAAAGACACTTACATGCAGCAAGGTCAAAGTTTGGGAACGTTGGTTGTATAGCAGATAAAGGCACCATATCTTTTGATGATCTGTTGATTGTGGCTCCTATTAACATATCGATGTCCCCCTTATCTTCCGCCATATTGAAAGTGTAAGGGTCCCATTGACATTTTTCTGGGACCTTGGTAGTTTGTTGTTGTTGTTTCTCCAACTCCTTTAGTATTTGTCTGAAAGGTTGCTTTTGTGGACATTGGATAGAAGATAATAAGTAACGAGGTACGTCGGCATGCGCCATTGTCAGGTCCTTGAAGAACCATCTGTCGCAGATGAGCTCCATGGTGTAATGTCCCCTTAGAGAATGCATATCTTATGTGGCTAGCTCGGTAAAGGGGATATGTCTGTTGAGTGCTTCTATGAATCTTATTGTACAGAAAGCGCAGTCCCCTGAACCTTCTAGCATTTGGACTGCTGGGTTGATGATTTGGAACCAAGGTTGGTTCAAACCATGTTGAAGAGATGGGCAGGCAACCCATATTATTTTGAGAAGCTGGAAAGGAATGCATCTTGCTTCTCCAGCTTCTGAACCAACAAAGTTTATCCGTCCGGCCTTGAGCTCACTAGCACAGAAATTGTACACCTTGGCATCACAAGCCTCGGCGTTGACAATCATTAGTAGCCAGTGGTTGGAAACTTTAAAAGGCACTATGATGTAGCGTGCCTTCCTCGCGATACCCGTTTGTAGCCGCTCGATGGACTTTGCCTGTAAGTCCATGTTTAATAAGCATAAAGCTAGAGTGGGTGAAGTGTTGAAAACTGGCTGCAATTTCTTTGGGCTTCGGAATTCTTCTATAGTGTTAGCAAGGAGGACACGGAAGATAGCCATCTTCACTGCCAATTGTGGTCGTAGGAGAATATAGAAATCTTTGTGTGTCAACTTGCACTTCATCTTTGTATTATTATAGATGATGTCCTCCCCCCCATCATTGTCATCATCTACAATAGGGTTCAGGATGAAGATGTCCTGAACATCTAAAGTAGAGATGGCCACCCTGTCCAAGTCGTGCATCTTGTGAGGTAGAGGTGGTGGCGGGGGAAGGTCTTGTGGTGGAGGAAGTGAAGTCTTCTCATTGTCATCCACATATTGTGGAAGATCTTCATCTTTGTCAGAGTCATAGTCGAGTCTGTCATCGGTGTCGAGATTCACTCTGTCTTCAAAAACTTCCTGCTCTGGGGGGATGAGTGCAGCTTGCTCCGGGGCAAGGGGTCGATGAATGGTTGTTGTGAGTGGGCTAATGCTGGTTTCCATGATGCATTGTTGAAACTCAGCAAAAGCTACATCTTTGGCAGCGTCCCCTAGAGAGCCCATAGCTGAAATGTTAAAGAATTGATCCCCATATGACATTGTGACGTTATCATTATTATCGTGGGCATTGTGATCTTTGTTTCCACCCTCCTGGTGGTCTCCACCCTCTCCTCTCTTTGTAGTATCTGCCCCCGGCTGATGCCCTCCCCAGCATTGCCTGGGTCATTGAGTTGGTCATTTGAGGAGGAGTTGTCTGCGTTGGAGTCAGCCAAGGAGTCAGAATCCTCATCATCATCTTCGTTGTCATCATCATCATCATCCACCGACTTGCTATTTTTCTTTTTTGTTGCTGCTTTTTTGCATTGTCGATGGGTGGCTTGTAATTCATCAAGTGCCACTTGCACATGCTCGTGGGTTTCGAGCAGTGCATCATGGCTGTCTTTGAGATCTGTATATCTTGTTTCGGCAAAGAGGAGTCATGCTGATAGATCAGTTACTTGTGTTCGTAGATGATTGAGTTCATCGTTGGAGTGCTCCTCTTGGAGGCGGATGAGTTGTGTGAGGTTGCTATCAATGGCATCCAAATGCGCGCTCAGTGCAGTTTGTTGTTGTTGAAGCTCGCGAAGGGTCTCAGGCAGATGTTGAGTTTGCTTGGAGACCCTGTCGACTTGCTGAGTCAATGCTTCTTGCTGGATGTTCACCCCAAGTATCAACACTGACAGGTTTGGTAAGCAGTCGTCAATACGGTTGACTTGTTGAGCTGATGTTTCCTGCCATTATTGAATGCTTGTGAGGAAGCTTGGTTAGGTGTGAGTCCGCTCATCAAGCTTGGATACATGTGTATCAAGTCCTTGCACACAAGAAAAAAATGATTGTAATATGTTATAAGGTTCGGTGAGGAGGATTCGAATTGCGTCAAATTTCCATCTAAATTCCTCACTGACTTGTGAGAAAGGGACCCCAGTGGTGAAAGGGTGTGGTGGCTGGGGTCTGGGTGGAAAGGTGGTGGTGTTGTGTGAGAGAGACACCATTGGTGTATTTGCAAATTGTGTGGTGACTATAGAAGGAGTCACCAACGGTGTCGGGGTGGTGGCAGATGAGTGAGGTGGTGACATTCCAGATATGGGTGGTGGGACCGAGAATGCAGGGGGGAAGGTGGTGGATGTGAAGGTGAGATCGGTTGTTGTGGTGAAAATTGGATCGCCTGTGGGGAAAGGGACTGAGACAGGGGATGTGGGTGAAGTTTTGGTTGTGGGGAAAGGAATTGTGGTGGATATGATTGTGGAAAAAGGTGGAAGAGTGGTAGATGGTGGAATGGTGGAAGGTGGGAGTGTGGTAGGGATGGTTGTAGAGGTGAACCCAACATCCACATCCAAGATGAAGGGTTCTAGTATTGGATTCACGATGTTTTCTACACTGTGGGGGTGTTCTGCCTATGGGTTAATCTTTGATGTGGGCATCCCCGACTGCTATTGTTTTTGTGCGTGTAGTTTGGATGATCGTGTTACAGGTGTTTTCTTTGGCCTTGTCGTTGGAGCAATGACGCTATGCTCTGTCTTCCCTACTTTTGCTTGTTTATTCTTTTCTTTTATTGAGGCGAGAAGGTTAGAAAGCTCCTCTTCAGTGAAGATAAGCTTGTCTTTATCATAATCAGCCAACTCTGGAAGCAGTAGCAACATCCTGGATGCTTTGACAGTTGGATAGAAGACGTAATGGAGTTTGGCATCCTTCTCCTTTATAATATAGATGTTCTTTAGGACCTGCTCATTTGTTAGAGTGTCACCCTTGATTAAAGTACATTTTGGAAGTGGTCCATCCATCTTAAGATATTTCAGAATTGATGTTACATGACCAATGTAAATTTCCTTTCCGAGGGCATAAGATGTGTGTTTGTGTATCAAATGTTGTCTGATGTTGACCAGATGCCCCTTTAGGATGGACCACACTGTGAAGAGGTCTGAAATGATAACGTTCCTGCTCTCTATCCTAGGGAATAGAGTGCCTATTATTATTTTGTGCAGACTTCGCACCGGGCCAGAATGAATGTTGGAGACTTTACAAGTCTTTGGTTCATAATTGGGAATTCCCATCAACGGCCTCCATAAGGTATACATGTTGAACTGGGGGTGGTCTAGACTTGCCGCCTTAGCCTTTTTTAGCTGATCTTGGTTGTCGATAAAGATTTCATTCAATAGGTTCTCAGTCAAAATGACCTTTCTCCCAAAAAATGAGGTTACTAGCATGCGGTCGTCTCCGTCCTTTGGTTTGTCTATTGTGTTCACGAGTTCTTTGGTGAGGTAAGTGAAGAACTCCAGCGTAGGCTCGACATAGGAATTCTCTACGACAAAGCAGAGTTTGGAAATATTTGCATTGTCAAGCAGGGCGAGAACTCTGTCATAGACCCCCATTTTCTTTAGTACATTAGAGCATACGTACTTGGTTGGTCGCTTGATTTTGTCACTAGCTTGCAATTGTTGAATGTAGAGATCATCTGGTGCTACGATTACCGTGGTGGTGGCAAGAGGAGTGGCATGTTCTTCCAGGATTTGTTCTCTTGCAGTTGAGGGCCGGATTTGCTTATGTGCCCATCTTTTGGTGGGTCTTTATTTAGTGGCCTCTTGGGCGTTCCTTTTGCCCTTTGACTTTGTAGGTGGGGATTCCTCCTCATAATTTGGTGTGTAGTATAAAACTCCATCGGTTGAGGAAAGATCTTCAATTTCTTCAACTAGATCTACTGATAAACATTTGTTGACTCGCTCAAGGTCATGGATGACCTTGGGCAAGTCAACTGGAGCTTTGCCTATTTTTTCACACAGGTCAAGGATGCACTGGAGCTTATTCTGGTGCTCCATCAATTGCTCCCTAGTCCATAGGTTTGTGTCAACAACTTCTTTCATAGGTGATGCCATTCTAAAAGTTGAACAAGATATTATATATGTTAGAAAAGATTGAAATTTTAGTAAAAATGGAATTGAAAGGATTGTGTCATTATGTAAGCTTCATGGTTTTGAAACAAAAACTGTAAAAATGGGTCCAAACGGTTTCATGACCGTTTGGGTCCAAATGGTTTCAAGACCGTTTGGGTCCAAACGGTTTCACGAACAGTCGAGTCAAAATCACTTAGAAGGCGAAACCGTGAGGAAAATGAAGCGACGACGACATCAAATGGATTAACAACAGCAAAAATGACGCCAGCAATGAAGGCGACAATGGCGGTGATAGAGGTGCTAGTAATCAAGACCATTTGAAACGTCTACGAGCAGGCGGGTGCCGAAACCGTGAAGAAGTTGAAACGACGGCTGCGATGAGTGAATCAATGACAATGATATGTGATGCGGCGGAAGCAATCGACGATGGCAGTTGTGGTGGAGAGCGGCGGTGACAATGGTGGTAGCAGCGGCGATGATGATGATAGTAAGCGTAATCTACCTAACTGTTGTGGTTGCACTAATGGTTGTTGCGGAGGCAGTGGCAGAGAGATGGACTACGTTGCTACCGCGAGCGTGAACAGATATAGCGAGAGAGAGAGAGCAGAAGCGAGAGCGTGAACGGAGATGGTGACTGGGTTTGGGTCGCACGAGAGCAAAGAAATCAGAAGGAATGGAACAGGGTTTGCGCAAGAGAAGATTTGGGAGTCAAAGAAATGAAAAGGGAGGGGGTCAAGTAGTATTTATAGAAAAAGGTGGGGTGACTGTTCGACGAAATTCTAACTTGATCATTTTAATGTTGTGGGGTCCTGAATGTTGATAGTTTGTCTTGGAGTTTTATCGACTGGATTATAATATGTCTTCAGTCTATGGCCATTAATAGTCCTTTCTTCTCCATTGTCATCAAAGATGATGACAACTCCAGTTGGATAGATATGCTTGATAGTGAAGGGCCCGAACCATTTTGTGCGGAGTTTTCTAGGAAACATTATGAGTTTGGAGTTGAAAAGAAGGACCTTGTCTCCGACAATGATATCTTTCCTTTTAAGGTGGCCATCATGCCACATCTTGGTTTTCTCTTTGTAGATCCTGGCACTCTGGTAGGAAGTCATTCTTAGTTCCTCCAACTCTTGTAATTGGAGTTGTATGTATTCACTGGCACTTTTGAAGTCAAAATTCAATTGTTTGATAGCTCACCATGCTTTGTGTTCTAATTCAACTGGGAGATGGCACAACTTTCCATACACCAAACGAAACGGAGTTGTTCCTATTGGTGTTTTGTAAGTAGTACAATATGTTTGAGACTTCAACTTGGCTGCTAGTATGCGGATGATAAGGTGTAGCGACCTTATGTTTTACTCCGTATCTTCACAGAAGAGCTTCGAAGCTTCTTTCCAAGAAATGTGACCCTCTATCGGATATGACTATTCTAGGAACTCCAAATCTAGGAAAGATGATATTTGTGAACAACTTAATAACCGGCTTAGAGTCACAAGATATAGTGGGTATAGCTTCTACCCATTCGGATATGTAATCCACAACAACCAAAATATAGGAGAATCCATATGATGGGGGAAATGGACCCATATAGTCCACTCCCCACACATCAAAAAGTTCGATCTCCTACCAAAAAGTTAGTGGCATTTCATTTCGTTTTGATATCCCTCTAGACAGCTGACATTTGCTGCAAGATTGTACAAATTCATGGGCACCCTTCACTATTGTCGGCTAGAAGAAACCTGCCTGTATGACTTTAAGAGCGGTCTTCCTAGAACTCATGTGTCCCCCAGTGGGGCCAGAATGACAGTGTTCTAGGACTAGGATAATTTCTTCTTCAAGGAGACAATGGCAGAATAATCTGTCTGTGCATAAGAGGAAAAGGTATGGTTCATCCCAAAAGTATTGCTTGACGTCATGAAGAAATATCTTTCTGTCATGGTAGGAAACATCAAGGTGGACAATTATTGTAGCCAGATAGTTTACTATATCGGTGTATCAAGGAAATCCGGTGGTGACTTTCATGAGTTGATCATCGGGTAGAGAGTCTCGGATAGGTATATTGTCATCGTCCTGAGGCTCCATGTGACTTAAGTGGTCGGTGACAACATTTTCTACCCCACTTTTATCTTTTATTTCCAAATCAAATTCTTGAAGCATCAACACCTAGTGAATAAGTCTGGGTTTTGCGTCTTGTTTCTTAATCATATATTTTATTGTAGAGTGATTTGTGTATACTATGACTTTTGATCTGATCAGATAAGAACAGAATTTTTCAAAAGTGTAGATGATTGCCAAGAACTCTTTTTCTATAGTTGTATAGTTCTTTTGGGCTTCATCAAGCATTTTTTATGCATAGTATATCACATAGGGTTTCTTATCTATTCTCTGCCCTAGTACTTCTCCTATAGCATAGTCACTAGCATCACACATTATCTCGAAGGGTTGTGTCTAGTCAGGGTCTCTTAGTATAGGTGCCGAGATCAAGGCATTCTTTAGAGTCATGAAGTTGCGTAAGCATTCTTGATCAAAATTGAAATTCACATCTTTAGTCAATAAGTGAGACATGGGCTTTGCTTTTTTTGAAAAGCCTTTGATGAATCTTCGATAAAATACGGCATGGCCCAAAAAGTCTTGTACTCCCCTGATGTCTTTTGGTGGTGTCAGTTTTGAAATGACATTTATCTTTGCTTTGTCTACTTCAATCCCTCTTTCGCTCACTCGATGACTGAGGACAACTCCTTCTGTCACCATAAAATGACCTTTTTCTCAATTAAGGATCAGATCTATTTCCTCGCATCTTTGTAGCACTCTACTGAGGTTAAGCAGACAGTTGTCAAAAGAGTCCCCATAAACTAAAAATTCATCCATGAAAACTTCCATGATGGACTTAGTTAATCCTACGAATATGGCAGACATACACCTCTAAAATGTTGCAGGTGCATTACATAGTCCAAAAGGCATCCTTCTAAAGGCGTAAGTTCCGAAAGGGCAAGTAAAAGTCATCTTTTCTTGATCTTTACGGTGTATCGGAATTTGATAAAACCCTGAATAACCGTCAAGCACTACTATAGAAATGGCTTATAACGTCACTTTTCCCGGTGTCGGTGGTAATAAAAAACTGACACCTAAATCATACAGCATCGGTGTTTAAAATAAGCTGACATCAATCTGTAAAGGGCGACCAGACACGGGTATCGCTTTTATTAAGTGTCAGTTCCTTAATAAGAAACTGACACCTAAAAGTAACCGCCAAAAACAAAATTTCCAGCGAAAAAAATTACCTCCAAAAATTGACATACATCGGCGGTGTTTAAGAGAGGAACCGACAACTAAAGGTTTTCTGCGAGACAGAAATTTGCTCACTTTTTATTGTCAGTTTTGTGACAATAACTGACACCGTTGTTTTTTCGCGTGAATAACCGTGAAAATTTTCACCTCCCTTTTGTGTCGGTGGTTTTTTGAAAACCGACATGTAAAGTTTATATTGTCGGTTTTTGTTAGAAACCAACACCGAATGTTATCTTAATATCACGCGAGCGAGCCCAACTCTTCCCCTTTCTCTCTGTGATTGCAATCAGCTATTAGGGTCTGGCGATTCCAGTGTTCTCCTTTGTCACCGCCGCCGATCTCCTTGCTCGCCGACGCCGTGAAGCGCCGATCTCCTTGCTGCCATCATGAAGTGCCACCGTGGAGCTTACCATTTGTGGAGCTCGTCGGCGTTCGTGGAGCTCGCCGCCTCTGTGGAGCTTGCCGCCTCCATGGAGCTCGTCGTTCATGGAGCCGCCACCGTCGTTGGTCCTCTCCTCCATCCGGTCCTCCTCTCGTTGGTGCTAGCAGTAGCCAGCGCCAATAGCAGCAGTCGGAACCAGTGCTAGTAGCCAGCGCCAACAATAGCAGCCAGAACCAGAGCTTGCCATTATCGTCACCACTGCCACTGCTAGAGGTAAAACCTCCAATTGACTAGGTTTGCATCCTCAATTCATCCTTAGATTAACTTATTTTTTAATGTGTGTTGTTGATATGTGTTGACCTTGGCTTAACCTATCTTTTAAACAAGTAGATGTCAATGATAATTTAGTTAACCAATCCCTATGATTGATCCTAATTCAGTTCAGTATTGTTTTGCATTCATACACGATCGTGCTAAAATTTGTAGTGTGCATTTCCAGTTTTAGGTTTGACTTTTTTGATGTTACTAGCGAATAGGAGCCAGGCTCCTGTTCATTTTCTGATTCACTTCAATATGATTAGAATGTGCCTGGGTCCTTATTATAAGTATGTTCTTTTATCCTTTTAAAAAGTATTTCAAACATAGTGGCATGTACTCATAAAACTAAATATGAGTGTTGATTAAACAAATAAATAATAAGTGTCGCCTCATTTTATGAAATACCAAGATACATCAAATTATAGAAAATATATGTCTGAAATTTTATAACATCATTATATGTACTTACACTTTTTCTGAAAATATATAACATCGTTATATGTACTTACATACACTTTGTTAATACTAATATTATGCAGTCTCTGTCCACCCACAACAGTCACTATGAACTGGGCCTCTATGTCAATGTTAACGTTCCCTATTGAAGAACAATTGGACATCATCCTAGATGATCGTTCCTTAAACCAATTGGCCATACCCAAACATTGGCGTTTTCTAAAAGGAAGACACTACATGCCTGGTGAAGTGACCCTAAATTTTGGCAATTATTCACATGTTATCGAGGTTGAGTATGATTTGGCGGGAAATCTTGTATCAAAATCTGGTTGGCATGATTGGATTGGAAAGATGCATGTGGGCCGTAGCGACAAGCTTTTTCTCCATCCAGTTGGCCATAATACCATCAACGTTTGGATAACCAACATCAAATGCGAGACCCCTGATCATCTACTATGGTATGAGCGCACGGCGGAGGATATCATCTATAACGAATCTGATTGTGAGGACCCTGTCAGTTTAGATTCGTCTAAATACAGTGAGGAGCTCCGTGACACAGCATCATCAAAAAGGCCACGATAGGTCCAATTAACAAATATAATTGTCAAGACAAAAAAATTGTGTTTACACTTTTTGTCTAAAAGTAATCAATACTCATAGTTGCTTTCTTTTCTGAACTTCAGGAGAAGATCACCACAATGATAAGTCCTCGAAGTTACTGATGCGGGACCATGTTGGTGTAGTATTTAGTTGTCTATCTATCTAGACTTGTCTGTATTAATAGTTATTTTAATTATGCGCATGTTTAGGGGTACACCAACCCCTGTGTGTGGATGTAAAAAGAGATTAATGAATGGAACTGAAAGTTGCTACATGAATGCTTCTAACTGAATTGATGATTGGCTTGGTTATTGAATGTTACAAATTACTGATAAATTTCATTATAAATGTTCTTTTATCCTTATTATAACTATGTTTTCAATGATCACTTCCATTACGGTTCAGGAGCTTGCCAGCCTTCTGCCCGCCCATTCGGCTTCCATGTGCACCCATCTGTCTCGCCTCTCTCCTTGCTCTAGAGAAAGACGGCCAACTGGGCTCAAACAAAGGTAAACATCCCCAAAAACCCTCTGTCTCGCCCTCTAATTTGTATTTACTTAATTACTGATTTGTATTTACTTATCCGCTCGTTCATCTAATGATTTTTTATTCATCACATTATTTAAATTTAGGGCTTTATATTTTAATGCATCTAAACATTCATAAGCTATTAATGTTGATTAATTTAGGAAGCATTGATATGTTGTTATGGTTGTCCACAAATGTTTTTATAAGAAATTGTGTGTTGAATGGGGTTGTGAACAAGGAATTGGTGTTGTATTTGTTGGCCTAGAAAACCGTCCAAGATTTACTCATTAGGAGTAAATCTTGGATAGTCCCCGGTTTGGCACTATTCTTGAAAACCTAATCTCACTTAGGATGTAAGTGTATAATGTGTATTGGGTTTTCAAGAAAATTTCAGCAGCATTTCCCCGTTTGTTCTCTAAGTGCATATGTACTTGGAGAACAACGGGGAAATGTTGCTGAAATTTTCTTGAAAACCCAATACACATTATACACTTACTAGTGAGATTAGGTGTTCAAGAATGGGATAGGTGGTACACATTTAAGAATGACATCACATGTTTAAACCCTAAAGTTTCAACCATAAACTCTAATATGTTTACCCTAGACCCTAATCTTATTGTAATATATACTTATTTTCTCTTTGATCAGAGAATGGATAGATCATGGATGTCCATTTGCAATCACTGCACCCTAGAGTTTATTTTTGGTCTTGATCAATTTGTTAGATTTGCCGAGGAACATAGGAAACAGCCTGGAGATAGGTTCTACTGTCCATGTAGGCATTGCGGTAACAACTTGAAAGCAGTATTGGTGATGAAATCAGAAGTCATGTCATGTGCAACGGGATTGTACAAAGCTATACAGAATGGCACTGGCATGGAGAGATTTCAAACCTGAAACCAGTGGATGTCGATAGCAGTGCTTGTGTGGAAGAAGAAATTGCCTCCGATGACGTAGATGTGAATGAATCAATTCCAGTAGACATCGTTGATGCGATGCGGGATAGTTGTGGGGTAGAGCACACTGATCCACCTCCCATGTTTAGAAACATTGTGCATGATGATGAGATACCATTATACACGGGTTGTAACTTTACGAAGCTTAGCATTGTGTTGAGATTGTATAAACTAAAAGCTAACAATTGATGGAGCGACAAAAGCTTCACGTCATTGTTGTCTTTGTTGAAAGAAATTCTTCCTGAAGGAAACAAGCTGCTGATCTCAACATACCGGTTAAAGAAATTGTTGTGCCCAATGGGAATGGAGGCCAAGAAGATACACGCATGCCCGAATGATTGTGTATTATTTCAAAAGGACTATGTGAATTTGAAAGATTGTCCGAAATGTGGTGCGTCAAGGTATAAATTGACGACTTCGGGGGAGTCCAAAATTGGTTCTCCCGCCAAGGTGATGTGGTATCTACCTATAATACCACATTTTCAATGCTTGTTTTCCAATCCTATAGATGCAAAAAATTTGAGGTGGCATGCAGATGTTAAGAAAAATAATGATTGGATCCTACGACATGCGTCTGATTCCCCATAGTGGAAGAAGATTGATCTATTGTACCCTGAATTCAGTGAAGAGGACAGGAATCTAAGACTTGGGCTTTGTACAAATGGGATGAATCCGTACGAGACATTGAGAAGCCAACATAGCACTTGGCCAGTCATGCTTGTTATATACAATCTTCCTCCCTGGTTGTGTATGAAAAATAAGTATGTTATGCTGTCGTTGTTGATATCGGGCCCTAAACAACCTGGAAATGATATCTATGTTTATCATGAACCTCTGATTGATGACTCAAAGAAACTCTGGGGTGAAGGTGTGATGAACTATGATGCTTCACGAAGAGAGACATTTTTTTGCACGCTATGTTGTTTTACACTATGAATGACTTTCCAGCATATGGGAATTTGTATGGATATAGTGTCAAAGGATCTAAAGTGTGTCCTATATGTGAAGATAACACTGATTCAATATGACTAAAACATGGCGGCAAGACTGTATATCTTGCTCATCGAAGGTTTCTTCCAAAATTTCATCCGTATCGTAGGTTGCGCAAAGCATTCAATGGACGGAATGAGGAACGTAGTGCACCTAAACCTGTATCAGGGGAGGATGTTTATGAAAGAGTGAAAGACATCTCCAATGAATTTGGTAAGAGATCACAATGTACGATGGCCACAAGGAGTGACAAGTCTTTATTCAAGAAGAAGTCGATATTTTGGGATCTTCCTTATTGGAGTTCTTTGACAGTCAGGCATTGTATCGATGTCATGCACGTTGAGAAAAATGTATGTGATAGCGTCATCGGTACTCTGTTGAATATACCAGGTAAGACTAAAGATGGGATGAAATCTAGAATGGACCTATGTGAAATGGGAATAAGGTCAAAATTAACAGAATTACGTGAAATGGGTAATAAAAAAACATACTTACCTCTCGCTTGTTGCACGTTGTCTAGAAAGGAGAAGAAAGCATTTTGTGAATGCTTAGTAAATGTTAAGGTGCCACAGGGTTACTCATCCAACATCTGTACATTGCTATCAATGAAGGATCTAAAGTTGATAGGTCTTAAATCTCATGATTGTCACATTCTAATTCAACATATATTGCCTATGGCAATTAGATCTATATTGCCAAAGCATGTAAGGTTTGCAATCACCAGACTTTGTTTCTTTTTCAACAGTTTGTGCAGCAAAGTTATTGACCCTGATACTCTCGATAATTTGCAAAGAGAAGTGGTTGTTACCCTATGTCATCTTGAGATGTATTTTCCTCCGTCGTTCTTTGATATCATGGTACATCTTGTTGTCCACTTGACTAGGGAAGTGAAAATGTTGGGACCAGTTTTTTTGCATTGGATGTATCCCTTTGAACGATACAAGAGCATTTTTAAAGGTGATGTTCGAAACGGTTATCGGCCTGAAGGGAGTATTATTGAGGGTTATGTGGCGAGAGAGGTTATGGATTTTTGCAATGACTTTCTGAGTGGTAATGACGCTCCCGTGAATGACAAGAATATTGAGGAGCATTTTGGCAAAGGAGTTTTGGGAGCACGGGTGAAAGTAATCAGCCGTGAGCAGTTGGAGCAAGGTCACTTGTATATTTTACACAACATGGACGAAGTGAGTGTTTATATCGAGGAACATACCAATTTCATCAAGAGACAATATCCTCGATCCAATTCAATGTGGCTTGCTAGAGAGCATAACAAGACATTTATTAAGTGGTTTGAAGATAAAGTCTTACATCAACTATCTCAACCACTAGATAATGTTACTGAAACCATCAAATGCCTCACCTTTAAACCAAAATTGAATGTTATGTCTTATGAAGGGTTTGACATAAATGGTTTCTCATATTACACAAAGCGTCAAGATGATAAGAGTGTCATCCAAAACAGCGAGGTCACCCTTCAAGCGTCGACTATGTATTTTGCAAGTGCAAAGGATAAAAGTCCACGTGAAGCTAAAATGTCATATTACGGTGTCATTGAAGACATATGGGAGTTTGACTATGTAGATTTCAGAATTCTGCTCTTTAAATGTAATTGGGTTGACAACAACAAAGGAGTTATAGTGGATGAATTGGGTTTCACGTTAGTGAACTTTGAAAAGATTAGCGAGAAGGGTGAACCATTCATATTGGCATCACAGGAAAAACAAGTATTTTATATCGATGATCCTACAAATGATAAATGGTCGGTTGTTCTTCATGGTAAAAGACAGTTCATTAAAGATCCTATAGATGAAGAAGAGTACTATGATAAGTATGATGACTCCAATCCATTCTCAGTTGGGTTGTCAACACCACCAAACATTGAAGCTGGGGATGACAATGACTTGTATGTTCGTGGGGATCATAATGAAGGATTATTAATTGATAAAAGATCACAATATTAGAGGCATGGATGATTATATTTTTATTATGTTCCCATGATGACCGTGTTGATGATCACTGTGAGGGTGAGGACGTGCTTGCACCGCCTGACAATGTAAGTTTTAAGAATATATCCCTGAGGTTTCTATCTATATGTTCATTTATAATTATATTATGTAAGTGTGTTTTTTATCAAATTTTTAGGATACTAGTTAATAGTAATTCTATTTAATTTGCAGGTGCTCGCCAAAGACTACAGGCTATGTAGGACGGCCATGACATAGCTATGCAGACCATCGACATTGCTTTGTAAATCCAAAGCGCAACAGTAGGAGAGAAAGCAAGCATCCCACACTATAGCTTAGTACATATATAGTGGGACTAAGGTGACAATCCCACCTGCTAAAACAGGTTACCGACAACTACATGTTACGAATGGGAGGTCGTGATTCAGCAACCGTATGCATTAGCAGGAGGACAATCAGATTTCACCACGAGTTAACATTGAAGAAGGTCTACTAACCTACACTGAGCTAAACAAGTTTATCAGTACTAGCCTAAGGCACAAGTACCGTTCGTCAGGACAATGACAGTCGTGGAAGCTTAGTGGACACTACACAGTTGACGAAGAACGGTACTTGTGCCTTAGGCTAGTACTGATAAAATTGTTTAGCTCAGTGTAGGTTAGTAGACCTTCTTCAATGTTAACTCGTGGTGAAATCCATTTGTCCTCCTGCTAATGCATATGGTTGCTGAATCATGACCTCCTAGTCGTAACATGTAGTTGTCGGTAACCTGTTTTAGCAGGTGGGATCATCACCTTAGTCCCACTATATATGTACTAAGCTAGTGTTGTATGTAAATTCGGCGATGCTATTGTTATGCACTATATATGTGTTAGTCTGTCATGTTGTTATATGAATCTGAAACACTTGTGCGTGCTGCACTTTATGTATTGTATCTGTATCATGCTTCCCTTCATTGTGGCTTCTTTTGTTGTTTCATGGCTCTTTGAATATATGATTTTGTTGACAATGTGAATGAATTTTTATGAATTGTGTGTGAAAATCATCAATACATGAATGTTTCTACATGTGTCTGAATGTGAAAAGAGATAAAATGTTTGCAGGTTTGTGGCCTATTGTTGGCTGATATCAATGGATGTCGTAAAACCTGAAGTTCTTAACTGAATTGCAGGTTTCTCATCCTGCGACCAGCCATAGCAGGTCTGCAGACTGATAGAAAAAAAAAACATCGGTGTCAGTTATTTGAACAAAACTGACGATATATGGTTACAATGTCGGTTTCCATACTCGTAACGGACGTCGATTTCCCTAATGAGGCCAGACACCATGGTCGTGCTGGCCAGCACGACTGTGGCAGTGGACCAGACATAAAAGAGGCGTCAGATATTTATATACAACCGACGACATAGGATAACAGTGTTGGTTTCCCTACTAGTAACCGACGTCGATTTCCCTAGAGGCCAAACAACACGGTCGTGTTGGTCAGCACGGCCGTGGCAACGGGTGATATGGTTGTCGGTTATCACTAAGAAACTGACACCGATAGTGCCCCAGATGGCACCCTTTCTGTGGTGTGAAGGTATGTGGTGTCGGTTTCGAACCTAATAACCGACGTTTATACCCCCTGTTGGCACATTTTCAGCGTGTTTTCGGTGGCGCGCGAAGGGTTTTGGCGTCGGTTTGAGTAACGTTTGGGCTTTTAGCGGCACCCACATAGGTGTCGCTTAAGAATCGACAGTAAAGGCCTTAAAAACCGACACTAAAGGCATATTATGTACTAGTGAAGATAGAAAAAGAATTTTTGGTGGGCCAGACGTTTAAGGACTTCATCAAGGAAAGGTAGATGGAAGTGATCTTTTCTTGTTGCCTTGTTCAGTTTCCTATAATCGATACACATCCTCCATCTACTGACAATCCTTGTGGGTACCAGTTCATTTTTATCATTCAAAATGGAAGTGATTCCTCCCTTTTTAGGGACCACTTGGACCAGACTAACCCATTGAGAATCAGAAATTGGATAAATGATACTATCTTTTAGGAGTTTAAGAACCTCGAGGCGAACCACCTCTTTGAGATTTGGTTTTAGTTTCCTCTGGTGTTCCCGTGAAGGTTTAAGCTCTTCTACCATGGGTAATCTATGCATGCACAGAGCTGGATTTATTCCTGTTAGGTTAGTCATCTTGTATCCAATGGATTTCTTGTGCTTTCTTAACTCAATAAGTAGTCTTTCTTCTTAGTCATCTATTAAAGTGGAACTGATAATGACTGGACATAGTTTTTCTTCGTCAAGGAAGACATGTTTGACTCCAACTGGTAGAGCTATCATTTCAGGTGTCTTGGGTACTTCTGCGGTTTCTAAAATGGTGACAGATTTCAACTCCTCAAAGGTAGCTTCGGGGGTTTCTTCAGCTTATTCAAGGTATTGTAGACATTGTTGAACTAGTTCGTCAGTTCAGAATTCGGCTTCTGGATTTGTTAAGACGTTTTCCAAATCATCAGATGGTTCAAAAGGTTCTTGCTTTAACTGAGAAATTTTATCAATTACCTCGAGGATAAAAACTTCTTCGTGGATGCTAGGACCTTTTAAGCTGTCAAAGACTCTGAATTGAACAACTTCCTTTCCCAGTCTTAAGGTAATTATGCCAGCTTCAACATCGATTAGTGCTCTAGCTGTAGCAAGGAAGGGTCTGCCGAATATTATTGGATATCGCAGGTCTTCCTTTATGTCCATATTAACAAAATCACAAGGTATGTAAGAATCTTTCCCTACTCTTACTAGGATATCTTCAATAATTCCCAAAGGTGTAGTGATGGTAGAATCAGCCAATTGAATTGTCATTGTTGTGGGTAGAAAATCGGTAAAGCCCAATCTTTTACACATGGAATAGGGCATAATGGATATGTTGGCCCCCAAATCAGCTAATCCTTTCTTGCAAGAGGTATTTCTAATAGAACATTGGATGCCAAAGGAGCCAGGGTCCTTATGCTTCTATGGCATTTTATTGAGAATGATGTCAGAAGTAGTTTGAGCTAATTTGATAGTCTCATGTTCTTTAGTCATATATTTCTTTGATAGTAAAGTCTTTAGGTATTTGGACCAAGCTGGGATTTCAGAAAGAGCATCAAGGAATGGAATATCGACATATATCTTCTTCATAGCTTCCTTGAATTTCTGGAATCTAGAATCCAGGTTGGTGTCCCTCAATCTGCCTGGATAGGGTATCCTGGGCTTGTATGGTGGAACTTCTAGTTCCATGGGAACTTGTTCTTTTTCTTTCTCCTTTTCAACCTCTTGATTTTTGCTTTCAGTTGGGATGATTTCAACTATATATTTGTCTTTTTGAATGACTTTGGTAGCTTCAGTAAGAACATGACTAGATCTTGTGGTAACCACATTCAGTTGTTCTAGTCTGTGTTTATCATGTCTCGGGTTTATTTTTGGCTCACCAGCAAAAGTACCCATCAGAGCTTTTAACTGAGCTACAATTTGTGCCAATTGGGTTTCTACAACTTTTTTTTGAGCTTGCTGGTTGGCAAGCATGGTCTGTTGAGATTGCAACATTTGCCGTATTAGAGACAATTCATCTGTTGGTGGAGGTGGAGTATTCTTTTGTTGATATTGTGTAATTTGTTGTTTTCCTTGAGGTTGTTGTTGTTGAGGAGCTGTCAACTGTAGTTGTTGAATCTGAGGTTGTTGCAATTGAGGGTGCAACGTAGGGTGCGTGTATTGATAGTATGAAGTGGAATTTCTTGGGTGGACAAATCTTTGAAACCCACCTCTATAGTTTCCTTGGTTTCAGTTAAAATTACTCTAGAATCTAGGTGGTGATCTATCAGAGGATCCACTTTGTGTTTAGTGCTTCGGGTGGGCAGTCCCCACGGGATTTCCATACTGAAACCCGGGGTGGTTTCTCGGTTGATCTGGGTTATAGTAAGCTTGACCCGGTATGGTATGGATGGAATTAACTTGCTCTGGCAGTTGATCCTCAGGTTGTTCAATGATTGGTTGATATTGTGGCTGAGGTGTCTGCATATTCATCATCACATCATATAAAAGCCACATGATAATGTGGGGTGATCTGATGCATGACAAGCTTCACAAGTCTCCGTAGCTACTTTGACTTGTTGAACTTGTGAGTTCTTCTTTCTATCATATTCTCCAAATGATGTTTCAAGGGCTTGTTGTTTATGAACTATGGTTTTCAAAGCTTCAACAGTGGCTTTCATTTCTATAGATTCTTTAGCCTTACAGAATTTTAGGACTCCTCTTGTGGATGACCTTCCCCAATTAGATTGGTTTTGGGCTCCGAGCGTAATGATCTTCCAGGCGTCCACATAATTCTGTCTCATGAAATTTCCTCCATATGAGGAATCCAAAAAATTCTTTATTTCATCACTTACCCCTCTGTAGAATGTTTCTATGAGTTGGTTTTGTGATATCCCGTGATGAGGGCATTTTCTCAGAAGTTCCTTAAATCTTCCCCATGATTCTTCTAGTGATTCTCTAGAAAGTTGGGAAAACTAGTTGATCTGTCCTCTAATCTGGTAAGTCAATGAGGGGGGAAAGAACTTTTCCAAAAACTTTTCTTCCAAAGGAGCCCAGGTGGTGATTGGCTCTCCATCTAAAGAATTATACCAACTCAGTGCCCTTCCAGACAAGGTGAAGTTGAAAAGTTAGAGAATAATTGCATCAGATGTAGCTCTGGCTTGTGGTACTAATTGACAGAGTGCCTTAAATCACTTCAGATGATCCATGCAATCATCTCTAGTGTTTCCAGAGAATGAGATACCTTGCATGATTTGGATCCATTGTGTTCGAATTTCGAAGTTTGGAGCGTTAATGAGTGGCGGCTGGACTGGGTGATTGTCCTCAAAATTTTTAGGAACAAGATAATCTCGAAGCTGCTTCTTCCTGATCAATAACTAAGCAATTGTTGTGGCTGCCTCATTTTCAGCTTGGATGCAAGCTTGCTCTTCAGCTCGAACTTTAGCTTGGATTTGAGCACATGTATCAGTGATGAGTTGTGCTCTCTGAGCTGCTATAGCTGCATTGACTCTTTCCAACACCAAAGCGGCCTGGCGTTGTTCTTCAACCATCTGTCTGGCTCGTTGGCAGTTGATTCTGGTGCGTCAGTGGAAGCTTTGTTCTAACTCAAAGTCGTACTCTGGTTTAGGGGAGAATCTGATGTTATGTGAAGGTTGCATACACATTTTCTACCTAAGTAGAAGAAAAATCACACTTTAGATGATGTGGAGAATTGATGAGATCAAAAAGATATATGAAGTAATTATCAAGGTAAAGTGTAAAATCCTAATCAACCAGAAAGTTGACAAATGGAAAAAAATGTTATGTTACCCCTATCAACGGTGCCAATTTTTTATGGAGCCTCCACTCGCGTGGAGTTGCGTGCACCACTAAAAATCCTAGAGATAGTAAGTCTCTAAGTTTAACCTTGCGTGTTCTATAATAAGATCTCCACCCACGTATGCTAAGGTACGCAGAAGTCTTATCGTAGTACAGTTGAGAGTTGAATCCATGAGACAACGGTTTGTTAAGGATTTAACAAGATGGAAAACATTATAATTATATTTATCTACTTAAGAGTTTATATTTAGATCAAAGAGTTGGGTTGATGATTAAACTAAAATAAAAAAGCAGATTAAATGGCAGGAAAGTAAAGTTAAGGTTGTAAACAATATTTGGAAACCACTAAGATGTGATCAAGTTTCACCACCGCTACACATGGATCATAACATACAACATAATAACATGGCTTGCAAAAAGGGGTCTAATCAGTTAGTATCTTTGTATACTTAGCTTTCTTTCTAATAGCTAACTATGAGAAATGTGGAAGTATTGCAATGTCAGCCATCCCCGAACGAATGGTCACTTACTCTGCATCACTTCCTTCGTAAAGTGTGTTCCTCGACCTATCAAAGTTGTACTTCCATACATCAACTGATTCCATTTCATAGTATGAAAGTACAACGCTGGAGGTGAGTTTACTCCACTCTTTAAAAAGTGCTCCTAGATACTGAAACATATATAATGGTGACTACATACAACAAGAACCAACATACAATCGATAATCGAATCTAAAAGCACAAACATAGACAACTTGCACTAGTATATAATAGATAACACAGGTTGGTGATCAAGCAACTAGTATTTATTAAACGATTGATGTTGAACTAAAAAGATAGTGTTTCTCTATTGAAAACTCATGAATTACAATGCATGAAATGAAAACATGGGTAGCGGGGCTACTCCTCACACCCTAGTGTATGGAACTACTCACTCATGGCAAGGACAAAGAAGGAGGTAGGAAGACAGAAAGAAAACATCATCTCCACATAGGAAGGAGGAAGGTTGACCCCTTGGAGTAGAGAGCAACTATCTTCACTCTATGTAGTTGCCTTAGAGATGAATCCTTCATTTCCCACCTTCTTTGTCGATGAGAGAGAAAGTAGGTTGAGGATGGAGTGTGGATCAAGACTGGTAGCCTTGGGGCAATGGATGAAGGTTGAAATAGCTCTGGAACAATTGGTGCAGCCTTTGGGCATCTCTGAATTCTCCCTGAATGAGGACCCCTTCGGTCCTATTTATAGGCCTCTAGAAGATCTTGAACGATCTTGGGTTATTTGGATCCTCACAGTTTGGAGACCGTTTAGACTTCATACAGTCTTGGGACCGTTTGGACTTCATACAATCTTGGGACCGTTTGGGTTCCATACGGTCATGGGATCGTTTGGACTTCATATGATCATGGGACCGTTTGGACTTCATACGGTCTTGGGACCGTTTGGGTTCCATACGGTTTTGGGACTGTTTGGACTTCATACGGTCTTGGGACCATTTGGATTCATACGGTCATGGGACCGTTTGGACTTCATATGATCATGGGACCGTTTGGACTTCATACGGTCTTGGGACCGTTTGGGTTCCATACGGTTTTGGGACTGTTTGGACTTCATACGGTCTTGGGACCATTTGGATTCATATGGTCTTGGGACCGTTTGGCTTCATACGGTCTTGGGACCATTTGGCTTTCATTCGGTCTTGGGACCATTTGGCTTTCATTCGGTCTTGGGACCGATTAGCCTTCACACGGTCTTAGGACCGTTTGGGCCCTCACAATCTTGGGACCGTTTGGGTCTTTAACGGTTTGGAGACCGTTTGGGGTTCTTCACGGTCTTGGGACCGGTTGAGTTCTTTTGCAATTTTTTTGTGTTTTTCTATAAGAAGAAAGGGGAAATATCAGTTTATTGGTATATTCACAATAAAGCGGAAAGTTAATTTTTATATCTAATTTATCTAAGAAAGAGTATGGAAAACTAGTAAGATAACATCACAAAATGGGAGGTTATCACCTATCCTCTCCTCCTTTCCCATCTTGAAGTGACTTTGAACATGTATACTTTGCATCCCTTCACTTGCTTTGTCCCATATCTCATAGGCTATCTCACAAGAGGAAATTCGATTGAGCTCGATGGGGAACATGGAGACATAGAGAACATTTATGGCTCTTACATTCAAGGTTGCTTTCTTCAAAGTAAGCTCTTCCCATTCTTCTATCTTTATCTCAAGTAGCTTGTATGGAAGGTCCACCATTCTCTATAGATCAAGACTTGATCCTTGAATGTAGTATTTGATCTTTCTCTTCCAATAGAGGAAATTTCTCCCATTAAATATTGAAATGTTGATGAGGTATCCCCCTCCCTGATAATCACTCATCTTCTCCTACTTATGGAAGTATGCTTGAAGAATACCCATGTTGATACCACTTGTTGGATCTAGAATGGGATCTAGAGGGGGTTGAATAGAGATAAATGCACTTAAACAAATTCATTAGACCTTCAAGATATTTCTAAGATAATATGGCAAGTATGAACCTTGAGTGCAACTAAAACATATATAGAAAGAGAGAGATTGAACAAGCACAAGAAAACAAGCTATGTAGAGTGGTTCCATACTCCAAACTAGGAGTAAGTCAATCCACTACCTAGAGAGATCAAGCTTTAGGATTTTGCAACCATTGCATACTTATATTCCGTTATAAGACATACACTATATGACCTTCCTTTTCCGGATCAAGGATACACAACCTTCTCTTTAAGGAGAAGGGATCCAACAACCTACCAAAGGAATTACCTATCCAAAACCTAGTCTTCAACCTCACCTAGGACTTACCCACTTTGAATCGAGTCTTTCACCTTCACCAAGGACTTACCCACTCTTAGACAAGTCTTCCTCCTTTGAGGCATTATCCACTCTTCTTGGATCTTCCTCCATTGACTTCACCTATGCCAAGGAGAAGCTTTCACCAAGGGACACCTTCCCTTCTTCTTCTTCTTCACCTCTCTTAGCCAAGAGAGAGAATCTTCATCTTCATCTTCGTGGTAGAAATGAGAGATTGGGAGGTGGAGGAAGTGAGAGCCTCATAAGGTATACATGTAGGAATAGATCTCTTACAAATCTTCTACTCACTCTAATGGATGTAGCGAGTGATTAAGCTTAGAGAGAGAGGGAGGCTCTTGGAGGCACTCAACTATAATATTTGGACCTTCATAGTGCTTTTCTAACCATGGGATTAAGCCCAAGGGGTCTTATTTATAGTTGGTAATGACTACTAGCCAGTAGAAACACTTAAGGATGAATACTAGAAATTTGGGGCGTTGCAACAAATTTTTTTTTTGAGTTTTGCAACACACCAACGGCTAGAAACACTTTTTATGCACTTTTCATACAGTGCAATTGGTCAAATTTCCTTTTGGGAAACTTGACCAATTGTACTATTTGACAAAGCAAATTTGAAGCATCAGTCGAGTTTATCCTAGATGAAACTCGATCAGCCACTTGAATTTGAATCGATGGAATTCTGTGTTTTGGAAAATCGACCAAACCTAGACATTCTCAAATGCATAAAGGGTGTCAGTTGAGTTTATCATAGAATAAACTCGACCGAATAGGCACTCTGTGATGTATTTTGGAAAATATCATTGAAGTGCTTAAATATTCGATTTAAGTTCTCTTGAGTTTTTCTAAGATGAATTACAAGTCAAACAATCATTACAAGTGATTTACAACATGATTCTAATAAATTTACATCATATTCCACAAAAGTGCACTTGCATTGATTTTGACTTATCTTTTCTCCATTTTAGGAAGCGCAAGTTAGGGCATTTGGATTGTATCTATACCTAATCTGAAATCACTCAAGTAGAAGAATTAGACACAAATAAGTGGAATGGCTAGTCATCTTCAAAACAAGGGTTTAGTCAATTTAGACCTAGAGTCAACAAATACCTAGATCTATATTTTTCTACCTATAAACCAAAGACAGCCAAAAGAGGAGAAGTCCACCTCTACCCCTGACGTGTCATACGAAGATATTTTGGGCCACAAACATGTAGATCCCTCTCTCTCCACCCCTTCTGACCCCAAGTGGTGTGATCATATGAGCATATGGGGTTTTTTATCACTACCCTCTCTTTTGCACGTTGTTGTTTTGTTATTCTTACACCATCTATCCTCTCTCTCTGTCCCCTTTCTCACTCCCAGTACTATGAGGATATCACCACTCTAGATAGATGATTGCTCATAAAATTTTGCAATATGTAAGTCTTTTATTTGTAGGCAATTTTCTCATATGTCATATTACCTTTCACATTTAAGTCATTTTCTAAATGACATATTTGATTTCATCAAGATTTACAACACTACAAGGGCACTATGGGGTTGCTAACACCTTTGATGCACACTTAACACCTTACTCTATGTATCATTTTCCTTTTGGTTAATCCACCTAGTTTTTGAACATTTTCATGGATTCCCTCATTTTACTTAATAAATGTGGTGTTGAGTCCTCTTTATTCATGACCTATCCATTGGAATCCACACATTTTTCTTTTCACGAGAAATATCTTACACATGAAAACACATTGAGAATCCTACTTGGAATTTTAGTTTCAAAATCTTTTAGTCTTTTTGAGGTCTAATTGTTTTCTTTTTGGATGGGTAAGGTCACCTACCTCTCAAATATCCTGCAACATCTTCTTTTCTTTTTTATTTAGGCTTTTATCGAGGATTGTGTCATCTTGGTTCATGCTTCTTTTGAATGCATGACCTTGGGTTGTAGGAAGGGTGAGTAGGACCATGAACATAACTGTTAGTCAATGATCATGTGTCCTATTCTTCAAGGATCATTACTAATCAAAGGAAACTCCATGCACCTTACGCGGTCTCTCTTTTTTATCTAGGCTTTTAGTGACTATGATGTCATCTTATTATATGCTTCTTGTTGAATGTATGACCTCCTTATGTAGGGGGGTGATTGGATCCATGACTGGAACTGTGAATTGGTGATCATATGGCCTAGGCACCTAGGATCATTGGTCATCTACATTCAAGGAGTATCCGGAAAATCAACATTTTCCCTTTTTTTCACATGTCTTAGGCCATTCTGATGAGGGGTGAATAATTTATATGATTCAATATATGGGTAGGGGTAGTTGTATCAGTGGATTTTATAGGAGGCCATGGTAGGCATACATGATTCATTCTTCTTAAAGGTCATATGTATTATTTACTTGTCTTCCCTCTCATAGCCTTCAAACCACCGTAGCTTACTTCCATCCTTTTTCTTTCTTTATTTTTGTTTCTTTTTGTTGTTTTTATTGTTTAGGAGTCATTTATGTTAAGTTTCATATATCAAAAATACTAACAATAAATAAATATTGCAAAGAGATAACAATAAAAACATCGGGCATTTTTCAAGAGTAACGCCAATAAATACATACATTTAACAAATGACAATAAAATGATTTTTTATGTTGCTTATAAAAATTTATGAAGGACAACAATGCTTTGTTATCTTGTAGTCTTCTTGGTGGAAAATATTGTTTAACAAATTGCTTGGAGGAAATTACATAAATGTCTATCCATGTTTTGAATAATTTGTGATTTTGAACGCCCTTACATCTAATTAATATTGAAAAAAGTAAATTTTGGGTTTTTAAATCAACATAAAGCACTTCAAACTCTCCCTTTCCAACAATGATAAGTATTTAATTGCATCTAATTGTATCACTGACACGGAATATCCCAAACGACACCAGGACATTAGTATCGGTATAAAGCCCACACAATTGGGAAAACCTCAACTTCAAGCGTGTCCAATCGTTCGTAGAAATGATTGATTGTGGTCACTATGATCATGAGGTATATTGAGGGTATTACCCTGGCCTAGTAAACATAGAGATTTATGTATAAATGAAGTATAGTATACCCATAGTGAAGCTATGGATGCCCATATCACCTACTACAGGAACAATTATAGAGAGGTTGATGATGTATTTTTTAAACTCATGTGGGATAAAATGGAAGAAGAGACTTGTTTTATTAATAACATAGATAGAGTCTAATAACCCCCTTTATAAAATACAAGATAACATCAAAATGATGTCTAGCTATTAGTAATCCTCAGTTAAAAAATATTTTAAGATAGTAGAGAAAATTTTCAAATTTTTGACTCCTAGGCAAATGCCTTTTCAAAACCCTAGATAGTGTCAAAATACTGCCAAAATTTTGGGACCCTAGTCAACACATTTTTCAAAACCCAAATAGCTTGTGAATCTTTTACCTTGTAGTAAAAATATTTTTCAAAACCCAATTAGGTTGAAAATAATACTATTGTCCTTTTTTGTAAAATCTTTTTCAAACATGATCTCGGTAAACCTTATTTCCTCAAAACCCAAAACAACATTAGAATGTTGTTGATATTTCAAACTTTTGGTAATAATATTATACAAAACCCATGTAAGTTGGAGATTCTACTCCTAACCTTATTGGTAGGGCCTTTTTGAAAACCTGAGTAATGTTGCACCTTCATATAGTAATCATATCAGTAAGCCTTTTTTCATTAAAACCCAAAATAGTGTTTGAATGTTGCCAAATTTATGAACCATTTGGTAACAATCTTTTTCAAAACCTAATTAGGTTGAACGTTGTACCCTTATCGTTCTTGTTAAAATGTTTTTAAACCTCAAGCTACCTCATCGGTGCATGAGGTATTGAACTCAATGAACTCTCTTTCAAAACCCAAATAGATTGAGAACGTTGACATACTTTCGACCTTCAAGTAACAATCTTTTCATAACCAATTAAGTAGGAGATTCTAATCTCAACTTATTGGATATGCCCTTTTTTTAGAAATCCAATATATATATCATGCACACAAAAGTTATTGATCTTGGTAAACCATGTTTAATACCCAAAATAGCTCATGATGATGTTTAAATTATGACTTTTGGTAACAATTATTTTTACAAAACCCATTTATGTTAAAGATTCTAATATGGATGTGTTGGTAATATCCTTTTTAGAAACCTGAATCACATCTATTCCACCTAAGGCTTGATCTTGGTAAATCTATTTTTCAACACCTAGAGCATGAAGAAAACCTTAACAAGTACTACATAAAACTATGATCCGTAATGTGCTCTTTTACAAAAAAATTCAAAAAATGAGAAATGTCTGAGGAGGAGGTCACAACTAGGATCTTTCACTAGAATCCTCCTTGAGTCCCATAGTAAGCCCACCAACTGCATGGCAAGCATATGCATCCAAAGCCCAGAAAGACAAAGCTAAAAGTTTTCCATTATAGGAACCTCCACTAAGAGTTATTTGATAATAACACTTGTCTTCATTGACTGACCTCCAATGGACATAGTCATTCTAGTGAACATGACTATTGAACATCATTCATCCCATATTGCAGATGGAAAAGAAAGCATCAAAATTGCCACATGCTCCCTCCCTCATCTAATGATAGTATGCACCTCCATGCAACTAGTAGTAAAATCATCTTTCATCAATTTCTCCACTAGTAGATTGAAGTATTTTCCCTGAGCTATGCTAACATGCCAGGGCTTAATGATTTGATCATCGTATATTACCTTCTGACTACACCAAGGATGTGTCCCATCATGTAGAAGCTTAGACATATCAAAGTATAATGAGGATTTAAAATACTTGAGGAAGTTTTTAAGATATATGGAGAAGGCTTCATACACCATCTATCATACCCTACATGACATGTTTGGATTTGCGTCAACTACAAGGACCTCAATAAAGACAGTATGAAGGATGATTTCCCACTGTCATACATTGATATTCTCATAGACTATCAGATATGAAATCATTTACTTCATGGATGGTTTCATAGTATACAACCACACTAAGATGTCATCATTAGAAATGGATAAAACCACCTTCACCATAGAGTGGGCATTTTTAGATACAAAGTTATGTTGGTAGGACTCAAGAATGTGCATACAACTTATCAGTGAGCCAACCATGGTGGCTCTTATCCATGACCTCATACAAAAAAAAATTGAATTCGATGTAGATGGCATTATCACATGTAAAAGAAATATATTTTAACGTTGCTTATTTAGAAAATTTGTTCTAAAGATTATGACATTTTTTCCGCTGAAAGGATCCCAAAATGAGTTCTTTCAATATCACATCCAGCAACATATTGGGCTATATAATTAACCAATGAGGTATAGAGGTCGATCTAGGAAAAGATAAAGTGATAATAGCATTTCCCGCTACATATAGAGAGAAACAAGATTTGAGACATGCTTGTAAGACTCCAACAAATCAGTCGATTCATCAAGAAGAAATATTGATTTTTCAACTGATCTTCAAGATTTAAATGATAGTTGGAATGATCAATGTTAAGATTGGAATGATCAATGTTAAGATATGTTCTATAAGGTAAAACAATACTTATACAACCCACCTATATCCGACCACTAGTACAAGATCACCCATTGATCTTGAGTCTCTCAGTCATAGAAGAATCAATGGGAGGATTGCTTATGAAGATTCAGTTATGACAAACACACCATCTACTATATGTCTAAAAGTTCATAGGAACATAACATGGATACATTCTTGTAGAGAAACACTACTTTTCTTTGGATCATGCTACCAAGAAACTACAACATTAACTAATGTCTTATCTAGTGCTCCTAATAGAACAATGTGATCCATTGCACTACATATGCGACTGTGTAGCCAAATAGAATGATGGAAATGGAAATTTCTTCTCTTTTAGTTAAACATCATGTATAACTGTAAAACCCCATTCCCATGATCCTCATAAATGAGGACCATAGGAACAATAGAGATTACTCAAAATTTCCAAGATGTACATTTATTATAAACAATCAATAACAACTAATGATTCCAATCAAAGAGTTGTTGAGATGAATAGGGAAGATAAGATCTCTTCTAAGGAGTTGCATTTTTTTAGAAAAATGGAAAAATGTACTCATTATTATGAAAGGAAAACATTAAAACATATTACAAAAAAAATTAAAAAAATATAATCCTCTAAGTGTTGGGTTTTGTGGAGAAAACATGTGCGGCGGAAGCAACAAAAATTCCACTCAACCCGAAACAGGATCTCGTTGACAACAGCGTATTTGGAAGGAGTGTTTGCGGGATATACCTTATCGCATAGCAAGTCCGGTAATGTCCCACTGCATGACGGTGTGCAATGACGCTTGTCTACACGGAAGAAACTTCTCTCCCATTCGCTGTCGTAGGAAGATTCGGCGGCGCTCCTTTCGTGTGATGATGTACGCAGCTCGTAATGCGTACGGATGGTCATTGATGCCCTCCGAACGCAAGCATCTCAGCATCTGCGTCTCAACTTTGTCCATGCAGATGGACTGGAACTCCAAGTCGTGCTTCCTAAGTCGGTGGGAAGGAGTCGTGTCTATGCGGCGGCGTGCTTGTGGTGAGTTTCTCTCCTTTCTCTCCAAAGGACGGTGACGGCTATGGTTTACGTACGTGAGCGTAAACTGAAAAGCCTCTCTCAATATCTTATATAGATATCAGCCGTCAACCTCCTTTAAATAGGAGACGAAGGGAAGTAGGGTTTCCTAAACCCATCGGTAAACAGAAACAATGTGTTAATTAAAACACTCGTAGATTAATTAGAATATTTTGGAATTCATTAATTAACCAGATAATCACATTAATTGATTAATTAATATCCGACTCCATGCAATCGCTTGGGATGACTCTATGGGCATATATACCAATAGACTCCCACTTGCACTTAGAGCCAGTCACTCCAATATTATTCTAATTGTTTACATAAACATTTTAGTAATCAATGTGATTCAGAGCAATTCCAATCAAATCCACAATTACACTCCTATTCCAACACATCCTATGTGTGTGACCCGGTAGGCTCCAAATTACATTGACAGTGATATCCATAATCATATTATGATTTCACAAGTAATGATTGGTATCTACAAGACTTCATTGCCACCCAATTAATTGGAGAAGTTGGAGAACAACTTAACCTATCATTCATGACTGGTGTTACAGTGATTGTATAGTTCCTTTGTCACTGATATCCGGATTGAACTCGAGTCATGGAATTGTTATCATTTTCAACATTCAATCCATGTTCCTTGAATTAGAGTAGACTGTCTAAGATATATGTAAGATCAATATCACATATTGACTCACATCAGCATGGACATGCATTTCTCAGTCTCGCTTATCAAGTGGCCAGAATATCAAACTCCCGTAGGAAGGACAAATTCCATCTACATCACTCACAATTATCCCCATGTGTCACAGTGCACCCAAGCACCATCTTTATGGCAATTCTTATTAAGGACCACAGTGGATGATGTCAAGGTACATCGAACAACATGTGATAAGTGTAGTGACTTCAGGTCTAAGAACCACAATCACCACCATCATTATGAGATGTGACTCTAACTACCAATCATGGTATCCATGTGTCACTCTCAAGGTGGGTCTATCTGATACACTATTCTCTAACAAGTATTTATGTATTTGGTTTGATATCTCCATATCATGGATAATGAGATTCTTCCATCAACCAACATACATTCTAATCTTATGTGTTATTGATGTCTATGGATATTTCCGCAATAACAACCGATTAGGGACAAAACAAGAATACATACTCTTAGCATACATATGATCTCACTATTCAGGTCATCAACCCAAAGACATATGTCATTGAGTATATTATTCTATAGACATCTATAAGTTTTATGCTCATCTCACAATATAAAACACAAACATATAGATTGGAAACTTGCCTTTATTGATTTAATCAATGTAGTAATACAAATCGTTTACATAGTATCCCATTACAATCATCGAATGATAGTCTCTATGGGCATACATACCAACAGATTCCCACTTGCACTTATACCCAATCACTCATGAATCTCAATCCAAGTGATCAAACATGTCTGTCATGTTTCTACTGTGAAAGTGCTTTTGTGAGCGGGTCAGCCACATTGCTTTCTGTAGGTACTCTGCAAATCTTCACATCTCCTCATTGTACGATCTCTCATATGAGATGGAACCGTCGTAGAATATGTTTGGAACATTGGTGCGATCATGGTTCTTTATCCTGTGCAATTGCTATGTTGTTGTCGCAAAACAACTCAATTGCATAAACAGCGCTTGGAACCACTCCAAGTTTAGAAATGAACTTCTTGATCCACACATCTTCCTTTGCAGCATTAGATGCAGCAATATATTTGGCCTCTATTGTAGAATCTGCAACCGTCTCTTGCTTAGAACTCTTCCAGTTCATAGCTCTGTTGTTCAGGAAAAACACAAATCCAGATTGTGATCTGTAGTCATCTTTGTCAGTTTGGAAGCTAGCATCGGTGTAACCCTTTACCACGAGCTCTTCCTCACCACCGTATACCAAGAATTGATCTTTAATCCTTCTCAAGTACTTTAGGATGTTCTTTACGGCTTTCCAGTAACATTCACCTAGATCTGACTGATATCGGCTCGTCATGCTCAAAGCATATGACACATCAGGATGAGTACATAACATCACGTACATGATAGATCCAATTGATGATGCATATGGAATATTACTCATGCGTGCCCGTTCATCACATGAACTAGAACATTGGGCTTTAGAGATCTTAACCCCATGGGACATGGGCAAGTTACCTCTCTTAGAACCCTCCATGCTAAACCTCTTTAGAACCTTGTTAATGTATGTGCTCTGGCTTAGGCCTAGAAGCCTTCTAGATCTATCGATATAGATCTTGATCCCTAGTATATAGGATGCTTCGCCTAAATCCTTCATAGAGAAGGTCTTCCCTAGCCAACCTTTTACTGTCTGAAGAGTAGGGATGTCATTTTCCATCAATAGTATGTCATCCAAATACAATATGAGAAATACGATAGTGCTCCCACCAACCCTTTTGTAAACACAAGGTTCATCTTCATTTTGACTAAAGCCAAACTTTTTGACTACTTCATCAAAACATAGATTCCATCTCCGAGATGCTTGCTTCAATCCATAGATTGACCTTTGTAGCTTACAGACTTTATTGGCTTCCTTTGGATCGATAAAACCCTCAGGTTGTGTCATGTACACATCCTCAAGTAAATTTCCATTAAGAAATGTTGTTTTAACATCCATCTGCCAAATCTGATAGTCATGATAAGCTACAATGGCAAGCATGATCCTGATGGATTTAACCATGGTAACTGGTGAGAAGGTTTCATCATAATCAACACCTTGAATTTGACGGAATCCTTTCACAACCAATCTACCTTTATAGGTTTGAACATTTCCATCCATGTCAGTCTTCTTCTTGAAGACCCACTTGCACCCTATGGGTTTTACCCCTTCGGGTGGATCCACCAAGGTCCATACCTTGTTGGTGTACATGGATTCCATCTCAAATCTCATGGCTTCGAGCCATTTCTCAGATTCTGGTCCCTTAGTAGCTTCTAGATAGGAAGTTGGCTCATCGGTTATGCCAATTTGTCACTGTCTTGAGTCACAAGAAATCCAAATCTATCAGGCTCAAGTCGTGTCCTACTAGACCTATGAGGTTCATGTGTTACATTTGGAACTTGAAATTCCACAATAATTTATCAGTCTTCATGTTCCTTATGTACCTCCTCAAGTTCTCTGCTTTCTTGTTGGTCTCGAACTTCTTCGAGCTCTACATTCCTCCCACTAATTCCTTTAGAAATAAATTCTTTTTCAAGAAATACAGCTACAGTCCTAGCAACAAACACTTTTTTGTCAGTTGGTGTGTAGAAGTAGTATCCCCGAGTTTCCTTGGGGTATCCAGCAAAATAGATTTTTTCCGATTTGGGTCCAAGCTTTTTAGTAAATTGTTTCCTAACATAAGCTTCACATCCCCAAATATTTAACATAGACAAATTGGGATGATTCCCATTCCATATCACATATGGTGTCTTTTGAACCGATTTGGAAGGTACACGATTAAGTGTAAACGTTGCAGTTTCAAGAGCATATCCCCAAAACAATATTAGAAGTTTGGCTGAACTCATCATTGATTGTACCATGTCTAATAATGTACAATTCCTTCTTTCTGACACACCATTATGTTGTGGTGTACTAGGTGGAGTCCATTGTTATACAATACCATGTTCTCTCAGAAGGTCCTCAAACTCTTGGCTTAAGTATTCACCACCTCGATCTGAATGGAGTGCTTTAATACTCTTACCAAGTTGCTTCTCTACTTCATTCATGAAAGTCTTGAACATTTCATGAGTTTTTGACTTGTGTTTCATAAGATATACATAGACATACCTACTGAGGTCATCAGTGAAGGTAATGAAGTATTGATAGCCTCCTCTAGCATTTGATCTAAAAGGTCCACATACATCAGTATGTATGAGCCCTAGCAAATCACTAGCTCTCTCACTGTGTCCATCGAAAGGATTCTTGGTCATCTTCCCTAATAAACATGCCTCACATGTCTTTAATTATTCAAAATCAAAAGAGTCTAGATAACCATCCTTATGGAGTCTAGATATGTGCTTCTCGTTTAGGTGCCCAAGACGACAATGCCATAAGAATGTTTTGTTTGAGTTGTCAAGTTTTAACCTTTTAGTATTTACGTTGTATATGCTAGTCTCAAGTTCTAACAAGTAGATACCATAAGACATAGGGGCATTTCCATAAAAGATCTCATCTTTAGAAATAGAAATAATTCCATTCTTAATGTGAAATTCAAATCCACTCTTGTCCATACAAGATACACAAATAATATTTCTATTAATGGAAGGTACATAATAGCAATTCTCTAATTCTATTACAAGGCCCGTATGCAAAGATAAACTAATAACTCCAACTACAGTGGCAGAAACTCTTGCTCCATTAGCGACCCATAGCTCGACTTGGCCCTTTCGTAAAGGCTTACTTCTTATCAGATCTTGCATATTAGAACATATGTGAGATCCACATCCGGTATCTAGTACCCACGATGACGAAGTATTTAAGTTTATCTCAATAACGTATATACCTGAAGTGGAGATCTCTATCCCCTACTTCTTCTTCCTCAGTTCTCCAGGTAGAGAGGATAGTTTCTTTTCCAATGTCCAGGCTGGTGACAATGGTGACAACTGCCTTCTTTGGAGATCCCACCTTTAACTTTGAGCACGGATGACTTTGGCTTCTGCCCGGCTTTAGAACTTTTCTTAGCCTTGCCTTTTCCTTTTGACTTTCCCTTTGTCTTATTGATCATCATCATAGACTTGGGCTTGTCTTTCTTCATCTGTGCTTCAGCTGTCCTCAACATGCCCAACAATTCTGACAATGACTTGTCAAAATTTTTCATGTTGTAGTTCATGACAAAATGATTATATGATTCAGGCAACGATTGTAGAATCACATCAGTGGCCAACTCTTGACCTAGGGGAAAACCCAGCTTGGATAAGCATTCCATGTACCCAATTAAATTGAGTATATGGGTGCCAACTGAGTCCCCCTCTTTCATCTTGCTCCTGAATAAAGCCTTTGAGACATCATATCTCTCCTGTCTTGCTTGATGTTGATACATGTTCTTGAGATGTGTTACCATCTCCATGATATTCATGTTCTCATGCTACTCTTGCAACTCATAGTTCATTGAGCACAACATCAGGCACTTGACATCCACGGCATCATCAAGGTGCTTCTTGTAAGCATCCTTTTCAGTCTTGGGCGCATTTACGGTGGGTTCTATTGTCTCTGGTGTTTCAAGGACATAGAGCTTACCCTCATGCGTGAGAACAATTCTCAGCGTCCTAAACCAGTTTTGAAAGTTGGTTCTGATAAGTTTGTCCTTCTCAAGGACTGATCGCAACAAGAAAGTGTGAGTGTTGTCTACCATTTGATTGCTACAAAAGAAAATTTTGCATTTAGTCCAAAACATTTTGACTTGTAAAGATTTGATAAATGAGATTAATTAGGCCTTTAATTAATTATGCTCCCACTATTTTATTCAAATTGATAGCCCTCACTATCAACTCAGAATATTGCAATGCACAACCTTCTAGTGAGACAAGACCCAAAATAATTGGATCAATGCCCAGCCAACGCCGGCATCAAAGACCAAAGACTAAGGTAGGCAACTTTTTCCAATTGTATCATATGCAACTCTTGGATATATGATCATGCACAACTCCTTGCCATGATGCATCTTTGTGCCTCTAGGTACTTGATCCTATCAAGGTTCCCTAGTTAAGTCCAACCCATAAGCCAACACGATGAGTGTGCACCCTACGAAGGCAGACCCATACACCCACCATTACACTTCTACGAGATAGATAGTGTACCACGCGGAGGCATGTCCACACATAGTCGATTAAGCTTTTCATGTGTGTTGCTTTATGGAAGGCAACTAAAACTTAGTATTATTAATTGAGGGGTTTTATTAATACATATACATATCCAAACACCACATACTTATAGTGGGTATCGTATACTACTATATCCACAACCACAAACGATAGACATGCAATCACAAATACAAATACATTGGTTATGGCCATACTATTGTAATCCTTTAGAGCAACAAAGGATTACGGTCCACCTATGGCCTTATGCATCTCATACAACACCTGTGAATCAACATGTAAGCATGTAATGATCAATATTACAATGAACAACTTCATGGATGCTTCATGAGGTTGGAACTTCAAGTTGCATCTTGGAATTGGATCTTCTTGTTGCTTCTCCATGGACGCTCCTTGGAGTTGGATCTTCAGGTTGCTTCTTGGAATTAGATCTTCATGGTGCTTCTCCATGGACACTCCTTGGATTTGGATCTTCAAGTGGCCTCCTTACATCAAGTTTACAAAGACTAAAACTAATCCTATCTCTATTACATCATATGAGTACAAATATAAAGGAAAAGAAGTAATTACACTTGGAAATAAGAGATGAGGCTCGGCATGCAAGTCGAATACTTTATATAAAGGATCCATATGCAACTTTTATACATCCATAGCATTCAGAAACAAATATATCCATAAGATTGACATCCAAATTCAATTCACAACATTCATAATAGGGGATACCAGGCCATAATTGTGCATGCATACACCACATAAAACAAAATTTTAATGGCGATGTGTATGTTATCATAGGTATATCTACATATACGTATATACATATTAAAATTACAATACTTTTAATGTGGGATATTCCCCATTAAATAATTTCTTGACTCCCACGCACACTATGCGGGGTACACAGGGGCAGCGCCCCTGTGCATGGATCAATATTTTACTTCAGTGCACTTGGGAAAATCAATATTTTCCATAGTCGACCCCATCCAAAACGTCAAAAATAGAAGCCTACGGCGTATGTGGAATCAGGTTTAGATTTGCACATTAGCAGTTTTAATTTGCATTGTATGCAACATAGAAAATAGTATACATCGATTCGATCACATCGAAACGAATCCAAATACACCGTAGATCGATGTTGCTCTGATACCACTGTTGGATTTTGTGGAGAAAACATGTGCGGCGGAAGGAACAAAAATTCCACTCAACCTGAAATAGGATCTCGTTGACAATAGCATATTTGGAAGGAGTGTTTGCGGGATATACCTTATCGCGGAGCAAGTCCGGCAATGTCTTGCTGCACGACGGTGTGCAACGACACTTGTCTACATGGATGGAACTTCTCTCCCATTCACTGTCGCAGGAAGATTCGGCGGTGCTCCTTTTGTGCGATGATGTACGTAGCTCGTAATGCGCACGGATGGTCGTTGATACCCTCCGAACACAAGCGTCTCAGCGTCTGCGTCTCTACTTTGTCCACGCGGATGGATTGGAACTCCACGTCGTGCTTCCTAAGTCGACGAGAAGGATTCGTGTATGTGTGGAAGCGTGCTAGCGGCGTGTTGCTCTCCTTTCTCTCCTAAGGATGGTGACGGCTAGGGTTTACGTATGTGAGCATAAATTGAAAAGTCTCTCTCAATATCTTATATAGATATCGGCCGTAAACCTCCTTTAAATAGGAGACGAAGGGAAGTAGGGTTTCCTAAACTCATTGGTAAACATAAATACTACATTAATTAAAATGCTCGTGGATTAATTACAATATTCTGGAATTCATTAATTAACCAAATAATCACATTAATTTATTAATTACTATTTGACTCCATGCAATCGCTTGGGATGGCTCTATGGGCATATATACCAACACTAAGTATCGTCATCTTTATGACTTATGAATTATTCCTTTTGGAGTCCATTTCTTCATTATCCATGTATGCAACTAAACTCAAATGTCGACGAATGAAATTTGGGTTAGCATAAACCTGTGTTGTGTATGTGGGTGTAACTAAAATGTGTGCCATAATATTAACAACATATATATCAATAAAAGTTCAAACATTGGAAAGTAATGAATGTTTGGTTATAGATTACACTTCCAATCCATAGTCAGTCTATCTCATTGAGTGTACCTATAACGACCTCACTTTTTAGTGTCCCCCAATTGAGGAAGGGCCTTAAAGTTAAGATCCATTACCTAAATTCCCAAGATCAAGATTTAGCAAATAATAAAAAATAGCAAATAATTTTCATTATTTCACAAATATTGTTTACAAAATGTATAATGAGACTCTTCCAAGGAGTTACATGAATTTTCAACATGAAACTATTACATATAAGAAGAAGTATTACATATAACTATTCCACCTGACTTAGTTTCACCATGTCTTGATATCTTCATAGTTTGCAATTACCTAAAATGTCAAGAAACAAAATGTGGTCAACATATTTCTATATTGTACACATGGGGCAACCAAAACATATGCATGTAGGTGTAATAGTATAAACAACTATAGTAGAATTTATCATTAAATGATCAAACTTGAATTTTTCATTAATCTTATCAACCGATAATTGCTTAATCTCTATGATATACCCTCTCACTGGGGGTAGTATTTGTGTCATACCCTCTCATTAGGGGTAATCTCTATGGGTTACCCACTTAGTGGGGGTTTTGTCCCTATAGTGGACTAAAAAAACCTCCCCTATCATTGGTATCCTATTGGCCTTCCCTTCCGAGCTGGACCTATTAGTGACCTTCCTTTTTGAGCTTGGCCACTATTTATAATATTGACTTTCTTTCTCCCACATGTAAATTCAATGAACTAGAGACAACATCTTGGGTTTGAGAAAGTTATGTTCATATATTGTGATACACATGGAGACTTGTAGTTTATAGGATATAAATAAACAACCAACCAGGTTCATTGCAACATATTTGTGAAACTTTAGAAAACATAGGAATTTGATGAGAGTGGTTATCCATAAGTAACCACGTGTATTTATTCATAAAGAAACTATACAACAAGCCCTTCAAGCATATATCCAAACATCCAACAATTCAAAATAATCAACCAACATTATCTACATATATGTATACCCAAAAGTGTAATGACCCTGATATGGGTTTTGGGATAAATCTAGATTTTTTGCCTAAGTAAGATGATTAGAACCTTGTCTTAATCTTTTTAAAAGTAATTAAGACTTAAGGAGATTTTAAGTTTCAAGTATGGTCCTGTGTGAATGTTGTTTGAGCAATGTTTGCTTATTTTGGACCAAAGTGCAAATTACCTAAGATAAGGGATTACCTTGCAATATGTCACATGTTGGGTGTTCCCTTAGTACTTTATCATCATAAGAGAGATCATGATGCTAAGGGGATCCTTTTGGAAAGCCTAAATTCCAAGTTGAGCATGTATGGTTGATGCTTGTGCTTTATGTGCTAGTTTTGGTACAACTTGCAACTGAACCAATTTATGGGGTTGATGTGTAATTTACCACCTCTAGAGTGTTCCTACTCTCTCTTAGAATAATCTAGAGTAGAGATAGAGAATGGGGTGCCTTGTTTGAGTCTTAGTTGAGTGATAACACTCTTCGTGATGATAGAACCATAGAATGTTGTGTACCTTGAACCCTAGATGAGGTTGTGTCGAGTTGTGAAGGGCATATGGGGGTGCCTATCGGTTTATAAACCATAGGAGATGTCCCCTATCGTTTTGGAAACTTTTAGAAGCATTCATGATGGGATAAGCACCTCAAATAGGTGAAGACTATCGGTTCTAGACTTCCTTGCAAAAGTGGTATCAATTTGTACACAAAGAGGTGACAAGTTGTGATATCTTGTCAAGGAAGCTACCCAATGGCCGATACCTTACCCTTGGATTATCCACAAGAGTTTTTCATGTCAATATAAATGCGTTTGCATGGTGTCATCATGCATGGACATGTGTCACCCATGTACATATGGTGATGACACCTTGCATATACTCTCTTTCATGAGCCTCAACTATATATACTCCAATTTTCACCTCCTAGTAAACCTTTCGACTCCTTACCACTCTTTCTTAAGTGGATGACTCTAGGAGATCAAGATGGAATAGGAAGACCGAGAAACTTTCCCAAGGTAAATCCATGGTTATCTCCTACCTTGGATGGGCTATGCTTCTCGAACCATGATTCTTTCTTTCTTTCCTTCTTCACCAGGTTCCTTACTATGGTGTCTTCCTTTTAAGTAGAAGTGTTATGCTCAAGACTTGGACTCTTGATAAGTCATCTTCAACCTTGGAATGTGGAGCTTGGAAGCTTGAAGATTTAGTGGTGACTTTGAGGCAGGTTATATAACTTGAACTGAATTTTATTATTATACATCTTCTATCATGCAATACTTGATGATTCTCTTTCTGTAACATCCCAGGATTTGAGGCCTTGGATAAAATTATCTTATAAGGAATGATTGGACTACCCATATCACCAAGGTGCACCTCCTTTTCAGGGATCCCATCACTAAAGAACTCCATAGTTAAGCATGCTCAACTTGGAGTAGTACTATGATGGGTGACTAGTCGGGAAGTTGACCCCGTCTTACACGTGAATGAGGAAAAAGCACACAGTTAAGGATAGTGATGGTCTATGGGGCCATTCGTCATTCCTGAAACTCTACTAGAGACTTGGGCAATGGGCTCAGGTGTTACAAATGGTATCAGAGCCATAACTCCTCCAGTAGGTGGGGCCGACATGGGCATGTGGCATGCCAGTCTTGAGCCGTGTGGTCCAGGTGTGTTGGAAAGGGTTGTCCATGGTTGACATAGCCACCCTTGCGCTGGTATTCTGTGATTAGGAGCTGGGTGTCCATGGTCCATTCTAATTCTGTACTGAAATGGGGTGATATTATGAGGCCATATAGTTGATCCTTGATGAGGACGTCAAGAGTCTAAGTGGAGGAGATTGTAACATCCCAGAATTTGAGGCTTCGGATAAAATGATCTTATAAGGAATGATTGGACTACCCATATCACCAAGGTGCACCTCCTTTTCCGGGAGCCCATCACTAAAAAACTCCATAGTTAAGCATGATCAACTTGGAGTAGTACTAGGATGGGTGACTAGTCAAGAAGTTGACCCCAGCTTGTGCGTGAGTGAAGAAAAAGATCGCCGTTAAGGCTAGTGGTGGTCTGTGGGGCCAGTCATCATTCCTGAAACTCTACTAGATCCTTAGGCAGTGGGCCCAGGTGTTACACTTTCTATTTTGACTTTCCTTGATTAAATGATGGTTCTATGAGTTCTATTGGATATATGGGGCTGCCCCATGAACTAGAGTGGTAATGGATGAAAATTTGCAGGTTGTAGATGATAAAACTGATATACACAATATGATATAGGTTTGTGGGAAACCCTAACTTGATATAAGGGTATAAGTATGGAAACCGATACATATTAACTCCTATCCTTTTGGTTTGTAACATGAGTAGAACTATTGTACTCTTAGTTGTTTAACCTATCATCTAAGATTAAGAATAAGTCAAGCTGATATCTAGAAGATATCCAAGCCGACACATACAAACTTGGAACATAACATGGATGGTTGATATGACTTGTGATGCTGTAAAGAAATATGTTGTTGTTAGGTCAATATGTTAGTTGTTCTAAAAATGATATGCCTCAAGGGAGTTAGCTTGTCATGACCAAGAGATTCTAGTAAATATGGAATATCAAATGGTGATACTTTGGTTGAGAGTGGAGGCTGACATGGTCAACTCTAACCCTAGCAATCTGATACACTCACAATCTGACACCCTCTAAGACCAATACATCTTGTGAAGATGGGGGAAATATACTCTTTGAAACATTGGCCGATACACCAATTAATGGAAGGTCATTAGGTGAGAGAACTAAAGTATTGAGTAAGGGTTCATCTGTTACAACTCAAACCCTATAGAGTGATATCCCATAATGTGCTATGTGGCCAATACACTAGCTAATTGTGTAGCTGATATCTTAGTAGATTGAGTGGTCGATACTTAAAGGGAAAAGCTAGGATGATACCCTAGTAGATGATGAGGCTGACACACTAATTGGTTGAGTGGATGATACCCTAAGAAGATGGTGTGTCTGATATACATAATAAGTTGATATGGTCGATACATAATGAGATGTTATGGCCGATACATAATGAGATGTTATTGCTGATACATAATGAGATGTTATGGCTGATACATAAATGAGATAGGGTGGTTGATACCCTAAAGCACACTATAATTGATATACCTTCTCAAGCACCTATAAATCGATACCAATTGACATGCTTTGGCTCATACAAGTAATGGTACTTTGTCTGACACAAACACATGTGTCTTGGCCGACACAAGGTGTAACATGTAGGCTGATACACGTAGGCCAACACATCTTGATGAGTGTAGGATGATACACCTTGAAATTAATCAATGGATACACTTTGAAGTAAAGATATGGATATACTTTGAAAAGTGTAGGCTAGTATATCCTAAAGAGGGTCAAGTCAATACAACAAGTTAAAGTTGAATCTAATATCTAGTAAGGATGAAAGAGAAACTTGTACTACTTATATGAGAAAGGGAATACCTTATGCTGATAATAAATTAATGGTAACTATGAGAGTAATCATGTATGATTGAATACTTATAGCAATGATTTCAACTCCTAGATGTGAGGGGTTATGAATTAGGGTTTCATTGTTGAATAAAACCCTAAAGACCCTAATCAGTTACAATAGAGGTACTAACCCTAGTTACGAAAGGGTTGTGACTTGATTGATAGATTATTTTTGATACAATTTATTGTAAATAGAATAATATAAGCTCCTAAGAATGAGGAGTCATGATCTAGGGGTGATGATTGAATATCACCTAGGAAAACCCATATCAGTTGAAAAGAGAAACCCTAACCCTAATCACAAAAGGGAATGTAACTTGAAATGGCATGATAATAATATTCAGTGGTTACCATGAATGTCTTATGATTATAGCAAAGTGAGGGCTATAGTGGTTATAATCATTACACCTCATGAGACCTATGGAATAATAGTTTCACAAAAAGAATGTATATAAGTCTGATGATCTGGAAAAAACATAATTTCCTAAAAGGTGATGTGCCATTCAAATAATGAGTTTAAGAGATTGATATCATGTGATGAAAATCATAGGGTAACACATAGGTGTTATAACACATAGGTGTTATAACACATAGGTGTTATAACTATTAAAGAATCTTAGACAAAATGATATACCTTTCATTTTATTATATTGGCAAATTGATTAAGGTATCATTCTTTTACAGTGTGGTGTTGACATTTAATTAATATCTCTTTTATCATGAGACCCTAATCGTGTAAATGTTTTGAGATAATAACCATAGACAACTATAGGCTATGGTGACGTGATATTATATAGATTGAATGGTCCTTGTGAGCCATGTGAAATACTTGAGCAACATATATAATGTTTTTATGGATCTTATGATTTAGTGATGGTTGTTGCCTAATGAGAGGTGACATTGTTCAATAATGAACTAAAAAGATTGAAAGCTCGTAGTATGTAATAATCAAGTATATGGGTCTAATGACCTAGAGATGAGTGTTCCCTGGTAAGAGGTGACACTATTCAAAGACGAACTAAGGTTTGATACCCAAAACATGTGATCATGATGAAAATATTTGAAGGGTGAGATTTCTAGTAATATGTTCAAGGGATTGAGATCTCAGGATAAGTGTAACAAGATATGTTATAATTGATACAAGATTTCTTGAAAAGATAAGTTACACCTTTCTATGTAGCCTTTATTTACAATTCATGCTTGTAACTTTATTGATGCTAAAAGATGTTGTAATGCACTTAATCTATCAAGTAAACTAAAAATGTAGTTTCCCTGGCCTTAGATCCATTCAGTGTCAGGATTTGTTGAATGGTGAAACGAGTATAACTCGGAGCACATATTGTTGAATATGCGGGGTACAGATTGTATCATGCATCCACAGGATTGGTTGAGAGCCATTTCCTAAAATAGTATGGTCGAGGCCATATCTCCAATACAAGGAAGAGTACGGTTGTAGGTCATGACTCAATATATATAAGCAGAATTGTTTGAAGGTCATACCCTGAACAAAGAGCTTGCTACATGTTGTATCTCCATAGTGAAGAGCTACGCCAGGCTAGCTAAAATGCAGATTAACTCAAATGTCACTGCCACTCTTGTACTGACTGAGGAAGATGAGGTCACGGATTCTGACTCTTTCATAAACCTATATGGTACTGATGCCAGCTTCACAGTGGTCAATTGGAGATGAAAGGTATATTCCCATCTCCACAGGGCATAAGATGGATTGTTTAAATATGTAATTAGTCATGTAGCATATTTGGTCAAGGATCAAACATGAAAACATTGGTTGAAGCCTTGCTTTGTTTTTATATTGTTTAGTTTGTAACAATTATACATGTTCTTCATATTCCTTTTTAAAAGTGATTAAATGATCTATTGCTCAGTTAGAGATAATCAAACTAATGAAACATTGAGATTGTTCTATCCTATATATGATCAGTAGTTATACTTGTTTAATTAAATAAAGGTTTCTTCTGGTCTCTTTTATAAAAGTTAACTGTGATAATAATAATGTTGGTAGAGATTTATATACCTCGCTGGGACTTGTTGTCTAACCCCGTGGGTTCCACAACTTTTTAGGTGGACGTGCACAAGAAGATAGTGATAGTACAGCTGAGAGTGAGCAACATCAGTAGGAACAATAGTAACAACTCAGGTTGAGTGTGTTGTTATGTGTCTAGTAGAATAGAGTCCTATGAGCTGTCCATGAACTCTCAGGTCCTTAGGAGATAGTTTTCATATCTAGTTTCATGATCGATCTGATATTTTGGCTAAAAATGCCTTGATATATGATGTTGATTTTGTGAACGCTTTTGGTAAAGCAACTACTGTCTCATATCATTTCTATATGAAGGAATGATGTATGTATGAGATGACAATGATGCATATGTAATATGGCCTTGGGCCTTTTATGAAAAGTTCCTGGAAGTGGTTCTTTATGGAAAAATGGTTTTAATGTTTAGTGATTTTTGGTAACTCATAGTTAATAGTTGTTTCCACGAGGTTTTGTGTGATGATTGTTATCATTGGATAGCGGTTGTCATAAGTTTGGTATCATAGTTATAGGATCACTAAGTCTACAGGGACATAGGATTAAAGTTGTTGAGTGTGTTCTAAGTGTCCTCCAATAAGTCGAATAGTGGCTTCTACTTGTACAGAAGAAAGTATAAAGCCTAAGGATGTCTAGAGAACATGAGGAACATGTTGTTGAAAGCAGTGTCGCTGCACCAGGAGAAGGTGTAAGCGATCATGCAAGAGGAGAGAAAGTTCCTAGAAATCCTCAGTTGGATCAATCTATGTTAGAAAATCCTACTTTTCATGCTCTTATTGGGAAGTTTATGATGATAGTTTTGCATATAGTAGACAGGATACTAGCACCTAGGGAACCCATCCCTAATATAGAATTTTTGGGTTCTGGTACGCTCTCTAAATAGCCATGTCATGTTAAAACAATAAAGAATGTGGGAAAAACTAAAGTAGGGCAAGAAAACAAAACCTTCTACCTGTGTAGACAGGTAGAACACCTGAGGAGGAAATTCCCAAAAAGGGACAATGAACTCAGTATTAAGGAAAATTCTGCACAATCTCAGGGATAGTTGACTAATAGTTTTAAAAAGATCAAGTTTTTTGTGCCACCGCTACGACAACCCCCAATACACCAGGGTAGAGATCGTCAAGTAAGGGAAATGGTCCAAACTTTCCACCTGTAAAGGCTTCTGACTTAGCCTCAACATTAGTAATAAGACCAGCCGGAGGGTGTGAGATTAGGTCATGTTTTAGATGTGGATAGATTGGGCATATTAGACACTTTTATCCAAGGAGAGAGGTTGAGATGGCTCAACAGTCTAGGCCAACTCAGCAGGACTTACAGAAGTCATAGTCCAATAGTGTCAAGAGGCAAATACAACAAAGGGGAACAATTAGACTTCATGTTGTGAGTCAACCAGAGATGGTAGATGACCCACAAGGGGTGGTAGGTCAGACAGAACCTTTTTCATTCTGAATTGTTTTCTCCTTACTTTACCTATTAATCATAAGAGGAATAATTGCATTTGAATTTCTTTTGGTTGATCCAAGGAGATGTGAGAAAATATGAAGAGGATTGTATTTTGTCTAGTATTCTCTAAATGGTTTTATAATTACTTCTTCTCACAGAAAGAAGAAGGTGTATAAAAGAGATATCACGAAAGAACCTGAGATACTAAATCTTACAACTCAAAATAGATGTTTAAGATAAGAGACATGGTATAATGAAGTGCATGCTATCTAATCTCAATATTTAAATACCCTATCCACGTATTTGATTACTGAAGATAAGGTATGGAACTCTTAGATTATGATCTTTCTGATTACTCTGATCAAGTAGTCATTTTAATGTAATCTAAAGAGCAATATTAAATAGAAAATATGGCAAAGAGATTCTTATCATATTCTAAATGATAATAATAAAGAAAAAGAAGAGAATAATGATCCTTGTGGTAAGACAAGGAAATGTTCAAATAAGGGGTGATGACATATAATCATCTTTATAGTTCCTATACCAATGGCAAGTAAATAAATATGAAAACAAACTAAATGACATATCAATAGTGAAAACTTGTATAATAATCAAGGTAAATTGGTAATCTCCTTCTCCCTATTGAGAATTCTTGGATGATGTTGTGATAATAAGAGAAAGCATGTTTCCTTTATACTTCCTTTCTAAGGATATAATGTTCGAGTGAAGTCTCATAGCACTTGATATACATGGTTTTGAAGTGACCTTGAGAGGGATACTTGAAAAGTATCAACTACGACTTGGACTTTAGTTCTAAGATGATTATATCTGAGAATAGTGATGTTTTATGAATCATAAAAGACGTTGGAAAGGTTTTTCTGATATGTTTAGGTCTAATAAAGATGTAATGTATTTTTGGCATGTGTGCTAGATGCTAAGGTGAGGAATCCTGGTATCTAAGAAATGTCAGTTGTGTGTGAACCCAATAATAAGTCTCTTGATAAGATGATAAGTGTTTGACTACCTAAGAAGGATTGACTTTGAGATAAATCTGGCTATATGTACTCTAAGTTTAACTATAGTATGAGTATCACTTGTTAGGGGTTCATGCACCCCATAAGATGATGACGAAAAGGATGCATCAATTGAAGAAACAGTTGCAAGATATTCTTGGGTAAAGTTCATTCAGTTGAGTGCAAACCCTTAGAGTGCACCTATTAGGTTTGCAAGTAAGGAGGATTCTAAAGGGATATACATTGATGATTAGAATTTCTAGTATCTATCAAGATCAATTGAAAAGAAAAGTACAACTGGAAATGTACATAATAACAAGCTAGTTGGTACAAATCTTAAGTGCGCTTTGTGTTGAATTAGTATATCAGAGTAGCACAACAGAAGCATGGTATGTCTTGTAATATCAAGTAAGTAACATATACATCTCTAGTCTTTCTTTGGAATAAGACATGATGAGGTTTGAAAAGGAAATGGTAAACCTTCAAGTTTGAGAATCTTAACATATTATATGATAAGTTCATAAAGTGATACATAAGAAGTTGACCATTGAGATAAATAAGGATAAGTATGTATAGTGCTTTTACGACTAAGAAAGTATCACTTAGCATAGGGTTGATTTTATAGCCAGTAATGAAGAAGATAAGTTGAGTATGTTCCCTATGCAATGGATTCTATGATTAACCTTGGATGGATGAACAATATGATGGTCGAGTCTTATGACATTACCTTGACATCAAGGAAATATGTGAAAGTTTTAAGTTGCAATGCATAAGTAACATCTATCTCCTTTCACCTGGGATTTTGGGGGCAAAATCCTTGTTAGGGGTTTATAACTTGTAATGAACCTGACCTGGGTTTTGGGATAACCCTGGATGTTTTACCTAAGTAAGATGATTAGAACCTTGTCTTAATCTTTTGAAAAGTAATTAAGACTAAGGAGAGTTTAAGTTTCAAGTTTGGTCATGAGTGAATGTTGTTTGAGCAATGTTTGCTTGTTTTGGACCAAAGTGCAAATTACCCAAAATAAGGGATTATCTTGCAATATGTCACATGATGGGTGTTCCCTTAGTACTTAATCATCATAAGAGAGAGCATGATTCTAAGGGGCGCCTTTTGGAAATCCTAAATTCCAAGTTGAGCTTGTATGGTTAATGCTTGTGCTTTATGTGCTAGTTTTGGCACAACTTGAAACTTAACCAATATATGGTGTTGATGTGCAATTTACCACCTCTAGAGTGTTCCTACTCTCTCTTAGTATCATATATAGGAGAGAGGGGGGCACCTTGTTTGATTCTTGGTTGATTGATAACACTCTTGGTGATGTTAGAACCATAGAATGTTACCTTGAACCCTAGATGAGATCGTATCGAGTTGTAAAGGGCATATAGGGGTGCCTATCGGTTTATATACCATAGGAGATGTCCCCTATCAGTTTGGAAACTTTTATAAGCATTCATGATGTGCTAAGAACCTCAAATAATTGAAGACTTTCGGTTTGAGACTTCCTTGCAAAAGTGGTATCGGTTTGTACACAAAGTGGTGACAAGTTGTGATATCTTATCAAGGAAGCTACCCAATGGCCGATACCTTACCCTTTGATTATCCACAAGAGTTTTTCTTGTCAAGATAAATGAGATTGCATGGTTTCACCATGCATGGACATATGTCACCCATGTACATATGGTGATGACACCTTGCATATACTCTCTTTCATGAGCCTCAACTATATATACTCCTCTTTTCACCTCCTAGTAAACCTTTCGAACATTACCATCTCTTTCTTAGTTGGAAGAATCTGGGAGCTTAAGGAGTAAGAGGAAGGCTGAGCAACTTGCTCAAGGTAAAGTCGTGGTTATCTCCTACCTTGGATGGGCTATGCTTCTCAAACCATGATTCTTTCTTTCTTTCCTTATTCACCAAGTTCCTTACTATGGTGCCTTCCTTTCGAGTAGAGGTGTTATGATCAAGACTGGACTCTTGATAAGTCACTTCAACCTTAGGAACTTGGAGCTTGGAATCTTGAATCTTGGTGAACTTGAGACGGGTTAAGTAACATGAACTCAATTTTATTATTATTCATCTTCTATCATGCAATACTTGGTGATTCTCTTTTTATTTCAACTTTCCTTGATTAAATGATGGTTCTATGAGTTCTATTGTATATATGGGGCTGCTTTCCATGAATTAGAGTGGTAATGGATGAAAATTTGGAGGATGAAAATGATAAAACCGATATACACAGACCGATATTGGTTTGTGGGAAACCCTAACCCGATACAATGGTATAAGTATGGAAACTGATACATATGAACTCCTATCCTTTTGGTTTGTAACATGAGTAGAACTATTATCCTCTTAGTTGTTTAACCTGTCATGTTAGATTAAGAATAAGGTAGGCAGATATCTAGAAGATATCCAAGCTGACACATACATACTTGCAACATAACATGGATGGTCGATATGACTTGTGATGCTTTAAAGAAATATGTTGTTGTTAGGCCGATATGTTAGTTGTTCTAAAAACAATACGTCTCAAGGGCGTCACCTTGTCATGACCAAGAGATTCTAGTAAATATGGAATATCAAATGGTGATACTTTGGTTGAGTGTGGAGGCTGACATGGTCAACTCTAACCCTAGCAATATGATACACTCACAATCTGACACCCTCTAATCCCAATACATCATGTGAATATGGGGGCAATATACTCTTTGAAACCTTGTCTGATACACCAATTAATGGTAAGGTTAGTAGGTAAGAGAATTAAAGTATTGAATACGGGTTCATCTGTTACAACTCAAACCCTAAAGGCTAATATCCCATAATATGCTATGTGGACAATACACTAGCTAATGGTGTAGCAGATATCTTAGTAAATTGAGTGTCAATACTAAGGGATAGGCTAGGCCGATACCCTAGTAGATGATGAGGTTGACACACTAATTGGTTGAGTGGCCGATACCATAAGAAGATGGTGTGGTTGATATACATAATAGATTGATATGGCTAATACATAACAAGATGTTATGGCTGATACACAATGAGATGTTATGGCCGATACATAATGAGATGTTATGGCTGATACATAGATGAGATAGGGTGGTCGATACCCTAATGAACACTATATCTGATATGCCTTCTCAAGCGCCTCTAAACTGATACCAATTGACATGCTTTGTCTTATACAAGTAATGGTACTTTGGCCGACACAAACACATGTGTCTGGGCCGACACAAGGTGTAACATGTAGGTCGATACACCTAGGCCGACACATCTTGATGAGTGTAGGTTGATAAACCTTGAATATAATCAATGGATACACCTTGAAGTAAATATATTGATATATTTTGAAAAGTGTAGGCTAGTATATCCTAAAGAGGGTCAAGTCAATACAACAAGTTAAAGTTGAATCTAATATCCTAGTAAGGACGAAAGAGAAACTTGTACTACTTATATGATAAATGTAATATATTATGTAGATAATCAATTAATGATAATTGACGAGAGTAATAAAGTATGATTGAATACTTATAGAAATGAATTAAAGTCCTAGATGTGAGGGGTTATGAATTAGGGTTTGGTAGTTGAATAAAACCCTAAAGACCCTAATCGGTTACAATAGAGGTCCTAACCCTAATTATGAAAGGGTTGTGACTTGATTGATAGATTATTTGTGATTCAATTGAATGTAAAGATAATAATATAAGCTCCTAAGAATGAGGATTTATGATCTAGGGGTGACGATTGAATATAACCCTGGAAAACCCTAATCAGTTGAAAAGAGAAACCCTAACCCTAATCACAAAAAGGAATGTAACTTGAAATGACATTATAATAATATCCAGTGGTTTCCATGAATGTCTTATGATTATAGACAATTGAGGGATATAGTGGTTATAATATTTATAGCTTGATTATGCCTCATGAGACCTATGGAATAATAGTTTCACAAAAAGAATGTATATAGGTCTGATGATCTGGCAAAAACATAATTACCTAAAAGGTGATGCGTCATTCAAATGGTGAGTTGAAGGGATTGATATCCCATGATGAAAATGATAGGGTAATGCAGAGGTATTCTAATTGTTAAAGAATCTTAGATAAAATGATATACCTTTCATCTTATTATATTGGCAAATTTATTGAGGGATCATTCTCTTATAGCATGGTGCTGACATTTAATTGATATCTCTTTTATCATGAGACCCTAATCATGCAAATGTTTTGAGATAATAATCATATCCAACTATAGGCTATGGTGACGTGACATTATATAGATTGAATGGGTCTTGTGAGCCATGAAAAATACTTAAGAAACATATATAATGTTTTATAGGTCTTATTATTTAGTGTTGGTTGTTGCCTAATGAGAGGTGGCATTGTTCAATAATGAACTAAAAATATGTAAACCCCGTAGTATGTAATAATCAAGTATATGGGTCTAATGACTTAGACATTATTGTTGCCTGGTAAGAGGTGAAACTATTCAAAGATGAACTGAGGGTTTGATACACAAAACATGTGATCATGATGAAAATATTTAAAGGATTGAGATCTCAAGATAAGTGTAATAAGATATGTTCCAATTGATACAAGATTTCTTGAAAAGATAAGTTACACCTTTCTATGTAGCCTTTATTTACAATTCATGCTTGTAACTTGATTGATTCTAAAATATGTTGTAATGCAATTAATCTATAAAGTAAACTAAAAATGTAGTTTCCTTGGCCATAGATCCATTCAGTGTCAGGATTTGCTGAATGGTAAAACGAGTTTAACTCAGAGCGCATATTGTTGAATATGCAGGGTACAAATTGTATCCGGAATCCACAAGATTGGTTGAGAGCCATTTCCTAAAAGACTGTGGTCGAGGTTGTAGCTCCAATACAAAGAAGAGTGTAGCTGCAAGCCATGACTCAATATATATAAGCAAGATTGACTGAAGGTCATACCCTAAATAGAGAACATGCTACATGTTGTATCTCTATAGAGAAGATCCTCTATATGCCAGGCTAGCTAAAATGCAGATTGACTCAAATGTCACTGCCACTCTCGTACTTACCGAGGAAGATGAGGTCTCTGATTCCATCTCTTCCATAGACCTATATGGTACTTATGCTAGCTTCATAGTGGTCAGTTGGAGATGAAAGGTATATTCCCATCTCCATAGGGCATAATATGGATTGTTTAAAGATGTAATCATCCATGTAGCGTATTTGTTTGAGGATAAAATATGAAAACATTGGTCAAAGTCTTGCTTTGTTTTTATACTATTTAGTTAGTAACAGTTATACATGTTCCTCATATTCCTTTTTAAAAGTGATTAAATGATCTATTGCTGAGTGAAATATAATCAAGCTAATGAGCTACTGAGATTGTTCTATCATGTATATGATCAGTAGTTATACAAGTTTAATTCAATAAAGGTTTCTTCTTCTCTCTTTTATGAAAGTTTAACTGTGATAATAATAATGTTGGGGGAGAGTTATATCTCTCACTGGGACTTGTTGTCTCACCCAGTGGGTTCCACAACTTTTTAGGTGGACGTGCACAAGAAGATAGTGAGCGTATAGCTGAGAGCGAGCAACAATAGCATGAACAGTTGTAAAAACTCAGGTTGAGTGTGTTGTTGTGTGTCTAGTAGAATAGAGTCTTATGAGTCATCCATGTACTCTTAGGTCCTAGGGAGATAGTTTTCATATCTAGTTTCAAGATCGATCTGAGATTTTGGCTAAAAATGCCTTGATATATGATGTTGCTTTTGTGAACACTTTTGGTAAAGCAACTACTGTCTCATGTCCTTGCTATATGAATCAATGATGTATGTATGATATGACAATGATGCATATGTAAATATGTCCTTGGTCCTTTTATAAAAAGATTCTGGCAGTGGTTCTTTATAGAAAAATTGTTTTAATTTTTAGTGATTTTGGGTAAGTCATAGTTAATGTTTGTTTCCTCAAGGTTTTGCGTTATGATTATTATCATTGAATAGCGGTTGTCACAAAAAGTGACACCAATCATATTCAAAAAATATTGATCTAACATATGTCCTAAACTAGGGTTTAGGATTGTCTCGAGTTTGGATAAGGAATAAGGGCATCAAACCCTAATTCCATCACATCATGATTCATTAGAGTTATAAATTTTAATTAGATATTAGGTGAAACCCTAATTATCAAGTTGAGCATTTTATGTCACTAAGTGAAACTATATTAGATTATGCAAATCAATATCATAATGACAATGCAGATTAGGTTCTAAGCCCTAATTATTACATTTATGACTCATAACCTTTATTCATCATCATTATTATCCAAAATGTATCAAGTACTTGGATGCTCATCAAATTGAACACATTAGGATATTATGAGCATTTAGATCAGATCATGTACATTAAGGGCATAACAAGATATAAATTGGTTTCATAACCCAAACTATACATGTATGTGATTATTGACCTAGAAACCCTAATTTTTCATCATCATTACCATCATCATATTTTTATTTCCATTATTTTAAGAAATAATATAATGACACAAAATAAACATTTTGCATGCATTGAACATGGTAATTATCACATTTAGGGTCTCCATGTACTAATTACCCTACATTCATGAATTAGATATACTATTGGAACTATGATTGGATTCATGCCAAACTATTGTATTTGGATTCTACTCAATCTCTTGATCCATTTTCATGTATGGTTTGTCTTAACTTGATCATCCTATTAATTTCTACAATTATTACAAAATACACGTGTATGGGCTAATCACATCGAGCCACGTCAAGAAATAGCATATTACCTAAAATAGCCACACGATCTGGGTTAGACAATGGATGGGCACCCTATCAACTCTGAGTATCTGCATTGGCTAGCCTCTGATCTGAGGCAAAACAACACTAGGGCCATGTCCCTTTGAACGTGCCCTGAGGGGCTCTTTTGTAAAAAGCCCCTAAACTATCTTCCTCCGCGTGAGAGTTCCACTACACACATGTGTGGCCAAGTCAATCAAAAGGTTGACTTCATGATCTAGGGTGTCATAGCATTGGGCAAAGGCATATACCTCTCCACCACACCTTGATGCCCGTTGATGGTCTTCATTCAACTAGAGAGGGCCTACGTAGGGGAAATGAGGGTCGTGGTTCATCACTAGAAATAGGGAACCATGGAAAAGGATTTTAGTAGTATCTCATGCTCTAGGGTTGCAGGAAAAATCCACCCAGAATTGTAAGAGAGGTCAGAGCCATATATAGGCAACGTATGGCAAAAGGGAAAGTAGCTTTAGGGTTCTAGTTTCCAAATCGCACTTATTGGGAAGGCATGGCGGCGTGCTTGCCTTTCTTGAAGTGCAACTTGCCAAATGCCTTTAATTCACTACTCATTCAACTGGTATTGAATAGAGGAAGGTTGTGGAGTAGTTTTTGGGGTGAGAGGGGTAGTGGAGAGAGTAAGAGTTTGACGGAAAAGGGGAGTTGTTGGGTGTCACTTTCCTTTTTGGTCAGAGGTTGAAGAAGGCTTCAGACCCATTGATTAGTGATCAAAAGGATACCAGGATGTACGACACATCAAAGGGGCATGCCTAAGTTGTGAAACATTTAATTAGTTTCCAAAATAGAAGCACATATAATTGTTGCAATTAAGTCCCTCTCCCATCTAAATTTTCCCTACGCCACTAGGAACATCCTTTTGTTATGAAATTTGGAGAAAATCTCATTAGCAACTTTCCCAATTTATGTCTAAATTTTGGGATTCATTGGGATATATTTTATATATGAAACTTTCTTTTTAAGTATTTCCTTAAACTAATTACCCACTTCACATGGAAATTTAGCTCCTTCTAAAATATTATAATTATCTTATTTTCCTTATTATCTTCAAGTTTTGAAAATTCAGATTGAATTATCCTTATTTGATGCCCACAACATGTATTGCAAGCCACGGTTAGATAATTACTCCATTAATTATCTAAATCACACATTATCTTAGAATATTTTGGGAAGTTGTCTATTATTTCACAGTTCAATTATTGAACAATTCACAAGGCCATTATCACTCATATATTCACAAAATCTCTTATTCCTCAAATGTGCGCCTCAAGAACCTATTTGCAAAGAAAACAATCTCATGGGCCTTACTTGGGCCATGGGTTGAACCCATACCACAAAGTGTATAGCTTAATTATTCTATCAATTACAATTAGGAAATTTTATTTATCAAATCAAGTCTAATATTCATAGAATTCCAATTTACCAAATTTGAGGACCTTACATTAACCCCTCCTTAAGAGGAATTTTGTCCTAAAAATACAAACCTTGTAGGGTTAAGGTGAATGGTAGCTCAACTTAGCTTCAAACCTTAGGGTTAGCCACCCTTCTTGAATATCTTTATCTAGATCATATTAAACAACTTTTATTGATACGCAACTTCCTCACATTACTGAGGTTGGTACCCAAATTCAATTCCACAGTATATCCACATCCTTATGACAAGATATTATCACTTAGTGGTTACATTTTCACTTGTGACTTCATTTTTCACTTGGTAATTACATTTTCACCTATATTTCTAAAATATTGTCCATTTATGTTCATGTAAGGGCGAGTTAACACCTAAAAACCCTATATTATGACCCATATTTAAATTTTAAGCATAACATGTGTCTACTCAATCTATCTCATTCATAATAAGATGAATTTTACATTTGGTTGTAGTTCAAATACAAAGTTCATCCATTTCCAAGCATAGAGATGGTGTAGTCACACATTATCTTCTAACTTTTTGGTTAAGTCATCTTTAATAATAATTCAAAACCGTGAACACATTTTCATTCCAATTTTTTTCTCAAATTTCATCCACGTATATGGAAATTTATTTTTGCATAAGTTATGAGTTTATACATAACTCCCTTTAATATTTCATTCTAAATACCATTACATGACTTCTTGTATTCTTCACATTTACATCTCATGTATCATTAGCTTTGGTCTTCCCTTAAAATTTCTAGGGGTAGAGGTACTTTTAGAGTGATCTCTTCTTTACCCTCAATGGTATTATGCATTTATGAGTGCCTCTCACACTTTCTCCTTGGGCCTCGTCAGCTCATGAAGGTGTCCAATTTTCAGATCCCATGGGTCTTGGGTACACATGGATGACTATCTCCTGATCTCTCAGTCTTATCCACTTAGGGCATGATCACATCTTGACCTCATTAGTCTTATGTACCTTTAATCATCCCTACTTGATCATAGGGTTGACTTAGGGATCTACCCTTCCCAAGGGTTTTATTAAGATGTCATAACTTATTTCATTACACATTTTTCTTGAGGTTTTCTAATACTATTTTGGTCACATTATTTTCTGTATAATTTCTTTAACCCAAATTCTCTCTCTCTCTCTTATGGTGCACATTATTAACTTTATGTCCCTACCTTGGGCTCATGGCGACCTTCCCTTCCGGGCTTGGTCCCATTCTATCAGCCACTTCCATAGTGAATTTTACTCATGTCCCTTAGAGATGGAATACTTGGGTCCAAAGAATTATACTCAATATATGTGTTTTCATGTTGCATGTGTTTGATCTTTATAGATTTAGGTGACATTCAAGGTTACCTCAGTTCTTTTACTGAATTGTTAACTAACCCTTCTAGGGAAAGACCTACCGTAGGGCATGGTCAAACTAATACTTGGAAGTAACAAAAGATAAGAAAACCATACTTGAACAAAGTTGTATATTAGCAAAAGATAAAATGTCTTTTAGGAATATTTTCCATTATATAATTCATGTATTTACTACCAGAGAGTTGAATGCATTAAGGCCTCATTATCTACTACCAAAGAGTTGGATCATTATACATTGTGATCTACTACACAAGAGTTGGATAACTATCAAGTACTTTACAACCAAAGAGTTGAAGTGCTTAGATATAATGGAACATATATAAAAAAATCAAGCAAGATAGCATACAAGAACAATTACTTCATCCAATATCAGGTGCCAAGTATTTTGTACACATGTAATACAACCATACTATATATTTGGACAAGTAAGAGGTAAAGCGTACCTCAAAGAAGACAATTTTAATTACCACATAATCCTCATGTCAATTACAACAACATTCAACTTTTATCATGAATATTATCTCATTTCACTTTCTCATATTAGGTTATAAACTTCATTAAAGGTTCAACCTGAGATTAACTAGCCATTTCACATTTTCCTAATTCATGCATATGGCTAGCCAATTATAGATACAGAACTATTAAACCATTTCTAAGTCATCCATCATGTCATATCTGTATGTCACATCTCAAGGTTAGAACAGTTTCATACATATATTATAGTATGGTTGTGCTAAAAAATCTTGTATGAGTGGCTTGTCAAACATATATCAAAAAGTCCAATTGAGGTTCTCCTAACCCATTACTTGAGGGTAGTGTCATTCTCAAACTCTATGAGCTGACTCAACTATATGTGTATTATATGCACTACATCTATCTTACATCTTTTGTCTAGGGTTGTGAGGTCTAGCTCACTAGTATCGATTGTCAACTTCACAATATCTATCTAGTCAAGCACAAACTGAACCAAAACATGATATGACATTCTCTTCCTAGATCACTACTCATTAAATATTATTACCCAACTCTCTCTGCCTCATAAACAATTACTAGAGTCCTATGCAAAGAATCACCAACCCAAGCATGAGGCTTCACAACATACTAACATCGACCCTATAACTGGGCCTAACACTAGAGGTCCTCTTTAGTAGAAAGGATTGAGGATCTTGTTGATTCACATATTATCTTATCTTATCTTATCTTCAAGAATAACACATACTTGCATCATCGAATCTTATGTTAAATCCTCAAAAGAGAAATCAAAATCTCTAATTCAACTGAGATCATCATAAACCATATTTTCTCATTATATAAAAATTAGATCATATCATCTAAACTTATTTCTTATATTCTGTCCATCACATATTCCAACAAGGATTTAGACATCTAATATAGAACTAATCCCTATTCTAAATTGTTATCACTCACTTTCACATAGGCACATGACTACCTATTACTCATACATGTGTGGGGACACACTTTCCTATTAGGGTGCTTAACATGAGGAGGTTCGGATTTCTAGCCACAACTTAACTTCACGGGATTAGGGATTTTTCTCCCCATAGGTCTTCTCCCCATTCTTGGGTTGACCCACCCCAAGTCAGGACACTGACCCTAAAAGTTGAATTTAGAGTTTTATATTTTCATTTTTATGTAACCATTGATTGCCTATGTTTATATGTATATTCAAACCCCTCATATGCATCATGTAGGAATTACTCCATGTACATGCATGCATGGGAGATTGAGTCACCCAACTCATTTGGATTTTCTCTTTCCCGTTTTGAATGTTAAGGGTTTATTTGAGTAGGGTTATTATTTTACCAACACTACTCATGTTATCCAGAATTAGGGTTTAGGTTTAGGGTTAGGGACAGAACCCTATGCCTTAGGGTTATAGATATCCCTTGACCCACTTATTATTTTCCTAACCAACCCTAGCTCCATCTAGGCTTTACCCTTACTCCAAAAAACCCATAAAACATTTTTTACCATTTCATCATGTTAACCTTATATGTACAATCATTGGTGGAGGATGCCTTAATCCTACTTAATTAAAACCCTAAATTGAGGTGAGGAGGAAATTGTATTTTAGGGGTCATTTTATAAAGGATATGAGAAGTGGATGAACTTAGAGATGAGAAGCTTAGAGCAATATTATTTTAGAAAAATATGAGGTTTTAACTAGGAAGGTATGAGCTAGACTAAGGAAGTTGTCATATACCAACTTAATGGTATGAAGGGAATTAATGCCATCCCCCAGAGCCATGATACTTTTTAGACACCATTACCATCAGGTTATGCCTTAATAATTCTCTTTATATTTCTAAAGATTACTTAGAAATAATTTTCAATCTTTCTCTTTCCTTTGTAACACTACAATCATCACATAATGGAAAATACCTAAGATAAGAAAAACTAATTTTGAGATATGAATTAATGATGGACTTAATTGGCCACTAATTTATTTACTAAATTAAAGTAGTTTAATAAATCAATATGTGCTTTAAGTTAACCGCTCTGTGATAACACAGGTTTTCACTCATTTAATTTATGTGCATCATGGTTCATTAGATTCTCTATTGAACCCTATCACCTTCCTCACCCTCAAGTTGATGAATTTAGGTAACTTTTATACTCATTTGATGAGTTGGTTTTGATTCAATATCATTTTGTACTTGTATATGCCTCCAATTTGAGTTTTGAACTAAGTGTCATGCATATTGTGTACAATCAACTTGAAAATCAAAATTGAACCCTTTTATGAAGTCTTTGTGCTGTGATATGTATTTCATAATGTAAAGGATTCAATTACAAATTCACCGACACAAAAATTACTTCAATTGGACCATCGTAGCCTAAGATATTTCCTTTTGAAAGTTGCAAATAAATATTCATTTTAACCTTGATTTAACTTTTTTTGACCTTTTGGCCCAAATAGGGTGTGCGGCCCATCTAAGGGAGGATCTCCCTTTGGTTGTCACTTGACACATCGGCGATCCGCCTTAGTAGCATTTTAACAATCCTTGACCCTTGGATCTTCACCCTTAGATTTGACCTTTAATCCAACGGCTTGGAGGTTGTCAACAACCTCGGCCCGTACTGTAGTAGTTGCTACAACATGCCCCTTTTGTGATGGCCAATCAGCATCATAATCGAAGGGATTTGATCAATTGAACCCTCTCTCTAATCCTCCACAACCTCCACTGTCATTCCCCCATCTTTTATTTTTCTCTCACGCACCCTAACTCTCTTTCCCAACCTCTTCTTATCTTCTCCTTGCCATGGCGCCGCCACCATAGCCAGTTTGGGGCTTCCTTCTGCTGACCTCCTCGAGCCCAAATTAAGATTCCATTGGGTCTGCGACAGGACAGGGACCTCTTTCATCCCTTTTCCTTGAAGTTTTAGTGGTCAGACCCCCCCCCCCCACTTTCCCTACTCTAGCAAACCCTTAGTGTTGCTGCAGCGAGAAGATCAGCTGCTAGTCTGGGCGCAAGGCCTTGCTCCGAGCGCTTCCCTTGGGCATTGAACAGCGGTCGTCAGTGACCAAGGGAGGGAGTGATCCAACTTAGTGATTTAGATTGTGACCATGGGCCCAATCTGTGAGGCCCAACTCACCCAAACACCTCATTCCCCTCTCCATCAAAGCAATCAGATCAACAATCTAGGGTCCTGATTGGCCCAATCAAGGTAGATTTTGGAAAAATCATAACTTCAACACGCTAGCTCCAAATATAGTGAGTTAATATACCATTTTGATTAGAAAAATGATCCCTATCCAATAAAAATGGTTTATTTGAATTTTGATGCTCATAGATCTACTGATACCCTAAAATACATGCTTCCTATATGTTTTTGAAGTGATTAATGTTATTTTTATGTACAAGCTTACTCACTCATGCCTGGAATCATTGCTTTAGCTTAATATCAGTATCTTGTACATATTCATCCATAAAGATTCTAACTTTATCCATCTTTGATTCCCTAATATGACTCAATCTTGCTTGAATACCCTTAATGGGCCTATATGCAAATGACCACTTCATCGATGTTATAATTTGTTCAAGTATTCTGAAAATCCCTATATTTTCTCCAAATTAGTATATTTTCCCCTCAAATACAAACATGATCCTTATTGAACCCTAAAAATGATGTTGTTACCCATGGTGTCACTTACTATGGCCTTATGTGCTTTCTTTTGATGAATGATAAACATTATGCTTTTATTGATCTAATGTTTCTCAAGGATGTTTGTTTGGCCTTGAAATTAGTAACTTATCATGTCTTGTATCTCCAAATCTTCTTATGAATCATGCATGTGTCCTAGTGATTCTAAATGCCCTAATCTTGACCTAAAATTTAATCTAGCATGCATGTTGATAACTAGTCTCTAATCTTATCAAATCTTTCCCTAATGATCATCCATATTATATAATGGTCACAAATGAGTAGATTGGGTATGTTTATGATACCTAATTTAAGTAGACCCCATATATACTCAAATGATGATAATCTTTCATGTTTACAACTCAACATGACTAGTTATGCCAATGTTGATGTTATGTTGACTAAGCTTGCTCAAATCATATGATTGCTCTAGTTAAGATCTTGGAACTCTAATAATACATCCATGATCTAGTTGTGATGTGTCACACTAAGTGTTAATGAACCCATGATGTACTGTGTTGCTTGATAATGAACTTGCATGACTAGTCGAGATGTTGGAACCAATTATGAATAATATGATACCTAGATCTAGGTGACACATCCAACCACCATGATAATGATTAATTAGACATACTCTTGCTGATGTTAATATAATTGTACTCGCTTGTAATGTCAGGATATCTATGATGAATCAATTGCCAAGATCTAGTGAAGTTTTCTATATATGATTTTCTAAATCAAGTTCTTAATCTTATGCTCTACTCAAGGTACGCTTCATCCTCCTATTGGCCAAAGTAGTGGTATTGAACTTGCTTGTATGCTTGTATGCTTAAATTGCTTGGATTTATATACTTGTTTGAGAAACTTGTTCCCCATTATTAGTATGTTTTTTTTGCTTGAAATATGTTGAACAAACCTAGAACATAAATTAACTTGTCCATTATACGAACCTCGTGTACCTACCTGAATTCTCGGGGTAAGGGAACAAGGCATGTTGAAAATAGGGTTAGCTCATTGACTTAGGTCTTGAGGTCCCTCACATATATAAAAGGGTTAGGTAATCTTAAGCACCCTTACGGACCCTCCCTTTGAGGTACTTGGTCAATGGCCATATATTGTTGTTGAAGTATAATGGAAATGTTCCTAAAACACGATTGAATGTTAATAAGAAAATATTTAGTGTTGTTTATTTCTTTCTTGCAATCATTTTGAGTTTTTCCAAGCATATATGTTTCTTAATTCTGCAAGTTTGTGTATTTTATAGTGTACTCAACATAGTTGTGCTAATGTGTACTCATTTTATGATTTTAGGTAACAGGTATACTATGAATCTTGCCATGATCATTGCTTCCACTCTATTATGATAATTTGTTGCTCTTAGTCTTGGGAAAATCTAATGTCATGCAAATGGAATTCATATGGGTTGATATATAGGACTAAGATCTTGTCAGGTATTAGTTTACTTTAGTTTTCTTTATGTGCTATCTTGACTCTTATCGTGTTCTTATTTATGGTTTTATTCATACATATGTTATGTGAAATAATTGCACCGTTCTACGGGAGGGTGCCCAAGTCCACTCGCCTTTGGCTTTGTAGCCATTAGGAGTGTGGACCTATGGTAACAAACAATTTCTGAAACCCTCATTAATTGATTATCAAATTAGGAAATCAACAATCCAAGTTTTTTCTAGACTGTCAAATACACATATTGTCAAAATTTGAGGCCAATATGACCTCATATGATCGCTCAAATGATTTTGGAAGTTTCACTACAGTTTAAATACTTGATTTATTTATTATTCCCTTTGATACTGCCAATTTCTTGTATCACAACATAATTTGATGTCACAACTTTTGAATCCATTTCTATGTCAGACAGCCTGACCCGTGAGACCCCAGGACATTTTCACCATCACCCTTTTCCTACTTTCCCTGGGACTCCTCAATTGCGGTTTCCTTTCCTCCACATTTTTTAGATGGGTGAATCTAATCCCGATATGAAGAACGGTTCACATTTTGTGTCGCATGATGATTTAGCAGACCCCTGGATAAATAGGGTTTTAATTACACAACTTCTTCTTGGCAAAAATATCACTGTCCCAACGAAGTTGGAACTCCACCGACCACCCTTAAATTGAAAACCTATAAATGCCTTTTCCATGCCAATAGAAAGACCCCATGAACTCTCCATAGGCTCTAGAGCCCTCTCATCACCCTACAAATCCCCATAAAACTTACAGGCATAAGCCCCATCTCACTCCAGCCATCACCACGACCTCTCTTCTCTGATCTACTTCTAGTGATCAGTAGCATGAAGTCGGTCCTTTCATAGGACTCGTGACACATTTCTTGACCAAGGGGCCTTCCCAAAGTAGTAGTAGCCACCAATTCTATAGTTTCAACTCCAGTCATTTATTCATTTTCTCATTTCCCCTATCGCTCCTGTGTTGTCCATCAACTGCATCATTTTCATGGCTTTCTGACAACTGTGGAAGGTGACCAGACTTTTGGTTTTGACCGTTGGTGAGAAGGGTGCCTAGAACCTCAGTTTTCAACGATCAAATCAAGATTTGAGTTTTTATTCTTCATATTATGTTGTTTCTAGATGTGTTCTTCATTGCTCAAGGAAGAACCATCCCAGTCGCCGGATTCCATTTTTTTGTTGAGCTTTTAATATGATCTTATGACAATGGCCTTTGTGATTTTATTCACTTATCTTGTTTCTGATGTGTTCAGAGAAGAACTGGGACTGGGCCACACCTGACTGGGCTAGATTTGACCACCTAAGTGTGGTCCAAGTGTTGTTTTGGATAAATGGTGTTTATATGGTCTTTTCTAATTCACTGATTGGTCGAATCTTGAAAACTGGTAATAAATAAACCCCTGCTCATAACATTATGGAAAAATATACTCTGGAAAGCAAAAAATATGATAAAAAAACTACAAGTCAGTTTTGAAGCCTATTTTAAACCTTTACATCCATCAATCCCTAAAGAACACTACAATCCTAGAATTCAATTTGATTGTTAATTAGTAAATAATGGTAATTGTTACAACAAGGTAGGGTTTCCTCAACATCAAGAGATTAATTAGGAGTTGCTCCAATTTCTGCAAGTTGTACATGCACTTTGAACATAAGTATTGTTTAATTTTATGTATGTATAATGTACACATAATGCCTTGAAATTATTATCTACTATTTCAATTGCTTATAAAGATAAGAGCCAATGGATCTATAAATTGAATGTCATGTTTACTGTAAATATATATTGTATCATCATTCATGTACATTGAAGATAAACTACAAGTAAGATCTAAGAGAAAAATAAGAATTTTCAAGAGAAAGGTAATGATATAAGTTAACTTATAGAAGATCCCCACCAAGAGGCTCCTTAGAGAAAAACTAAGAGGCACTTCAATTCATAAGAGAAGAGGCACTTTGATGTAACCCAAGAAGCACTTTAGTGCATAAGAGAAGAGGCATTTTGGTGCAAAACTCAATGATTCTTATATAAGTAAAGATACAAGAAATTATTTAAAAAGCAATTGTGCCCCTTTTTCAATGTTTAATGGTTACAGTCTATTTTCACTTTACATGTTCTCATTAAGTTATTATATGTTCCATTCCACTGACCAATTTGTTTGATGCATGGCCAAGGTGTGATGCATGCAAGTAAGGAGAAAGATTAGAGGATAAATCCATCTAACATGAGAGAAATAACTCAAGGATCTTTAAAAGAAAAGACATGGTGGAGTGCCAGCTCTACCTAGTTTAGATTTGTTTTCCTGTTTATGAGAAAGTATATGATATTTAAGTCTAAACATGTTTAGTTTTTTTCATGTGTGAGTTATGTTGAGGATTTGAGTATGAGAACTATTATTTTTATCATGTGTTAGTTCATATATGAACTCTATTTTTATGCAATGATAATCATTTTGTGACATCCCCCTTGAGAATTAAGCTTGTGCTCAACAATTAATATGTTTTAAAAAGTGGAGTGTTACAATCACAATAGTAAAAAAACATAATATGTGGATTTGTCTTCTATTAATAATGAAACCTTATACAATTTATCCCTATTACAATCATAACATGATTGAATAATGGCATGCAACCAACATGATCCCATTTGCATAAGACACAATCACTCATGAATTAAACTTCAAGTAGTCTAGCATGACAATCATGCTTCTACTATGAAATTTATTTTTCCATGGGATTATCAACACTGATTTCAACTGATATTCTACAAATTTTTAGATATCCTTATTGTGTAATATATCATGTGAGATGATACTATTCTAGCATGTTCTTGGAACATTGATGCAATATGGGTTCCTTATCCTATGAAAAGTCTCCATTGTTGTCACATTAAAGCTCTATTGCATTCTCAATGGTTGGAACCACTACAAGTTCACTAATGAACTCCTTCATTCATATTACTTCTTTTGCTACATTGAATGTGGTAATGTACTTGGCTTCAATTGTAGAATCAGTCAGTTCTTCTTTCTTGGAACTCTTCCAACTTACAACTACACCATTCAGACAACACCCTATCTTATACTTGGAGAAGTATCTTATCCTATAGGATCCTCCCAAGGTCCTTGGCTTCTACATTGTCCAGAAAGATGCAAGAACTATTGGTTCACTAACTTGGTTGCTAAGAGGAAGCATAACTTGGAGTCATTGATGTGTTAGCATCAATGGCTCTCCATCTCCTCCTATTGCTGGTTTTGTATTTGGATGAGTTTTCCTCTCTTCAAGAGGAATAAATCTTAGATAGCATGTGTCTTAATGTGTGCATCCCTTCAAATGTCCAGCCCTTTATACAAGAGAGTCAAGATCTTAGATGTCTAGATTCAGTCCCATTCTTAATCACAATTTTTCAACAAAACCAAACTAGGAAAACTCAAACAAAAGTCCAACTACAGTCAGCTACACTCCCAGTTGGTTAACTAGCCAGATCTGGAAACTCCCAGTATTTATACCAATTGATCAATCTAATTCCAAACTAGGCACATTTCTTACTCCTTGTTGTTTCCTGACTTGATTAGAACCAAATGGTTGGGATACTGAATATGATGAAGTGTTCACCTTTTGTTGACAACCAATCAACCAATTGATCCAAACCATCAAGTCAAATGATTGGCTTATCCATTTAATTGATTTGATAGGAAACCATTATGTAAATGATTCATAATCATTTGAATCATGTGTTTGTGTGACGACCCCAATTTCTGTATACTTTCCTTAATGACATTCCCAAATATACATGTACTCATATCTAAATATGTCAAAAGGGAAAATATAAGAGATTGTGGTAGTCAACTAAATTATGAATAGGAGCCAGATCTTTGTTCACAAGCATCATTAAAAAAGTCACACGAAACAACATCCATTGGGAATAAAGTCACACATATTATTTAGGAAATGAAGAAAATAGTTCTATGGAATGAAAGTACATAGGATATAGAACATCCTATACATCATCTAGGGAAAATAAATAGCTATCTAAAGAAAATAGAGACAAGGAGCAGAAATCTATCTAGCTATCCTCCATGAGCATTTACTTAGTAGCTTCTGGTACTTTGAGATGCATTTTTTGTTCCTTGTACCTAGAAAATATGAGAAACACAAATCATCAACACAAAGTTGGTACATGGTTCAAAATATAGTACTATGATTGTATAATTCAAATATTGGAAGAAACAAAAGAGAGAAAATAAACCATTGTGTAACATACTAGATCTCAGACCCTATCTTGGAAGTTGAGATTTTGGACTTAGCCAAACAAGGTTGAAGGTTAGACCTAAATAGATGTTTAGTATAACCCCAATGAGATAATGTATGTATAGATCACCTTAATACAACCTAATTTTCTAACATTAATATTAGGTTTATAATGGATACATAGAATATGCCACATAACTCATTTTAGTGGTAATATGAAGATAAGGCTCTTAATTGGATGAATAATTTAGATAATGGGTTGTTAATGGACCATATGACATATATCAAAAAAAAGAAGTCTCAAAAGTGGAAACAAACTTCAAATACTAAATCTACATATCTAAATTGGCATACATGTCAAATTTCATCTAATTTGGACAACCTTCAAATATTAGGATAAGTTTAGGATAGAGAAAATGAGTAAAAGGCATAATTAATGAATAATGTGATTATATAACTTCAAGATATGGAGATAGTGAAAAATTTATATTCAACACATCAAAGATAACTTGTGGATGAAATTTGGTCCAATTTGGAAGTTGTTTGTGCAAGTTATGCAATTTTGGTTACATTCTGGACTTTTCTACAATTTACCCAATTGGGAGGTTTCTTTGCAAATTGTCACATGCATTATAATCCTTATATATTCCCTTACCATTCTTGAGTTTTTGAACCATAGGGAGCCTAGTTGCACCTTGGTTTGAAGGTGTTTCTTTCCAAGGGCATTTTAGGGATAACTCTCTTTATAAATGAGCTTATCTTTAGAAGCTATCAACCAATGGGGTAATTTTTTGATTGGAGGTCGGGTTGGATGGCCTATAAGTGTACATAAACTGACATTTGATATTCAAGAAGCCTCTATGAGTTGTCCTCTTGCATGGCCATGAAATCCCTAGGCTAAGGACACATGGAAAGCTCCATGGACACCTCATGCTTGACTTCTCCCTTATCCATAAAGGTTTGCATGTCCATAGTGTTGGGTTTTAGGGGAGACAGAGAAAGCAGCGGAAACAAAAAATTTCTTCTCCCAAACCTAGAATAAAGGAATTGTGTCAACGTCTATACAATAGGAAGGATGGTTTGTAGAGGCATTCCTTGTCCCGAGGCTTTCTCGGCGACGTTAACTTGCGGCTTGTGCGGTCCTCACCTCCAGTCTTGGATGGTGTCTTTGCAGCTCCTGTCTCATAGGGACTATCAGGATTGACAGCTCTCCTCCAAGCGGCAGAAGTCTCCCACCTCTGAAGTAGTCCACATGGACCACCTGGAACTCTGATCTCCTTGTCCGCCTCTGAAGTAGTCCACATGGACCACCTGGAACTCTGATCTCCTTGTCCCATAAGGAATCAGAAGGAGTCGTATCCTCCTATCAGTGTACTAGTCACCGACACACTCTCCTATAACCAGTTGTGTTTCTACAGTTGTCTTTCCCTTGTTGTGCCTCCCTTATCGGGTAGCACTTTCTCGGGCTCTCTTGGTTACCACAACCAGAGAGAACGACAACTTTGCATAGCAATTGGTGTTCTTTGTTGTTCTTCGAGAAGCCCCCAATAACCCTATATATAGGAGGGTCATGGGACAGGGTTCTCTACCCCGGGCAATGCAGGATTAAAGCAGGAGTAGAAGGGTTCACGATTTCCACAAAAACTGACATACGACGGCAGTTGAACTGACCGGTTCACACCCTGAAATGATCGTTTCAGGCCCTGAGCCGATCATTTGGGACCTGAGCCGATCGTCTGGGGCTCTGAGCCGATCATCTGGATCTCTGAGTCGATCGGTTCGTGGTCCTAATCCAACTCAAATTGACTTTCCATGTTCATTTCCAACTAATCAAATATTAGTCCTTGTTCAAATCAAATTTGTACAAGTGAAACAACTATGTATTTGCAAAAAGAATTTTCTGACTTTCCAAACGATCTCGATCGGTCCATGAATCGACCGGTTCAACAATTGAGCCGTTCATCTCATTGATACATGAGCTGATCGTCTCACCAGTTGAGCCGATTGGTTCACCAACCTGAGCCGATCGATTCATCCCATGAGCCAATCAGTTGGGGCAGCAGACTATGCAAATCAGTCAATTGCAGTTCCAATCAATTTGATACTCTTAATCATCTGGTCCAACACCTTGAACACTATGATTTTGAGCTATCAATTAATTGAGTGTTTGATTGAACTACCAAACTCCTTTAGTAATCAATCTAAACATCATTTGTGGATAAACTCCTCTACCAGGTTAAATCCTATGTGTGTGACCCTGCAGGTCCATTTCACGTTGGCAGTGAAAGTCCATAACACTTATGACTTCCCAAGCAAAGAGCAGTGCCTAGTCGCACATCAGTTCTACCCAAGTGAAATAGAAAGTTGGAGAACAACTTTCAATCCTATAATCCATGAATGGTGTTACAATGAATGTATAATTCCTTTGTCACAGATATCTCAAATGAACTCAAGGCATGGAACTGTCATCCTGTCAACATTCATTCACTTTCTTGATCTCAGAGTAGATTGGAGGAGATATGTATGACATCAATATCACATATTGATTCACACATGCGTGCGCACGTCTATCTCAATCCTACTCATCAAGTGGCCATGGATATCAAACTCCCTCAGGTGGGACAAATCCCATATCTATCACTCACCCCTCAAAAGCCCCATGTGTCAAAGCCACCCAATCATCACCTTTATAACAACCCATGTTTCAGGACTGTGTTTGATGATGTCAAAGTGTACCCAATGACATGTGTTGAGTGTAGTGATTTTAGGTCAAAGAATCACACTCACCACCATCACTGTGAGGACTGACTATGACTACCATGTCATGGTTCCATGTGTCAAACTCACAGTGGGTCTTTCCGGTACACTTGTTCTCTAACAAGTACCTATGTGTTTGGTTTGATATCTCCATATCATGACTAACAAGATTCTATCATCAACCAACACCACAATCTAGTCTTATGTGTCATTGTTGTCTATCTACCTTCCACAATGACATATGACTAGGGACATAATAAGAATGTACAAACTCTTAGCATCCGTATGATCTCATCGTTCAGGTCCTCAACCTGAAAGCATACGTCATTGAGTATTGTCATTCTCTAGACATTCAATTTGTTCTATCATTATCTCATATGACTGATCCAGAAAGAATTGGAAGCTTGCCTTTGATATTTATCAAATCAATCTTAATGTATCCCATCAATCATCCCATGATTGGCTCTTAGGGCATACATACCAACAGACTGCCACTTACACTGCGAGCCAATCACCCTTGAATCATATTGATAGTGATCTTCAAACATGTCCCACATGTTACTATGCTCTAGTGCTTACACAATGAGATATGGCAACACCTTACCAAAGTTGGTATTAACTACATGTCTCTCATCTCTTCGTTGTACGTCACACATGAGATTGAGTTGTCGTAACATGCGATCTAGTATTCCTTTGTTAACCTTTAGCCACATTGCATGACCTAGTACTCCTTACTTATCATCAATGACTGAAATATCTCTAAGTTCATCTCTATGGACTTCCAGATCCATATAGTATCCACTAATGTTCTCTAACACACAGATACTCAACATTTCCTTTTAAACGGCTTTATTGGAATGTTTCCATTTATCAACAAACATTCACTTTTATATATCCCATATATATTTTACGATTAATTTCCTGTCCTTTTCAGAAGTTTGCATCAGTGTAACTCTTTACAGTTAACACTTCCTTATTTCCATAGAACTAGTACTTCTCAAGTACTTATCAAGTTCTTATGGTATTCCAGTAACCCTTACTGGAACTAGACAGACATCCACTCGTCATGCCCCACATACGAGTTATCAGGATGAGCACATCATATTGTCATGTCCTACATACAAGATGATGAATGCATTTTATTCTTGATATGTCCTATACATGCAAGATAATGGGATGATTACATACATGATAGATCCATATCTATTCTTAGTGTTCCCATTCTTCATAAGAATTGGACACTTGGCCTTGGGATATTAACTACATGTTTCATGGACAAGTTTTCTCCCCCTGAATCTGTGCACACTGAACCCTTCAGTATAGATTGCCAATGTACGCTCTCTCTTTTCAGGTCAAGAGGTTTTCAAGAACTATCTCTATTAGATCTCTATTCCTATTATATAGGAAACGTCTCTATCCTCCTTAAAGATAATTTCCACAATGGATTTCCATTCTAGAACATCTCCATTTCACATCGACATGTGGAATGCAAATACGCTCCCACTAAATCACAGATCCCTTCTTTATCTTTGTCATATCAGTCAAACTCTTTGACTATATTATCAAAGTAAAGATCACAGTTCTGAGTTGCTTGTACTCAATCAATGACATTGATTAGTCCATTGTAACTTATAGACTTCATTTGCATTAATGGATTCATAAACCTTTTAGGTTGTGTCACATACACATCCTTATTTTATTCCTCATAGGAATGTAGTTTTTAGTATTTGTATGCCAAATGTCTTAGTCATTAAGTTGCAATCAACAAGCATCATCCTTCTCAAATGTTATCCATGTGTCTTAACACTTAAGACTCATTCGCACTTATGGATTTCATCCCAATGGGTGCTACCATCAAGGTCATACCTTATGGTTCACATGGAAGTTATTTAGGATGTAATGGTCACAAACCATAACTCAAAATATGGTTCCTCATATTCATCTAGATAGTTGACTCATCACATGACCAACTCATCACATAGATAATCGAGGTGCATCTGTCAAGGATATAAGAACTCCCAACCCTTTGTGATTCTTAATGTCCTTTATTAGTGTGGGGTATTCTTTATTTAAGAAGAAATTAGTTATTTGATAATCATCATCTAACTCCTTAGAGTATGACTCCTTTTGATTTAGACATCACCATGCCTTAATCATGAGTTTACTATGATACACTATCATAATCACTCACAAGGTTCTCAAACATTTGGTCCAAGTATTTCATTCATTGATCTCATCAAGAATTAACACTTTACCAAATTCGTACTTCATCTATGATATTCTTGAACACTTCAAGATATTCATATTGGTATTTCTCTAAACACCGCTAAAGTATTAGCATTTGCTCCAATAGGTGTTTAAATACATCACATGTATTATCCCTAATAGGATATTCATTTTCCCACTACCACTAGTGAAGATCAATTTATCATGTTTAAGAGATTCATGTCTCTTATTGGTTCTCTAACCAAAAGAGTCTAGATTTATCCATCATATGGAAACTAGAAATTAATTTCTCATGATGATGCTAATTCATTGTTTGAGTTATCAATAACTTTTATATATCATTTTATCTTATGCATACCAAGTACCACAAGATAAACAAGGCATTTCCACAAAGATTGAAACATCAACTTTATTAATTGCCATCATTGGCATACAATATGAAAAAATTAAAGTGTTTCTATTGGCAAATTGAAATAGCAGTTCTCAACTCTATTTCATGCCCTTTAGGCCAAAATAAACTGAAAGGTACTCCTATCTATGGCAACAACACTTTCTCTAATGATGGGTACTCCTTTCTTGGTCCTTTCATAAATTCCATCACTTCTTTGTAGATCTTACATATCATATATGTCAGATCTTCATTTTGGTATCATATACCTCAGAAGTGGTTCATTTCATGATACCTTAGGTGGAGATTTCCATCCCATCCTTCTTTTGTTCTTCCAAATATAGAGGGCAATTCCCTCATTCACCCTCCCATGTACCTTGAGGATGAAGACGACTTGGGCCACTGGCTAGCATCAGAACCCTTCTTAGCTTTGCCCTTGGACTTGCCTTTCTTTCTATTGATCAACATTACATACTTAGGCTTGTCCTTCTTCATTTGTGCCATGAGGATGAATACGGCTTGGATTGATGGCTAGCATCAGAAAACTTCTTTGCTTTGCCCTTGTCCTTGCCTTTAAGACTTACCCCTCATCGATCAAAGATTAGGGTTTTGTCTTTCTTCATCTTTGCCTCTACTGTCCTCAACATGTTCAACAACTCTATCAACGCTTGTCATAGTTGTTCATGTTGTAGTTCATCATGAACTGTATGATTCTCACAACATTTGCAGTATCATACCAGTAGCCAACTGTTGGCTCAGAGCAAATCCCAGTCTAGTCATACCCAATCACATTGAGTGTGTGAATACCTACTGGATCTTCTTCTATCATAACATACTAGGATAGTGTCTTGGAGACATCATATGTCTCATTTTGTCTCTGAAACTCATAGTTTAGAGAACACAACATCAAGAACTCCACATCAATGGCATCCTCAGTATGCTTCCATAAGCATACTTTCAGCCATTGGTGTGGTGGGATCGAGTTAATCTGGTTCTGGTATAACTAGGACTTAGAGCTTTCGCTCTTCTATTGAGAACACTTCTCAACGTCCTAACCAGTCGTGGAAATTATTCCCATTAGTTTGTTGGTCTCAAAGATCGATCGCAAAGAAAAGTGATTGTTGTTTGTTGTCATTTGTACTACAAAAGGAAATATATGAAGTTTAGTTCAAAATTCAATTTTGATTTATTCAATTGATTTGAAAGGTTGATGATATAATTAGGACTTTAAATAATTATTTCTCCCACTATTTTGTTCAAATTGATAGCCCTCACCATCAATTCGGAATATTGCAGCGTACAATCTTCTAGTGGGTCAAGATCCTGAAATCCTTTGAGTCATGGACCAGCTAGGGCTATCACCCACAACTTAGATCTTCTAGGTAGGCAACTCTTGCCAATTGCATCATATGAAACTCTTGAAAGATGTCATATGCAACTCCTTTCCATGATCATCTCCATGCCTCAAGGTGTTAGATCCTATCTAGGTCACCTTGTTAAGTCTGACCCGGAGCCAACACGATGAATATGCACCCTGCTAGGGAAGACCCACACATTCATCCGTCATGCTTCCACGAGATAGACGGTGCACCACGCTAGGGCGTGCCCACACTTGGACGATCAAGCTTTTCACATGTGTCGCATTTGGAAGGCATCTAAAACTTTAATATTTAATGAGGGATTTGGTTTTATAGGTACATATACATATCCAATCACCACAATACATAGTATGTATCATATACATGATATATCCCACTAAAAACATGTGAAACAATAAAAGCAATGATTATGGCCATCCTAATGTAATTCCTCGAGCCAAGAGGAATCACGGTCATCTAGGTCTACATCACATGCAACATGTCCATGATGAAGTGCTATAGCCGTCCGAGTTGATCAACTCATCACATGAATGACATGCTCGCCATGGTCGGTCATTTGGGTGACACCAGTCGATCAGTTGGCTCCTCCAATTGATTGGTTCACCTGGTCATCATGCATCTCCTCATGGATGCCACCCAATCGTCTCACTCCTCGAACCGATCATCTGGATCGCCAACTGATCAGTTCACTCCTTGAACCGTTCGTCTCAGTTGTCGTTAGATTGTCCTCCGTTCATTGACATAACAGGAAATAAAAGTTCTATCCTATTTTCATTTAAAAAGGGAAACCCCGAGTTACATTTGGGGGGAGAAAAGATAGGAAAGAAATATTGAGTTATCTCGAGTTACATCAGAAATAAGAGATAGGGAATTGGTGCACAGACTGAGATGCAAGAAACCACATTCAATCAAGCACACATACAAAGGGTTTATTGGCCATAACCACACTATACATCCACCACAAAACTCATTTAAGGGCGACGCGTATAGAGTGCATTCATATTACATATCATATATGTATATTGGGATTTGTGGACTTAGGATTTGACATGCATTAAGCCAATTTTATTCGCATCATATGCAATAAATAAAGGTGACAAACCAAAATCGATCACATCGATAATCCTAAAGTATAGAGTAGTTGATGTGGCTCTGATACCACTATTGGGTTTTAGGGGAGACAGAGAAGGCAGCGGAAACAAAAATTTTCTTCTCCCAAACCCAGAATAAAGGAATCGCGTCAATTTTATACAATAGGAAGGATGGTTTGTATAGGCATACCTTGTCCCGAGGTTTGCTCGGTGACGTTTCCTCGCGGCTTGCACGGTCTTCACCTCCGGTCTTGGATTATGTCTGTGCAGCTCCTGGTCTCACCGGGACTGTCGAGATTGACAGTTGTCCTCCGAACGGTAGAAGTCTCCCGCCTCTGAAGTAGTCCACACAGACCACTTAGAACTTCGATCTCCTTGTCCCACAAGGAATCGGAAGGAGTCATACCCTCCTGTTGGTGTACTAGTCACCGACACACTCTCCTGCAACCAATTGCATTTCTGCAGGTTTCTTTCCCTTACTATGCCTCCCTTATCAGGTAGCACTTGCTCGGGCTCTCTCGGTTACCACAACCATAGAGAACGATAACTTTGCATAGCAACTGGTGTTCTTTGTTGTTCTTCGAGAAGCCCCCAACACCCCTATATATAGGAGGGTCATGGGACAGGGTTCTCTGCCCCGGACAATGCAGGATTAAAGTAGGAGTAGAAGGGTTCAAGATTTCCACAAAAATTGACATACTGCGGTAGTTGAACCGATCGGTTCACACCCTAAAATGATCGTTTCGAGCCCTGAGACGATCGATTGGGACCTGAATTGATCGTCTGGGGCTCGGAGCTGATCGTCTGGGGCTCTGAGCCGATCGGTTCATGGTCCTGATTCAACTCAAATTGACTTTCCATGTTTGTTTCCAACTAATCAAATATTAGTCGTTGTCCAAATCAAATTTGTACAAGTGAAACAAATATGTATTTGCAAAATGAATTTTTTTTATTTTCCAAACGATCTCAATTGGTCCATGAATTGACCGGTTCAACAATTGAGTCGATCGTCTCACTGATACATGAGTTGATCGTCTCACCAGTTGAGCCGATTAGTTCACCAACCTGAGCCGATCGGTTCATCCCATGAGCCGATCGGTTGGGGCAGTAAAGTATGCAAATCAGTCAATTGCAGTTCCAATCAAACTGATACTCTTAATCATTTGGTCCAACACCTTGAACACTATGATTTTGAGCTATCAATTAATTGAGTGTTTAATTGAACTACCGAACTCCTTTAGTAATCAATCTACACATTGTTTGTGGATAAACTCCTCTTCTAGGTTAAATCCTATGTGTGTGACCCTGCAGGTCCATTTCACGTTGGCAGTGAAAGTCCATAACACTTATGACTTCACAAGTAAAGAGCAGTGCCTAGTCGCACATCAGTTCTACCCAAGTGAAATAGAAAGTTGGAGAACAACTTTCAATCCTACAATCCGTGAATGGTGTTACAGTGAATGTATAATTCCTTTGTCACTAATATCCCGAATGAACTCAAGGCATGGAACAGTCATCCTGTCAACGTTCATTCACTTTCTTGATCTCAGAGTAGATTGGAGGAGATATGTATGACATCAATATCACATATTGATTCACACATGCATGTGCACGCCTATCTCAATCCTACTCATCAAGTGGCCATGGATATCAAACTCCCTCAGGAGAAACAAATCCCATATCTATCACTCACCCCTCAAAAGCCCCATGTGTCAAAGCCACCCAATCATCACCTTTATAACAACCCATGTTTCAGGACTGTGTCTGATGATGTCAAAGTGTACCCAATGACATGTGTTGAGTGCAGTGATTTCAGGTCAAAGAATCACACTCACCACCATCACTGTGAGAATTGACTATGACTACCATGTCATGGTTCCATGTGTCAAACTCACAGTGGGTCTGTCTGGTACACTTGTTCTCTAACTAGTACCTATGTGTTTGGTTTGATATCTCGATATCATGACTAATGAGATTCTATCATCAACCAACACCACAATCTAGTATTGTGTGTCATTGTTGTCTATCTACCTTCCACAATGACATCCAACTATGGACATAATAAGAATGTACAAACTCTTAGCATCTGTATGATCTCATTGTTCAGGTCCTCAACCTAAAAGCATATGTCATTGAGTACTATCATTCTCTAGACATTCAATCTGTTATATCATTATCTCATATGACAAAACCAGAAAGAATTGGAAGATTGCATTTGACCTTTATCAAATCAATCTTAATGTATCCCACCAATCATCCCATGATTGGCTCTCAGGGTATACATACCAACACATAGGTACCCTTAGCATTGGAAACATGGAAAGTAACTTTATAGTCATTCTTTACTTCTTTATTATCCATAAAGGCTTGCATGTCCATGGACACCCTTATAGATGACACATGGAAAGTCTCATAGACACCTCATACTTGACCTCTTTCTTTATATAGCCATATCTACCCCTTCCCAACTCCCAATTTGAAAACATTTGCTCTCTTTTATTCCCTATAGCTTAGAGCATCATTCCTACTCTATTGTTTCATAAAGGTGTTGTCCCAAGGTAAAAGGAGGTGCCTACCTTGGTGAAGAAGGCTCCTAGGGTTCCAAATTTATCTATTTAGGATTTCTTAAGCTCCTCCTTGGTGATTTTTACCAAAACTAGAAAGTATCCTCCTTTCCTTCCCTATTTTCATGTTGGTAGTCTTCCTTCCACCTTCCTCCAAGTCGGAACCATGGCCTTCCATGGTGAAACCCCACCTAGAACCCATAAACACCTCATCTCCATGTTCTTTTGTTAGGGTTTTTCACCTCTAAAGTGGAGAAGGTGCTTCTTGCTCAAGATAGGAGCTTTGTTAGAGAAACTAGCCTCTCTAAGATTGGGAACCTTACTTATTGGAGTTGTCCACCTTCCCTTGAGGTTCTTTGGAGGCCTAGGCTTGGATCTAGGACTGACTTGGACTATTTAGACTCTAAAGTTTAGGTATGATGTATCCCCTATTCTTCTATGTTGATCAATTCACCTATGCTTATTCATTCTCTTTGTCCTATGGACATTAGCCTATACACAAAATTATTTTCTTTTGAAAATCATGGTTCACGTGAACTACCTTATTTGATATTGATCATGTGATCATGGATATTCTTTTGAACTCTTATCTTATTCTTTGTTCATGATGGAACTCTAAAAGATGACATGTGATGTCTTTTACCCACTTTTGAGGTGGATGTATATGTTGGTCACTTATGTGGTGACTAGTTTATATATGTTGACTATACTTTCTACTTGCCTCTACATTTAACATGCTATGTGATTCAGTAGCACTAGAGTAGTGTAGTTGCATTGGTTTTTATGGTAGATGTGTTATTTCCTATCGAGCAAATGTGATATTTCCTGCTCTTTTGGGATGGAAAAGAACCTCATACCCAGGGTAAGATGTGTGATTATTGGCCCATGTTTTATATATTTGGGAGATTGGTAGTATTCCTTTCTCTATCAGGTTTCAAGTTTATGATACGTGGCCACCTTTGTGTTTATATTGTTCTAGTTCTATGTTTATCTCACATGCATGCAGGTTGATGATATGGGGTGTGTTCCCTAATTCTTTACGTGCTTGTACAGCACAATCTTATGTTTTATTAATGGCAAGTATTCTTTTTTTATCATATGATTTCAATTCTTTTTCTCTTGATACCCATTTGGGTGGTCCTTATCCTTTCTATGGGAAGCCTTTTATATTTGATGTCCTTGATTCCTTATATTTCTCAATTTCCTATTTAGTATGTACATACTAGCTTTTGCTGATGTCATCTATTTTCTCTTCTTGTTCGGGTATGCTTCCAACCCTAGGTGAAGGACTTGGATGATAAGGCATGATGTTTTGGACTAGCTTAAAGAGTTAAAGCTTGGAGATGAAGTTGTTATGGTTTAGATTTCCCTCTATTTAGATCCTTATGTTGTATCATACATGTAAACCCTTATGGGATATTATGATTCTCTTTTGTAATCTTTTGTGAAAATTGAATATAGTCATTATTTTTATTCTGTTTCTATACTTTGGTTGTTTTGAATACCATTTATTGAAGTTTGAAAATTTTGCACCTATTCTAGCATACCTTTGAGTGTGTTTGGAATGGATGTTTTATTCTTCAATTTTTCTTTAGTAAGGGGGTGATATCACCTCCTTACACATTGTTTAAGAAAGAAAATCAGGTAAACACATCTTTTAGACATATCATTATATGCATTTGTACTACTATTCTATCAGCACTTTAGCATACATCCACTATGGGCAAACTACTTTATCATACATCTAGCATTGGCAATTCATCTTACATCCATACTAGGCAATATATCATACATCCATACTAGGCCATCTCCCATTTATGCTTACCTTAGTAGCTACAACTCATCAACAGTTCATTTATGTTCCATTTAGATTTGGCGAAGCATAAATACTAGTATTCATCCAACAAAGTATAGGCAAATAAGTTTACCCAAGGTACATCATATCTTATGCAGCCATGGAAAACTAGTCTTATCCTTAATAAAGACCACATACCTAATTTGACTATATCTGAATTCCAAGAGTCTAGAAGGATAGTAAAAAGATCACCCTAAAAATAAAGTAAGAGTGTGGGTCACTATGAGTCCATATGATCCCAAAATAGGGTCCTTTACTTAGGATTATTTTCATCTTTCTATGATTAGATCAGGGTTTATTCATTTGTTATGCCTCATTTTGGAGTCACAAATTTTAGGGTTTCCATTAATTAATGATACCTATTTATGTTCCAAGAATTAAAGATCCAACAATAGGGTTTCTACTATGGGTTAGACCATTAATGATTTCTTTTAGGATTCTTACTAATCAAATAGGTCATGGTTGAATCCAGGCTTATCAAGGTTGGCCATGATTAGAAGGGTCAATAAATATTTAGAGTTAGGTATAAAAATGCATGGAGGTATTCATATGTAGAGAAAGAACCAAAATTAGGGTTATCTATAAGTCTATAGTGAACCATCCTTATTTGTCAAAGGTTTCCATCCATGTGAGATTTAAGGGCTCAACTAGGTTAGGTGACACCAAATAATCATGTTACATTAATTAACAACCATTATTACATAATTAAATTACACAAGCATGATCATTAGGATTTAAGCTAATACTTTTGGAAAAGGAGTCGGATCTAGGTCTTGATGATATTTTATTCGAATAGGTTGTATTTTTCTAATGAAAATGGTATATAATTTTACACTATATGATGTTCCTATTAATTTCTATGATTTTTCTAAGATAACTTATTTTCTTTGATATTTAACAAAAAAATAAAATAAAATAAAAGGTTTTACCTTGATCAATAGCCGGATCTGACTAGATCGATGGCTCATGTTGACCCTAGGTCTCACGAGATGGATTGTGGATCGCTGAGTTGGTGCTCGTGGATTGGCCCCAAGCAAGCATGCAGCTCCACTGACTTTCATTGACTTGTGTCTGAGCTTGTTGAGGTGGTGTCTGTTGATAGGCCCATCTGGCCCCACGAGTCTCTTCTCTCCTTGCTCGAGCCTCCTCCAGAGCGTAAGAATGCAGCAGAGGTCTCTCCAGTATTGGAGGTGAAAGGGAGCAGCAAGCCCCTAGCTCGATTGGAAAGGTGTTGCTCAAGCTCGATCAGTGCCAGCAATTTGTGTGGAGGTGGTGATTGAGAGGGAGAAGCGCGGAGATCTGAAGCCTTAAAAGAAGTTACATGACGGTGCCTCTTTGACACAGGGATGCAATTGGGAGGTGGTACCATTGCAAGTAGGCTTCATAGTACGGGGTCAAGGTGAAGGGGTGGTGGCGACTCCAATAGGGTCCTTATATAGGGTTGGGATTAGTTTTAGGGCTAGGTCGAGTCTGGGGTCCGTTGGCCGTCGCTGGAGTGAGAATGAAGAAAATAAGGGAGTTGGTTCTCCCTACTCCTAGGGAGAGGGGGATCGAGATAAGGTTTGTTGAGCTCATTTTCATGAGATAACATTATCTAGTCTGAAGAATCTTCAAGATTAGGAGCGAGGTGGCAGCTTGGTGATTAGGCCTGATCTCACCTCTCCACCCTTTGCGGGAGGTAGATGACAAGTTTACTGCCATTGGATCCTTGTTGATTCATGATCGAGGAGATCAGATGGCTAGGATGCAAGGCCAATACTAAAGGCCCACGCCCAGATTTGGTGGGGGTGTGTGACATTTATGTGTCACATATTTGATCAAATAACCCGAAAACTTAGGTCCTAGGTTTGAATAAATGTAATAATGTACATGATTTGAAAAACTCATAACTCCAAATATTTTTATCAAATTGCAACCAAAGTTTAGGTGGATCTTCATGATATCATTGTCCAACCTTGGTATAAAATTTAGGGTCAAAATCAAATGTTTGTTATATGAATTGACTATGTACCCTAATACATGGATTTCATCTACTATGAAATTATTGTTTAGATTTTTATGAATTTCATAATCACTTCTAATCAATTAAGAAAGGGAAAAGGTTGAGGGTATTATTCGAAATAATAAAATTACAAGAGAGAGAAAATATAAGTAAAAACTCACTCTATCACATTCTCCCCACCTTTTTAAGAAATTTGTCCCCAAAATTCAAGCAGCTGAAAGAGATATGCATATTTTTGCTCGACCTCAGACTTGAGCTCCCAGGTGGCATTGGTCTGATCATGGTGGCTCCAGAGAACTTTCACCATATCTATATTCTGATTATTATGGAGCTCCTTTGTCTTGAAATCAAGAATTTTGACTGGGGACTCAGCATAAGACATATCATCTTTCAACTCGAGAGGCTCATGATTTAGAATGTGACTAGGATCTTTGACTTAAGGTTTCAGATTTGATACATGAAAGACATTATGCATGGCATTATACTGAGGTGACAAGGAAAGACGATAGGCACATTCACCAACTCTATCTAGGATCTCAAAAGGGTCCCACATAGTGAGGACTGAGCTTCCCTTTGTTCTTGGCCAAATCTTGAATAGGTCATATCTTCAGAAAAACATGATCACCATCCTTGAATTGACGTTCCTACTGGTGAGCATCTGCATAAGATTTCTACCTATCATGTGCCCACTTCTTCCTCTTCCTGATCCGTGCAACTTTGTCTATATACAACTGCATCTCCTCATATTTCATCAAGGTATGTTCCCCGACGTCATCCCAGTGTGGTGGAGATCTGCACGGTCGGCCATAGAGAACTTCATAGGGAGGCATCCCAATACTCACCTGATAGATATTATTATATGCAAACTCATCTAAAGGCAAATAGTGGTCCCATGAGCCTTCCCAATCAAGAGCACAAGCTCACAGAAGATCCTCCATAATTTGTAATGAGAGGTCGACCAGTTTAGAAACTTTTGTTGTAGTCTTCACAGTGAGGAGGTGAGCTGACTTTGTGAGACAATCCACTATAACCCATGTAGTGTCGTACCCCTTTCTGGTCCTGGGCAATCCTACCATGAAATCCATGGTGATGTGTTCCCATTTTCATTTCAAGATTTCTATGGGTTGTAGTAGACGACCTGGCCACTGGTGTTCTACCTTAATTCTCTGGCATGTCAGACATCTAGACATGAATTCAGCAATATCATGCTTCATGCCCCTCCACCAGAAACTGGTGCTGCAGATCTTTGTACATCTTAGTTGTGCCAGGATGAACTATGTACTTTGACCCATGTGCCTCATTGAGAATCTTTGTCTTCATAGTTGACTACTCAGAACCCACATATGGTTCTTGTACCGAAGACCACTGTTGAGACCCATAGATAGGTGTGTTTGAGGCTTTGATAGGAGAGATGAGAATTCTACCTGATTAGGACTAACTTTTTGTGCTTCAAGAAGTTCAGAATGTAGGTCAAACATGATTGAGATTTTGTTGACATGGACACTGTCAGATAGAAATTGTGGCTTCCAGCCTACAAGATCCTCCATATTCCTCCACTCAGGAATAGACAAGGATGCACTTACTGCCCTTTTTCTGCTGAGGGAATTCGTGACTACATTGGCCTTGCCCGGATGGTGGCTGTTAGTGAAATCATAATCCTTCAGATACTCGATCCATCAGTGTTGATGCAGGTTCAAGTCCTTCTGAGTCAGGATGTACTTTAGGCTTTTGTGGTCAGCGAAGATACCAAATGTCGCCCCATACAAGTAGGCTAGTTGCAAATCATGTGTAGGATAATTAAGTTCATTGGGTTTTAGTTGTCTAGATGCAAAGGCCACCACATTTTTGTGTTGTTGCAGAACACACCCTAACCCATTTCTTGAAGCATCAGTGAAAATAATAAATCTTTCATTTCCAGAAGGTAGAACTAGAACATGAGCCGACGTCAACTTCTGCTTTAACTCCTAAAAACTAGTTTCACAAGCAGCTTACCAGATGAACTTATCATCCTTTCGAGTAAGCTTAGTCAGACGAAGTGCCATGTTAGAGAAATTAGAATGAAGCGGAGATAATATCTGGCTAAACCCAAGAAGCTCTAGATTTCAAAAGGACTTTGAGGAGGTTGCCAATCAAGTACAGTAGATACTTTGGCGGGATCAATAGATATATTACCCCCAGAAATGACATGGCCAAGGAACATGACTTTATCAATCTAGAACTCACATTTAGACAGTTTTCCACAGAATTGTTGGGCTCAAAGGATTTCAAGATCTGCCTTCAAGTGCTCATGATGTTTTTCCATGGAGTCGGAATAAATCAAGATGTCATCGATGAAGATGACCACAAACTCATCAAGATAAGGTTGTAAGAGTTTGTTCATTAGATTCATGAATACACCAGATGCATTGGTCAACCTGAATGGCATCACTAGAAACTCATAATGCCCATAACGAGTTCAAAAAGTAGTTTTAGACATATCAGAATCTTTGATTTTAAGTTGATGGTAGCCAGAACGAAGATCAATTTTTTAAAAAACTTTGGCGGTGCAAAGCTGATCAAAGAGGTCATCAATATGAGGAAGGGGGTATTTATTTTTAATAGTGGCTTGGTTCAACATGTGGTAGTCAATACACATACACATAGAACCATCTTTCTTATTGATAAAGAGAACAGGTCCACCCCAAGGGGAAACACTAGGACGAATGAACCCTTTTTTTATAAGTTCATGTAGCTGTTTCTTCAACTCCATAAGATCAGCAGGGGCCATCCTATACGGTGCCCTAGAAATCAGAGTGGTTCCAGGAAGAAGGTCTATGGAGAACTCAATGTCTCTATTTGGAGGTATCCCAGGAAGCTCCTCCAAAAATACATCAAGGAAATAACATACCACCTCCAGTCTTTCTACATGCTCGTTATTAGGACTGGTCTCTGAGACTAATGCAAGGAAGACTTTACATCCTTTAGAAATGAGATTTTTATCTTTAAGAGAGGAAATTATAATGTTGTTATAGAATCTGCTTCCCCTAGGGATCACCACATGACAATAATGAGGTTGAGAGAGAACTACCATCATGTTTCTACAGTAAATTTGAGCATGATACTTGTATATCCAATCCATGCCAACTATAATATCAAAGTCTTCCATAGTTAAGAGAATGAATTGGAAGGGAATATCATGGTTTTCAAATTTTAGAGGTAGGACATTAGTTTCTGTAGTGTAGTAAGTATTTTGCCAACATGAGTAGGCACATCCAAAATATATCCCAAATGCCTTATATGCAGATGCAACATAGATGCCAGATTTCAAGAGATGAACACATTTGTTGATCCAGAATCGAATAAAGCTTTAATAGGGTGATTATTCTAGAATACAATGCCTACTTGGGATAATTATATCGAAAATAATTCAGAGGGATTGAGTAAGATATTAGATATATGAAAAGAATTTAGGTTACCTTCAACAAGCTGATTGGGATTTGCCTTGGCTTCTTCTACAGTAAATGTGAAAACTCTAGTGTTGCGGTGTCCCTAAGGGGTTGGAGCTCCCGCTGGAGGGAGGCCAAGGATGGACGTAGTAGGGTACTTGGAGATGAAATGGCCCTCCTTTTTGTAGTTGGAGAAGACATGCTTAGGATGACGCCAAGGTTCCTCGTGTCCTTGTCCGCAGGTCTTACATCTATTGTGGTAAGCCTTTAGTTGATTCTAATTATTCTGTTGTCCTCCTTTTCTTGAACCTCCTCCTTTACATGATCGCTTGTTATGTCCAAGGTGAAACTTCCTATAGTTATCCTCCTCTATGGTGGTTAACCCTAGGTATCCCATGCTTGACAGCTTCTGCAAACCTTGTTCCCTTTCCTGCTTAAGGGCCATATCTAGGACTTCATCTATACTTCTGGGATGGGAGGTGATGACTAGGGTTTTCCATTGGGGATATAGATAGTCGACATAGTGTTCCACAAGGCGGTCTTCTATCTTAATGGGCATGTACCACTCCAACAGCCTAAACTTCCAGGTGTAATCGGCTATGGAGAGACTACCCTATTTAAGCTCAGTGTGCATTCTCTCCTTCCTCTTCCTCTCAACCATAGGCATGAAACGGTCGGTGAAAAGGGTTTTAAAGGCTTCCCATTCCATGTTATCCACCTCTCCTCCCCTATTCCCACCATAGTTTTCCCACTAGATTTTTGCCCCTCCCTTAAGCAGATGGGTGGCAAATTTGACCTTCTTTTCATTGGGTACTTCTAGGGTACGGAAGAAATTTCCCATGGATAATGTCCAGGCTTCTACCTTGTCCATCACCTTAGGTTAGTCTTCCCCTCAAAAGGTGTCAGGGTTAAGTTTTATGAAGTCTGGAATAGTCACCTCCTTCCTAGAAGAGTTGGGTTTGGGGGTTCCTTTTAGGGAAATGGTTTCCATGAAATCAAGGATGATTTTCTTTGGTTCTTCCCACCTATCCCTGGCCATTTTCTCATAATCAAGCTCTTCGTGAGGTTCAGGTTCCTTTCTCTTTTTGGAGGATGACTCTTCAGAGGCCTTGGAGTTATGGGTCTTCAGAGGCATCCTAAAATTAGGTGGAATATATTGGATATATCATCATTATTTTTGTCATATTGAGTTTCATTATTTTTCTTTATTTGTTATTAATGATCTTTATGTCATGATTTGTGGAGGATACTCTAAAGTTCTTATCAGTTGGTCCTTAGGACTTCTAAATAGACTGACTCTTTTCCTAACCTTATATGATAGAGATGAGAGGGAAAGATATGTATAAATTAAAGATGGGGGAGAATTTTTTCTATAGAAGAGGTGAGAGGGAGAATCTATAGATGAGAAAGGTCCTAAGGTATGCCCAAGAAGTAGGGGACCCTCAGAGTATTGTCCAGGTAGACTTATACTACCATAAAGGTAGCCTTGTGGTTGTCAAGCAAAGTGGCTCAGAGACTTTAGTTAGACCCATGGCAAATGCTATCCTAGACACCTCCACCCTTCACATCCCTAACTCAAGGACTACCCTAGACTCACAATAGAGTGAATGAGGTTCATGTGACTATGATGTGTGAACATTGGCTCTGATAACAACTGTGACGACCTATAAGGAGTGGGACCTAAGAGGGGATCCACTCCCTACTAAAAATTTGAAGAATAAAACCTTCAGTCCAAATACACTTCAAGATATGCTTGGAGTGGGTGTTAAATTTTAAAATCTTATAAAAGGTATACAAAACAACCAAAGTGTAGCGTAGTAGTGGAATAAAAACATTGACTATATTCAATTCTCACAAGGTTACAAAGGAACATCTTACATGTAAGGGTACATCATAAGGATCCATGTAGAGGGAAATCTAAACCACATCAAGATTGTCTCCAAGCTTTAACGTCTTAAGCTAAGTCCATATCTTTAGGCCATGTCCCCCATATCCTTCACCTAGGGTTGGAAGCATACCCCAGCAAGAAAAGAAAATAGATGACATCAGCAAAGGCTGGTATGTGCATACTAAAAGTAAATTGAGCAATATATAGAGTAAAGGACATCAAAATAAATAGAAGATTTCCATAGAAGAGAAAAGTACCACCCAAGTGGGTATAAATAGAAAAGAATCACAATAAAGAGATACTTTCCATAACCAATAAAATTGTTCCATACTAGAACATATAAAAGATTTAGGGCACACACCCCTCATCTTCATCAACAACCTACATGCATGTGAGATAAGCATTGACCTAGAACAATATAAAGACAAAGTTGGCCAAGCCTCATAAACTTGAAACCTGATAGAGAATGGCACATATGTATATAAAGTGGGACAAACCTCATAAATTTGAAACCCGAGTATGGGGCCACCTCCATCCCAAAAACATAATAAGGGCACATAACCCATTGCCAATGCAATTATACTACTATAGTGCTACTGAACCACATATCATGATTAATGTAGAGGCAAGGAGAAAGTATAGTCATATTATACAAACTAGTCACCACATAAGTGGGAAAAAGACATCACATGTTATAGTATAGAGTTCCATCATGTACAAAGCATATGAAAACAATCCAAAAGAATATCCATGATCACAAGATCAATGTCAAATAAGGCAATTCACATGAACCATGATTTTCAAAAGAAAAGACATTGTGTATAGGCTAATGTCCATAGGACCAAGAGAAAGATAATTTAGGTAAATTGTTCAAAAAGAATAATAGGAGATGCAAACATACCTTAATGATGTGTATATCAGGTTAGGGTCCACACCCTAGATCCAAACCGAATATCTCTTCACCTAATTTGATATTAGATGTAAATCATTAATTGATAATTATATTGCAACTCAAGAAAATCACCTTTTTATTAAATTCGAATCAAACTCTAAAAAATCATCAATTGATTTATTAGATTCTATTGATTAAGAAAACATATCGTTTTATCCAATTTGGACTTTAAATGATTAAGTTACATTATTATGAGTTTTACACATGTATTTTATTCTCCAAAATTCATCCTTTGAAAAATTTTCAAATCAGACTCTGAAAGTATTTTTATTAGATAAAGAATATTTTTTCAATTCCAAAATATATTTGTTTATAATTTTTAGACCAGTAGATTAAACTATATGAATTTTGTAAGATGAACCAATCACAAAATTAGAAAAAGCCAAATCAGTAGGGAATTTACAAGAGGAAGAGAGGTCGGATGGGAAAGGAGAAACTTATCTGAGAGTTTGGGGAAAAATTTTGTTCATCGTTTGTTTGTGAAACTAACTAACCGATGATGAAGAGAAAGTGTCAGAGTTGTTTACCTGAGGTCCAATTATATGCCAAAAATAAACATGACGTCAGGGAGCGGTGCCGCAAACTCAAACCAAGAACCAAGTTCGGCTTTTGGGTGATATGACAATGCAACACGAAATCAAAGCATGATCACCAGAAGATACACAGTCAAGAAAGAATGAAATTGGGATGAGAGAAGGTTTACAAAATAATCAAGGAAGACCGGGGTAGAGGTATTTATAAGTGGGGTGTGTGAGAAGTTGTTTTAGAAGACTTGAAGATAAAGTTTAGGAATTTCTCGAATCCTCCACTTTAGGCTACGAATATGGCATGGATAAATGCGGAAATAAATTTCCAATCCAACACAAGTTATTTCATAAAATTTCATTAAGAAATGAGGGAGTTATGCCCAGAATACCAGACTTTGGTCTGTGGTTACTGTTTATGCGGGCTGGTGTTTCCTAATCCGAATTTTGTAAAGTCTTGATTAAATTATTTTTCTTTTTCTCTCTCTTCAATTGAAGGTACAAACAAGGTCCAAATTAAATGCAATTTGAAACCTAGCCTAATTAGTACATGTAGAATATGATTTTGACATTAGTTTATCCTTTTGGAGACATTTGCTATTTTATTTAATTCTTTTAAAGTAAATCACATTTTCTCTTTCCAAATACATTAGAGAAGTCTAGAATTATTAAAAATTGATGAAACTTCACCCACAAGTTATATTTGATGATTTGAATATGAATTGGCTTTATTACCATCTTTTAGAATTTATATATCACATTATTTATTACTTATGCCTTTTATTCATTTTCTATTTCCTCAACTTACCCTATTATTTCAAGGCAAGTCCAAATTAGGTGAAAATTGACATGTAGGTTTATTTTGATATGTAGATTTTGAATTTAAAGTTTGTTTCCACTTTTGTGACTTTTTTATGAGATATTCCATATGGCCCATTAGTGGCCCATTATATTTATTATTCATCCAATTAGGTTCCTTTTCTACTTAATATCTCCAATTGAATTATGTGACATACTAGATTATATTTAGCTGATACATTCATGCATTAGATCATTAGGATTTTACTAAACATCTTTTTAGTTCTAACCCTCAACCTTGTTTGGCCAAACCCAAAAGATCAAAGTTCTAGGGTAGGGTCCAAGATCTGGTATGTTACCGCACTCCACCCCTTAAAAGGATTTCATCCTCAAAATATATTGATCCAAACATCAACAAAAAACTAATCTCCACCCCTTAAAAGGTTCAACCTAGCAAGTCAACTAAACAACATTTGGGATTACCCACATATCTTTTAGTTGTAAAAGTTTTAGAGATTTATGTTGGTCATGTATCCAACTAATAGTCACACCATCTAGGGTTGAGTTTTAGCTCCTTGTGTCTCTAACCTAACAACCCTACATAAACATCCAAAATTCATAGGGTAGGTCAACTACACCTTTATATCAATCCTAGTCACAACTCCAAAGTCAAAACTAGGGTTAGCATTAGGTTTAGGGTTTCACTACCAAAAACACTTCACTTTATTGTGACTTAGTTTAGGAAAACTTTGATGAAATCCAGAAAATTTTGTACATATAATAGTATAATGGAAAGAAATTTTGGCGATAAAATCAATTCGACATAAAGAAAAAGATGGATCCAAAATCATTTACAGAAACCAAGTCACAATTTATCTATAACAAATCTTCTTATACTACTACCTCCTCATTCTCATAACCTAATTGCATCCTCAAGTCAAACCCTATTTCATATAAGGATTCATGTTAGAAAAGACCTATATGATAGAGTATGAAAATCTAACCTCATCACATAATTAGGTTTTACTCATCATGATTCTAGTGGATACTTCTCATCATCTTATAAACAATTTAGGCAAAATTTAGGGAAACATCTCACCTAAAGGGTGACCGCATAAGGTAAAGATTCTAACTAGGGAGACAAAATTGAAATAGTCAGATTCTGACTACCATGGGATCTGATACCATGTTGTAAGGAGTGGGACCTAAGAGGGGATCCACTCCCTATTAAAAATTTGAAGAATAAAACCTCCAGTCCAAATACATTTCAAGGCATGCTTGGAGTGGGTGTTAAATTTTTAAATCTTATAAATGGTATATAAAACAACCAAAGTGTAGCAGCGGAATAAAAGCATTGACTATATTCAATTCTCATAAGGTTACAAAATAACATCTTAATCTTACATGTAAGGATACATCGTAAGAATCCATGTAGAGGGAATTCTAAACCACATCAAGATTGTCTCCAAGATTTAACGTCTTAAGCTCAGTCCATATCTTTAAGCCATATCCTCCATATCCTTCACCTAGGGTTGAAAGCATACCCCATCAAGAAGAGAAAATAGATGACATCAGCAAAGGCTGGCATGTGCATACTAAACGTAAATTGAGCAATATAGAGAGTAAAGGAATCAAAATAAATAGAAGCTTCCCATAGAAGAGAAAAGTACCACCCAAGTGGGTATTAAGAGAAAAGAATCACAATAAAGAGATACTTGCCATAACCAATAAAATTGTGCCATACTAGCACATATAAAAGATTTAGGTCACACACCCCTCATCTTCATCAACAACCCGCATGCATGTGAGATAAGCGTAGCCCAAGAACAATATAAAGACAAAGTCATCCAAGCCTCATAAACTTGAAACCTGATAGAGAATGGCACATAACCAAACTCCTAAATATATAGGCCAAACCTCATTAATTTGAAACCCGGGTATGGGGCCACCGCCATCCCAAAAATATAAAAAGAGTACATAACCCATAACCAATGCAATTATACTACTCTAGTGCTACTGAGTCACATAGCATGTTTAATGTAGAGGCATGTATAAAGTATAGTCAGATTATACAAACTAGTCACCACATAAGTGACCAACATATACATCCACCTCATAAGTGGGCGAAAGGCATCACATGTTATCTTATAGAGTTCCATCATGTACAAAGCATATAAAAAGAATCCAAAAGAAAATCCATGATCAAAATATGAATGTCAAATAAGGTAGTTCACATGAACCATGATTTTCAAAAGAAAAGACATTGTGTGTAGGATAATGTCCATAGGACCAAGAGAAAGATAATTTAGGTGAATTATTCTAAAAGAATAATAGGAGATGCAAACATATCTTAATGATGTGTGTATCATATTAGTGTCCACACCCTAGATCCAAACAAAATATCTCTTCACCTAATTTCATATTAGATGCAAATCATTCATTGATAATTATATTGCAACCTAAGACAATCACCTTTTTATTAAATTCGAATTAAACTCTGGAAACATCACCAAGTGATTTATTAGATTCTCTTGATTAAGAAAACATATCTTTTTATCCAATTTGGAGTTTATATGATTAAGTTACATTTATTATGAGTTTTATACATGTATTTTATTCTCCAAAATTTTGAAAAATATTGAAATCAGACTCTGAAAGTACTTTTATTAGATAAAGAATATTTTTCCAATTCCAAAACATATTTATTTATAATTTTTAGACCAGTAGATTAAAACATATGAATTTTGTTAGATGAACCAAACACAAATTAGAAAAATCCAAATCAGTAGGGAATTTCTGAGAGAGGAAGAGAGGTCGGATGGGCAAGGAGAAACTTATCCATGAGTTTGGGGGAAAACTTCATTCGTCATTCGTTCATGAAACTAACTAATTAATCGTGAAGAGCAAGTACCATAGTTGTTTATCTAAGGTCCAATTATGCTTCGAAAATAAACATGATGTCAAGGAGCGGTGCGGCAAACGCAAACCAAGAACTACGTTCGGCTTTTGGGTGAAATGACGATGCAAGGAGAAATAAAAGAACAACCACCAGTAGCCACACACTCAATAAAGTATGAAACTGGGATGAGAGGAGGTTCACAAAACAACCGAAGAAGACTGGGGTAGAGGTATTTATAAGTTGGGGTGTGTGAGTAGTTATTTCAGAATACTTGAAGAAAAAGTTTAGGTGTTTCTCGAATTCTCTACATTAGGCTACGAATATGGTACGGATAAATGTGGAATTAAATTTTCAATCCAATGCAAGTTATTTCATGAAATTTCATTGGGAAACAAGGGAGTTATGTCTTGAATACCGAACCTTAGTCTGCGGTTACTATTTATGTGGGCTGGTGTTTCCTAATCCGAATTTTGTATTGTTGATTAAATTATTTTTCTTTTTCTCTCTCTTCAATTGAAGGTACAAACAAGGTCAAAATTAAATTAAATTTGATACCTAGCCTAATTAGGACATGTAGAATCCAATTTTGACATTAGTTTATCCTTTTGAAGACTTTTGCTATTTTATTTAATTCTTTTAAAGTAAATCATATTTTCTCTTTCCTAATGCATTAGAGATGTCTATAATTATCCCAAATTGATAAAAATTCACACACAAGTTATATTTGATGAGTTGAATATGAATTTGGATTTATTTCCATCTTTTAGAATTTATATATCCCATTATTTATTACTTATGACTTTTATTCATTTTCTCTCTCCTCAACTTACCCTATTATTTCAAGGTTTTCCAAATTAGATGAAAATTGACATGTAGGCTTATTTTGATATGTAGATTATGAATGTGAAGTTTTCTTCCACTTTTGTGACTTTTTTTATGAGATATGCCATATGGCCCATTAGTGGTCCATTATCTTTATTATTCATCCAATTTGGTTCCTTATCTACTTATTACCTCCAATTGAATTATGTGACATATTAGATTACATTTAGGTGATACATTCATGAATTAGATCATTATGATTTTATGAAACAAATTTTTAGGTATAACCCTCAACCTTGTTTGGCCAAACCCAAAAGATCAAAGTTCTAGGGTAGGGTCCAAGATCTGGTATGTTACACGAGCCCAATTTATGTATACTTCCCTTAATGACATTCCCAGATATGTGTGCATTCATATCTAAAGATTTCAAAAGGGAAAATATAAGAGATTGTGGTAGTCAGCTAAATTATGAAAAGGAGCCAGATCTTTGTTCACAAGCATCATTAAAATAGTCACATGAAACAACATCCATTGAGAATAAAGTCACACATATTATTCAGGAAAGGAAGAAAATGGTTCTATGGAATGAAAGTACATAGGATATAGAACATCCTATATATCATCTAGGGAAAAGAAATAGCTATCTAAATAAAATAGAGATAAGGAGTAGCAATCTATCTAGCTATCCTCCATGAGCATTTACTTAGTAGCTTCTGGGACTTTGATATGCATTATTTGTTCCTTGTTCCTAGATAATATGAGAAATAAAAATCATCAACACAAAGATGGTAAGTTATTCAAAGTACAATACTATGGTTGCATAATTCAAATACTTGAAGAAACAAAAGAAAGAAAAGAAATCCATTGTTTAAGGTGGAAAATCAAGTAAACACATCCTTTAGACATATCATTAGATTCAGTTGTACTACTATTCTATCAACACTTTAGCGTACATCCAGTATGGGAATACTACTTTATCATACATATAGCTTGGTAAATTCATCTTACATCCATACTAGGAAATATATCATACATCCATACTGATCCATCTCCCATTTGTGCTTATCTTAGTAGCTACAACTCATCAACAGTTCATTTATGTTCCGTTTAGATCTGGTGAAGCATAAATACTAGTAATCATTCAACATAGTATAGGAAAATAAGTTCACCCAAGGTACATCATATTGTATGCAACCATGGAAAACTAGTCTTATACTTAATAAATACCACGTACCTGATTTGATTAGATCTGAATTCCAAGAGTCTAGAAGGACAGTAAAAAGATCAACCTGAAAAGAAAGTAAGGGTGTGGGTCACTATGAGTCCATATGATCCCACACTAGGGTTTGTCCTTTACTAAGAATTATTTTCACCTTTCTAAGATTAGATTAGGGTTTATTCATTCCTTATGCCTTGTTTCGGAGTCACAAGATCAGATTTTTGTTTTAGGGTTTCCATTAATTAATGATACCTATTTATGTTCAAGAAAAGAAACATCCAACAATAGGGTTTCTACTATGGGTTAGATCATTAATGATTTATTTTAGGATTCTTATTAATCAGATAGGTCATGGTTGAATCCAGGGTTATCAGGGTCGGCCATGATTAGTAGGGTCAATAAATATTTAGGGTTAGGAATAAAAATGCATGAAGGTATTCATATGTAGAGAAAGAACCAAAATTGTGGTTTTCTATAAGTCTAGTGTGAACCATCCTTATTTGTCTAGGGTTTTGAGCCATATGATATTTAAGGTCTCTACTAGGTTAGGTTGCACAAATAGTTAGGTTGCATTAATTAACAACCATTATTACATAATTAAATTACACAAGTATGATCATTAGGCTTTAAGCTAATACTTTTGGAAAAGGAGTCGGATCTAGGCCCTGATGATATTTTATTCGAATATCTTGCATTTTTATGATGAAAATGGTATATAATTTTACTACTATTTGATGTTTCTACTAATTTATATAATTTTTATAAGATAACCCATTTTCTTTGATATTTAACAAAAAAAAGGTGTTACCTTGGTCAACGGCCGGATCTGACTGGATCGCCGACTCATGTTGATCCCAAGTCTCACGAGATGGATCGTAGATCGCTGAGTTGGTGCTCATGGATTGGCCCCAAGCAAGTGTGCGGATCCATTGACTTTCGTTGACTCGCGCATGAGCTTGCTGAGGTGGCGTATACTGATAGGCCCAGTTGTCTCCATGTGTCTCTTCTCTCCTTTCTCAAGCCTCCTTCAGAGTGTAAGAATGTGGCAGAAAGTTCACCAACATTGGAGGGGAAAGGGAGCAGCAAGCCCCTAGCTCGAGTGGAAAGGTGCCACCCGAGCTCGACTAGTGTTGGTAGTTTGTGTGGAGGTGGTGATTGAGAGGGAGAAGCACGAAGATATGAAGCCCTAAAAGAAGTTGTGTGGTAGCACCGCTGTGACACAGGGACGTAATTGGGTGGTGGTACCATTGCAAGTAGGCTTCATAGTATGAGGTCAAGGTGAAGGGGTAGCGGCGACTCCAATAGGGTCCTTATATAGGGTCTGGGTTATGTTTAGGCCTAGGTCGGGTCTGGGGTTTGTTGGTTGCCGCCAGAGTGAGAATGGGGAAGATAAGGGAGTTAGTTATCCCTACTCCTAGGGTGAGGGGGCTCGAGATAGGGTTTGTTGAGTTCATTTTTAGAATATAACATTATCTACTCAGAAGAATCTTTGATATTTGAGCAAGGTGGCATCTTGCTAAAGATTGGGTCTGATCTCACCTCCCCACCCTTTGCGGGGGTAGATGACAAGCTTACTTCCGTTCAATCCTCACTGATCTGTAATCAAGGAGATCGAACGGCTAGGATGCAGGGCCAGTACTAAAGGCATGGGCTCATATCTGGGGGGGTGTGACATTTATGTGTCACATATTTGATCAAATATCCCAAAAACTTAGGTCCTACATTTGAATAAATGCAATAATGTGCATAATTTGAAAAACTCATATCTCCTAGTTTGTTTATCCAATTGCAACAAAATTTTAGGTGGATCTTCATGATATCATTATCCAACCCTGGTATTAAATTGAGGGTCAAACTCAAATGTTTGTTATATAAATTGACTATGTACCCTAATACATGGATTTCATCTACTATGAAATTAGGGTTTGTATTTTTATGAAATTGATAATCACTTTTAATCAATTTAGAAAGGGAAAAGGTTGAGGTTATTATCAGAAATAATAAAATTATAGAGAGAGAAAATATAAGTAAAAACTCACTCTATAATAGTTTTATTGTAAACTTCAATTATGTTATGTATCCTTATGTGTGTTACCTCATAGGTTCCACATTACATTGGTAGTTATGTCAAAGACCCCACAAGCAAAGAGTAGTATCTAGAAACATGGCATTGCTACAAAAGTGATTGGAATAAGTTGAGAACAACTTTTACCTATAAGTGACTAGTGTTGACCATATAATCCCTTTGTCTAAGATATCCAAATTGAACCTGAGGTGTGGAGTTGTCATCATCTTGACATTCAGTGTATGTTTCTTAAACCAAAATAGGCTATTGAGATTAATTTTCAGTTCAATACACTACTACATTTTTGGCCAATAAGGTCGCTGCCTGTAGGGTCAGTTTTTCCAAATAACCGACCTTATATGTCTACAAAAAATGAGGGCACCACTTAAGACCTCTTGGGTCGGTTTTCCTAAAATAACCGACATTGTAGTGTAACTCTATAGGGTCGGTTTTCCAAATAACCAACCTTATATGTCTATAAAAAATGTGGGCACCACTTAAGACCACTTGTGTTGGTTTTCTTAAAATAACCAACCTTGCAGTGCATCTCTATAGGGTCGGTTTTAATACAATAAGTGACCTTATAGACAATGGGATTAGAAAGCCCATTACAGTTTCCCGTGGCAAAATTTTGCTCGATTTTGGCTTCGCGCCTCGATCTATAGGGTCAGTTTTTCTAAATAACCGACCTTATATGTCTTCAAATAACACAGGTACCATTTAAGACCTCTTGGGTCAGTTTTCTTAAAAATCCAACTTTGCAAGACCTCTGAGAGTATTTTATTGATCTATAGGGTCAGTTTTTTCATTATAACCGACCTTATAGGGATTCTCAATTGAAAGAATTCTCGACCGAGTTGAATTTTGAATCCATTTTCTTTTCATGCATGTATAAGTACCTCTAGGGTTGGTTTTTTCTTTTAACCGACCTTGTAGGTCTCCTCGGTCGGAAAAATTGTCGACCGGGTTGATTTTTGGATGCAGTTTTGTCTTCATGTGTGTATAAGTACCTCTGGGTCATTTTTTTACTTTTAACTGACCTTATAGGTCCCCTCATTCGACAAAATTGTCGACCGAATTGAATTTTGGATCCATTTTGCCTTCGCACATGTATAACCACCTCTAGGGTCAGTTTTTTCCTTTTAACTGACCCTAGAGGTCCCCTCGATCGACGAATTTCTTGACTGAGGTTCTCTCGGTCGACGAAATTATCGACCGAGTTTGAGTTTGGGTGTTTAGGGTTTTGGATCCAGATTTCCTTCGTGTGTGTATAAGTACCTCTAGGGTCAGTTTTTTCCATTTAACCGACCCTAGAGGTCCCCTCGGTCGACGAATTTCTCGACCGAGGTTCCCTCGGTCAATGCAATTCTCGACCGAGTTGGAGTTTGGGTGTTTTGAATTTACCCAACATGGGCATCGTTTATCTCTTAGGTTGCTTTTTTGTTTTAACTGACCCTACAGGTCGGGCGTGGGGATATACTAGAACCTTTAATTTTCACTACTGAGACCTACTATTTCACTCTCTCAGTGGAAGCTCCACTTCCACTGAGACCTTGTTGTCACACCGCCGAGACGTCGTTGCCGCACCGCCAAGACCTAATTGTCGCACCGCCGATACCTCTTTGCCGCACCGCCGAGACCTCATTGTCATACCGTTAAGACCTTGTTGCCGCACCGCACCACACCGCATTGGGTCGTCACCTCTTCCACGCTTCCACAAAGGTTGTCGCCTCTTCCACGAAGGTTGTCGACGCTTCCAAGTAAGACTTTCCAGAGGTGAGACCATTTATATAGGTCTATCTATTCCCACTATGGTACCACCGCCACGACCAAGGTAGCGTCCAGGTCCACTCTCAGTCGAGAATTCGTCTACCCCACAAACCACCATTACCCTTAACTGCGTACATTGTCCACACTGACGCGCAAGCCAGGATCAACTCTGGACGGGTCACCCATCCTAATACTACTCCAAGTTGAGCACGCTTAACTATGGAGTTCTTTAGTGATGGGCTCCCAGAAAAGGAGGTGCACCTTGGTGATATGGGTAGTCCAATCATTCCTTATAAGATCATTATATCTGAGGCCTCAAATCCTAGGATGTTACAGTACTCCCAAATTGACACTTTAGGGTTTATAGATGAGATCATTCATGCATGATGTTTAACTTAATATATAAATATGACAATAATACATTTATGCATGTATCAACTTAGACACCCATTCAAAATTTACTCATTAGGAGTAAATTGTAGATAGTCCCCAGTCTGGGACTATTTTTGGATATTTAATCTCACTTAGGATGTAACTGTATAATGTATGTTTAGTTTTGAAGAAAATTTTAGTAGTATTTCCTAATTTGTTCTCTGGGTACATATGTGGGTGGTTATTTTCCATTTACATCGATGTACTTGGAGAACTTAGGGGAAATGTTGTTGAAATTTTCTTTAAAACTAAACATACATTATACAGTTACTAGTGAGATTAAATATTCAAAAATGGGATAGGTGGTACACTTTAGTATAAAAGTAATTAACTTCCTATCAATAAAAACTTACAGCTTATAGTATCAATATTAAATTCTTAGTTTTATAATTAATTTTAATGTGATACAGAAAATGGATCGAAGCTGGATGTCTATCAAGAACCATTGCAGTCCAGAGTTTGCCAAAGGTCTTGATGAATTTATGAGATTTGCTGAGGAACATATGAAACTACCTACAGATAGCCTATATTGTCCATGTAGAAATTGTGGTAACAATTTTAAAGTTGATACTACTGACGAAATTAAGAATCATGTCATATGCAATGGGATCATGCAAGGTTATAATAAATGGTATTGGCATGGAGAGAAATTTAATTATGGATCAGAAAATGTCGATACTAATAGTTGTGGCATAGAAGATATAGATAATGATGATAATGTCAATGATGAACCGATTCAGGATGACCCAATTCAGGATGATATGGTTGATGTGATGCTACGTAGTTGTCAAGACAATGTCATTGATCCACATTCTTTATTTGAAAACATTGTCCATGATGCTGAAAAACCATTATATAAGGGTTGTACTAAGTTCATGAGGTTGAGTGATGTGATGCGATTATATACTCTTAAAGCTAAAAATCGATGGAGCGATAAGAGTTTCACTTCATTGTTGTCTTTGTTAAAGGAAATTCTTCCTGAAGGCAACGAGCTTCCAATTTCAACATATCAAGAAAATAAAATAGTGTGCCCAATGGGAATGGAGGCTAAGAAGATTCAAGAATGTCCAAATGATTGTGTGTTATTTTAGAAGGACTATAGTGATTTGATAAAATGTCCAAAATGTGGTGTGTCAAGGTATAAGACCACAAATTCAGCTAAGGCTAAAAATGGCTCTCCTGCCAAGGTGATGGTATCTACCAATAATACCACAATTTCAACACTTATTTGCTAATACAGAAGATGCACAAAATTTGTCTTGGCATGGGGAGTTAAAGGCCAATGATGATGGCATCCTACGACATGCATCTAATTCGCCACAATGGAAGAAAATTGATTTATTATACCCTCAATTTGGTAAATAACCAAGAAACCTAAGACTTGGACTATGTACAGATGGATAGAATCCCTATGGTACATTAAGCAGCCAGCATGACATGTGGCCTATTATGATTGTTATATACAATCTTCCTCCTTGGTTGTGTATGAAAAATAAGTATGTCATGTTGTCAATATTGATATCAGGGCCCAAGCAACCTAGAAATGATATTGATGTTTACCTTCAACCTCTAATTGATGACCTAATGAAACTATGGGAAGAAGGTGTTATGACATATGATGCTTCACGTAAAGAGATCTTTAGTTTATGTTCTATGTTGTTTTGCACGATTAATGACTTTTCAGCTTATGAAAATTTGTCTGGATATAGCATAAAAGGATATAAAGCATGTCCTATTTGTGAGGAAAATACTGATTCAATCTGACTGAAACATGGTGGTAAAATTGTATATCTTGGTCATCGGAGATTTCTCCCACCAGTGAATCCTTATCGAAGGCAACGCAAAACCTTTAATGGGTCAACTGAGAAACGAAGTGCTCCTAAACCTATACCAGGAAATGTTGTATATGATCAGGTGAAACATATTGTTAATGAATTTGGAAAGAGTTCAAGTAGTCGTACTCTTGCATGTGACAAATCTCTATATAAGAAGAGGTCAATATTCTAGAATCTTCCTTATTGGAGATCTTTGGCAATTAGACACTGCATTGGCGTCATGCATGTTGAAAACAATGTTTGTGATAGCATCATTGGTATGCTATTGAACATACCGGGAAAGACTAAAGATGGCATCAAATCTAGAAAAGATTTAGAATTAATGGTTATAAGAAAAGAATTATCAGTGGAGATCAGGGGTCACCGCACATATTTACCACTTGTCAAAGCAGGTGAAAAAGGCTTTCTATGAGTGCTTGTATAATATTAAGGTTCCACAAAGATACTCTTCTAATATTCGTAGATTGGTATCAAAGAAGGATCTGAAGTTGATAGGTCTCAAATATCACGATTGTCACACCTTAATGCAACAAATTTTACCTGTGGCTATCCGATCTATATTGTCGAAGCATTGAAGGTTTGCAATCACAAGACTCTATTTCTTCTTCAATGAAATATACCTGGGGTCACTATTCAAGCTTGTTCATTGTATTTTTCTAGTGCCAAAGATAAAAGACCACGCGAAGTTGAGATGTCATATTACAGCGTCATTGAGGTCATATGGGAACTGGACTATACAAATTTTAGAGCTCCTATCTTTAGGTGTAATTGGGTTGACAACAACAAAGGAGTTTTAGTGGATGAGTTGGGTTTCAAATTGATTAAGTTTGAAAAGATTGGTGAGAAAGATGAGCCATTCATCATGGAAGACCAAGAAAAACAAGTATTCTATATTGATGACCCGGCAAATAAAAATTGGTTTGTCGTTCTTCATGGAAAAAGACAGTTTACTGTAGATCCTATAAATGAAGAAGAATACTACGAAAAGTATGATGATTCCATCCCATTCTCAGTTGGTTTGCCAAGTGTAAATGTTGAAGATAACACCGATGAATACTATAAACGTTAAGACCATGCTGAAGGAATTTTACTTGACTAACAACTCAACTAATACTAGAGGCATGTATTCTTTGAATTATTTATTTTATTATCATTCAACTACGTAATCTTTTAAATATACATCATATATCATTCAACCACTTGTGCTTTTATTATCACTTATGTTTCTTTTATCATGTATACTTGCAGGTTCTAAAATGGCAAGTGAAGCTTAACATTTTGAGCATGAGCACCATGAGGATGGTAGTGGTGATGCTAAGAAAAGTAGAGGTCCCACACTGATGTGTAGGCTACAGGATCTCAGGGCCAAAGGGGATAAATTGGCAGTCTAGTTTGATGTCACAGGAGCACCTATTAGGAAACATGCTAGTGCTTTCAAGCATTACCTAGGGGCGACTATGCGCAGTAAGGTGCCAATAGATATAGAAAATTGGCATGATGTTTCTAATTCCTTAAAAGACCTCCTATGGAAAGATATATTTGTGAGTGGAAGTGATATTATTTTAATATGTTTTTATATATTGATTCTAATTTTTGCTTGGAAAGACATATCCTTTCTAAGACAACATTATTGCTTCTTTTGCATGTATAGGGTGTTTTTCATCTAAATGAAAAAATCACAAGAAAAAAAATTCTACAAGGTTGTGGAGTACGATGGAGGGATTTTAAGACATATCTCAAAAGGAAATTTTTATAGATAATCCTAAACAAAAGAAGAAAGCAACAGATATGTATATTTTTATAGATCCTGAGGTGTGGGAAAGATTTGTTGTAGCTAGAAACACAGAAGAGTTTCAGGTAATAAAGATTGTGATGTATTGTATGAATATTTAATTTTATACAATTAAGGAGGTGAATCTTTTTATATATGTTTGCCAAGTCTAAATTGCAATAACTCATTTTAAATGATCAGGCTATTCATGAGGCCCAAAAGGAAAGACGGGCCAAAATGTGCATGACCATCGCTTGGAGCCCAGTGGTTATGCCTTCCGCCACCAACTATAAGAGAAGCAACTCTCTTCTATAGAAGAGTCTAGTACAACTCAAGTTGAGCATCCACCCCGACACTTGCAATGGATTGATGCTAGAAAGAATCAAGCAGGTGAAATTGTCAACCCTGCAACTAAGGAGGTGGCACAAAATATGGTAGGTTTATCCCAACTAAGTAAAGAGTAACTCCCATAAACTTAGATTTATTTATATCTAATTGATATTTTGATTTAATATTTTTATTAACTATGAATAGATTGATCTCGATGAGCAAAGGAAGGAAGGAAAGTTCATCCCAACTGGCCACATGGATGAACTATCAGTTGCTCTTGGTATGAAGGAGCATCCTGGCCGTGTTAGGGGATTAGGAGCTGGCATAGGATTCAAGTCTTATTTTGGCCCTTCACAATCTAAAAGAGGTCTTGCAGGAGGTCTTACATAAGAGGAGATTGAAACATTAGTAGCACAGAAAGTAAAAGAAATAATGTTTTCATTTCAGCCTACTCATCCTTCTCAACCTATTCATATTGTGTGTCTCTCAAGTGATGAGGTACAAGCCCATGCTCCAGTTGTAGAAGGCCATGGGAGCACTCCCAATGACCCACTACAACAATTTGTAGTATGTTTTTGTTCTATATGTTGTGTTATTAGTATGATATATATATATAGTTGTAATAGGTATTTGGTTTACTGCTTTGTATATAACTTATATTATTTCAATTCTAGGTTACAGTGGAGGTTCCATAATATAATGTTGTGGCAGCAGGCAAGGTATACAACCTTAGTGGTACATTGCATTGCCAACAAATTACTGATGACATTTTTCATGTGTCCATCCATCTTGTGTATGACGGAATGGGGGAAAAACCACTACCCATACCTAATCTTGAATATAGTATAGTTGAAGAAGTTGAGGGTGCTATGGTGGGTTGGCCTAGATACTTGGTTATCAATGACAATGTATACCTTAATTCTACCATATTTTTCATATTTGACTGCATATATGAACTCATGTAATATAAGTATGTAATTTAATTAATAGGTTTGCAAATCAAAAAGTAAAAATTCTACTAGTCGTCCTCCTATGCCCAAGCCATCTTTTATTTCAGAATCCACATTCGATGAGTTGGGAAGTAAATGTAAATGTTTGTGTTGATACTTAGCCAACCAAAGCTCTAGATTACAAATGTTGATCAATTTAACAGAAGATGCAACTAGGAGGGACTTTGACAGTTATATTTTTATTGATGATATTATATAGTTGTTCTGGTATGATTGGTTGAATACTTCGATAATAGAAGTATGGATAAGGTAAGGATCTATCAATATAGAAAATTCCAATACACATTTTTAGCTTATTTATATATATGGAAATGATTACAAATGTTTTACAGCCATTTATATACCGAGACCACAAACTTTGATATAAGAAATGTTGGATTCTTAGTTCCTTCAATCACTAGTCAAGTGGAGACACATATTGAGGATGTGAATGAGTACTTCTCTACTGCATTCAAATATTTTGATAGTGAGGGGAAGGAAATTATCCTAATTCCTTTTCACGTCCAGTAAGTATTATTATTCAATATAATTTTAATAATGAATAACATTATTTATTATAATGTTTGTTTTATTCTTACTTAAAGCTAGACATTGGGAATTAGTGGTGATTGTCCCAAAATTGATGACTCTTTATTATCTTGACCCAATGGGTAAAACAACAAGGGGTCACAAACTGAAATTGTCAGCTATGGAGTAAGAATAAATTTAGTCAATGATTCAACATGATATTTCTATTTAGAATTTCTATTTTACCAACTATCGTTAAATTGATAGGGGTATTAAGGCTTTTCGTGAAGCTGGAGGACAAATACCCACAAAATTAAAGACATTGACTTTGAAAAATGTCAAGGTAGCTACTTTGACAACTGCTTAGTCTTATATGTATTAATTTTCAACCTTATATGTCAACACTTATAGTCTTATCTCAACTCCTGTTTATAGTAGTTTACTAACATTAAGTATAATTCGTTATTTGTAGTGTCCTATACAAAATAATGATTGGGCTTGTGGCTACTATGTAATTAAATATATGCAAGCTATTATCAAACAAGCATCACATGACATTCAGACTATAGATCATGTAATAAAGAATAACATCATAAATTTACAAGTGATTGTAGTCATTTTATAAAATATTAGCATGTGTATTTTCTATTACAGATCTTTACAACTCAGCCTTACACACGTGAGGACTTAAATGAATTTCGAGAAAAGTGGTCAGATGCTTTTCTAAATGAAGTCAATATAGCATTGGATTAAATATGTCAACTCCATTTATGTATGTGGTTTTAGTACTCTTTCATATTTATTTTTGTATCTGACATTTAATATCATCTCAGACTTGCAATCTATCATTTTATAAATTATGATGTGATTATGTGTAACTCAACTGAATATATGAATCATTTTTGTTATGAATGTGTGGTTTGGAATGGTGACAGTTGAGCATCAATGCTCTCCTCTCCCAAAATATATGAATCTTCTTGTTCTTCTATTCTGTTTCTATTTCTATAAGAAATTCAAAAAAAAATTGTAACTTATAGCGTCAGTTTTTTTAAATAACCGACCCTAGAGGTCTTGTTACTCAATCCTTCTAGCGTCAGTTTTATTAAATGACTGACCTGATAGGTCCTCTATAAGGTCTTAAAAAACTGATGCTAGAAGATTAAAAGATTGAGCTCTAAACCCTCTAAGGTCGGTTATTTATAAAAAACTGACCCTAAAGATTGAATAACTGACTGCAGACACTCCCTCGGTCGACAATTTTGTCGACCAAAAACTTCTCGGTTGACAATTTTCTTGACCGAAGGTCTCTCCGTCGACAAATTTATCGATCGAATAAATCTATGCTGCTTTAGATAGTACTTTCTTGGTCGACAATTTTCTCGACCGAAATAATCTCGGTCGAAATATTTCTTGACCAAGACAGTTTACAGGGTCGGCTTTTCTGGAATAACCGACCTTACAGACTCTTCTTTCTCATTTAAAATAATCTCAGTCGAAATATTTCTCGACCGAGACAGTTTACAGGGTCAGCTTTTTTGGAATAACCAACCTTACAGGCTCTGCTTTCCCGCTTGGGTCAGATTTTTTACAACCTCTTAGTTCGATGTTTACTCTGTAAGGTCGGTTTTCTTTGGTCAAGAAAACCAACGCTATAGAGCAAATTCTATAGTGACGGCCACTTAGGGGTCAGTTATAAAGTGACACTACATGCTTTAAAAAACTGACACTACAGACCATTCCTGTACTAGTGATATCATATATTGACTCACTTGAGCATGGTATGTATTTTATAGTATCACTTATCAAGTGCCCAGGATATCACTTTAATAAAGGAAAAAATTCCATGTACATCATTGAAAAATTCTACAAGTGCCACAGTGCACCCAATCACTACCTATATGGCAACCCTTATTCATATTCATGTTGGATAGTGTTAAAGTACACATAACAACATGTGATCATTATAGTGACTTTATGTTTAATTATCACAAACACCACTATCTTATTGAGATACGACTATGGCTATAATGACATGGTTCCATGTGTCATTCTCAAAGTGGGTCTATCCAACACAATTTGTTCTCTAACAAGTATCCATGTATTCCAATTGGTATTCAATATCATAAGAAAAGAGACATATTCATCATTCAATATGCACACTACTCTTAAACCTTATTATTTTCCTATAATATTCACCATAATAACTAATTAAGGTTATAACAAGATGGAATACTCTTGATTATACATATGATCTCATGTTCAGGTGCTCAACCTGAAACATATGTTATTGAGTCAAAACATTTTAGGACATTATTACATCAATTCATGATATCATTACAAGAATAAACATAACAAGTGAATCAACTTTTATTAATAAACAAATCATATAAAATGTATCCTTATTCCAACCATCACATGATGGTTACCAGGGCATGCAACCAACAGAAAGTTCATTGATTCTATAAAAATTGTTACAAAGCCTAAATATTATTCCTATTTGATGAATATATCAAATACCATTCATATGATGTCTAAAATTGTTTATTTTTAAAAAATATACAAAATGGTCATCTAAAATTCTAGATTCAATAATATTCATAACCCTACTCACTTTTATAATTATTTGAAAACACATAATCGGATGCGGTCACTTTCACTAGATACTAATAATAATGATCCTTTGGTCATATCACCATTTAGATATAACTTGGATTAATCTTGATATCTTTCTAAATCTCATGATGATAACCCCTCTTATGCTTTTAACAAAAATAATTGGATAATTGAATGTTGAAACTAAGGTTGTGGGTTGAATTCACTTTTTTACCCAAAATTAGGGTTGAAACAATACAAAACCTAGATTTCAATTAAGCTTAGTCCATATCCCAAAAATATACCCTTAAACCCTAGCTCAAACCGTAGAAAAGGATTTATTTGAGAGATTCATAACATTGTAAATGTTGAATGGCCATTCTCAATTTAGGGCTTAGAGTAAGTGGATTCACTAGATTTGGGGAACTTCACCTCTCCAAACGGGTTAATGAGATACTTGTGGTTAACTGCCTTGACGGTGGTCAATTTCTCAATTTTTTTTAGTTTTACTTATTCTTTTTTTTCATATTAAGAAATCCTTCTCAGAACATGCCACTTAGTGGCGCCCCCTGGAAAGGTAAACCCCAAAACCAACAGTGTTTTGGGGGTAACATATCATGTTTAATGAAATGAGATTTTCTTGTTTAATCCTACGATCAGCAAGAGTTGAACCTAGGTCCTTTTACTGAGGAATGTTGAGTCACACCACTTGGGCTACACCACACCCTCTTTTACTTGCTCTTGTCAATGTCTTAATTGTTTTTATTATGTACTAAGATCCTATGTATATCATGCAAATCCAAATGATGATTTAACATGATAACTAGAATCTCATAAGGGTGTTTTAGGAAACATCCCACTCCCAAATTACTAGAAATAGCTCCTATGACATTTCATGAAAACCACTTTGAAATTAAAATAAAGTCCATGAAGGAACACTTAGAATGAGTAAGTGTATCTTGAGGGAACATAAAATGGTTCACTTGGTGAGATATCTACGAATCACTTGAGGGAACCTACATTAGTTTACCAAGTGAGATATCTGATCTTGGGTTGAATAAAATAAAATAGTGAAGTTCATTACTTACAAATGTTTGATCATTTACCTCCATATGCATAGTTACTATTAAATGCATTATTCTGGTTATAATTACATACATGACATATCAATACGTTGACTCATTGTTTGTCACCATTTGAAGTTCAATTCATAATTTTAGATGCAAAGATATGACTGATCCAACACAAGGAAAAGAATAAAGTTCTAACAAAACTAGGAGTCCTACATAGTGGCTTTGATCTTTCTTTCCCAAAAGATTTAGGTTTTTAATTGTACCTTTAGATTCCCAAGTTATGTATGTCCATTTAGATTTCAACATTATTCAACATCTTTTATCTTATCCCTTGGATGGAGTTATTGGCTATTTTTAGTTACTTTTTCAAATAAGGTCTTGTAAATAATGGTTGACTTCCCTAGCTTCTCTGGTCCTCATTTATTAGGACAATCGGGGAGGGGATTGTTATAAAAGTTATATGTCCAAATGATCTCATTAAGCTTTCTCCTAAGAATAGATCCATATTTCTCCCTTTACTCACTCAATTGGGTGCTAATAAATCCTCTAGACATGTTAGCTTTATCCATATTTCTACCATTATAGTAGGAAAAAGATCAATAAGTCATTCATGAATGTCTTAAAATATATTATTTACATTGACGTCCTTTCTAATTAAATTGATATCCTGAGTGAAAGGCATATGTTCTAATATAAAAATAATGACCTAGAATATCAAACACTTTTTTCATATTAGTATGATCGACACTTCATACAAGATAATCTATAGTTCCCTTTAGAAATAGACTCAAACTACACTTCCAATTATAACCAGGGTTGAGAATTCCACCTTCATTTTTGTAACACTTTTTCAAGATCCATATATCCTAGTTAATGAAACTAACCAGTCTTTCCATCACCTTAGTACCCATATTCTTACCCTTACGCTTGACTTTGAAAAATCTTTTGAAAAAATCAACTGGAAATTTCTTACCAGTTGCATGCATTGCTTTGGTTTTCTAACTTGTTGGATAGGATGGATTAATAGTTGCATTGTTTTAGCACATTTCTTAATGTTGATTAACATCTCTAGCTTTGGTTACTTCTTTAGTCCAATGGACTTTATCGTAGTTCCCCCTATCGCCTAACCTTTTTTATGGCTACTTCTATTTTAGCAAACATGTTCAAACTCGATACCACCTCCAGTCTCCTTGATTATAGTTACAACAACATGTGTGATGGGGAAAATATCAATTGGTTTACTTATGAAAGGATCATTTGTTGAAAATCTAATGATAGAAAACTTGATCAATATCATCCACATCATCGGTGTTATCTCACACCTTTCAAAACTATGTATAAACATTCATAAACCATTGATAGTTGGAAATCATATTTCTTCAGGTTGTATACATCACATTAAGAATATTCTTGGCTTTCAAGAGGACACCTTTCCTATCAAACACAAAAAAAAATCTAGGATCCAAATTTTTTTTCTAGGATCCTATTATCTCTAAAACAAATTAGAGCTTCACAAATTGGAAGGAAAAATCTCTTAGTATAGTAGTAGGACTCGCATCCTTTAATTACAATTTTGACTAATATTTTCTCCTATTGTCTAAGTCGTCTAGCTGCCTTAGTGGAAAATCAAATAAATTTAATTAGATGAAAACTTCTTTGGATTGATGCAGCTGACATAGTGTGTCATCATCTATTTAACTAGGATTCTATCTACAAATCCTGTAAATTTGGAAGAGGGGGCACATTGAACATCAAACTTCACTTCATCATACCAATTTCAAAGTCATAGACACTTCATGTGAAAAAAAGAGTCTATCTAGTCAAAACATCTCACGATAAAATTTTATGAAAAATATAACCCTAAGAGAATATCACCAAGTCTAAAGCCTTCATGTTTGAAAATATATGCAAAAAGATCCTTACTTCATATAAAGCACTAGAGATACACCACCATGCACTTTTCCTAAGCTCAATTTCTTATTTGAACCTATGAAACCTGCCACAACTATCACTATTCATTAAAACACTTAAACATGATCATAACTACTAACTCTTAAGTTTTAATAAGAGTAATCTTCTTGATAGATCCCTCATTAATAATTACTTTATGACTAGGTAGATTTCATGTATTAAACAAAATACTAACCAACCACGTATGTCTTGGTTTGGGATGTTCACTAGAAATCTTCTAAGACTTATGATATTTTCACCATGCTTATAATATTTTCATCAAGACAGATGTTTTTAGCCTTTACAAAAAGAAATTATAGAAATTGATTTGTCTAATGATAGTCATCTTCCACATCTAGATAACGTCACATAAATAACTCCTCTACAACGCTCACTATCATTATCAAAGTAGGCTTGGGCCACACAACTGCAATTTATCATTTAATGACAGTGAATACATTCTTTGGAGTTTCTTCATTTGTTCTTTTCAGAATGAATTTGGAATTATATATGGATATAGAGTAGGATCATTTTCATGCATACCAATCATATTATTTTCCATAGTAATTATCATAATACTACATCATAGGAGAATGTGTTTATCTTAGGGAGAAGGTTTTCCCCACTTATGGGCTCTAGGTTCTATATGATGACCTACTAATGGTACTTCAAGGAATAATATAAATATATGAACCAAAACAAGAATGACAATTTTGTGATGATGCAATGTAGGTGTTATAAGGAGCCAATCCTAGGTCATCATATGAATTTGAGGTTTGGGTGTTTCTAAATGACCCAAAAGTCGACCATGAAGCTTGTAGACACAAATTAGATGTGTGCTAGGGGTATTTTGGAGATTATTTGAATAATAATAAAATTCATATGGGTCAAAAATGATAACATTTGGTAATTCTATTTAGTACAATTGATAAACAAATGTATCTTTGAAAACTTGGTGGGAGAGTTGTTATGGTGGTATTGAATCTTGACTAAAATTTTAGACCAATCACATCTTATTTAATGATTCAAATAAATTATAAAATAACTATAGTCAGACTAAATCTAATGGTTCAAGTCATTTATATTATTTCAGTAAAACAATAAAAATTTAATATCTCCAACTCTTGTTGTACGAATGAGCTAACATTTCAACTAGAGTCTTTTGAGTATAATTTGGATTTTTGATAAAATTTGGATAGGTACTATATAAATTACTTTGATGATATAGTTTATAAATAGTGTTTGAGATTATATGTAATGGATAGATCAATAAATATCTAAAAAGGATGAGATTTGTAACAAATCTAAAAGTGCTTGTGAGAAAATAAAGTCTTATTGAAGCATTATGTTATTTTATTTAAGGATAATTAAAATTTTGATAGAAAAGGATGTATTTTAGATATTAATTATGATCACAAAAATATCTTTTGATAGTATGGTGAATCTTAATGTTAATTTTGACTTTTAACACATTATCATTGAAGGAAGTATTTAGAACTCCAAATCTTTCTATTTTAGTCTTTTTATCGTAAACACACAAACGATAGATAGAGTTCTACATAATAAGGAAGACTTGATCAACATTTCATATCAATGGAAGTTATGGTCTAAAGTTTACAAAATTTGAAAAAAAAAAATTGAGGTACATAAATGCTTTCTTTAAAGGCATCAATTTTATATTAATAATAATCTTGGTAATATATATCATATAAGAATTTAGCATGGAATATTCATATAATGATGACACATGAAATATTAAGTTATTGTGTTGGGAAAAATAAAAGACATAAAGATATTAGTGGTTGTGTGTGCATATGACCAATTTAGTAGGATAAGAAATGTACCTAACTCCCTCCCTTTTTCTTATTAGAAACTGAATGTAAGAATATATTTCCATGCATTAATGACATAAATGAAATTTTGTTAGGTAATATAAATCATATGTCGATGTGGAAATATTTTGTTATATGAAAAAGTTTTTTCATGTGTTTTGGAATGGATTATTATAGCTTGGAATTTATATGCCTTGAAAGGAACATTTTTTTAATGGTAAAACCAAATTATTATGTGTTCTTTTGTTGAAATATGAGACTATTTATAAAGAATGGTCAAACTTTTGTAGATTTTGAAGTTGTGTTTTGGAATGTATAAAAATTTAAATAAGTAAAATATGTTGTGGTTTGACCACCTAGTCATCCACTTCTCTCCCCCACCTATATATACCCCCTATTGACTTCACCGTAGACTGAGATAAATGATGTTACTCTCTCCCTCTCTCTTTTCCTCACTCATGCTCCCCCATCTTCCACATTGGTTGGTGCTCTGTCACGTTTGCCCCCTTCTTATTTTTTGTATGTAGGAGCTTCAAACCATTTGATCATGGTCAGTAGTTGACTAGAGACAATGATCCACTTCCCCATCTTCTCTTTCTTGAAGGATCCTTGATTTGTTTTTGTCTCATGTTCCCAAGATCCAAAATATATAACAAAGAAGGTATGGTTTATCCTCACTGAAAATTATGTATGGTAATTCTTGAATGTGTGGTATATGTATGAGACATTAGATTCAACTTATGATTATCATCTGAAATAAGTGACTCTTAGGATACTTGTTCTATATTTCCACATATATGTATGTTGTTAAATCAAGGTCAATGTTGACTCAAGGTCTTGACAAATCCTTGTTTTGATGATGACTAACCATTATACTTGAGTGATTTCAGATTAGGTATAGACACACTCCAAATTCCCTCACTTGCACATCCTAACTTGGAGAAAAGACAAGTGAAAATCAATGTAAGTGCACTTTTGTGAAATTTGATGTATCTCTATTAGAATCATGTTGTAAATCACTTATAATGATTGTATGACCTGCAATTAATCTTAGAAAAAATCAGGAGCACTTAAATCAAATATTTAAGCACTTTAATAACATTCTCCAAGATTCATCACAGTCTATTTGATTGGCCAAGTTTCCTTCCTAGAAACTCAACTGATGCCTAGGATGAATCTTGACAAATGTCTAGGTTTGACCGAGTTCACCCCATGTCAAAATTGACTAACACCCTACACTAGCAAACTAATTTCAGAGATCGGTCGAGTTTCATGCAGGATAAACTCGACTGACCACTCAGAATTAGCTTGTCGCATAGTGCAATCGGACGAGTTGCCTTTATAGAAACTTGACCAAATGCATTGTACAGAATGTGAAGAATATACATTCAAGTGTTGCAAAACTCAGAAAAATATCTGTTGCAACACCCCAAATGGCTATTATTCATCCTTAAGTGTTTGTACTGGCTAGTAGACATCCCCAACTATAAATAGGACCCATTGGAATTCATTCCATGGTTATCTAATCGCTATGAAGGTCCATATAATATAATTGAGTGCCTCAAAGAGCCTCTCTCTCAAAAAGCTTAATAAAATTCTACATCCATTAGAATGAATATAAAGATTCTCTCTCTTGGCTAAGAGAGGTGAAGAAGAAGAAGAAGGGAAGGAGTCCCTTGGTGAAAGCTTCTCCTTTACGAAGGTGAAGTCAAAGGTGGAACATCCTTGAAGAGTGGGTAATTCCTTCAAGGTAGAAGACTTTTGCAAGAGTGGGTAAGTCCTTGGTGAAGGTAGAAGACTCATTGCAAAGTGGGTAAGTCCTTGTACAGGTTGAAGACTATTGGTCATGGATGGGTAAGTCCTTTGTTAGATTGTTGGCTCCCTTCTCCTTAAAGGGAAGGTTGGATATCCTTGGCCCAAAAAAGGAAGATCATATATTGTATGTCTTATAATGGAATATAAGTATGTAATGGTTGCAAATCCTAGGGCTTGAACTCTCTAGGTGGTGGACTGACTTTATCCTAGTTTGGAGATTGGAACCACTCTACATATCTTGTGTTCTTGTGCTTGTTCAATCTCTCTCTCCCTTTCTATGTATGTTTTAATTGCACTTGAAGCTCATACTTGCCATATTTTCTTATAAATATCTTGAAGGCATTTGTTTAAGTGCATTTAGCTCTATTCGCCCCCCTCTAGAGCCCATCATAGATCCAACAAGTCATATCAGAGTGGGTCTTCTCCAAGCATACTTCCACAAGTAGGATAAGATGGGAGATTATCAAGGAGAGAGATACCTCATCAATATCCCAATCTTTGTTGGGAGTGATTTCTTATATTGGAAGAGAATGATCCAATACTACATCCAAGGATCAAGTTTTGAGCTATGGATAATGATGGACCTTCCATACAAGCTACCGGATACAAAGATAGAAGAATGGGATGAGCCTACTTTGGAGAAAGTAACCTTGAATACAAGATCCATCAACATTCTCTATCCCTCCATGTCCTCAACCGAGTTCAATCGAAATTACTCTTGTGAGATAGCCTATGAGATATGTAGAAAGATATGTGTCACTTATGAGGGGATGAAGCAAGTGAAGGAAAGCAAACTCTACATGCTCAAAGGCATCCTTGAAAACTTCAAGATGGGAAAGGAAGAGAGGATAGGTGAGATGTACTCAAGCTCAACACCATTGTGAATGGTCTTGTCATCCTAGGTCATCCTATGGATAGAGGAGAGATCAATTTAAAGATGCTTAGATATCTCCCCAAGAGATGGGAATCAAAGGTGAACTCCATTGAAGAAACAAAGTCTCTTGGTGATATCCCTATTCAAGAGCTCAGAGAAAATATACAAGCCCATGAAGTCAAACTTGACAAGAAGGATGAATAAGAAAGACAAGAAGAGAAAGAGCTAAAGAGAATGAAGAAGGATGAAATCAAAGCACAAATTGGGGCTGTTGTTGGTCAAGCTTCTCCATCCTCTCAAATTGAAGAAGATGTCATGTACTCTAAGGGTAGAGTATATAAAGGCAAGTCAACCTCTTTCACTCGGTGCTTCAAATGTAGAAAGAAGGGACACTTCAAATAATATTGTCCACAAGGTAAAAAGACCCATCATCACAAGAGAAGATAAGCATAAGAAGAAGGAGAAAAGGCACAAAAGCTCAAGTAAATCCTCCAACTCAAGCTCAAGTGAAGAATCAAGTGGAGGATCTATCTTAAGCTCTAGTGAAGATGGAGAATGCCACTTTTCTCTCATGGCCTCAAAAAGTGAAAACTCAAATGAGGTAAATCTAAACTCTTTAGACAAAGAATCATTAATTGATATTGTTTATGTTGTCATGCCTCTCTTAAGTCTTCTAAAAAGAAAAAGAAAAGGCTTGCTAGAATTTTTGATAATTTGCATGTAGAAAAAGATGGTCTTAAACATGCTAATATTTGCTTGATAGATGAAAACAATGCTTATCTTAGTAAAGTATATTGTCTTCTACTTGAAAATGCTAGCTTGTTTGATATTATTAAATTTCTAGAAGATCATCCTTGTATGCCTAGTGCTAATGAAGAACATAGTAACATGGTGAATTCTCTCATGCTTGGTATTGATATTCTTAAAACTGAAAATGAGGAAAAAATTGTTTTGTAAGGATTAGAATATGGAAAGTGTTTATCTTTCTAATATTGCTTTGCTAGAAAAAGAAAATGCTTCCTTGCTTGCTAAAATCAATGTCCTTGAATCTTATCTAGTCCTACTAGTGTAGAGAATAATGTTGCTACTCTTCATACTGATACATATTCTTATATGGCCAATGCTCTTTGCCTAGAAACTAATCTTTTGCATGCTAAAGATAATATCAATCAATTGTCTTCTACTATCACTTCTCTTATGCATGATAATCATAGTTTGAGATATTCAATGCAAATATTCTTATATGATAAGAAGAATCTTAATCAAATCCTAGATCATACTACCAAACAAATGGGTAGAGATGATATTGGACTTGATAGTAGCCAAAGGAACAACAAAGATAAAGGACCTTCAATTTTTAATGAAGAATCCTCTAGTTCCATGGCTAGGAGATCATGTAATCATTTCTATGAAATTGTTCATTATTCCACATATTGTCCTTTTAGGAAAGCACCCAATAGAAATAGGACTTGGGCTGCTAAGATAACCCCTCCGGACCCAAAAATATGATTGGGAACCATTTCATCTTTCTTCTTGTAGGTCACTTGCTAATTGATTGACATGAGCCATTGATCTGCAAATGGGTTTCTCAATCCACATAAAAGAATAAAGGTGTACTATGTATGGGGTGGTAACAAGTGGAAAAGAAATGGTAAGAGCAGAGGTATTGTTATTCTTGTTCACATCCAATCATAATGTTTTTTTGCTAAGTTAGTATGCACTATACATACAGTTTTTGAGTAAAAAATGATATATTGTGATTCTCATCACTCTCTTGTTCAAAGATTATTTCTGATGCTTTCATAGTGCATTACTAACTTGCTTACACATGTTTGGATATGGTCTATATTTTTATCATGCCTCTAGATATGTTTTTCCAAAAATATATACTTTTTGATAGCAAATGTTGTCAGTTGAGTTTGTCCTAAATGAAACTCGACTGAAAAGCACCAATGGGTGTTGCCAATAGTTGTTGTCAGCCGATAAGTTCAACCCAGAAACTCAACCGACAACATTGTATACAGAATACACATATGGCCTTTTGGATGAGAATTTTCCTCTTAACTAGACTTTCTCAACCAATAGCCTTACTCTATGGCACTCCCCTTAGTACCTTTATATATGCATTTTGCCATGCTTTAAATTGCCTATCTTGCATACAACTCTATATCTCTAATTGCTCTAAATTGGTATCTTCATATCTAGCAATTACCTATCTTGGCTTGTTATATAGGTTTTGATGATGATATTTTTGGATCTCTTGGTTGTGTCTTAAATTACTTTTGTTGTGCTCTAACTTGCTACATCTATCTACTAGTATATCTTTTTTTGATACAACCTTGAGTCTCTTACTGGTAATCATATTTTGGTAATGATGCATATTTACTAGTGAGTAATATCCTTCCATGCTTATGAAACAAAATATCTCTTAGTTTGGATATATCTTTGCATCTTCTCATAGCTTGCTCTTTAACTTGTGCATCTTATGCTATGATCTAGATCCTTCTAGTAATCCTAGCTTGTGATATCATCTACTAGTAGTTCATATACATGTAGTTCTAACCTTGTTCATCTTTTGATCAAGTGGTATTCGACTATATGTTATGCTTATATCTTGTTTCATACTTGCTCAAGCTTGTTCCTTGCATTGCATGTCTACTATCTTGAGTTACTTTCCTGCATAGACTTATCTTGGATATTTGCTAGAACTGTATCCAGGGTTCTTCAAATGCATGTATTCATTTCCTTTACATACTATGCTTGGAAAATACCCTAGTGTTACTCTTCTACTCTCCATTCTAACTTTTGATATCTCCTTTTTCTAACACATTTCATTTTAGCTCTTCAAAACCCTACTTTTTGAAATGACAAAGGGGGAAGGCATGTCTTATGTTATATGGGGAAAAGGCATGTGTGAGGAGAAAGCATGTCTTATGTTAAGGAGAGAAGACATATGTGTAGAACATATATGAGTGGAAGGCATAGTTTCTATAAATGTTATGAAAGCTAACCATGCAGGAGAAATAGCATCAATTGAGGGGGAGTATGAGAACTCCATGAGCATCAATTGAGGGGGAGCATATGAACTCAATTCTATTGAAACCCCTAGGTTTCTCCAAAGGTATGCTTTTACTTAAAAACTTTTAGTATATTAATGGAGTGGTTTGTCATCTTCAAAAAGAGGGAGAATTTTCAAGGTCAATGTTGAGTCATGGTCTAAATTGACTAAATCCTTGTTTTGATGATGACTAAATATTCCACTTATTTGTCTCTAATGATTCTACTTCAGTGATTTAAGATTAGGTACAAACACACTGCAAATGGCCTAACTTGCGCATCCTAACTTGGATAAAAGACAAGTCAAAATCAATACAAGTGCACTTTTGTAGAATTTGATGTATCTATATTATAATCATGTTGTAAATCACTTTTAATGATTGTATGACTTGTAATTAAGCTTAGAAAAAATTAGTAGCACTTAAATCGAATATTTAAGCACTATAATGACATTCTCCAAAATTCATTACAGGTTGTTTGATCGGCCGAGTTTGCTTCCTAGAAACTTGACCTATGCCTAGGATGGATTTTGGCAAATGTGCAGGTTTGGTCGAGTTTATCCCAAGTCAAACTTGATCGACACCCTGCACTGGCTAACTGATTTTAAGTGATCGGTCAAGTTTCATCCAGGATAAACTTGACCGACAAAGGTGCAATCGATCGAGTTACCTTTATAAAAAAATCGACCTAATGCATTGTATGAAATGTGCAGAAAAGGTTTTTCTAGCCGTTGGAGTGTTGCAAAACTAAAAAAAAATCCATTACAACACCCTAAATGGCTAGTATTCATCTTTAAGTGTTTCTACTAGCTAGTAGGCATCCTCAACTATAAATAGGACCTTATGGGCTTCATCCCATGGTTAGCCAAGAGCTATGAAGGTCCCAATATCATAGTTGAGTGCCACAAAGAGCCTTCCTCTCTCTTTAAGCTTAATCACTTGCTATATCCATTAGAATGAAGATGAAGATTATCTCTCTTAGCTAAGAGAGGTGAAGAAGAAGGGAGGGAGTCCCTTGGTGAAAGCTTCTCTTTGGAGAAGGTGAAGACAAAGGTGGAACATCCATGAAGAGTGGGTAATTCCTTCCAGGAAGAATACTTGTACAAGAGTGGGTAAGTCCTTGGTGAAGGCACAAGACTTGTTGCAAAGTGGATAAGTCCTTGTAGAGGCTAAAGACTCTTGGTCATGGATAGGTAATTCCTTTAGTAGGTTGTTGGCTCCCTTATCCTTAAAAGGAAGGTTGGGTATCCTTGGCCCTGAACAGAAAGGTCATATATTGTATGTCCTATAATGTAATATAAGTATGCAATGGTTGTAAAATTATAGGGCTCGACCTCTCTAGGTAGTGGACCGACTTTCTCCTAGTTTGGAGATTAGAAACACTCTACATAGCTTGTGTTCTTGTGCTTTCTCTATCTCTCTCTCCCTTGATATGTATGTTTAAATTGCATTCAAAGCTCATATTTGCCATATTATCTTAGAAAGATATTAAAGGTCTATTGAATTTTGTTTAAGTGCATTTAGCTCTATTCACCCCTATCTAGAGCCCATCCTATATCCAACATATGTTCTTTTTGTAAACACCTTGAACATGATAAAGAGTAAGCTTTTGATAATGATGGTGGGTGCAAAGAAGTCCATATCTATGGGTATAGAGAACATCATGTACGAGAAATGAATACCATCGAGTGTAAAGAGAGATGAATGTATGAATAGTGAATGTAAAGAGATCCATACTTATGAGTATATAGAGGATCAAATGCATAAAAGAGTATGCAAAGAGATCCATACTCGTGCATATAGAATAATCCATGTGGAAATGTATGAATAAAACATGTTTTGGTTTCATAAAATATGAAATCTCTTAATATCATTTTCTTTGACTTACATATTACTTCCTAGTTAGTATTTTAATATAATATACTATTCTATCACCAAGTGGACTACTGCATTTGTAATAATGTCATTATTTTTCCCGATTAGGCTAAAGAAGAAGATTTATGAAGACCAATTACCATTCATGCTTCCACATTCAACTATATTATGCTAATAGAAAGTTAACTGAACCATGTGGGATGATATTAAGAGAGATGATTAGTTCTTGTTAACCTTTATGTTCTGAGGTACTACTTCTTATTGTATATGCCAGTGTGTTATTTCCTTTGATATGCCTAGGGATAGATACTTAAATCCCTCTACTACTATCTAGGCAGTAGGATTAGGATTGGGGTAACAACAGTTCCATGACAGATGGTATCAAAATGTACACACTCTGTATGCATTAAGTAAATAATTTCTCCAACCTCTTGAGCCTAGAAAACCCTATAAATCCACAATGGTAAAAATTGAGGTTCCTAGGCTCAAGATTCTAACCAGTACTCACCTCCTATTTGTCTCGAAACAATTTGTGAGATTCCCCACTCTACTTGGTCTTAATGAATCTAAAATTGGACCTAAAGATTCTCCTTTGAAACCCTAGTGAGTGTTCCCTCATCTAATCTTTTTTCTTAGGAACCCTAAGGCCACCCATTAGATTAGAGTAGGGTGACTCCTCATCTCTTCTTTCTCCTGCTAGGTATCTTGACTTGATGTATACTCTCAAAATTTTGGGTAGCATGAGGAACAACTAAAATATGAAATAAAATTTGCAAAATATGGAAAAATATCATGCTATGATGTGATATACTCTTGACTCAACCCATGTGATAAAATTACTCATACTAGGATGTACCTTGCAGATGGCTCCACAAACCCATAATCAAGGAGAAGGACCCTCTAGAACCAAGAAAGACGGAAAAGAGAATATTGATAAGAAAAGCATAGTTGAGAATAAAAGGGAAGCTAACAAGAAGAAGGAAGTTGAAAAGAAAAAGACAACTGAAGAAGAAAAGGAAAAGGAAAGGGAAAAAGAAGTCGAGAAAGATAATTAAAATGAGTGAACAAGAGAAAGGGAACAAAAAGAGTTACGGGACCTAAAGAAGAGGATGATAATGAGGATGAATTAAGAAAAGTCCTTAAGGAAGATGAGTGGGAGGAAGCAAAAAAGCATTCGTGGATGCTATGACCGATTTGGCTAAGCAGACCTCATCCTTAGCTCCTCGAGGAATCAATATCAATGATCCAAAGCATGTCACCATTAGTGGTTTTCTTAAGTTGATCCAAAATCATTTTATTATGAAGACAATAATGATGTTTTGGAAAACATGTATAATTTCCCTAGAAAATAATTTCAAAGTGTTGGGATGTCCTGCAAATAATAAAGTGACCTTTTCCACCTATTAGCTTAAGGGTGCAACCAAAGTGTACTAGAAAAATTACACCCACTGAAAGAAGATCATTCTACTAATTGGGAAGCCTTCAAGCCTATCTTTATATCTCGCTTCATGCCTAGTAATGAATTGAAGGAAAAGAAGAATTAATTCTTAGTCTTGACTCAAGGTGACTCCTCCATGTCTAGATACAATCGTTAGTTTCGATTCTTGGAGTGTCATGCTAAGAACTTGACTTGGGAGGAGAAATTGGATCGTTATGTTAAGGGACTCAATATGGACCTACAAACTCTTATTTCCTCTTCCAAACTTGCCACATTCTAGGATACATTTGACCATGCTCGAAAGATGGAAAGAACATGGGCAAAGGATAGGGGAATAATCGGATCTTAGATTTCCTAGGACTAGAAAATGTTGTGATAGCCAACACTAAGTAAGGGGAAAGACCTAAATATGAGAATTATGGCCATAAGATATAATTGACAACCACATATAACGAAACCCTCATGCTCAGAATAAAGGACAAGTTTGAGGATATGATCTAGATCCAAATATAGTGAGAACCCTGTGTTACACAGTGGAAACAAGCACCTCAGACCATGCCCATATGAGAATCCATTTTCAAGAAATAAGGACACTTCAAGAATAAGTGCCCACATCCACCTCCTAGGTAGACCAACAAGTGCAACCCCATATTTCGACAGGCTAGTATCTTCATTCACAATGCAGAAAAGGTTCAAGAATACAAGACATAATGTATCCATTTTGAATCATGCAACTTCACATGATATCACAAAATTTGCAAGTTGTTGTGTCCTATCTCATACTTGTACTACTATAATCTCATAAAATCTTGAGTAACGTAGTATGTTGATCTAGTCCAAGTAAAAGAATATTGAAATCATATTTTGTGATTGAAAAAGTTCCATTAGAAAAAAGGAGAGATGTTCATTGATGATGAGAATCTCATGCTTTTGTTAGTCATGTATGCATCCCCGATTGGAAACACTAAGAAATAGAGTGGAGTTGAGAGAGTACTTGTGCTTAGAGTGACAACTAGAATTCTTGATATATATACATTACCAGGCACCACCCCCAAATTCTTGGGTGAACCATAGGATGGAACATAAGGAAACTAAAGAAACTAGAGATAGATATATGCAATTACATCCACACCTTTTGGTGTAGAGTGGATCTAGTGTATAGACACAATGACATGCAAGTTGATCGTTTACAATTATGAATTATAGTTGCTTAATAGAGTCAAATATGTGAGTTTTACCATATTACATCATGTTAATGATAATATTTCATATGGAAGTAATGATGACATGGAATGCAGTGTTCCCTACATCTCTTAAGAATATTTTTTATTTTTGGCGACAAAATTTTCTTTAAGGTGGGAAGAATGTGACAACCTCAGTTCTTTTAGTATTTTATAACCCAGTTTATATATATTATGTTTTCCCCACTTATGGCCTTAACATTCTATATGATGACCAACTAATGGTACTTCAAGGAATAATATAGATATATGGAACAAAATAGAAGAGATAATTTTGAGATGATTTTGTGATGATGCAATATATGTGTAATAAGGAGCCAATCCTAGGCCATCTTATGGATTTGAGATTTGAGTGGTTTTGAATGACACATAAATCAACCATGAGGCTAATAATCATGTTTAGAACCATGGTAAACAACTAGTAATTTATGGATAGTGTTTGAATAATAATAATATTCACATAGGCCAAAAATGAAATTTTTTGGTAATTTTATACTTCGATGGGTAAACGAATTCATTTTTTAATGAAACTTGGTTGAAGAGTTGTTATGATGGTTGACATAAAACTTGAGACCGAATTGACCTTATTCGATGGTTCATAGAAATTATATAAGAGCTATAGTTGAATTAGATTTAATGGTTTAAGTCATTTATATTATTTTGTTGAAATAATAAATTTTAATGTCTCAAGACCCCTTGTACATATGAGTTGAGATTTAAACTGAGGCCTTTGGAGTATAATTAGGAATTTTGATAAATGTTTAATAAATAATAGATAAATTACCTTGAAGATATAGTTTATAAATAGCATTAACACTGTGTTTAATGGATAAATCAATAAATACTTCTAAATGAGGGGGATAAAAAATATTTTTTAAAGTGTTAATGAGAAAAGTAGGTCTTATTGAAACCTTGTTGACATATTAATTAAAAACAATTGAGAACTCGGTAGGCAAGTATGTATTTTGGAAAATAATGATAATAACGGAATGATCTTCTAGTTGTTTGGTAAATCTTCTTTTAACACATATCTCATCGGAAGAATTATCTAGACCACCAAATAATTTTATTTTTATCTTTTTATTTTCAACAAACAAAAGAGAGATATAAATTTTACATAATAAGGAAGACATGGTCAATGTTTCATATCAAAAACAGTTATAAATTAGAGGTTATAAAATTTTGAAAAGGAAAGCCTTGGTGTGTATAATGTTTACTTTAAGGGCGTCAATTTTATATTAATAGTAAGTTTGATGATACACATCATCGAAAAAGCTAACATAGAATATTCATATAATAATGACATACAAGAAATTAAATTTTTGTGTTGGTTAAAGAGAAAAGATGAAAAGAAATTAGTGGTTACGTGCATATGACCAATATTATAGGATAAGACACATACATATCTCCCTCCCTTTTTATTATTATAAAAATGAATGTAAAATATATTGACAAGTATTATGACATCAATGAAATTTTATCAGAGAACATAAATTATATCTTGAGGTGGAAATATTTTGTTATATGAATAATTTTCTCATGTGTTTTGAAATAGATTAATTATATTGTGAAATTTAATAAATTTCTATAAAAAAAGTTGTTTGAGTGGTCAAATCAAGCTATTATGGGTTTCTTTTCATTCAAGGTGAAATTATAAGGAAGCAATGGTCAAACTTATACAACTTTGAAGTTGTATTACGAATATATGAAAATTTAAATGAGTACAATATTTTGTGGTTTGACAACTACTCATCCACTTCTCTTCTGTACCTCACTCTCTCTCTCTCTCTCTCTCTCTCTCTCTCTCTATATATATATATATATATATATATATATATATATATATATATATATATATATATATATATATATATATATATATCCCCTATTGATTTTCACCGTAGACCTCATAGAATGAACACCACTATCTCCCTCTCTCTTTTCCTCACCCGTTCTTTCTCCTCTTCCACACAGACAAGACAAGCAGGCAACCACATTTTTCTTATTTTTCTTCTTTGTACGTGAGAGTTATGGACCTGTTGAACAAAGTTAGCAGTTGACCAGAGACTGCAATCCACTTCCCTATCTTCTCCTATTTGAAATATCCTTGATATGTGGTTGTCTTGTGTTCCCATGATCTAAACTCTCTAACAAACAAAGGACACTTTGTCCTCCTTGACTATTATCTATGGTATTGCTTGGGTGCATAATATATGTATGAAATTTTAAACTCGACTTATGATTATTGTTTAAAATAAGTGATTCTTATATTACTTGTTCCATTTTTTCATGTATATGTAAGTTATTTTCTAAACACCTTGAACATGATAATGAGTAAACTTTTGATAATGATGATGAGTTCAAAGAAGTTCACACATATGGGTGTAGAGACACTAGTACATAATCGGCCTTTAGTGTCAGTTATTTAAGGCATTTAATGTTGGTTTTAATGTGACACCTATGTGGGCGCTGCTAAAAGGCCAACTTTTAGGCGTCAGTTCTCAAACCGACGCCACACCCTTCGCGCGCCACCGAAAACGCGCTAGTAGGGGGGTATATGTGTCGGTTATTATCTTTGAAACTGATGCCATAAACCTTCGCGCCACAGAAAGGGCACCATCTGGGGCATTATCAGCATCGGTTTATTAGTGATAACCAACGTCATCTCACTTGCTGCCACGGCCGTGCTGGCCAGCACGGCCATGTTGTCTGGCCCGCTGCCACGGCCGTGCTGGCCAGTACGGCCATGGTGTCTGGTCCGCTGCCACGACCGAGGTGGCCAGCACGGCCGTGGTGTCTGGCCTCATTATGGAAATCGACGTCGGTTACTAGTAGGGCAACCGATGCCAGAACCATCAGCGTCGGTTTATTATTGATAACCGACGCCACATCACATGCATTAGGCGTCAATTATAATTATTTATCTGAAGCAGTAATAATTTGTCTTCAGTTTTGAACAAATAACCGACGCATATTTCATATTTTTTTTCTTATCAGTCTGCAGGCATGTTGTTGCTGGTCGCAGGATGAGAAACATGTAGTTCAGTTATGAACTATAGGTTTTACGACATCCATTGATATCAGCCAACAACAGGTCACAAACCTACAAAATTAACAACATTAGTTTTCACACATTTAGCAACCTGTAGTTCCATTTGATTTTTGCACATGTAGAAACATTCATGTAGCAATTTGCAGTTCCATTCATTTTCACATTCACACATGTAGAAACATTCATATAGAAGTCAGTAGTTTCATTCATTTTCACATTCACATATGTATAAACATTCAGACACATGTAGAAACATTTAGACATGTAGAAACATTCACGCATATTATAATTCAGAAATTCATTTACAAAATATCATTCTTTAGTCACTATTCGCTATCAACATCTCAATTATATGTTAAAAATCCCACTACTTGTATGGTTGTTGCCCATTCTTCTCTTACATCATTTAATTCTTCCGTCGTATAGGGAGCATGTACATCTGGTAAGGCCTTTCCTGTAGTTTGGTCAGTTTTAAACACCTGCAAAGAGAATGATGTATATATATAATTAATAATATATAAATAAGATTGATATATTTCATATTATCTAATGAGACTGTATATAATACCTCAGGAATGGTATCTATGTCCACTGTGGCATATTTGATAATCATGTGCATAAATCGTATCACATAGTATGCACATGCCCATCCGTTGTCATGTGTAGCACACTATAAATTGAAACATACAAAATATAAAAAATACAACTAATTAAGCACTATTCACATAAATAATATATACATTGCAGTTGGGAACTTACTTCCACATTTTTTCAAATTATTGGTTGGTTTTTTTCCTGGGGACCTTTCCTCCAGCCTTTTTGAACTCATCTAAACCCCTACATGTTAATGTAACACAGTACATTGCATAATTAAATAGTAATGTAATAGCTACAAAAGCCCCAGCGTCTTTTCACATTGAGGTCTAAACCTTTATAAAGCATAGGTTTAGCCTTACAAACAAAACGTAGCCTCTCCGTCAGCACATCAAAACCTTGTAATTTATCCACCACCGTCCCGCCATGTAACCTGGAATTTCTTTGCTGCCAAACCAGGTACACCAGCGTCGAGAAGCCTATACTCACAAAGTGCCCCAAAAAATGTTCCCTAGCCATCTTGGTGCGCAGCCAATCCAGGATATCCTCGAGAGAAGAGGGGGGAGACCCACCCCACCCACATTTGAGAATCAAGAGTACCCACAAATATTTAGAATAATCACAGTCAAAAAAGAGATGCCCATGGGATTCATTTAGCTGCTTGCACAAGCTGTAAATCGGCTCAACCTGTAGCCCCCACCCAATCATCCTATCTGCAGTAGGAAGCTGACCCAAAATACATCTGTAGAGGGTGCAACTCCACTTGGGAGTCTGCATTTTATTCCAAACAACCATGAACCAAGGAACTGGAGGCCCAACCATCCTTAGAATCTGAGTCGGAACACCACAGCACCAAAGATTTTGATTCAGCTGGTTATACTCGTGCTTAACTAACGGCCACATACTGATCATTCTACGCCAGACCAGGGAAACCCCCATCACCGGCTGTACATTGAGATTAACACCATATCTCACTCTCAACCAAGTCACCCAAGGGGAACCCAGCCTCGTAAGGAATTTGTCAATCTGGTAACTAGTAGCTCTGTCCGCCAAGTGCTGAGGATCCAACAGCCCGAGGCCCCCTAGTTCCTTCGGCCTCGCAACCGTGTCCCAAGCAACACCATGCCCTCTCCCACCCCAGAGAAAACCACTCATAATGCTCCTAGCCTTGTCGATGATGAATCTGGGCAGCTCTGCCATCCTGGACTAGAAATTAATCTTAGCCTCAAGCACATACTTGATTAACACCAAACGGCCTGCCATAGAGATGTTATTACCGGCCCATTTGTCCACCGTGCACCTCAAGTCATCAATTACCGAGCTATAATGAGTACCATTCCTTCTACCACCCGAAAGTGGTATGCCCGGGTATTTCGTGGGGAAAACCCCCTGAGTGATCCACACAGTTCTCCTCAACCTCCCTCTTCTTTGATCACAGGAACGAGATAGAAAAATATTATACTTGATATCACTAATGTACAGCCCGTTCAACTTCCCAAACTGGGTCAAAATTCTCTTTACCGTCTTTAGATATTTTGCATGTCCAGCAGTGAACAGCATGACGTCGTCGGCGAAGAGGATGTGCGACCAAATAGGAACCCCTCCAACCTTGTACACCTTCAAATTTCCGTTGTCCTATTCCTTTTGTATGCTTTGGGTTAAAGACTCCATAATGATGACAAACAACATAGGGGATAGGGGATCACCCTGCCTTAGCCCATTAGATGCCTTGAACATGCCATGAGGTACACCGTTAAGAAGAACAGAGAAGGATGTGGACTCCACACATTGCTTCATCAACTTAATCCATCTCTCCAAAAACCCAAGCGTTGCCATGATTCTCCAAAGAGCAGACCAATCGACATGATCATACGCCTTGGTGATATCTAATTTTATGCATGCCTTCCTCGTAGCCCTTTTACGGTTGAAATCCTCCAAGAATTCCTTGGCTAGGAGACCCCGTCAGCCAGAGAACGATCTTTGATGAAAGCAAGCTGCTCGGTTGATATAATTGTTGGCAGCACCTTCCTCAATCTCCCTGCTAACAACTTGGCAAAAATTTTGTAGAGCACCGTACAACACGCAATGGGTCTATAATCTGACATAGAAGCTGGCCTATTGACTTTAGGAATCAACCTGATGAAGGCATGGTTGACTTTCCTAACCATGGTACCACCCACCATGAACCATCTCACTGCACAACACGCATCATCCTTAATAATGTCCCAACAAACATGGAAAAACTTGCTATTGAACCCATCCGGTCTGGGAGATTTAGCCACGCCATTAGGTTCCCTATACTTTTGTTTATAATAATATTTTACCCGGTCCAAAAAAAATAGTAATGTAATAACATATGTTAACGGATATGAAAATAAAATATTTCTCACCGGAATAATGCCATTTTCATTTTGTGTCCATATTTTGAATTCAATTTAGTCCCCTTAGGATTTAGATAATAGATAGTGAACGTCTCGGGGACAATAACTAGTAACTCCCAATGCATACCACTAGAGGTAAAAAAGTTAAAAAAAATTTTGGGTACTAGTAGACTATAGTCTACTTACGTCAAAGCCCTAAAATTCGAAAAAACAGGAAAAAGAGTAGGAAAGGAGGTCATGTCCTCTACATATTGTTTAGCAAGGAAAGGGGGGCAGGAGTTGAAAGAGAAGATTCCGTCTGGTTGCTTCAGGCAATGTTTCCCCAGTAGATCAGCAAGGTTGTTGAGGTTTCGACGGACATGATAGATAGCTTTTAGAGGACCTCCGGCGACTTCATCATCAATGGTCTGAACCAGATGCCTATACTTGGCTGGAGCGGGTGCACGGTGTGTGGTCCAATCCACAGCAAGCTTAGAGTCACTGAGGATGATATAGTCACTAAGGTTGAAAACCTTCTCATGCCTAATGCCTTTGAGAATGGCAAGAAGCTCGCCTCGAAGCGGGTCTCTACCCTCTGTGAGCTCAGCATCGCCGGCTATCCATCCGCCATTGCAGTCACGGTGGATAAGACTGGTGACCATTCTTTGTAAGTTAGCATCTACGGCGATGTCCACATGAATGACTGACGTAGTCTGCTTGATTCCAATCGGACTCGGATGGGGTGGGTTATGAGAAGATGTGTGACTTACAGAAAGTTGAAGATTTCCCTCATAGATCTGGCTTCATCCAAGCACATCGTAGCGATGACTGCGGGGGGCTTGCTTGCATTGTTGAAGATGAAGTCATTACGATTTTTCCAGAGTCTCCAGCATGTGACAGAGAAAAGAGTGTGCCAGCCATCGCCATTGCTTGTAGTCTTGAGATTATATGTAATCCAATCCCTAGTTGATGTAGCTGAGAAGAAGTTAGCTGGTAGAGGAGGAGGCAAGAGCATCCACATCCTGCGCACTGACTCACAATCCCTGAGGGCATGGAGAACTGATTCTTCCGCATCTTGACATTTTGGGCAGAAATTAGAATCCGTCATATGCTTCACGAATTCTAGAGAGTTTGTGAGAAGTCTATCCCAGTGAATAAGCCAAATATGGGTCTTGACTCTGTGAGGAACTTGCAGCGCCCATATCTCTTTGTAGCAGCTCTCACTATTGTTAAGCAAGGAATTGGTAAGCACCTTGTACGCCGAGGCCGCCGTGAATTCCCCATCTTGCGTGTGGATCCAGTATCTACAGTCCTTCCCAAATCTTCGTTGAGGAGTAGGCATGGAGAGGATTGTATGGACTGTTGTTTCTTGGAACCACGTTGTGATAAAATCCGTGTCCCAGATGCCCTGGTCACTCACCATGCTCGCTACCCTGAGGTCTTGCAGGTCCTCTGGGATGATTCTGTGAGGAAGGATCTGGGTGGGTCGACCGTCCCCTACCCAATCGTCAGACCATGCATTGACTTCCTCACCGGAGATCATAGCCCATTTAGAATTGGAATGTATGATCGGAAAGCATCCCTTGATACTGTGCCATATGTGCGAGCCCGAGTGATTGGTTGGTTTTTGCGCGCCATATTTTGCCTTCATGAGAGTTATCCATGGCGTCTGGTCGCCCTGGATGTACTGTCAGGCTAACCTAAGCAACAATGCTTTATTGAAATCCCTGGTCTTCCGGATGTCGAGTCCTCCCATGGGTTTAGATTTGGTGGTGTGTTTCCAGGCCACCAAACTCATTTTCTTCTATGATTGTGATCCTTGCCAGATGAATCTACGAGTGATTTGATCCATACGATCGCATACAGATGCAGGTAGTTGAGTCATTTGCATGGTGTAGCAGGGTAATGAGAGAAGCACAGATTTCGCAAGGTTGAGGCGTCCAGTGAGAGAGAGGAAGCGATTCTACCATAGACCAACCTGGGTCTGCATTTTCTCAATCAGATACTGATAGTGTTGTTTGCTCTTTCTCTTATGGATGATCGGGATGCCCAAATGTCTTCCCAAATCCTGCGTTTCATGAATTTTCATCATTCTCGTTATCCTGTTCCGTAAGGAGCGTGGAGTATTCCTGGAGAAGAAAAGAGTAGACTTCTCCTCCGAGAGTAGTTGGCCTGAAGCTTTGCCGAAGATCCTCAGACACTTTAGGATGGCCCAGGCCTGTTGAATGGATGCTTCTCCGAAGAGTAATATGTCGTCGGCGAAACTCACATGCGAGAGAGGGAGTCGCTGTCGCGTTAGAAGGATGGGTTTCCAATGACCCTTAATGATTTCAGCTTCAATGAACTGACTCAGCCTCTCCACGCAGAGGACGAACAGGTAGGGCGATAGTGGATCGCCTTGCTTAACACCTCAAGAAGGCTTGAAAGTGCCAATTGCTTCGCCGTTCCACAGAACTAAGGTTTCGCCAGAGGAAATGATTTGAAGGATTACATTTATAAGGATTTCTGGTATGGACGTTCTGCGTAAGGTGTCTTTGATAAAATTCCAGCTCATTTTATCAAAGGCTTTCACTAAATCGAGCTTTACAGCCATGGTGTGCTTGGTATTCATTTTGGATTCCATGGAGTGTACAATCTCCTGTACAAGAGCGATGTTATCTCCAATCTTCCATCCAGAATAAAGCTTGATTGATATGGTGAGATCCATGTCTTCGAGTGGTCCTTGAGTCTGCAGGTGAGCACCTTGGATAGGAGCTTGGTGGTGACATTGTTTAGAGAGATTGGGCGTAGGTGTGAGCAGCGTTTCGGCGAGGGTCTTTTGGGAATGAGAACCAAGGTGGAATTGGCTGTTGTTTTCTCTAGAGGAAGACCTTCAAAGGGACCTGTGATGAACTTCATGATTTGAGTCTTCAGAAGAGCCCAATGTTCCTGAAGGAAGGCCGCCCCAATACCATCGGGACCGGGCACTTTCAGGGGCGCCATGGAGTGCAGAGCGCTCCATACCTCCTCCTTAGAAGGAAACTTACACAATTCAATTATCTCTGCCTGCGTGAGCGTAGGGAAGAAGCCTATGAAATTCGAGCAGGCTCTTTGTCTAGCAGCTGAGTCTGTGCCCTTGTATACTGCCGAGAAAGAGTTTAGTACCAGGTGCTTGAGTTGTACAGCATCATCCACCCATATGTCATCATCATTCTTCAGGCGAGTAATAGCGTTCTTCCTCCTTCTCGACTTCACCAGAGATTGGAAGTAGCTTGTGTTATTGTCCCCTAGTTTCACCCAGTCGCAGTGAGCCCACTGCCTCCATTCTTCTTCCTTGCGTCTAAGGATCTTATCTAGGTCGATCTGGAGCTGAACTGTTTCCACTGTGATGTGAGTATCGAAGTTAATGGTGAGCCGGGTTTGGTTCCACCGTATCTTGCTACCTAGTCGTTGCTTGTCCCATGCTGCCATTTTCTTGTTAGTGAGTTCCCAAGATGAGGCCGCCTTTAGGAAGGTCGGCGCCGCCAGGTGAAGAGGCAACGTCGTGTCCCGAGAGTTAGCTAGAAGATTCTTGAACCCCGCCATGGTATGCCAACTTGTGGAGGTACGCAGGTGGCGACTTGATTGCCTTGGCTCTTGAGGTAGCGAGAGAAGAAGGGGTGCGTGGTCGGAGTGATTTCTCTCCAGGACCTGCACTGGTTGGGAGAAAGGAAGGCTGAGCCAGTGGGAGTTACCCAGGTCGTGATCAAGCCGTTCATGGAGAAGGCCCCACCGGAAGGTTGTACGCGGGCCATTGGCGCCGAGGTCATGCAACTGGAAATCCGCCATTACATGGATAAAATCTCTGCTATTAGCGCTATCAAAGGAGGTACTCCCAAACTTCTCCGAGGGATGCATGACCACGTTGAAATCTCCAATGACTACCCATGGAGCGTGAATAGAGCTTGCTAGGATTTGTAATTGATGCTAAAGCAAGCATCGGCTCGCTCGAGTGGTGCCAGCATAGACGAAAGTAAAGAATTTGTCGAGGATTCTGCAGTGAATGAATTGTTTATGGGGGGAGATCATCTCCAGCGGAACGATCATCTTCCACAGGAGCAAGATGCCTCCTACGTAACCCACCGCCTCGACACGGTGCGATTGGGGAAAGCCTAGCCGCTTGATGATCTTGAGGGCTTTGCTGCTGCTGCATCTGGGTTCAAAGATGGCCATTACGGACACTTCATGGAGTGTCGCCAGATTGGACGTCGCGCGTTGGGTATCATCATCACCCATACCCTGGGTGTTCCATGCGATCAACTTCACTGAGCAGATGGTTCCAGGGGTGAGGATCCCATCTGCCTCGCTTCATCTTCAAGATCCTGGAGAAGGGTTTGCTTCCCACGTTTCAGCGTGGAAGCGCGTCCCAGATCCCCGGCATTCACGACTTTCCTGTTCCGCAGGTGGATCCCTGCCGTAGGCTTCGCCGGGCTCCTGTAGGAGGTGTAGCTCGGGGTTCGGCCCCCTTGTCCCCCGAACGAGAACATCGTCGATAGGAAGGGGTGATCTTGAGAGACTAGAGAGTCTCGCCCTTGTGGGACTTCATCTCCTCGTGGTGTCGCTGTTGTATGCTCGGTAGGATGTGTTTGGTCAGGAACGATATCCAGAGTTTGATTTTCTCCTCCGTCCTGCATGGCCTGCTTCTTGTCCTTCTTCGACTGTAGTTTCCTTTGTTTCCAGTCGATACTTGAAGCCAGCTTCTCCACGACCTGTTCTGCATCTACGACTTCGACTGGGTCGTCTTCGTCTTTGGTTTGATCTGCGAGGTCCTGGAATTTGTTGTGGAAGATGGGTTGTTGCTTTGGTTTGGCATTGGTGGCGGCCTTTCTCACTTTGCGTTTGAAGGGTTGAGCATGAATTGCTTCAGAGAACCCTTCCTTCCTTGACGGGGGCTCAACGACGATTGATCCGGCTGATAGTGCCTCCTGCCTCACTTTGTTCTCCATATCGATCCTGATGCGGCAATCCTTCTCCAAGTGCCCGGCATGTCCGCAGTGGAGACATATGAAGGGTATGTTCTCGTATTAAATCTTATAATGGGCATGTGCAATGACCACCTCTGGAATCAAGGGTTGGGACATATCCAACTCTACTGCAATGCGGGTGAATTTCCCTTGTCGTTGCTGCTTCGTCTGCATGTCCACCTTTATCGTCTTCCCTAGGTAATCGCCTACCTCCCGCAGAAGCGCTTCATGGTACAAGTGAATTGGAAGATTTGGGATCCTGATCCATGCAACCAGCATAGGGGGGGTTGCGATCAGTGGGGAGAAACACGGTGACCACCGCTGGACCGTTAGGTACGATCCGAAGATCAGCCAGGGGCCACTGACGAGAGCGTTGATGTAGTCTTCCTCCATCTGCAGTTGGATGATGAAGAAGTCGTTCTCCACGTCGATAAGATTGAATCCTCCGATTGGCTTCCAGAGAAGCTTGATGCGGTCGTGTAGGGTCATGTAACCAATTTCTCTTGAAAGGAGTTTGACGATGACCGTGTACCTCCAGGGTTGAAGGATCTCTGTGAGGGCTTCGTCCATGATGTCAAAGGATTTCTTGCCGTTGTCGGAGTTGATCACTATGTCTTATTTGTGTAGTTCAATCCCGCAGGTGTCGGCGTCGATCTTTATCCAACCTTCTCCTATCCCTCGAGAGACGTCCTTGGAGACAGAGTCCCTATAGGAAGGGTGACTTTGCAAGGTCTGCGTTCCATCAGGATTGGTAATCCCGCTCTCTGAAAGGGAGGGAAACTGTTGTGCGTGAGTTCCTTCATCAACGTCCATGGCCGATGTCAGATTTTTAGAGGATGGTGGCGTATTCGTTCTGGTCTGGTTGTAGGACAGATGTATACCGGTCGTTCCGATCGGAATCGAGTGACGGTGTTGTCCTGGATCTCTGTCGCCTTCTTCTTTAGTCTGGCACGTACAGCCATGGCGGCCGCCGGCAGGGGCGCTCGCAGACGCTCTAGGGCTACCCATCTTAACTTTAAAAAAGTTAAAAATTAATAACTCAAAATCCACAATAAAAATGTAATTTTCTTAAGTCCAAATTATAAGCAAAGTAAACTTACTCCACAGTGAATAGAGCTATTATCATTGTCTTCTTATTTTGACCAAAATTTGTAAAAGAATCACAGCAGTATTGTTGAACTGACGGAGGGTCTTTAGCTACTAGACTAATCAAAGATGGAATCAAAAATCCTACATGTTTGAATGAAAAATCTGCACATATCTTGTCTAAGTAGCTGCAAAACATGTATTACGTATGTATTAATAAATAAGAAACCAGATCACCAGATCCTACACAAGGTATATGGATGTATAAAGAAGATCTCACCTTATCCATAGCTCTATCACATATGTATTCATCCAATCATATCGAAACAACTCCAAAATATCTTGTATAAATAGTTTGCTTTCGTATGATTGACCTGCAACATTCGCATCTATAGAAACAGTTATAGGGCAATTTATATCATGTTCGCCTAACCATATTGCCATACCCCTACAATTAGGACCTAACAGGACAGGTAGGTCATGTGGAACCCAACTTGGTAATGTAGGAGGTGGAGGTGGAGGCCTAGATGCTCTAGGTGTCTTCTTTTCAACATGTATATATATATAATTTCATATCAATTGACATCATATACACACACTAACAATTTAACGTAATGTAAATTTACCATACAGTTTCAGTATAGAGGACATCCACTTTTGGCCACAATATCACTCTGCCTTCTGCCTCACCAATCACTTCACAATCTGGGTGGGCATATGGCAATGGAAGATCCATCCAATTGGGGAATATATGTACCGGGCTCACACGAACCCAACCAGCTGGTAATGGAGACCCATGAAACATTTCCCCTGGTAAGGATGGGTAAGCTGACGCCTCTGCAATGACAAATTCTTTACTTTTTAGACGGCATGGCTTCAACCCCTACAAATTTTTGTGTAAATAATGTTATATACATATATACATATCATCTTGAAAAGACTAGTTACTATGTCATAAAAATACTTATAGCAGATGTGCTAGGTGGTGGGTCTATAGGATTATTCCCAACATCTATAGTAGGAGTAGAGAGGGATGCCATAGATATTGTCTACTGAGTGGCAGTCAGAGATGCCTGCCACTTGCTCATTGCTTCTTCGAGTTTCCTATCAACTATCTTATCTATCTATACATGGATAAAAGAAACGTTAGCTTTTGATTATTGAATTCTCTTTTACAGTAACATTATAAAGAAATAATAGGTTACCTCTTCTTGTGAAAGTCCCTCTTTTGGGACATGTTTGTGCTGGTATGGCCCAAAGAATGCTTCGATGCCCACACCAGCGCCTGTAGCCCTAACACATCCAGGATGCTCTCGGTTACCCAGAGCAACTGTCAATTCATCTCTTGTGCCCTCAGGGATGAACTTGCCTTGTTTCCTCATCTCGTACAGCTCCCTCTAATCGCCAAAACAAAAATTTGTAATTAAGTAAACACCATAAATAATCAATATTCAAATGATTGCTCTAAGAGTTGTATTTTACCATTTTTGCAGCTGCCTCAGCAGTTGCGGGATTCCTTATTTCTCCCTTCTTATTTTTCCTCCCAGCTATCCAGACATCATGGCGAGGCAGAGGTGTGGTAACTATAGTAGAGGACTCCTGAGTAGCAGCAGACTAAGTATTAGACTCAGCCTGTAGTCTTTGGCGAATGCCTGCATACCCCTTTGGATCCATTGTGTGGTCATGTACACTCAGTGCACGCCTTGCTTTTTGCACCTCACTGAGGGCCTAGTTAGTATGCACATTAATGATTTGGTTAGTAACACTAAATTTTAATCTTCAATAGGTGAATACAATGTATATTAATTAAATTGGGAGTGGTGCCTAATACTTTGAATTCATCAGTTTGTCTTGAAGCAATAAACGTATCCCATTCTTCTTTGTCCACGAAGTTCCACTGTTCAGTGGCTATCTTCTTCCTCTTGTCACCTTCTTTTATGTATTCTCGGGTGAGATTTGTCCTATAATTCCTTAGGACTCTCCCACAGTGTTACATCACGCATTTATGATGCAGCTTTTCATCCAATTCAAATATACTCTACAAAATAGAATTTCTATTAACTAGTATCCAAAAAATTAGTAATCTACAAAATAGAATTGCAAATTAATAATAACTCACACATAAATCCTTCCATATTACGTATTTCTTCCCCTTAGGAACTTTATGCCAAGAATCTATCTTACAACAGTAATGGCTACGAGTAACATACCTAAGATATGAAACAAATGAATTGCGATTCACTCCAATTGCATTTCCTGCATTATCAAAATCCACAACAAGTTTGGGTCCATTGCCCCTTTGCACTATTAACTTCTTCATCATAGTGATGCCCCTTCTCTTGTCAACTTTTTGGTGTTACTCATCAAGTGCCTCAAGTGCTTCAGAGGGTACATGTGCATCATCAACATAAAATTCGACAAAATAAACAGACTTACAGGATATAACTATAAATGAACATGTAGATATAAATATATGATATATTTTTAAAACTTACATTGTGAGGTGGCGCATTGATGTCCTCACCCTCACGGTAATCATCAGCACGGTCATCAGGAGAATGCTCAGCCATCTGAAAGTTCACATTCACATTGTAAAGTTCACATTGTAAAGTAATTCACATTATAAAGCTCACATTGTAAAGTTCACATTGTAAAGTAATTCACATTGTAAAATTCACATTGTAAAGTTCACATTCACATTGTAAAGTAATTCACATTGTAAAGTTCATATTCAAAAAAATAAAACATATAAAAAATATAAACTTGCCTCTAATATTGCGAATTTTTATCAATTAACAATCCTTCATTGTGATCTCCGTGCACATGCAAGTCATCATTAGCTTCAATATTTGCCGGTGTTGGCAACCCAACTGAGAATGGACTGGAGTCATCATACTTATCATAGTACTCTTCTTCATCTATAGGATCTTCAATGAATTGTCTTTTACCATGAAGAACAACCGACCATTTATCATTTGTAGGATCATCGATATAAAATACTTGTTTCACCTATGATGCCAATATGAATGGTTCACCCTTCTCGCCAATCTTTTCAAAGTTCACTAAAGTGAAACCCATTTCATCCACTATAACTCCTTTGGTGTTATCAACCCAATTACATTTGAAGAGAGGAATTCTAAAATCTATGTAGTCAAACTCCCATATGTCTTCAATGACACTGTAATATGACATTTTAGCTTCACGTGAACTCTTATCCTTTGCACTTGCAAAAAACATAGTCGACGCTTGAAGGGTGACCCCACTATTTTGGAAGAAACTCTTATCATCTTGGCGCTTTGTGTAATATGTGAATCCATTAATGTCATACCCTTCATAAGACATAACATTCAATTTTGGTTTAAAGGTGAGGCATTTGATAGTTTCAGTAATATCATCTAGTGTTTGAGATAGTTGATGTAAGACTTCATCTTCAAACCACTTAATAAATGTCTTGTTATGCTCTCTTGCGAGCCACATTGTATTGGCTCGAGGATATTGTCTCTTGATGAAATTGGTATGTTCCTCGATATAAACACTCACTTCGTCCATGTTGTGTAAAATATATAAGTGACCTTGTTCCAACTGCTCACGGCTGATTACTTTCACCCGTGATCCCAAAATTCCTTTGTCAAATTGCTCCTCAATATTCTTGTCATTACTAGGAGTGTCATTACTACTGAGAAAGTCATTGCAAAAATCCATAACCTCTCTCGTCACATAACCCTCAATAATACTCCCTTCAGGCCGATAACAGTTTCGAACATCACTTTTAAAAATGTTCATGTATCGTTCAAAGGGATACATCCAATGCAAGAAAATTGGTCCCAACATTTTCACTTTCCTAGTCAAGTGGACAACAAGATGTACCATGATATCAAAGAACGATGGAGGAAAATACACGATAACAATCACTTCTCTTTGCAAACTATCGAGAGTATCAGGGTCAATAACTTTGTTGCACAGATTGTTGAAAAAGAAACAAAGTATGGTGATTGCAAACCTTACATGCTTCGGCAATATAGATCGAATTGTCACAGGTAATATTTGTTGCATTAGAGTGTGACAATCATGAGATTTAAAACCTATCAACTTTAGATGTTTCATTGATACCAATCTACGGATGTTGGATGAGTAACCCTGTGGCACCTTAACATTTACCAAACATTCACAAAAAGCTTTCTTCTCCTTTCTAGACCATGTGTAACAAGCGGGAGGTAAGTATGTTCTCTAATTTCCCATTTCACGTAATTCTGTTAATTCTGACCTTATTCCCATTTCATGCAGGTCCAGTCTGGATTATATCCCATCTTTAGTCTTACCTGGTATATTCAACCAAGTATCAATGACACTATCACAAACATTTTTCTCAACGTGCATGACATCGATACAATGCCTGACTGTCAAAGAACTCCCCCGAAGTCGTCAATTTATACCGTGACGCACCACATTTTGGACTATCTTTCAAATCCACATAGTCCTTTTGAAATAATATACAATCATTCAGGCATGTGTGTATCTTTTTGGCATCCATTCTCATTGGGCACAACAATTTCTTTACCTAGTATGTTGAGATTGTCAGCTCGTTTCCTTTAGGAAGCATTTGTTTCAACAAAGACAACAATGACGTGAAACTTTTGTCGCTCCATCTATTGTTAGCTTTCAGCTTATACAATCTCAACACAGCACTAAGCTTCATAAACTTAGTACAACCTGTGTATAATGATATCTCAGCATCATGCACAATGTTTCTAAAAATGGGAGGTGGATCGGTGTGCTCTACCCCACAACTATTCAGCATCGCATCAACGATGTCTACTAGAACTGGTTCATTCACATCTACATCATCAGAGGCAATTTTTTCTTCCACACAAGCACTGCTATCGACATCCACTGGTTTCGGGTTTGAAATCTCTCCATGCTAGTACCATTCTGTATAGCCTTGTATAATCATGTTGCACATGACATGACTTTTGATTTGGTCACCAGTGCTGACTTTCAAGTTGTTACCGCAATGCCTACATGGACAGTAGAACCTATCTCCAGGTTGTTTCCTATGTTCCTCGGCAAATCTAATAAACTGGTCAAGACCAGAAATAAACTCTGGGGTACAGCGATTGCGAATGGACATCCATGATCTATCCATTCTATGATCAAAGAGAAAATAAGTATATATTACAACAAGATTAGGGTCTAGGGTTAACAGATTAGAGTTTTTGCATGGTTAAAACTTTAGGCCAATAAATACATGTGTTGTCATTCTTATATATAATAAATGTGTACCACCTATCCCATTTTTGAACACCTAATCTCACTAGTAAGTGTATAATGTATATTGGGTTGACAAGAAAATTTCGGCAGCATTTCCCCGCTATTCTCTAAGTACATATGTACTTAGAGAACAAACGGAGAAATTTTGTCGAAATTTTCTTGAAAACAAAATACACATTATACATTTACATCCTAAGTGAGATTAGGTGTTCAAGAACATTACCAAACCGGGGACTATCCAAGATTTACTCCTAATGAGTAAATCTTGGACGGGTTTCTAGGCCAACAAATACATGTGATGTCATTCTTATATATAATAAATGTGTACCACCTATCCCATTCTTGAACACCTAATCTCACTAGTAAGTGTATAATGTGTATTGGGTTTTCAAGAAAATTTCGGTAGCATTTCCCCGCTGTTCTCTAAGTACATATGTACTTAGAGAACAAACGGGGAAATGCTACTGAAATTTTCTTGAAAACCCAATACACATTATACACTTACATCCTAAGTGAGATTAGGTGTTCAAGAACAGTCCCAAACTGGGGACTATCCAAAATTTACTCCTAATGAGTAAATCTTGGACGGGTTTCTAGGCCAACAAATATATGTGTTGTCATTCTTATACATGCAATCCTAGTTTCATCATTCATATCCTATGTTTTGTGTAATATCATTTAATCATGTTTGTCAGTAAATAATAAATAGTAAATAAATCATGATTCTATATATCAAATATTTGAATCAAAATGGAGCCTAATGGAACATTGGGAGAGTAAGAATATTATACCTCACTTGAAGGCTGAAGAAGAAATATATGCAAATCAATAGCAAGTCAACAACCCCTGCAACAACACAAATGCACACAAATGTAGATGCATGTTCATCATCAAGATAATCATTACACACAAATGTAGCTATCCGATTATAATTGAGCAATATAGCACAAAATCAGCCAACACGGTCGTGCTATGCGGCACGGCTGTGCTACCAACACGGTCGTGCTGCCCAGCACGGCCGTGCCAACCTGTGATTTCACACACCATCATCGGTCGCGGAGCAGGGTACCTGCTTGAGGGCGGAGGAAGAAGAGGAGGAAGAAGAGCAGAGCAGGTACCTTCAGCGGCGTCGGCGGGGAGAGTAGCAGCAGCGAGCGGCGGCGGTGCGGGGAGAGCAGGCCACTGGAGCAGGAGAGAAGGCCGTCGGAGTAGGAGAGAAGGCCGCCGGAGCAGCGAGCTGCGGGTAGAGGGCAAGCGGCGGCGGAGGTGGGAAGAGGACCAGCAAGCGAGCAGAGCAGCGTGCGGCCAGAGCAAGCGGCGGCGGAGGTGGGAAGAGGACCAGCAAGCGAGCAGAGTAGCGTGCGGCCAGAGCAAGCGGCGGCAAAGGTGGGGGCAGAGGAGAAATCGTCGGACCAAACCCTGGAGTAGCGCGAGAATGAATGAAACAGAGAAAGGGGAAGAGGTTGGCTCGCGCGGGTACTATTAAGTTAACAATAGGCGTCGGTTATTCAAAAAAACCGACACATAAAACTAAAGGCGTCGGTTCTCCAAACACACCGACACCTATTCTCAATGATAGTTGTCGGTTTTTATTAGAAAAAAACTGACGTCTATCTACATATGTCGATTAAAAATTTTATTCTCGATTAATGACCATAGTCGTCAGTTTCTTTCGAAAACCGACGCTCAAAGGGTGTGAAAAATTTCCCAGGAACAACGCGGAAAAACCCATAAGCGTCGGTCATTGTAGTAAAACCGACGACCAAAATGTGTCCAATTTCTGTCTCGCGAATAACCTTTCGTCGTCCGTTTAATAGTTAATAATCGACGCCATATGTTAAATTTTGGAGGTAATTTTTTTCACTGGAAATTTTGGATTTGTTGGTTAATTTTAGACGTCGGTTTATTATTAGGGAACCGACACTGAATAAAAGCGATACCCGTGTGTGGTCGCCCTTCACAGATAGATGTCGGGTTTTTTATTAAACCGACGCTTTAGATTTTAGGTGTCGGTGTATTTATACAACCGAGGCCTTTAAAAGTGACGTTATAAGCCATTCCTGTAGTAGTGAGAGGACCGAATGCTCGAGAAACGAATACAAAGATACCCACACCATTTGGTGTAGAAAGGATTGAATGTATGAATAGTAAATACAAAGAGATCCATACTTATGAGTATAGAGAGGGTCAAATGCATAAGAGAATATGTCAAGAGATTCCATACTCATAGATGTAAAGTTATCGAATGCATAGAGGATAATCCACATGGTAATTTATGAAGAAAACATGTTGTGATTTCATAAAGGACGAAGTCGTGTAATATTATTTCTTTATATTTACATATTACTTCCTAGTAAATATTTTATTACAACATAGTATTTTATCGCCAAGTGTACCGTTGTCTTTGCAATATATCATATTTTTTCCTATTAGACTAAAGAAGACGATTTATGAAGACCAACTACGATTTATACTTCCACATTCGACTATATTACTCTAACGAAAATCTCACTGAATCATGAGGGATGATATTAAGAGGTATGATTAGTTCTTGTTAACTTTTATATTCTAAGATATTATTTCTTGTTATATATGCCAATGTGTTACTTCTTTCGAGGCATCAAGAAAAGAATGATTCAATCCCTCTACTAGTGTCTAAGCAGTGAGACTGGATTAGAGTAATAACAATTTCATGTCAGAATCTTACTCACACATGGACAAGGTGACTAACTCTCCCAGAATATTTACTTTCAGGAGAAAAGGAACGGCATGCCTACGATCATGGTTTTGTAGTTGTCGGTAACTGGGAGGCGTTGGAGAACAAGAAACGTGATGTTGTTGCTATTTTATCTATTAATTTTAATCTCTTGTTTTTATTGTAGGGTCTAATGGGCTGCTTAAGGGGATCCCATACTCTTTTCTTTATGATGAGCTATTGACTTAATTATTTTTAATTGTAGCTAATTTCATTGATCCACTTGGGTTTCTTCCTAGTGGTTGCTCGAATACTTCTTGTACCTCCAAAATCTACTTCTCGCTTTCCAAGTAGTTCTCGCCTTTCTTGTTACTCCATTTTAGTATTAATATTATCAATCGTTATTAAAAAAGGGTTATGTTAGGAGACAGGGAGAAACCAGAGAGGTATGGTGTTGAGCACATAGTAACACAGTATAATGTTAGAGGTTAGTGGGCCTAACAAGTAGAACGATAAACGAGTGCAGAATGGTCCTCTTGCATCGCAATTACCCTTTGGATCTAGGTTGCGATCCCCACCACTACTGAGTACTGACATAGGCGTCTGGGCACGTGCGGCTAATAAGTATCCCAAAAGCAAGTACGTACCGTTGTTCATGAACGTTGTTTTGCTGTTAACTTGATCTATTGGTAATCCCGGCTCTTAATCTGATTTGGTGGGCTGCGGCCGTTGGGATTAAATGAAGTGGTGGTGGCCCGCTCCAAAACAAAGCGGCCCATGGTTTGGGGGACTAACCGCGGGAGGATTCCCCAACTCATCTCCACACGCATCCGCATCTCCCCTTCTTAATTCAACACCTCCGCCGAAAACTGACGGCGGATGTCCTGCCGCCGCGCCGCCGTACAGTTTTACAAGAGATAATCCTTGTTTGTATGTTTTTAATTTGTGAAGAAGCTCATCAAACTCTGGCTTCCACGGCTGCTCCAGCTCGTCAGTAAGCACTCGCCCCTTTGTCCTCCACCAGTCGATACATGCGTGCATTTGTCCTTAATGATGAGATATATTTGGAGATGATTACCGCCATTAGTTTCGTCGGACATTTTTTCGTCGTACGTATAATAAACATGATCATAAAAGATGTGAGGCAACGATTTGTTTAGTTCCCATCCTTTTTTCTAAAGAAGGAGAAAGAACTTCTCAGCCACAAACGCCCAATTGGATGTTTGATAATTCAGAAACCACGTGAAAATATCTCCCCCCAACTTGATCAAAAAATTGCAACTACCTAACCGTGAACCCTTCACCAAACTCAGATTTGTTCCTCTATTTGCTCTTTGCATATTGGCAATTTGAGGCACTAAAACCATATTATAAATGGATATAAAGATAGACTTAACATTTATGAAGCAGTTTTCTTTGGTAGGAAGAATCCAAAAGCAGTTGCTTGAAAGTCATAGGAGGAAGCAACAACAAAAGCTCGCCTACCCTGACATTGATACAGACCGTGTTAATGGCACAGTGACTCCACTCTACCTCCACAACAGTATCTATGAACAAGTTTGACAAAATCAAACAGGAAGCTAATTAATGAAAAAGAACTAGACTCTTATTCTCACAAGTGAAAAAGAAAAGGAAAGAAAAGAGAAGAAAGGAAGAAAGAAGGAAGACACATGGGATAAGAAAAATCCCATAGAATTCATGGACGAGAAACCCCCCTTCCATTTGCAGAGCAGATAACCTTAAGAAAGCAGAACGGAAAGTAAAAGTCGCATGAAGGAGAAAGGACCACAATACAAAAGAATAAACTAAAAGGATCAAAGTTGGACCAACCATTCCAAAGAAATAAAAAGTGCCACTCTCCCAGAAAAAGACACCAAAGAAAAAGAAGAAAGAGATGAGGAGAAAAGGCTCCACTTTTTATTCAATAATATAATCTGCTCTGTTTCCCACACCAAAAATTCATCTTCTTGTCTGTCATACGTGTGGTTCCTTTCACCTTGGACATAAAACTGAATGTAGCCACTAACCACAATGCCCAACTTGGGTGGGCAAAAAAAAGCAAGATTAGTTTTAATTAATGGGGTCGGCATTGACCGCTCCACAAAGCAATTTGCCGGTAGTGGGGGACTCACAATTCTTTCCTTTCTTTTTCTCCGTGTTCCATCCTTTTGCTGAAGTGGCCACACCATTCCTCTTCCCTCCTTTCTCATCAAAAGAAAAAAAGACCTTTCCTTTTCGCAGGGGAAGGGCGGATTTCGGTTGGCTCCTCTTGCTGCTTCTGTTTTTATGACCACCTGCCAGCAAGTAGCCACAAGCAGCAACCAGGTACTGGTGGCAGGCGTCAGGATTTCCATCACGTTTCCAGTTTCGTTGGGAGAAGGAAAAGATCGCAAGAAGAAAGTCTGAGAGATACTGAGATAGAAAGAGGATTGTTAGAAGGAAGCTTGAGGTAGTGAAGGTATGGCAGAGTGCAAAGGGTTGGTTAAGTTGTTTGGGAAGACAATTCAGGTGCCTCCAGATGAGAACTGGTGCCGTGACCAAGCCAAGGTGAGACTTCGCGTATCTGTCTCTCTCTCAGTCTCAGCTGTTTAACCTTCATATTTTCTCCTTGATCCCCAGACACTTCCTTTGCCATATGGATTCTTGTTTCCCTTTGTCGTTTCAACCAGATATGGGCAACGAAAATCTACTCACATAAATCTTTGAAGAATTATAATTTAAGGAAACGTTTTTTACTTGAAATTGTTCATCAATATAACTCCCAATCAAGATGGTCACAGCTGGACTTTGTATCAAGATGGTCATAGCTGCCTATATCTGTCTCTCAGGGGTGCTTATCCTTTATATTTTTCTTTCTTACTTCTTAGACCTGAGATACAGTTCCTTGAAAACTTGTGTTCTGGTTTGGAGTCTGTCATGCGATACTATGAGTATAATCCGGGTAAAGTTGGTTACCTATCCATAGAACGTTTGTTCGTTAGTGTGTTATTTCAAGGAGTACAGATCTTCTCTTTCAGAGGTGTTCATTTATTCAGGTGGCAAAGAAATCTACTGACATAAAACTTCAATGGAACTCTAATCAAGACGGCCACAATTGGAATCTGTACTCCATGGAAACAGAAGAAAGGTTGCGACACTCATCAAGTCATCAATCCCACAGCAATTAAGGAATACACATTAGTCAACTTTAATTTTCGTTCAACTTTTTTTCTTTACAAAATATAAAACCTCAAGTCCTTAATTTAAAGATCGAAAATTTTACTAACTTTTCGGTTCCCCTCATGCGTAAAGAGAAGCTCAAGTGAGAGCAGCAATCGTCTTTACCAAGGTTAATCCTATTGTGATCTCTTGTTTAGTAGCATGTGTAATAACATAAAGGCTTTTTGAGTTGGGGAGAGACGTGCCAATTGGCATCGATATGCTTTCATTGAAGCCCTTATTAGGAAGACCAGCTTAAGAAAATCTAAGCCCTACAGGATTTTATTAGGCAGACCAGCTTAAGAGAATCTAAGCCCTACAGGATTTTGTGTATCCTTGTCCTTTATCTAAGTCTCTTTAATTGCTCACAAGTCTAAAAAGGCAGAAGAACTGTGTTGCATGAAAAATTGTATCAGTTGACAAAATAACAGGATACTAAGTACTTTTTCGAATTTGATACAGGATCCAATCTGCATACCAAGACCTTTTCATATTTCCATTTTTTTCTTCCAAAATCAATCTGTGAAATACTTCTTTCTGTGTAGTTTAAATACATTCGTTTATAGTATGTAACCAATTCTATCTTTCGAAATTCAGGAAAATAGCAATCACAGCCTCCTATCAGCTGCGACACCCAGAGATGACGAGGCTCCCAGGTCAGAAGACACCAACGACCAAGCAACGGCCTCCTCAACGGCAAGCAACGATCAAAGACCATCATCGCCTGCTCCTCTAGCCGAACAAGAGCCAATAATGGCTGTAAAACCTTTTAGTTTCCAAGCCAATGACAGCGCCAACACAGATTCCCTCCAAAACCCGCCTAAGAAACCAGACAAGATACTGCCGTGCCCTCGCTGCAACAGCCAGGACACCAAATTCTGCTACTACAACAACTACAACCTCAACCAGCCCCGCCACTTCTGCAAGAACTGCCAGAGGTACTGGACGGATGGAGGGACGATGAGGAACGTACCTATAGGAGCTGGCCGTCGCAGGGGTAAGAACTCCGCGTCAGTTCAACTGAAGCATATGACCATACCAGGGAACGCTCCACAGATTGTAGTGCAACGGCAGCAGTGCACGAATGGGACCATGTTGAGTTTCACCAGTGAAATGGTAAACGATTCTGTTGGTCCTATGGCCTCGGTGCCAAACGTGACGGAGAATATGACAAGATTCGGCAAAAAGGAAGAACAGAGGAACTCACATTCGAATTCCTGTGGAGCAGCAGTTATTGGGACTGTACAGACGCACAAAGACGCCTCTGTTCAAGTCCCATTGAACTTCTCATCGTCCTGGAGCAGCAACTGGAACCCAGCTTTCCCGATGTACTCTCCCAACTACTACCCACCTGTCTTCTACCCCGTAGGTCAATGTTGGAGTTTTGCACCCTGCATCAGTCCCGGCCTGCCGCCTCTTACATCTGTCACTTCAAATGCTGAATCATGGCAGGCAGAGCCCTGTTCACCATTAGGAAAGCATTCCAGAGATGAATTGCATCCCGTAGACAAGAACGTCGACTCTGCCAGTGCTAATGCAGAGTATAATAGTCAAGAGAAAAGCATATGGGTGCCCAAAACATTGAGAATTTCGGATCCAGAAGAAGCTGCCATGAGCTCAATCTGGTTGAGCATAGGGATTAAGAAAGGGAAGGGTGAAGACGCTGCAAGTGGAGGTATGTTCAAAGGCTTCGAGGCCAAGACCAAGTTTGATGCAAAAAATTCTGCACTGGAAACATCTCAACATATTAACCCCAACCCAGCAGCACTATCAAGGTCACACGACTTCCATGAGAGGCTAAGCTAACACTGACGGAACTTTCTGAAAGTTTTAAATGAAGTATATATTTTTGTCACACAAGCTGTGCAGAATTGCAAATGCCGGCTGTCCTATTAATCGTCATTTCCTTTCTCTCATTAAGGCAACACGAGGAAGGGTCTCTATCCAATGTGCTAACTTTATTCCGCACCTGTAAATAGTTTCTCGTGTGGGTAGCAGACACGGTGAGAAAACATGAAATGCTGCTTACATGTAATAGTGACATAAAAGGATTCATAAATATTCTCCCTTCTTAATGAACTGCAGTTGGTAATTTACTTACCTTAACAATAAAATGGTTTGCCATTTTGCTTATTTAGATGTTGTTATTGAATTATACATGATCTAGTAATGTTACGTACTCACAATCGAGAGGTTCATGTTAGAATCCAGCTGGTTTTATAGGTGTTTCATTTACTCTCATTTCCAGCCTCTAGTTATAAATTGGCCACAAGGAAATGTAGACATTGCTTGGGCATTGTGGAAGAATTTAAATGAAGAGATTTGAAAATTTTTATGTAAAGTTTTGTGGCAGATATAGTAGGATAAAGAAATGACATATGGTGTATATAGGGGAGCTTCAATCCCATTGTCCAGGTTTGAGAACAAACTGGGATTTGCAGATCCATACTAGGCTATAGGTGGGCTTAGTTCGGATAACGATAATAGTTTTGTCCGAATTGACATCAGTACATTTTGGATCACTGCTGTCACTTTACCGTCAATTTTAACATAAAATTGACGGTTAGTAAACTATTGGTCAAATTTTACCGATTAAAAAAATATACAGGTACCGTTTTTATTATTATGTAGTGTGCAACCGATGTCACAAACAGTTCACGGAATTCAATTTTCAGGAAAAAATTAATATAGTGTTTAACGCCGATTATACAAGAATTAACGACATATTCCTTCGCATGAAATAAATTTTGTCTCAAAAAATCTTCTGTGGTCGGTTTTTCTTTACAACAGGTGACGTATGTCACATCCACTATGAAAATTTTTACCTCCAAAAAGCCTATAGTATCAGTTCCTTCTTAAAGAACTGACAACATGGGATTCCCGCAACATGCTTCGTGAAAAATATTTTCTCCCAAATTGGGTTATGTCGTTAGTTTGTTGCTGAAAACCGACGACTCGTGTCTTCGTGGGCTATATGTTTTTAATAGGGATAAGTACATATATCGTCGACTTTTTTTTTTTGGATCTGCAGGGGCCGAAGCCCCCCCCTTCAAATAGGTGTCAGAGCCCGGATGACCCAAGAGGTTGGTAAATACACTGTGAAACGGTAGGTTTCGAACCCGGGACCCCCGGGGGGGCCAAGCCGTGCCTAACCAACCGAGACACAGCGGCCGGGTATATATCGTCGACTTTTGGTTGGCAAACTATCGATAGAGAATGAAAGATGTCCTCAATTTTGTTGAAAGAATCGACAATATATGTCTTAGTGAGGTTGACGTTTTTTAAACAGGGATAAGTACATATGGCATTAGTTTCTTGATGTAGAACTGACGATAGAGACTGAACTTTTTCGTCGGTTTTTCTTAGACGACTTACAACTTAACACTTAGTCGTTGGTTAGTTGTCACAACTAACGAATAAACACTTAATCGTGGTTTGTTGTAGTAGTCGATGACTAAATTTTGCTTAATAAAACCGGCGTAATTTCTTTTCCTCATTCTCTATTTCATTGCCCCATAATACCTAGCGTTGGCGATTCTGCCATTCTCTGTTGTCGCTCATTCTCGTACTGACCACCGCATCGTCACCACTCGAGTTGTCATCGTTGATGTGCTCTCCTCTCTACTTTTGCTTGGAACAGCCAGGGCAGCGAGCCATAGCTAACCACAGCCACCAGCCGCATCCAGGTGCCTCTCCACCATCACCAACTGCCAGACACCTCTCTATCATCGCCAGCTGACAACCACAGTTGTTCCCTCTTCTTCTGCTTCTTGCTACTGACCACCAACCATCATCTGTCCCTGCTTCTTTCTCTACTAGTGTTAGGAGGCCTTTACCTCTACGGTGGAAGGTCTTTCTTTTCCTTTTTCTCCTTCCTACCTAATTATAATTATTTTTTTGAGTGCATTCTTTTATAATTATTTGTTAAATTCATTGTTATATAATTGTTTAATTAACTTGATATGATTTACATGTTGATATGAATTTGCCTAACTTTTATGGGTTCAATTTGAATGTTGTATGCTTATAATCTCGCCTAAGAATAAATTATAATGAATTGATATTAACGGAATATCTGAAATTGTTATATTTATCTAAATCGTAAACTATAAATCCTAATTTAAACATATATCTTGTTGGCTTAGAAACTCATCCAAGATTATTCATTAAGAATAAATCTTAGATAGCCCCCGATTTGAGACCATACTTGAACACTTAATCTCACTTATGATGTAAGTATATAATATTTATTGAGTTTTTAAGATCTTTCTCCAGCACTTCTCTATTTGTTCTCTAAGTACATCTGTAGGTGGGTATATGTCCATATATATCTTTTTTTTTTATATGAAAGAGCCATTAGGCCCCCCTCCCCAAATAGGTGCCAGAGCCCGGATGACCCAAGAGGTTGTAAATACGCTGTGAAACGGCAGGTTTCGAACCCGGGACCCCCGGGGGGCCAAGCCGTGCCTAACTTGGAGAGCTATGGGAAATGATGTTGAAATATTCTTTACAACTAAATAGACGTTAGGACCAAAAAAAAGGAGAACTAAATAAACGTTATACACTTATTAGTGAGATTAAGTATTTAAGAATGGGATAGGTAGTACATGCTCATCACTAAATGTTAAACCCTAATCTCTAAACCCTAGTCTCTAAACACCTAATTCAATATTAATTTTCTCTGTGATTATAGTATAGAATCAAAAAACCTTTATTCAATATATCTAAAACAATTACAATGCACTCTCTTTTATAGCACAAGAAAGTAAGGGAGATATAGAAGTAGGATTTATGAGATAAATAAAAAGCTAAAGACAAGTCTAAAGCACGTAACAAAACACATAACACACCATAACACATAACAAAACACACGACACTAGATAATGCATAAAGCATATATACTAATACTCCCCCTCAAACTAAAGTATAGATGTCAAAAATGCCCAACTCAACCACCAATGTAGCAAAGTGTGTCTTGGGAAGTATCTTGGTGAAGATATCAACAATTTAATCCTCGGACCTGAGATAGGGAGTGCATATGTGTCCAAAGAGAATAGCTTCACGTACAAAGTGGCAATTCACTTCGATGTGTTTTTTGCACTCAGGGAAAGTGGGATTGTTGGCAATAAAAGCGGCAATTTTATTATCACAATGCATATGAATAGGATCAGGGTCAGATATCTCAAATTCCTTGAGGAGTCCTTGGACCCACATCAATTCAGAAGTGGTATGGACCATTTCCATGTATTTGGCTTCAACACTCGATCGAACAGCCACAGTCTACTTTTTACTGCACCATGTGACTAGATTTTCTCCAACAAAGTAACAATATATGTAAGTAGATTTTCTATAACATCAATTGTCAGCATAATCAGAGTCAGAATACCCAATAAGTTTGCAGTGCCCATGTATGTGATAGAGTTAACCTTTTATTGGATAAGATTTCAGATATATAAGAATGTGATAAACAACATCCCAATGCCATTGTCGAGGTTTGTCCACGCACCTACTGATAAGTCTGATAGAATTAGTAACATCAACTCTCGTCACGGTGAGATAGATAAGCTTACCCATAGTTCATTGATATTGATGGTTATCAGGGCATGGAGGGGAAGATTCATCATCTGAATTGGTATTGAGATCCACAGGAGTATTGGCAGGTTTAGACCCAAGCATACATGCTTCTGTCAGAAGGTCTAACACATTCAAATTGTGAAAGGCAGACACTAGAAGACAATCTGGAAACTTCAATTTCCAAGAAGTATCAGAGTTTACCCAGATCTTTAGTAATAAAATATTGTTCTAGATAAATCTTGGTAGCTTCAATACCTTCAGAATCATTACCAGACAAAATGATATCGTCACATGAACAATAAACACAACAATTCTAGAGCTGGTCTTTTAAAAGAAATTGAACGATTAGAATGTGAGCTCTGAAATTGAAACTTGAGAAGTATTTGGATTAATTTATCAAACCACACATGTGGGCTTTATTTTAGGCATATATCACCTTCCTGAATCTACATACTTTGGAATACTTCCCCTGTCTAGAAAAACAAGGTGGTTTCTCTATATAAACTTCCTCATGTAGGTCACCATACAGGAAGGTGTTTCTGACTTTAAATTATTAAGAGGCTAATCTTTATTGATAGATATAGAGATAAGTACTCACACAGAGTTGAGGCGGAACACAAGAATAAAGTTTTAAATTAGTCCACTACATAGGTCTGAGTGTAGTCTTTTCTACAAGGTGAGCCTTTCGCCGTTAAATAAAACCATCCAATTGATATATTTTTAGTAAAAATCCAACAACAGTCAACAACCAGACAGTTTTCAGAAAGACTAATAAGATCCCAAGTATTGCAATCTCTTAGGGCAGTCATTTCAATTTCCATAGCTTGACATCATGTAGGATGGAATTCTTTGGCATAGTAATAGTAGAAAGAGCAGTAGTAAAACATGCAAATTAACACCAAGATTAGTGGAAGAGCAAAAATTACTAATTGGATGTTGAGTATAGGAACGAACACATTTCCTTAGGCTGATGGGAAAATGTAGGTTGGAAAATACCTGAGGGGTTTTGTGACCTTTTGAGGAGGGAGGAATTGGTTGTTGAAGAGCCATAAGGGAGATATGTAACCATGAGTCTTCTCATGGACATCTCTTCTATTTTGGCAATTTGATCATGTTGTATTACATCAGGAAAAGGAGTAGGAACCACCAGATCACTAAATAAGGAAGACCCTTAGCCAGAGTAGTATGGTGTATTTTCAAATAATACAACATCCACACTCCCAAACCATTGTCAATTGACAAGATCATAACACTGATATCCTTATTGAGTTTGGGAATAACCCAAAAAGACACACTTAATGGAGAAGGAGTCAAGTTAAGTTATCCCAGGGCAAAAATTCTTAATAAAATAGGTGTTGCCAAAGATGCATGGTGGAACAAAAATAAAGGCACACCAGGATAAAGAAGAGAGATAGGGACTTGATTATGTAACACAGAAGAAGGTATGTTGTTGATTAAGTAGCACGATGTGGAAATAGTTGCAGGCCAGAAATGTTTAGGAACATGATAGTGAAGAAGAATTGTGTGACTTCTTAAAGTAGATGGTGATTCTTCCTTTCTATCACACCATTTTGATGTGGTGTGTAAGAGCAAGAAGTCTGATAAATGGTAGCTCGATAACTACAAAGAAGATCAACAGATTTTGCATAAATTCTAATGCATTATCAGTGTGTAAGATTTTGACAGTAGATTTGAATTGGGTTTGGATCTTAGTAAAAAATGTGATGATAGTTTGCAAAATAGTACTACAGTCCTTATGTAGAACCAGTCAAGTTGCTTGGGAATAGTCATCAATAATGGTCATAAAATAGGGATATCTAGACAAACTAGAAATAGAACATGGACCCCAAATATCAGCATGAACAATGTCAAACATATTTCTTAGAACTAATTTCTTACTTCTTATGAAAAAAACCCAAGTTTATTTGCCAAACTAGCATGTTTCACACAAAAATTGGTTTTCACAAATATTTGGAAAGAAACAACAGAGTTTAACAGCAGAAGGATGCCCCAGACAATAGTGGCATTGTAAACTAGTCAAGGAATCAGATAGTAGAACTACAGTAGATTGTGGCACATCCAGGTAGTACAATCCATCTGGTCCCTCATGGCCCAAACCAATCATCTTCCTCATATGGAGATCCTGAAACACACAACCCTCAGGATCAAAAGTGATTGACAACTTAAGGATCTTAACAATTTTACTAATAGATAGCAGATTAAAAGGAAATCCTGGAACATATAAGATAGATTTTAAGGATACATTTTTGGACAGAGATATAGTTCCAATGTCATGGACAATAGACTGAGCCCATCCACAATAGTCACATTAGGGATACATGTAGTTTTATATAAGGCAGTGAAAAGTTTAGAGCAATGAGAAAATGCATCGGAGTTGATGACCCATTTATGTTTACTGTTATTAGTGGGGAATGCAAGTAAAGTGGAGGAATGCCTTTCTGTAGTGGATGTTGGTGAGGATATTCGATCCTAGAGGAGTTTTTTAAACTCTAAGTGAATCCACTCAACCGTTGGATGAGTAGAACTTGAGGAATAGTAGTGGAGTATCGACACACATAAGAGACTTGATTCACCCAGGCAGGTGTGTCGTACTTTTTCCAACAATGATCCTCATTGTGGTCCATGCACCCATAGAAGTTGTAGAAGTGATTGGAAGGAGTAGGTTGAGGTATAGCTCATCCATTTCTAGGAAGAGGACCTCATCCAGGAGCAAGTCCAGCACGACCACACATCCACGTCCACATCCTTGACCAGAATCAGAGGAGACCGCAAGGATATAGTGATCGGAAGAAATATAGGGAAGTCATATAAAGAAGATGTTGAACGCATTTGAGAACATCCCTTAGTGTAGGTAAGGGATCACTAGATAAGATTTGGTCAACCACATTTGTAAAGGAATGAGGCAAACCAACCATAAATTGAACAAGCTAAAGTTTGTCATGTTGTCGTTGAACTTCTTTGATATCAATGGACAGTGGATGATTATCTTCTAATTCAGCCCAAACTATCGGTCACTGGTTGTAATAATATTATATAGAGTCATCAAGGGAATACTCCTTTTTAGCCATGTTTTTGAAGATCTCAAAGACCTTCTTCAGGTTTTGTTGATGTCAGTACACATGGGACAATTGATCCTACATGGCTTTGTCATATTGCAGGCAAAGAAGAGACAGATAGATCTTTGGTTCAACACTTTTCACCATCTACATCATGATGCCATAATCATTTTTGACCCTTTGGTCATAGGCCTATTTGACTTTGTCGTCCAACGAGTCATCAGGAGGATTCCTAGAAGTAGAGAGATGTGAGAGTAATGTCCTTGAGCTTTGACATAGAGTTTGAATGATGCCACTCAAAGATGGTAATTTGATCCATCAAGTTTCACGGTCGTAACACACAAGGTTCGTGAAGGATTTGTAGTCGCAATGGAAGCCAAAGAGAGGACGCACACAAAGATTAAATAAAAGTAGTACAAAAAGGAAGATTTGGATAACAAAATATGAGAAACTCACAGTGAAGTAGCAACAACTGAACATGAGCAGTATAAAACAATAGTAGATGAGTAGATCTAAACAACCCACATAGGGGTAGAGGAGGCACCATCTAGTTCCAAATAGAGTCGAGGAACCCACATAGGGACATTAGATAGCAACAACAGTAGATCTAGATTAACTAATCTGAGAAACCCACATAGGGGCAATAGTTAGCAGAAGTAGATCTGGATCAATAGATCTGATAAACCCACATAGGGGCAGTAGAGAGAATGAAAGACCTACACTTCCATGATGTGAGAGTCACTCCACCATGTGGCATAGGAAACAAAAAAGGTGGTACCTTTAGGGTTTCAACGTACTATGTTGATATTAATGCAAAAATAGATGGAGGTAAAGGGGGGTGGAGGTTAATGGGGTGGAGGTCGATAGGTTATAGGTCAATGAGGTTGAAGGTCGATAAGGTAGAGATTGATGGGTATACATCGATGGTGTGAAGGTCAATGAGTGGAGGTTGATGGGGTGGGAGGAGGTGAAGGTGGATGGAGGTTGATGAGTTGAGGTCTATGGGGTTGATGGGTTGATGGGTTGATGGGTTGATGGGTGAAGGGAGATTGATGGGTGGGTGGAAGGTGAAGGGTTGATGGAAGGTCAATGGGTTGATGGGTCGATGGGTGGTAGATGAGGGGTTGATGGAGGGTTGATGGGTTGATGAAGGGTTGGTTGATGGATGGAAGATTATTGGTTTGTCGATGGGTGGTAGATGAAGGGTTGGTCAATGGCTGGTAGATGAAAGGTTGGTCGATGGGTGGTGGAGGTCAATGGAAAGGTGGCGTTGATAAAGTTTATAGAGAGAGATGGTGACTCAATGATGGTGATGGTGAAGATGGTGGAGATTATGGAGGTAGTGGGGGTCGATGGTAGGGAGAGGGTTGATGTGATGGCTTAGGGAGGATCGAATATGTCTGATACCATATAGAATGGAACAACCTTTATTCAATATATCTAAAAAAAATTCAATGCACTCTCTTTTATAGGACAAGAGAGTAAGGGAGATACAGATTAGGCAATATGCGATGAAAGAAAAGTTAAAGGAAAGACAAGTATAAACCACATAACAAAGCACACAACATAAGATAACCCATAAAGCGTATGTACTAATACATATAATGGATTGATCATTGATGTCCATTCCAAATTGATGAACTCTGGAGTTTAATACTAGTCTTGATCAGTTTATAAGTTTTGCAAAGGAACATAAGAAATGACTTGGAGATAAGTTATATTGTCCATGTAAGAATTGCAGTAACAACTTGAAAATCGATGTTGTTGAGAAAATTAAAAGTTATGTCATATGCAACGAGATTGTACAAGGCTATAGAGAATGGTAGTGGCATGGAGAGATTTCCACTACAAGATTAGTAGATGTCAATAAAAATACTTTATTGAAGAAGAAATTGTCGATTATGATGATGGGAACGAACTGATTCCGATAGACATGGTTGATGTGATACTAGATAGTCATGGGGGAAATCTTATTGATCCACCTTCCTTATTTAGAGAAATTTTCATGATGCTAAGAGACTGTTATACTTAGGTTGTACTAAGTTTATGAAGTTGAATATTGTGTTGAGATTGTATACTCTGAAGGCTAATAATAGATGGAGTGATAAAGTGGATGCATAAAATTTATCTTGGCATGCAAAGGTAAATAAAGACAATGATGGGATCATATACATGCGTTGATTTCTCACAATGGAAGAAATTTGATTTATTATTTTGTGAAGAAGTTAGGAATCTAAGACTTGGGTTTGGTACCAATGGGATGAATCCATACGGAACACTAAGCAGCCAACATAGCACTTGACCTGTTATAATTTTATATACAATCTTCCTCCCTGGTTGTGTATGAAAAACAAGTATGTCATGTTATCCTTGTTGATCGAGCCCTAAAAAACTTGGCAATGATATTGTTGTTTTCTTGAACCTATGGTTGATGACTTAAAGAAATCCTAGAGAAAAGGTGTGATGACCTATGATGATTCACATAGAGAGACATTTGGTTTGTATGCTATGTTGTTTTGCACTATTAATGACTTTCTAACATATAGGAATTTGTCTGGATACAACATGAAAGGATCCAAAGCATGCCCTACATGTTAGAAAAGCATTGATCCAATACAACTAAAACATGGTGGCAAGAATGCATATCTTGGTCATCAAAGATTTCTTCTAAAAGTGCATCTTCACTGGAGGTTGTGCAAAGCATTCAATATCTCAACAAAGGAACAAAGTGCCCCTAAACTTGTATCAGGGGAGGATGTTTATGAAAGAGTAAAAGACTTTGTCAATATATTTTTTAAGAGATCACATTGTACTATTTCCACACGGAGTGCTAAATCTTTATTCAAGAAGAGGTCTATATTATGGGATCTTCCTTATTGGATTTCTTTTGTAGTTAGGCATTATATCTATGTCATGCATGTTTAGAAAAATATTTGTCATAGCATCATTGGTAATCTGTTGAATATACCAGGTAAGAATAAAGATGGCATAAAATTTAGAATAGTCCAATGTAAAATGTGTATAAGGAAAAAATTAACAACAGAAGTTAGTCGTAATAAAAAATATATTTACCTCCTACTTATAACACATTATCTAGATAGGAGAAGAGAACTTTTTGTGAGTGCTTATTTAATTTTAAGGTATCACAAGTATACTCTTTCAATGTTTATAGATTAGTATTAATGAAGGATATGAAGCTCATAGGTCTTAAATGTCATGATTGTCACACTCTAATGCAACAAATATTTCATGTGGCTATTAGATCTATACTGCCAAAGCATGAAGGCTTGCAATCACCAATCTTTGTTTCTTCTTCAACACTCTATGTAACAAAATTATTGATCTTGAGAATCTTGATAAGTTGCAAAGAGAAGTGGACATTACCCTATGCCAGCTTGAGATATACTTTCCTCCTTCATTCTTTAATATTACGATACATATCGTTGTCCATTTAACTAAGGAAGTGAAAATGTTAGGTCCAAAATTATTGCATTTGATGAATCCTTTTGAATGACACATGAATATTTTTAAAGGTGATTTTCAAAATCGTTATCAGACTGAAGGGAGAATTCTTGAGGGTTATCTGTGTAGGGAGGTTATGGACTTTTGCAATGACTTTTTGAGTTGTAATGAAGCTCATGTCAATGAAAATATCATTAATTCTTATTCCGACAAAGAGACTTTAGGATCACTATTGAAAGTAATTATTCATGAGTTGTGGGAACAAGCACACTTGTATGTTTTACATAGCATCGATGAAGTGTGTATATATATCACAGAACATGCCATTTTTATCAAGACAAAATATCATGTAGCCAATTCAATGTGATAGGATATTTGTTAGGTGATTTAAAGATAAAGTCTTCCATCAACTATCTCAAACATCAAACAATGTTGCTAAAAATTATCAAATAGCTTACCTTCAAACTAAAATCGAATGATATGTCTTATGAAGGGTCTGACATAAATGGATTTTTATATTACACTACATCACAATGATAAGAGTGTCATCCAAAATAGTGGGGTCACCATTCAAGCATCTTCATTGTATTTTTCTAGTACGGAGGATAAGAATCCACGTGAAGTTAAAATGCCCTAGTACGATGTCATTGAAGACATATGAGATTTTGACTACACAAATTTTAGAGTTTCTCTCTTTAGGTGTAATTGGGTTAATAACAACGAAGGATTTTCAATGGATGAATTGGGTTTCATAGTAGTCAATTTTAAGAAGATTGGTGAAAAGGGTGAACTGTTCATAATGGCATCACATGTGAAGTAAGTATTCTATATCGATGATCCTACAAACAAAAAATGATATGTTGTTCTTCATGGGAAAAGATAGTTCATTGCAGATCCTATAGATGAAGAAGAGTATTATGGCAAGTATGATGGACTCCAATCCATTCTCAATTTATTTATAAAGTGTAAATGTTGAAGCTGACACTGACTTATATACAAGTGGAGATCACACATAAGGTATACTAATTGATCAATGATCCAACCAATACTAGAGAGATGCATTTTACTTTTTATATTATGAATGTGTATTTTACACTCTTTATTACAATTATATATATTTGATATGCTACATGTACATTTTACATTCTTTATCACTTGTATTTCATTCTTTGACTATGTTTCATATGATATTTTTAGATGGCGTCTGGCCGTGAGGATGAGCCCCATCAGAATGAGCAGGGTGATGTTGTACATCATGAGGATGAGCTTGGCTTAAGATGTATTGTTTTATTACATAGATGTGCATTTTAAATTCTCTATCATAGTTATATAAGTTACATTTTTTATCACTTATAAGTATTTCTTGATAATTTTAGGTTGAGCAGTCTGAGGATGTTCACCTTAAGGAACTTGCTAGGTCTGTTGAGGAGCAGTGTGATCATGCACATAAAAGAGGCACCACTTTGATGAAAAACTTATTAGCATAAATGGGCATAGGTCCGAAGATGGCCATTGAATTCGATGAAATAAGAAATCTTGTTGGGAAGAGTCACAATTCTTTCATGTAATATTTATGGGACATTACTCGTAGAAAATGGATATAACAACAAAATCTTAGCATAAAGTTGATCCTTCCATTAAAGACTTCACATAGAAGGACATAGATGTGAGTTTTGTATTTTAAAGATATTCACAATTCTATTTCGAAAAGTAAGTCATTAAGTCTATAATTTTTTGCAGATCATCTTTAACCTTGATATAAAAAAAAAATATCGTAAAAAGGTGTTACAACATTGTGTGGTGGGGGGGGGGGGATATTGATGAATTATAGGACAAATCTAACAAGAGAATACATAATGAGCGACAAGAAACTCGCCAATGAGCGATGAATCATATTGACTCAAATTTATGGGAAATGTTTCCTACTTCAAGACAAAGTGATGAATTCAAGGTATTAAGTCTCATTTAAAATGCATTCTTATGGTTCAGGTAAATTCAATGTATTACATAATTAACATATGATTTGAATTAATCAGAATTTACATGATGCTAAAAAGAAAAGGCATGTAAAGAATGTGCTACAAATTGAATCCAGGTTGCTACGCCCAGTGTCTCCAATAGAAACTGCAACAAGCAACTTCTACCGAGCATCCTACTCTTGGATATATGAGTCTTCTACTACACCTGCACTTCTATCTTGCAGAAGAGCAGTTAAACTCTGTGTAGCGATCCCTTCACAGACGTTGTTGACCCTTGTTGCGTCAGAAGAGCACCAAGTAACCCCTTTGGCATCCCTTTTCCCTTCGCCTCCTGCTAGGATGAGTGCCAGAGACGAAGAGGGAAGAGCAGTGAAGCCCTTTTCCTCCTTTCCGGACCTCCCGAGGAAGAACAAACACTAGGGAGAAAACTCCAATCAGGACATCCTGCCTACCAGCGACTTTGAGTAGCAGCCGATAGCAGAACCACAGAGCACCCGGTATCTCGAAGACCAACTTTCACTCTCCTTCCAACCACCTTGCTACGAGGGAAGATAGAGAAGTATGAGATGGCGTGATTCCTTATCGTCTATCGTGCTCGCGGCGGCGCCCGATCACAGAGCTCGTTGATTCATCAGAGTAGACCTCCCTGATACAGTGCCAAAGGGCGTCACGAGTCGAGGGAGCCATACCCTAGCGGCGAGGAGGCCATGGTCTCTTGTGATTTCCGGTTGCAGCAATGTACTCTATCAGGAGACGGAGTAGAAGAATAGGGATCACGATCTGGAGATCACGAGGAGAGGAGAACCTTTTCCCCCTTCTGACCTGCACCAGGGCGGCGCCCAACTGGCGAAACCACAGCTCCACCGCAAGTTCAAGCCTTGGCCACGAAATCCAATAGAATACCACTGCGCAGGATCCCGAGAGGTCTTCAGATCTGCCTCAACAAGTAGAAGACCTTCGTCGCCTCGAGATGACACTGGGGAGCCTGGCTGCTGCGGTGCTCGTCGGATCTCCTACCATCCCGGACGGTGGAGTGTTGCTGCACGGAGAAACAGAGGAGGAGCATGTTATCGGGTCCTAGAGACCGGTTGGTCGTTTCCTACGGCCGTCCGGCTCATATTGGATCAAGCTGCGAGCCGTGTTCTCAATTGGAGCAGCGTGGCAGCATCTGAGCATGCTGGCCTCAAGATCCAACGACCCTAGTAAGCCCAAAAAGGTAAATCATTTTTATATTTTCAGAAAAACCCTGAACACCAGAAATGGCATTAATAAATAGTTCCCATGGCCAAATAATTCCCCCAAAAATCCTTAAACTCAGAAAAATGCCAAAAAAATTTAAGAAGCTTAGATTAGACCTTTGGAACAATATTATTGTTGATAATTAATTTATACTATAAAGCTTCTTTGTAGGGTTCATATATTTGGAATAATTAGCAAACGGCATATATTTAATATTAGAAAATATTTCTGAACCCTAATGTTACATGGAAACCAAATATGAACTCTGGTCTAATCATTATGTCAACCTACTAGGTCTTTTTCAATTAATGACTAATTAAGTACTTTAACATCTTTTTAATTCTAGAAAATAGACTGAGCATCGGAAAATTATGAAAATTGGACCAGACCCTTGGAATAACCACCTGATCAGTAGAAAAATATCATACACATGTTCTAGGTCAGTAAACCTAAGATTGATCAAAGCCCTAAATTGGACCCAAAAGGCTAAGAATAATGATGATCATATATTAATGATGCTCAATAATATTTAATCAGGTCATGGACAGAAGTTCTAGATGATCATGGATGTATAAGGAATCTTTGAACTCAGGTAAGTGAGTTTTATTAGATATAAGACTAATTTTCATGAATACATAATGATATGATGTACTTTGGATGATTGTATTTGTATATAAATTCTTAGATGTGTATAGTAGTATATGCTTTGCCAAACATAAAAGAACATAAATGAGAATATGGATGGATTATATCTACTAAGTTTTTACATTCTCTCTCTCAATATAAGGTCGACACAACCCCATAGCCCAAGGGGTGAGGATCCTCATAGCCCTAGGGATGAGGAAATGTGAAGTGTGATACTACTTAGTAGTACAATCACATCAAAAGATTACTAAAATGTGTATTTACCTAATTATCACATTAAATAATATTTTCTTTTACTTTCTTTCTTCACATCTTTCATTATGCAAGTTATTATACAAGTATTTCACTCACATACACAATTTTTGTTGATTAGTTTGTTTCACATATTTTTTAGGTTCAGAGCTAGCATGAGAGAAAAGATGTGAGTGAGTAGTTGTACATGTTTACCTATTGTGTTAAGATCCTAGCATATATGTTTAGACATATGTAAAAATATCCTTTCAATATGTCATTGTAAATCCTGTTGTGATAATTTATTTTGTAATATACACATGTTGAATGTTGAGAATTTATGGTGTATGTCTATAGTTGTATGTTCATGTATGAGTATGTCGCTTCCAAATATTTCTCTGATATAATTGCTAACATTTTCATATTTATCCTCTCGGGTCTTCTAAGTCTCGATACTGCAAAATTCGGGGACATTACAGTAAGTTTATCTTTGAGGGATAAAGGGATGAATTGATAGTTGCTCTGGATACTCAAGAGCATCCTAGCCATGTTAGGGTTGTTGGGGCTGGTTTCAGTATAAAATCCTTTTTTGGCATATCGGAGTAAAAGTGCAGATTTGTCAAGAAAGGTAGATTGTCACAACATGAGGTAAGGACATGATTACAAAGAAAAATCAAGAAACAATGAGAAAAATCATGGATTCTCAGTCTCAACCTCCTTAGATAGTACCTCACCCACATCTCTCTTCTTATGAGGTGGACTCTCCTCACATAGAGGTGGCTGAGAATAATCCCATGGACCCTCCAGGCACGACCGATGTACATTTTTCTGTGATATAATAGTCTTTTAGGTGAATCTAAAATATATTGTGTTTGGGTATATATAACACTATATACAAAATTTTAGGCATTGAGATCATGTTGTCTTGTATTACTAGAACCTAGATTCTATGTCATTTCATTGGGAGGGACTTTCCCACCCCTTCCAGATGACATAATTCATGGTGCTCCAATGCCCGTTAATGTGGTTCGTGTGACTATGAGACTTGTTTACCTAGCTTGGAGACAACCACCATTGCCATATGGCCACCCCGAGCATGACATGATAGGAGATGTTGAAGGTAGTGTGGTTGTATGGCCCAAACTCAGAGTTATCTATGAGAATGTATGGTCAATTTACATTGTATTTGTATTTGTGGTTCTTTTCTATTTGTGTACATATATAATTGGCAACTTATATGAGAATACATGCAGATTATAGTACTTAAGAAGCCCCCTATGGTTCCTCCTCAATTATCTGCTTGGATTGCAAATGGCCTATTCAAAAGTCTAGGTCCTAAGTATAGGGTGTTGGCACTATGAATACACAATCTATAAGAAGGGTCAACTATGATGGTCTAATCCAGGAGGATGCTTCATGTCAAGATAGGGATATTAATGTATTCTTGAAATATATTATGGAGATGTTTACTTATGATTGGTTGAATACAATTGCAATAAACTTTAGATATGGTGAGATCTAATGGCTAAATACCACATCTATATATGTGAAAATATATGTTGATTTATTTTATGATACACATATATATACGTGTGTGTGTGTTTTAGAGCTACTTACATACGATGTGTGGACAACTTGCATTAACCAATGTGACATCTTTTATTTCGTCGTTGATTAGACATTTAAACAAAGACTCAGTATCTATTAGTGATTACTACTCTACCACATTTAAATATTTTTGTACTTTGGGAAAGAGCGTGATTGTAACTCCTTTGAATATTAAGTAAGTTTCAGACACTTTTCTTATAGTTTTGACTTATGAATTTAATTTCATTATGGAATTTTAGTTTTCTTTTGTTTGACTTCTTTTCAGTCAATAATAAGAATTTGGTGTTATTGGTAATTGTCCCCATGTCACTATTTCTGTATAATCTAGATGCATCAGATAGTAAAATAGGGAGTGGATGACACACAATGAAAATGACATTAGTAGCATAAGTAAAGTTTTTGTCCGTAAACATGTATTAATTTCTACATCATTACATGACTATATACTAATTCAGTTAAATGTAGTACTTTAACTTATAAGGGTGTAAAAGCACTCAAATTGGTCAGAGGAAAAGTAGATTAAAAAAATTAGAAGAATGTTAAGGTAACTTTCTGACTCCAATATATATATGCCAACTATTCTTACTTTTATTTATAGCATAACTGTAAATTTATACTGCTATAAATAAGGTAATATTTGTGCATGCAGGGTACTACATGAAGTGATATATATGGACATGATTTTCAAACAAGAAGCACTAGACATCCATTATTTGTCAATAGTATTCTATATAGTATTGATTATCATAAGTAAATAGTCTAATTTAATAATATAAAAATCAGATCAAACTCTTGAACTATGTCATTCTCTTTACAGTTGTTTCACATGACAAAGACCTATACAAAAGAAGAGTTGGATGAGATTTGGGAAGAGTTACCACAGTTCTTCGTTAAGGAAGCCAACTTTGCATTTGATTGGGATATATATGAGTTTTCTAAACATTAAATGTCATGATTTCTATATACATGTGATGGTTATAAACTTTTACAACTTTAAATTATATATAAGTAAATTGTTGGTGCATATGTGAATGATGTGTTTGTATATGTATATGTATGTGAATGAATGTGAAGAGGAATTAATATAATGAGAAATATTGTATTTGTACATGTGATGAGAATAGAATTGGAGAATGGAATTGCATGTGTATTTTTTGAATTATGTATGTGCATGAGAATGGAATTAAGTGTTGACAAAAATAGAGATACATGTGTGTGAATGAATTGGGTGGATATAGACTCTTGAATGTGTTTGTTATTGTATGTTTTATGGTATGATGACATGTTGTTAAGTAGAACACACGATAGAACCTGTAATTCTAATATACTACAGGTGCTACATCTACTGAATAGTCGAGCAACAACTCTATAGACTTGCTATATAAAAACAAGTTATACTTAAACTATCAGTTGTTATAAAAAAGTCAACATTGTAGATCTGCGTCGTTATTTTTTATAATAAAAAATTGACGCCAGAGCTCCCCTTATCAGTTAAAAGATCTCCCCTTATCAGTTAAAATTCTAACTGATAAGGACACACAATGTTAGTTATTTTAGATAAATCGACGACTATAATTTGATCTTTAGCGTAGTTTTTTGTTTTTCTTTTTGTTGAACCGATGACTATAGTCCGAAAATATTATTACAATTATTGATGATATCACTCCATGTCGTTAGGTTCTATTTTTATAAAAACCTACACTGGCTCTATGTTGTCGGTCTTGTCTTTCCCTTAAAACCAGTATCTAAGGTCCTTAGTTGTAGTGTTGTCCACTTAGGTGTCGAAACAAAACTGACATTATAAATCTAATATAACTAACACAATAGGTGGTATATGTACTAGTGTGAGTATTTTTGAATTTTTTTGTACATTTTTTTGGTAGATATAGTAGGATAAAGAAATGACATATGGTGGGTATGGGGGAGTTTTAATCCCAAATTGTCCATGTTTGACAATGAACTAGGATTTGAAGATCCAAACTAGGCTAGTCGAGTTAGTTTGGATAACGGGATTAGTTTGGTCTAGATTGAGTCTAAATCTATTTGAAAACAAAGTTTGGTTCTAGTATGGTTCCAATAAGGGTCTATTTGGGTAGCAGAAAACACAACATGGATCTAAATTGAATGTACTTTGACTTTGTTTGGTATAATTGGACTTGAACTAAAGTAGATTGATATTTAATATAAAGGGTGAACAAACATGGTTTGATTTGATAACACTTTTTCCTAAAATCAAGTTATCAAGATTATTATTTATTTAAATATAATTTACATGTGTTTTTATAAAATAATAATTTATGAATTTTGAATGAAGCATCATTTTAACTATCTATTTACAACATATGATCAATAGGCATCGCCTATTCGAAATGTGTATGAACTATTATGTATTAATCACTTTATTTTGATTGGTATTTAGTTATATCCATATATAACTAAATGAAAAATATGTTATAATATAGGTCTACAAATATTTCATTACAATGACGTACATAACTACTACATTGTGATAATTATTCAATTAACTATACCAACAATGAGTTGTCTCACACTACATTAGTGGTTACAATGAAATACTGATTACATGTTTTTAATGTGGCATTATTTTGGCACACTATTGATATGAGATATACATTGCAACAACTTGTGCCAAATAACCCCACCATAATAGATGGTCTTCTTAACTCATTTTGTATTTAATTTACACAACAACATACAATAAAATTGTTTTGTTAAGTCATGTGAAAAATATGTGTTACGTTATAGATCCATTCAGCGGGTAAGTGTAGGGGAAGGTGAATCTAAAATGTGATTACTCTCTTCCAATCTATTCACTTCTACAAATAATGTGTCATATTCTATCTGATGTGACTGTTATCTTCTGAAACTAAATTACATTTCTTGCCCAACACCTTTATCTTAGCTCGTAGGGAATCTCTAGTATGTAGTAAATCGATGGTCCAGTGTAAGAATTGGTATCTATTTTTTCCCTACATATGTAACTATTATCACTTTTGGCCTATATGAGATATTAGAGATATTGCATTTTATTATCCACTTCTCTGGTTGAACAAATATGATATATCTCTCACGGTCTTAGACTCAAGCAACAAAAGTCACACAAACTTGCTTCCACTATGTTCACCGTTAGTGTCGATGTTTCATCATACAAGAAATTATGACTATGAGAAATATCCATTTCTATCAGCCACACTACACAACAACAATAACAAAGTTTGTAAGGAAATTAAAAAAATATACTGAGTTGAGGAAATTCAAAAGTTAAACATAATACATGTACTGAGCTGAGGAAATTCAAAAGGTAAACATAATATTGGTTTATCATACAATGCAAGTCATAGTATAGGATTTTAGAGAAGAAAAAACTGGCACCAATTCTAGCCCTCCTCTTCTGTCAAAGTACCAATATTTTGGAAGGTGAAGTCTGTCACGTAGATACTTACGACTTATTCAAATATTTTGAATTTTTGCTACTAGCCTATCTTGTGTCTACTTTTGATGACAATACATAGTCACAGTAGGTTGACCACTTCGTAGATTCCCTCCTTACACAGTTAAGTGGTGGTATCACTGCAACCCTTAGTGCGATGAGTGTAACCAAATTATGTTGAACTTGGTGTATTAGTACAGTCATATGACATGTCCTTTGAAAGAGACCACACACATATGTATAATATAGATGGTAAAAGATGTTCTCTTTGAATCTATCACTACGGGCATCGGTTGCATCTACGTACACTCTGGCCTTGCGTGGAAGGATATATTGACATGTATGCATCCCGTTATCCATTGCTGAAAAGTTATTTTTCATGCACAAAATAGGTAATTTAGACATACATATAAATAAATAAAAAGTTGTACATTTGATATTAAGTTTTAAATGTATGAAATATACGCACATTCATAATAGCATTGCAGACAAACTGATAAAAACATAACATTAATAAGAGGTTCTATGTGTGATTTGGAAATCTACAAAAACCCAATATATTAAGTCGAATGGCTATCTCTTTTTGAAGTCTCTCACCCAATTTAATGTTGAATGATTAGCCTGTTAGAATGCATTGTACTCATTTTCTTTGTTTTCTCCATCTGCATTATCTATATAATCATCAAACTCTTCCATAATATGATCATCATCACATTGTTGCCATATAAATTTGCACATGACACATCATTCTAGTATTATAAGATGTTCCTTCTTCATGGGAAAGATCACATATTTCTTCATATATGCAAATAATTTTTTTCAACACATCAAATTCTCTTTTGATAATGTTCCTAAGCTAGAAATGACAACGGTTAAACAATTGTTCCTTGTTTTTATGACTTCATATTTTCTCATACTCAACTAAGTGTTGAGTAGCGTTGTGGTATGAGGTAACATACTCCTTTTCATTAGCATAGTCTTCATCTACTTGGTAATACTCACTCACAAACACTTTAAGTCATCTATGATTGTTGCATCTGGTAAGATCCTCATGCCAGTTGTAGAGCCCTCCCATTATGTAGCATGAAATGTAAAATCCATGTCAAAGTCTACAATGGCTGCCACGTTCAAATAAAACATTTCTTTTTACGGTACCAGATTTGTTTTTTCCTTCAAACCAATACTAGGACGTGAGTTCCATCAAGTACTCCTAGTCTATCCTAAAATATAAAAGATAATCTTGTTATAAAAATGTTTCATGGTATATAAATTAAGACTTTCTTTTGAATTCCTTGAAATAAGAAAAGGACTGTGAGTTGCCCTTAAGGAGGATATACATCTGAGTGTTGGTGGTAGGGAGCATTAAATGCTCATCAAGTAACACAACAATTGCATCCAATTCTATTTTGTAATGCTACTCAAGGTCAATGCTTAGTTGGTACGTCCATGATCAACACGCTGGAGGAAGTAGCATACCACTTCAGCTAATGAGACATCCCTTTTACTTTGTAAAAGATTTACATCATTCTAGCTTGTCCAAAAGTGCTGGTAAGGTTGAGGTTCCGTTCGGTACAAGTCATACACTCATTGACGGAGACATGTCAGGATTTCCATGGTGGCAGCTATTAATACTTACCAATCATAGTATGTGTTTAGATGTTTCACTATAATCCTCTTCGCAATCATATCAGATGGATTCTTTACAATCACATCAATAATTATGCAAGATGTTTCAATTTAGTGTTCAATAAATTATTATGAAGTCATCAGTTACTAAGTCCACAATTATAGTCATTGTGACTATAGTACATGGTAAAACAAATATCCACTAAGTAAGAAATGTAATACCAACACCTTTTGATAATCTCAAGCAAATAAGATAACCATGCATTCATATTTAAATATTTGAATATAGTAGTTTCATCTAGATAAATGCCAGAGTTAAAATAAGTAGAGATGCAACATAACATACGAAATGCTTTAATTTGACAAAAGGTAAAACAGTATAAACTTGTACATTATGTTGCGAGGAATATATTAAAATGAATACAAGTATTGTTGGGGTTTTTTTAAAGGTGAGCAAACCACCATAGTTGTTTGCAACAAGCTATTGAAGCATTCATCAGAAATTCCTAAAGAAGATAAATTAGTGTGTCCACCATTGTCACCACCCTTTATTATAAAAATTCTTATCGAAGATGAATTAATGTGCCAACCATTGTGACCACCCTATCTGGAGTTCAATTTATAGGATGTAATTTTTTATAGCCTTGAACGTTGGTAACACAGTTAGTCCCACATCACCACCATATTTTTACCACATAGAAGATATACTAGTACTGAAGTATATGATAAATATCCCTTACACAGAAGCACATATGGTGGCGTAATTGGTGGTGGGTTTGGGAACTACATCTCAAGAAGGGAGGGCTAGACATCGTGGTCACAAGAATATCTATCTCAGCTGGTGTGAAACCTATAGAATATATGTTCACCAAGTCACACAACCATCCCGGGGGTGGCTTTGTACGGTCACACATGTTCATGTATATGGTGTGGTTGATCGCCTCCTTCATCCCATTGGTGACAATAACTTTTAGTGTCAAGTGTGAATCTAGAAAAGATTCAAATAAATTTTCAAACATTTGTGGGTATTTGTCCTTCTCTATGGTGAATTTGGCAATACCATTACCTAGTTGATGCACCTTTTCATAAACTTACATGAACTATGTGACTAGCTCATTGATTAAGCCCATAGAAGGACAATTGGGCCTCGCTTCCTTTTGCATTGCGCATCGGTTTTCTTTGAACCATCAGAGAGGTACTACTCAGTACAACATTGGTCTCCATCATTGCCAACACAGAAGTTACCCATGTCACTCAAAAGATTGGTGGCCCACCAATTGACGATGCAAAGTTTGTTCGGGCGGAGGTGTTGGAGCACTATTGAAAGCATCTAAGTCAACCTCAATGTTCTCCTTTAGACCTTACTCCAACGCAATCTCCCTATCATTGGATGTCACTGCATATTGTCCCCTAACAACCTTTCAACCTACTGTTAGCTCGATGTCGCAGTAATCAATGAAAGGGTGAATTAGTAGCTTGCAAAGCTCCTTGTTTGCTTCCATGGAAAAAAATACACAATTTATTTGTTAGAATACTTTATATGAGTATATTTTTTAACACTTGACATTCCAGATGTGTCTCCCTCTATTCTGGGGTATCCAACACAATGACCTTGTCTTTTAGGTCATCCCTTCTCACCCGACTAAGATTTGTCACAGATTTGAGCTTAGTCTTTTGTAAGATTCATCTACTGGGTTTTATTTGGTCCATGTTAATGTAAATCCGCCCCCATTCTGGTTTAGAAAACAAGATACAACTCCCTCCACCCGTCATGGGTATGCTGCCCATCTACACACCTACAAAAACAGTACTAACGTCTAAAAGCCCCCACTAGAGCCTCGTCGGTCTCCTTAATCCACTGAAAGCAAACTTGTGAACTGTGGGAAGACATTGTGAACAGATCCACACACAATATCTCCATGTAAAGATATTCATTTGTTTAATGGAAACAAAGTACATACCATGTTTTATAGGGATCACTTATATGTTATCAAACGCGTAACACTATATACAATCGGTATAAAAACCACGAATGATTAAATACTCATGGCGAGCATATATTATTCCAGTTGCCCACCATCGTACTATGGATTCCTTTTAGCAAGGTTCACTGGCATGTTTTCATCCGAATTACGTTAAACAATCAGTCCAAAAAGGGATATCCTCTTGCTTCGTCCAAAATAACACGATTGAGTGTACTCTACTACTGCATTGGTTATTGCATTTACAATTTGCACTTATGATTACGAGTGAAAATGATGACGAATAAACACAACAGTCGTCAGCAAGCATTTTGGACATCAACCCGAGCAAAGAATGCATGGCCCAAGTTGATTCATCTTATAAATACTGGTACATTAATTCGAACAATAATACAATACAAGTACGGTTTTGCCTTGTTAGGTTGAGAGTAAACAACGGCACACTAATTGAACAATTAACGAATACAAGTATAGTTTTTCTTTGTTTAATTGAGAGTAAACAGTGGTACACTAATTTGAACAATAAATGAGTTAGACATGAATACCCACATAAAATACAATAAGACATGGTTATGCCTTGTTTAATTGAGTATGCCCGAAAAAGAATCATCATGATGCTATTACGACAAAGAACAAAAGTAAGTCGGATCCACAAAACTGGTCCACAATACATCATACATATTCAGATAATTACCTCTGATTGATAACCAAAAAGGAAAAATATTAGTAAAATTCATCACTTGAGGACTACATACTGGATGCGGTTGATTAAACAAATCAATAAATAAACAAAACAAATCAATAAATAAACAAAAAACATACTTCGGGACTCCACGCTGAATTAGGCTGCGTGACTAATTGACACTGTTAACAAAGGCGGTCAATATGTCAGTACATTGTCAGACCCTTACACTATCAAGTGTCACAGAATTTAGTAAAAGTCTACCGGTTGCAACAATATGTAAACATCGAAACAGTGCAAAGCTTATATCAAGCGTTGAACCTGGTTTGCATTCAGCAAGGCAAAAAATTGAGCCAGTCATATGAACATGGATGACGGTTTATGACAGAGAATGCAAAAGTACAAACCCAATGCAGTCCCTAACTGAACTGATTGCTTCCAATCAAAACACGGGAAATGCCGCCAGGGAGAAGATTGCATGTTACCACCATGGATCTAGCAGAAATCATGGTACTTTGGGAGAATTCATCACTTGTTGAATATGCATAAGCCAAACAACAAAACAAGATGCAAAATGAATTGAATTGTTGAATCAGAAAACTAATTTAACACACATGAAGTAGTGATGACTGCATGGAAAATATCCAACTAAACCTCTTACCCCATGGTGGATGGACCAAACCTTGCAAGAAATGCCAAATTAAAATATAAAGTACTACTATTGAGTTGGTTGACTATATGTATGGACCTGGTTTTGTGTGAGATTCAATTCCAACTGAATCACACATCTAATCATCATCAGAAAGAATTTTAAAAAATAGGATTATAATATGATTCATATGGATTTTCAGCAGTATAAACCCTAGAATTTGATCATACTTTATGAGAGTATATGAAGGAAAACCATTATATCCACGATTTATACTATGAATGTACATGAAAAGACAATTGATTTTTATTTCTTCATATTATAGTCCACATAATATTTTCTCAACAAACATTCTCTTCTTTATCAAATTTCCATATAGTTTCCATATATATTACTATCTTATGCATTGCTCATCAACTTCCATCAATTTAGGGTAAATTCAATATTGAACATATAGATAAAATATACATATACACAGACTGTAACTAACTCATTTTCATATATTCCTACTAATTCAGATCAAATATGAAGGCAAGAACAATTCCCAAAAGATTTCATCAGATTCTCCGAGAGAGAGAGAGAGAGGAACACACACCCCCCTTGGAACCACATGGATTTTGTTCTTCCTCGCTTATGATCTGAAAGAACTCTCAAGTTTACTACCTTTCAGCCAGTTTCACCTTTAGGCTTTCTAGCTTGCCTAAAGAAGAAGATTGAGGAAAACAATAATAAAGACTATGAGATATTGCTCATATGAAGGGGAGACGACCTGGAGGGCAGTAAAGAGGAATCTGGATAAGAAAATAAGAATAAACTATAAACTTACTTGAGCCTCTGGATCCAAATGGTTCTAGAGTTTGTTCTAGTTTGATTCTTCATCGATTAGCTTGAAAATCACTACAAATCCTTCCTCTGTGAAATTTTTTATGGAAGAGAATAAATAATGTTGTAAAATGGTGATAAAGGTTTTCTAGGGTCAAATTGTGTATATATACCTTCCATTTTGTTTAATTACATGCTTTTATTTTTCATTATGATAGAATGAATAGTCAATCGAATTCCTTGGTAGTTGGTCTAACTTGTTGGGTCGATTGGGCCAAGAGGATTGATGTCAACATTGTTGCTAATTGTTGCCAATAAGTTGGTTGAACTGGTTCAATGTTTATTTTCCTAATGGACATAATTTCTATATAGGTCAATTGACTTTGTGGATAATGATTTATCTTATCAGAATGACCATAAAGGTTGGTACCCAAAAATTAGACAACTGGTTGTTTTTATTGGAAAAAGTTAAACCAACCCTAAAAAATACTCTAATATGAATTTGAATTCATAATTTGATTCTCAAATCATGTATTCTTACACCTATTATTCAAATTACCATGTTCATCACTTCAAATCAAGTGAATTTGTCATTTCCATGCACATCCTCTTTCATTGTCGTAAGAACTTAATATGTGTAGATTTCATTATACATCTATGTAAAATACCTAATAATCAACTCAATTCATCACTTCTTTCTATTAGCATGTCATGAACCATAAAAGAAAAAATAATGAGAGTTTGTCAACCATGATTAATCTTTATCACAAGTGTCAATAAATCTGTGCTTCATTACCCATTCACATAGGTATTATTACTCATAAGCCAGGGTTTTAGACTATTATAGAAAAGAAAGATCTAAAACAAAATCATATGGTTAAATTTAAGCTAGAAATGGATTGTTACAACTTCAATATGATCCACAAAGAAAATTGATGGTCATGGTCATGACCAGATCTCAGGAATGGGTGGAACAATATGAAGAAATTGAAAATTGAATACATACTTCCCCTCTTGTGGAATTGAGGGGTAATAAAGACCCTAATATGGTCAGGTACATGGTATACATCTAAACAAAAGAAAAAGGATGGTTGAAGTTGGTTGATAAAATTATGGATGGTCAAGTACTATTTAGTTCATTGATTTGAAGCCTTAGTTAAAATCATTAGGTTTTGGGTGCATGCCAAAGCAATTACCACAAGTGGCATGCAGTAGTAGCTCCATGTTTGTATTTGGATGTTGAAGGTTAGAGTTGGTTACGGGGTTAGAGGAGTCTCTAGAAAGGTGGGATATGCTATGAGATTTAACAATGAGGGAACGAATTTCATGACCTTGGTTCTATAGATGGATATGTCGGGTTTCTTCTACAATATGGACTATAGAACAAGGTCAAGTAGGATTTGATAATCTTCTAGATATGTGATCATGCATGCTTTATTAGGGATCAACGAATGATGAATCATAAGGGGAAGTAATTGGGAAAAATGTTGTCAGGTTTGGTCATGTTCTTGACTTTTACCTTGATAATCAATACAATAATAGTTGAAGTCTTAGAGAATAAGGAAAAATTAATTAATTTTGATTTCTTTTAATATTAATTACCGATTAAATAATTAGTCTTTTAAGATTTTCAAATTTTGGTCCAACTGTATACTAAACATGTATTTTTATAGAATATTCTATGTGAGATTTATTTATTAACACCTCTATTTAAATGTCATTAAGGTAAAGATTTAATATTGAAGGCTATTATATGAAATCTGATAGAGTACATGAATAAGAATATTACCACGTGATTTATTTTCTACAACTCATCTACCTTGATAATACTCCAAGGAAAGCATACTTACAATGGTATTCATATTCATGGTATCCCCAAAAAGAAGGTGTGTCTTGTTGATGTTGATCTTCTCAACCACTTCCTCTAAGACTATCATGTAACATCTTATGTCCATTAACATACAAAAAATCATTTTTTTTACTTATTTGAAAGATGACATTATCTTCTAGTGTAGTATCTTTTAATATAATATTTTTTTTATTTTAGATTATGCTAAAGACTTAATGATATAATTTGGTCTAGTTAAAATTTGCATCTTTTTATCAAAATTGTATTACTCTAGTGGACATATATACATAATTATTCTAATTTTTTTAATTTGTTTAATGCATCTATATTCATACCAGTTGACAGTTTCCATCTACATGATTCATGATGAAACAAAACACAAATTGAATCTTTGAAAATTAATTTTTAAATTAAAATTATATCTGTCATTCTTTGTGTTAATAAATGTATTCCACACCACATGTTATATTTCTTTCTCCTTGGAAACTATGATGAATTCTATTTATTTCAATATCTATCTTGAATAAATGAAGTTATATATGAGTTGCCTTTAAGTTAGAAACTCTTGACAAAACTTTATGTCCTAATATGTCTTTTTGATAATTTTTATATCTGATTTTGAATCAAATAGTAACTTTTTAGAAAATAAAAAATATGAAATTTCTTGATTTATTGCTTCAAATTGAATATGTGCATCTTGTTATGCATAATTTATATACCAGGATATCCATAGATGGAAATGAAATCATTTTTAAAAGTTGTTTAGAGAAGAAATGCCCTTATATGTATTATTCACTAAAATGCATCAAATTGACATCACATTTTACTTAAATGATATCATTGTTTTTCTACTACTTGGTATCAATTGATATTTTCTAAAACTAGGCGTTGCATATTTAGTAATGGTTCTCAATTAATATTATATTTAGATCCACTAAATTATTTGAAGATTAGAATCCCACTACATATTATATTTGAAATATATGTAACTTCAAGATGCAACTGTTACTAATAACTATTACAGTAGATTGTTCACTAAAATTGAGATGGATTTCTATGTTTTTCGTACATCTACATTATACACCTTGTATGAATTGAGATTCATGATTTATCGCTTTGTTAAAGTTTATGTTTGTCAAAACTCAGTTGAAATATTTAGGTAAAATTATCATCGTTTTCAATGGCATGTGTATTTATTAATTGAAATTGATACATCCTTTTGACACATGCTTTTAACATTTAAACCTTTAATTTTTGTCATGTTTCAAACATTATTATCTCCTAAAACACTTTTTATGAGTGTACTTTGAATACTACACTTATTTAAACTATTATATTTCAATTCATTAGTTTCATCATAGATGTCTTCATAAAAATGAATATTTCTTGTGTTAGGAAGAAATAGAAAAGACACACATATATCTATGTTATTTGTAGGAAGAATCGTCAATGGACTTCTACATATACGAAACAAATGAAGATCTTGTACAACGTAAGGGTTGGGAGATGTATCTCCATCACAAAATACCTTTAGCCCAAGATGAAATTATAGATCTCCAATTATGATATAATATATATACATACATACAAACTATTTCCTAACTATTTAAAATATTCTTCACTGCTAGAAGATTCTAATGAAATATTTTGTAATCAAGCAATGAATAGTTGATTTTTACATTCTTCTATGGTTTGCATAAAAAAGTATAACCAATTCCAAATCCTTATTGAAAAAGTCTCACTCTTATACTTCAAGATTTAATAATGTATAAACTTGCCATATGATTTTCCGATTGGTTTGGTATACTATTATCATAGTAGAACCAATTATGTTTTTGTGTAATATGATATTTTGTTATTATGTGTTCTTACATGATTCTTGGTGTTTGGCATCTCATTTTGACACACATTTAATATTCATTTACTTATATGTATCACATAACTGTTACATATGTATATATACCTTCATTAGGTCTCTTTAATGGTGATAGCTGCATAGTTTGTTTGATAAAGTTGCTTTCTTTACCTAAATATGCTTTGAGGGAGACTATCTTTATGACTACTATTTTGCAACAATTATTTGACAAAATGCATATACTCATTGATAGTGCACATCTTATTGATCAAGAACATAATATTCATTCATTATATAATTAAAATTGTTCACATATTTTTGGTATCAATGGTATATCATACTCTATATGTCTAAAATATTTTCTAAAATTATTATTTTTTATTTAATATGATAACTACATACAAATTCCAGATAATAAACAAATTATTGCATCTAGAAGTTCATGAATTAGAACCTATTTGTAACTTGACTATAGCTTCAAATATGATTTAGCACATATTTGAGTACTTGATCATCTAGAATTCATTGAGATTTCTCATGCTTGGATCATTTTATATCTATTTGTTAAAGAATTAAGATTATATATTGAGATATAGAATTGTCAAAAAACGGTGGTAAACACTCCTTTGGGGAATTGTAAAGGATTATTGTCTCCTTGTTAGTACCAAGACATAGTATTATGAGGTTGCGGATTACAAAATTTCCTTCCATGTATATATGTGAAAAGCAAATGTCAATTTACCAAGGTTTGAGTATGTCCATTTCATTATATATTTGCAATTTTGTTCCCCTTCCTCTGTTAAGATCATTGACATATCTAAAAGTCTTCATAGGATCAGTTTCCACTTGAATCTTTTTAAGTTCTACCAATAGAGATGTATGCAAACAAAAAAGAAGAGCAAAGCTCTCGTCCTAAAAGAATAACCAACTACAATTGAAAGTTGGGGCCATGACTTCAACTGTTGATCCTATATGATCCTTGAAGATCGTTGAAACATCAATCGATTTATCTTAGATGATGACAAAGTTTGTATCTCCTTTTATCCACCCAATATAAGGGGCACCAATTGTAATTACTTATTTTAAACATAGAGGGAGGTATATGTTGGATATTACATCTCATTTATCTATGAAGTCTATACCACTGAGCAACTTAGCTTGTATAACAACAACTTTCTTTTAAACCTAACGGAATACAAAGTCATCCATTCCTTCCGAACAACGATACATGCAACAATAGAAATTGACATCTCATCTTGGTTTATATTTATAAAGAGCCACAACCATGTATCCATCATCGCATAGTGAGGCATTTGGTTATATGGTGCACAAATTTGGTGTTTTTCCATATGTCTTGAATAACCTCACAATTGAAAACATCATGATAAATATTGTCTAATTATTTTTTGCAATAAGGGCAAGAGTTACTTGGGGTTACCAAATTTTATACTAGTATGTCTTTGATTTCAATATGTCCATGATAAATATTCCAAATAAAGTGTCTGATTTAGGGGGGTTTCATGCCCTAGATCTTAGCCATAGGTCATTATGGTTAGTAATAGCTTCTCTACGGCCAATTAGTAGGCTTCAAAACTAAAATATATCACCTTTAGTTAGATACCTCTATAGGTTTATCATCAACATAACCAAATAAAGGGGTTTGCAAGATATCATCAATACACTTATGTCAAAAATAATCATTCAAACTCCAGATACTATCATGATAATCGATTAGTTCATCAATATTGTTGTCTTCAATATTATAAATTGGTTTTCAAATATATTCATTTGGATTTTGAGATCCATTCACCATACCATATTCTTATATTTTCTCCATATCCAACTTCCAATCGCAGGCCCTCCTTGTGAAGATATTTCAAACTCCATATGCTTCTCCATATGTAATATCTAGTAGAAACCTCTAATAGCATCTAGGAAGGTATCGTATCTGAAAATATGTCCTTCAGAACCATGTATATAATGGTATCTATATTTTCAAATAGCTTCTACTATTGTTCAGTGCAAAGACATAACTTGAAAATATTGAGATCCACAAGGCCATAACCACCCTCATTTTTTGGTTTGCACATCTTATCCCATCTTCCCAACACATTTGCACTTTCCCTTTGTAGAACCCTATTAGATGTTAGCTATCATCTACTTGATATCATCAATGATATTTACCAAGAACTAAAAGAAATCCATCATATAGATTAGAGTTCCTTAAATTACATCTTTAATCAAACCTAGTTCCCATCCTGACTGAGATTTCACTCATTACAACTTTTTTATTGTTTCACAATCTATCTTTGATGCTCTTGAAAAATTCTTTCTTTAATTGACCAATGATTGTGGGAATACCTTGTTGGTTTTATGCCCTAAGAGCCATCATGTGATGGTAACATGGATATATTGTATATGATTTGATTATGAATAGAAGATAGTTCCACTTATTATGTTTGTTTCAACATTGAGATAAAGAATAAATGTAATAATGTCCTAGGAATGTTTTGAGTCGATAACCTATGGTTTGGGTTGATGACCTAAACATGGGATCATATGTATACTTAATATTATCATTCTCTTTTGTTTCCCCATTCAATTATAGGTGTGGATAATATATGACAATAATGGTAAAACTAGTGCGTATACTTAATGATGAATATATCTCTTTAGTCATGATATTTGGTATCAATTCAAATACATAGATACTTGTTGTGTTTAAGTTCTATTGGACTGAACCACCTTGAGAATGACACATGGAAGCCATGTCATGTAAGTTACAGTCATATTTCAATATGAAAGTGGCGATTGTGATCATTAGAGCCTAAGTTACTAAATTAATAACATATATTCTTCGTACTTTAACGCTACTTAAAATGACTCCCAATAAGGTTGCTACACATGTAGTGATGCACTGACACATGTGAATTATTGTGAGTAATGCAGATGGAATTTGTACCTCCTCAACTAATATCCCGACCAGTTGATAATTGAGACTATGAAATGCATGTCCATGCTCATGTGAGTCAATATGTGATATTTATCTCACTGAATCTCATTAGTCTACTCTGGTTTAATAAAGATAGATTCAATGTTAATAGGATGAATACTCGATGCCTCGAGTTTATATATATATATATATATATATATATATATATATATAGTCAGGCTAGAATACACTCGAGTGTATAGATCACACGAATACACTAAAGTGTGTTTCTATATCAAGACTATTTTTTGTGAAATATAAACCATTGATCTTCACCATCACACTATAACTAGACTACATACAAATTTTGAGCCCATTTGGATGAGTGTAAGTTACTCATCCAAGGGCAACAAAATCGACGTGTGAAATTAATTTGAAATGTATAATTTTTGCGGTCTTTATAACATGACCTACAAATGTCCAAATGTGCTCAAATTTTGTGTATGAGTTATTCACAACATGTTTAAGAAGATCAACAAATTAGATTTTTGAAAAAAATATTGCATCATGAAAAACTACTTGAGTGTATTCTATCCTGACTATCTCTCTCTCTCTCTCTCTCTCTCTCTCTATATATATATATATATATATATATATATATAACATTTTACAAAGATATTGACGGTCATGTAACCTGTGTCACTACAAGTTAACATTGTTCTCAACTTATTCCAATTACTTGGGTAGAAATGGCATGTTTCTAGATACCTTCTCTTTGTTTCTGAGGTCCTTGACATCACTTCCAACATAATGTGGAACCTAAGGGGCCACAATCATAAGGATGTATAAGGGAAAAGAAGTTCACAATGAAACACATATTAGAATGGTTACAAATTATATATAGGTTGAATTCCAAACTAGTAGAAAACTTGAACAAGTCAATTGGTCGAATGGATAAGATAGATCAATAGATTGACTGAGGTCAGCTGATCAATTGATCACTTTTGGGAAATAATCAACCAATCGACTAATCTAGTCATTCGACCAACTGGTCAACACTGTGCTTGAAAAGGGAAAATAGCGAGTCAAAAAGAGTATAGGATGCTGATAATTGTTCTCACACATGACCTAAAGCTATATTTCCTTGAGACACCAGTTGCAACTCCTCATGCACCTCAAATAGAAAGGGAATCTTATATTAAGTATTCCAATCATACCATTAATATCAACTTCCTAATGTTAGGATTCATGAATCATGATCTTCATATGAAACATGAAAATGTGTGTGCTCTAGATATGGACACACATTTGAAGAATATTTCTAAGGGAAAGAAAGATAAGAGTGGTATGATGTCTCTAAGATCTTATTTAAACACAAGTGACTGGAAGTGTTCTGGTTGGGCCATGTGCACACTAATTAATTGGATATGTGAAAATCATATCAAAAAACTAGATTTCCCTTCGGCCAAGGGTTGGATCCTAACGTGATCTAGCAAACACTGCCAAAATCCTATAGTCAATTTTTCATGAACTAAAATTTGAAAGATTTTGTCAAAAAAATTGCCCAAATTGCTTGTCATGTTGAGTAAAACTGTGGACTAGATGAAGAAATACAAACCTAAATCCAAGAAGATGATAAGGAATGGAAAGGGTAAGTCAAAGGGAAAAGGAAAATTTAAGAAAAGTTCTAAATCTAGCCAAAAGCCCAAATATCGTTTATATGTGATTGAAGTACAAAAAGACACAAGATGAAGCCCTAAAATAGGGATGCATCATGTCTTGAAGGTAGGTGACACCTATGAGACCTCCTTTTGAGATTAAGTAATGTTTATGTATAGGGGTTATAAGTCTATTTCCATCTGTGTACTCTCAGATCCATGCATGTTTCTTTTATTTATTTTTGATGAATGCCTTGTCACAATATTGATATACATGAACAACCTCTAGATCAACAATTATTAGTGTTGTAAGGTTTTATGCTTATGCCCAAAGTCATCCATGACTATGAACTTTAAGAAGAATTTTTGTAAAGCCATTTAAATGTATATGATCTATAATAAGTTTGTAACATACTTGAAAGCTTGTTATTATCATACTATAATGGACAAAGTTTTTGTACTTGTGCTTTCCATTATACAGTTTAGATGATGATGATGATGATTATTGTTGTTGTTGTTGTTGTAATTAGGTTTTGTTTTGAGTAATCTTGTTTTGTGGAGGTAGGACATTGTAATTACATATAGGGTTTCAGTTACATGATCTTGCACATGAACCCTAGTAGTCATTACCCACAAAAAAGATAAAAAAATGAGAAAGAGTGCAATCCAAGAACATTGTCAAAAGGTCGCTCCTTCCCCACCAACTCAAGTAGCACAACATGGAGCACCTGGTCTTTTACATGGGCTATATAGAGATTCATATGCTTTTCTGACAATTTTAGGAGGACATCACCAACATATGTCCTTATTCCCTTGTGAGAAACATCACTGGATCTATTCTGTGACAAGGTATATCTCACAGACTTCCTTCTGAACAAACTGATATTGATGAGATCTTCTCATGGGAAATGTGGAAAGTTTTATTGTTTTTGTTACGCATGTGCCTCCATATTTTTCAACAGTGATATCAGATCCACATCAATCTACAATGTATTAGGATAGAAATCAATGTGATCATATTTTTTATATTCTTTTGTAAAGTGAATGATAAAATTAATATGCATATACTATTTAATTCTACATGGATTTCAAGTTCTATATTTTTTATATGTGGGACGCCGTCAAGTATGGAAAAATCCTAGTGCACATGTAGTGATTTATCATATACCATTTTAGGGATTTTTCCATAGAGACCCCATGAGGAGGAGAATCCCCTCAACCCTGCCCACTTATCGGGTAGTAAGATACATGTGCAAGGGTGTTTCCCCTATATACTCTTCCTTATGTGTAGATGTCAAAAATTGATTCATGGGTATTGTCTCATATGAAAGAATGCAACCTTTACTTTATATGTATATTGTGCAAAATAATATGCAGGATAATGAGATGATTTATTAAACATAATCCCAATCCTATATATAGGAGAGGAGAACATCTACAAGGAAGAAGACACAAAACCCTAATGGGGAAAGTATACTTGGGTCCATATACATAATAAACTAATCATTCTAACAATTATGATGTTATAAGTACAAAATTACACACTCATAATTCTAACATATATGATATGATATAACTAAAAAATTACACAAGTCCCCTTAAAATATATTTTATTTGGTGGATGATTGCATGGCTATGGCAAGTTGTGGATATGAATGGATCATTTTAGCTAAGTATTTGTCTTGCATGTTGAGCCTCGTCTCCTTTTATTTCATATGAAAATAGTTTTTCTTGACTTATTAATCCCCTCAAATGTGAATTGAGGTTTCTACATATCATGCAATATTATAAAGGAATAAAACAAGTTTTAGAGGATTTGGCATGATGAGGCTACTTTGGAGATACAACTATAAGGATCCATTCACCATGGTGGAACACAAATGTAAGTTTATGTGGGTGTTTACAGGTTGATGATGCATAATATTAAAATGACATTAATTGAATAGTAATTCTTTATGGATCCAAAATATTACATTAATGTGGCCATAATTAGATTTTGCATGTTTGTATTAAGGATTACATATATAATGTGTATATGATACATATAGTAAGCATGTGTTGTTTGGATATGCATATGTACATATGTAAAACCCCTTAAATAAAATGCTAGGTGTTATATCCTTTCTAGTATGCAACACAAATGGAAGTCATGACCGACTATGCATGGTCACACAAAAGTGTGATGCACTATATAGCTTGTGGAAATGTGAGAAAAGAAATGTGGGTCTATCAAAGTAGGATGCATATTCTACTGTGATTCCCTTTGGATAAGACTTAACTAGATGATATTAATAGGATTTATCACGTAGAGGCATATATATGTTTATGACAAAAGGTTGTACATCCATCTATCAATATTTGCATTAGATGTGCCTACCTAAAAAATCAAGTTTTGGGTGACCAATTGATTGAAGATGACTTATGACATGATGAAATATAGATTTTGTCACAATATAGTGTTATTGGATGCAATATTATAAATTAATAGTGAGGGATACTAATTTGAATAAAATGGTGTGAGTGATATATAATTAATGACCAAATCAGTATTAATAAAACTTTTCAACTAAACATACTAGATTTTGTAAAATATTTCTTGTATCTCATACAGAAAACAACATAAACCACTTTTGTTGTGATCATTCCTTAAGAAGGGAAAACCTAATGGAAATAACTTCCATGACTGCTTTAGGATTCCTAGAGTTGGTCTCACACATGAGCATAAACTCCATCTCCTGGATACAAAAACTAGCTCTGAGTGCACCTAGGTAGGGAAGGAAAGCAAGTCGTAAGCATTCCACTGATGTAATGGAAATCAAATGACTCATGATGTGATCAATGAGTCATAAGATTCACAAACAACATGAGAATGTGGGAGTTTTTGAGGTGGTAATACATCTTAGGAACATGTAATAAGAACAATCAAGGTACGAGAGGTATAATGTATCCAAGGAAATATTTAGGCGCAATATGGTGAAAGGTGATCCAGTTGATCCATATGTGCTCAAGTTTAAAAGGTATGTGAAGCTCCTAGAGATATTGGGATTTCATGTAGGGAAAGATTTCATCACAGATGTGATCCTATAAACATTACCAGATTCATATCGACTATTTTTCATGAATCATAACACGAACAATTTTGTCAAATTGTTGTCAAAGTTGTTTGGTATCTTGAGAATAGTTGAGGTGTAAATGAATAAAGATAAGCCCAAATCCATGTTGATGGTCAAAAAAGGAAAATAAAATCCAAGTAAATATGTAAGCTTAAGAACATTTCCAAGGCTGGATAGAAGCTTAAGTCTTCTGCACTTAAGGCAAAAGGAGGAGTGGGTAAAGAAGGCGATCATCACTAGGCTAGACATTGGAAAAGAAATTGTTCTCTCTGCCTAGAGGAACTAAAGAACAAGAAGAATGAGGTATGCATATAACTTCAAGTTATATGTGAAAGAAATAAATCTATATAGTTCTTCACATGGTTATTAGACACCTCAAGTGGATCTCACATTTGTTTAAATATGCAGGATCTAAAAAGAATTTGGCCCTTGAAGAAGGGAGAGTGGAGATACACATTTCAAATGGAGTAAGAGTTTCTAATATTGTTTTTGGCACCTAGTATTTATCTATGCCCATTGGGCTTGTACTGGAGTTAGATAACTTCTATATTTCACCTAAAACAAATAGGAACATCATCTTGTATCAGGTTTGGACAAGAATTGTTTGAATTTTATATCAAGAATGGTCAATGTTCTAATCATAAAAATAATTTCTTTTATGGTAGTGCCCCTAAATCTTATGGTCTTTATTTATTAGATCTTGAGACAAGTATTGATAACATAAATACTAAGAATCTGAAACTCAATGACAACCAAAACTTATATGTGGCATTATTGTCTGGGACATGTAAAATGAGAATCACATTTCTCAAATTCATAAATGTGGATGCCTAGACTCATTTTATATTGAATCAATTAAGACATGTGAATCTTGTTAATTAGGAATGATGAAAAAATCACATTATCTAGTAATAGTGTAAGGGATAGTGACTTATTAGGACTAATACATACTAATGTATGTGGAACTTATAGCACAAATGCCAGATGTGGGAATCAATACTTCATCACATTTATTAATGGCCCCAGTTGATATGGATATATCTATGTAATTAAACACAAGTTAGAATTCATTCAAAGGTCAAGGAATTCATGAATTAAGTACAAAATCAACTTGGGAAGAATATTAATACACTTTAGTCAAATTGAGGTGGCACATACTTAAGCCAAGATCTTGAGCATTTTTGAGACATTGTGGTATTATATCACAATGGACTCCACTTGAGACACCAAAACATAATGAGATATCAAAAGAATAAATCACACCTTGTTGGACATGGTACTATCAATGATGAGTGTTGATTCTCTTTTGACTTTCTTTTGGGGATATGCTTTACAAACCCAACATATACACTTAACTATGTACCTTCTAACTTGATTCAAAAGACACCAAATTAGATATAGATTGAGAAACATCCCAATATGTCTTTTATGATGATTTGGGGATGTGAATCTTATGTCAGGAAATAGTTTCCTAAACGGCTTGGACCAAATTAGACAAATTGCATTTTCTTAGATATCCTAAGCAAACCAAGGGTAACTATTTCTATATTTCATATAACAATAAAGTTTTTGTTTCTAAACTGTTGTATTCCTAAGAAAGAAATTTATTTCTTGCAGAATGAGAGGGAGGGAAATATAACTCAAAGAATTTTGATACCAACAAGATTACATTGATCCTATGGAGGTCGATAAGAAATAAGAGGAATCACAAACTATAGTGGAATTTCACGTTCCTTCTATAACACAAGAACCTTGTAGGTTTGGTAGGGTATGTCTTATGCCAAAGATATTTGTATTTTCATGATTCAACAAGATGATGTGTTTTTCATGGATGATGGTGAACTGACAACCTATAATGAGGCCATTGAGGGACGAGATTATGAGAAAAGGCTAGTAGCCATGAAATTTGAGATGTACTGCATGTATTTATTCATACAAGAATAGTATTCCATAATTTCACACATTTTTTAATATATTCAGAACACTTAGATGGAATATAGCAAGAAATTTTAGATTGTGATAACATATTGAATTTGGAACTATAATATTTGGTACAAATATAGAAGGTATTATGGGATGTGACAGTCTCATACTCTTTCTAGGAAAGCAAGGAAAGTCTTTTGTAACCATTTATTATTGATTATCAGACAAATAAGTTCTTGGAATCATTTTTTGAGAACTTTTTGTGCGTGTTAAGGTAACATTACTTGTATGGAAATGAGCATAAGTTGTTCACATTATTGTAATCTCTTTGTAACCATGATTCCATCTTATTAATCAATTATCCATATTCATATGTTTTTCTAATATGTTGTTCACATTCCTTATCCTAGTTGCTTACATTTTTATCTTTTTTCCCTTTACAGTGATTTGAGAAAATTGTATCCTACAACCTAAGAGCACTTCCACAATCTCTATTGCATTGAGTTTTACATTGTAATGATTGTTATTGTGATATGTTAAAAAATAAGTTCCATTTACTATTTCCACCACCACGGATGTTATATTTCCATATTGAAGATTTATTAGTAGAAGCAAAGGAATGCAAATCTCTTAAGAAGTATTTTCTATTCTAGCAGCTACAAGATAACATGGGTTCATGAATTATATAGCCATTATAGTGAATGACTACTCCATCAACCCCGCCATTTCTAAATATGTTACAAATGTTGATTGTATTCCCAGAGAGACAGTCATATTATGATTCTAATGGGATACATTGTATTTGATTTGTGTAATAATAGTGGAATTTCCATTTTTTATGTTTACTTCAGTATGATATATGATTAAGCACAATAATGTCTTAAGAATGTATCACTCAATAACATGTGATTTTAGCTTGAGCACTTAAACATGAGATCATGTGTATGCTAAGAGCATTTTTTCTCGTCTAAGTTCATCATGAGAAATTATATTAAAAATTAGGAGAAAAATAATACATACAACCGATATGTGTGTTAGTTGATGACTACGTCTCTTGGTTATGATATTTGATATCAAGTTAAATACAATGAACAAGTATACCAAATAGTTCACTTTGAATATGCTACATGGAGGACAAAAATGACGGTTAGAATCATATGTCAATTTGACAATGGTGATTGTGATCCTTAGATGTGAATCCACTACTATTCTCACATGTTGATCGGTGTATTTGATGCTTCTCAATATAACCTTGAATAAGGGTTTTCGGTAAAGAAATGGTTAGGCGCACTATGACACATGTGAATTATTGTGAGTGGCCTAGATGGAATTTGTTCCTCTTGTTGGATTGATATCCCAACCACTTAATTAGTGAGACTATGAAATGCATTGACATGCTCATGTGAATCAATATTTGATGTTGATCTCATGTGTATCTTAAATAGTCTACTTTTAATCAAGGAACAAAGACAAAGCAATTATACGATCACTACAACATTGGTCACAACATAAGGGTTGCCTATAGGCTCTCACACATAATGTGCACATGGGAGAGGAATATAGTCATGGGCTCCAATTAAACTAGTTACTAAAATATTTCAGTAATCAACTAGAACAATCATAGATTATTTAAGAGCCCATACGATTGACTAGAATGTCCATACAATTGCTTGAATGTAAAATAATCAATTCATGTGGTGAGGCAGTCAACTGACCTAAAATCAACTTAGACGATTGACTAAAATCTATTCAGTTGACTAAAAAAAGTATTCAATTAATTGACTAATAATTTAGATCTATAATGTTTTGACCTTGCCCAATACATTAAAGACTAGCAAATCAATCGAATGGAATGTCCCTACATGGACTCTTAAATGCATCCATTTACTTTTCATTTTGAAGTTTCATATAGAAATCGTACTCTCTGCCTCCATTGTTTAAATGGGCATGATGTCCAGGGTTTTGGTTACCGATTGTGAGACGTGAGAACCCTAGCTATCATTACCCACATGAGAGGAAGAAGGAGAAAGAGTGAAACACTAGAACATTATGAAGAGAAAGGTTGCTCCTTGCCTCTAATCGAGTAGCATGACATGGAGTTCTTGTGATTCACATGGACTATGTAGATATGTAGGCAATATATAAGTATGTTTGGAGGACATCATCGACTTTCATCCATGCATTCTTGCAAATGATGCACATCCTCATGCAAGAGAATGATGGAATTGATCCATAATAAGGTATATCCCATGATCCCTCCCTCATAAATCAATATTGATGAGATCATGATAATATAAATTATTTCATTTAGTTTGTTGTGTTTTGTCACATCTACTTCTTTGCAACAACAAATATGTTTTAAAGGTACTATCTTCGAGGATCCTACAGTCTGCGTGCAAGAACCCAGAAAATACTATATACGTTAAAAAAACTGATATTCATGTAAAAGGTACCATTTATATTCCCATTCACCTTCATTTCTTTGGAAAATTCCAGTGGGCTACTTTTTCTACAAGTGACAGTTATCAATATTTGGGATGATGTGTTGAAAGTATTTCTTGTTGAATATAATCCATCTATCAAGACACTAATATGATAAAACAACTCACGTTTCTCACCATTATGTGGATGTTGTCGATCTCATCATTATGAATATGTATATAATTGCCAAAAAGAGTTGAAAAGTTGTTTTGAATGCAAACAAAATTATGATTCTTGTGGTGAATCTAAGCACACAACTTCATCATGACATTATTCGTCCCCTTTGGTACCACAAGATCCAATATTGGAGTAGTGTAAAGGCACTAGGAATATGCAAATAGACATTATTGTGACCCACACACCAACACTTAAAATCATATATGAAGAGATAATCCTAAGTTATACTACAACAACAACAACAACAATGTTCAAAATCCCCAATGACAACTACCAATGAGGCAAAAACTTCCACACTAGAAACAACAACCACATTATGGGAAGAAACAACCACCTAGTGATAACAACAATAACAACCAACACTTAATGCTTTTCAACAGAATCAAAATGTGACCTTGAATCTCTGATTTAGACCATTGTCTTGACTTAGATCTAACAGAATAAAGAGTTTTCCTATCATATACATTATATATAAGGATTTCAAGACTTACCTTCAAGGTAGCTGGAAGAGAATCTTGTATAATAGGTTTTCTTCACATAGAAAGAGATAAATGAATATCAATATAGTGAAAACAAAACCCAAGTCCACTTAATTGTAGGTTTTTAACTTGTCTTTTCCATAAAGAAAATCAATTTTGAAATTACATGAATATTGGGTCTATACTTAGTTTTACTGTGATTCACTTGGTATTGTATCCATATGAGAAATGATATATATTTGTCATGTGAGGAACAAAGTGAAGCACATATCACCTTTGGGTTAAATTGGGCATGAAAAAAATATTTGTGCTATCTATTAGTCTTCTAAAGATGGATGCACTGCCTATATAACACCCTCAGTTGCACATAAGTCTGATCTTATTGTCGGGTGCTATAATGAGTTAGACCAGAGATGGGATTCACTCCTTATTCAATCGAATAAAAAGGAATAATGTTAAAGACAAATACCAACAAATTTTCTTTTTGCATGGGAATACTATCAAATATATTTGACTAGTATGTTTATATACCAAAACATAGCAATGGAAGGAAATATTTGTGACTAGATAATTTTATAAGGTTATAAAGTTGACACCTATATGGATGAATGCATGAGGTATAAGTTGTAATACTATTGCTATACAAAGAGGGTAATATAGCTACTTCAGCTGTATGTCTCAGGAAACACTAGTGCACATGTGTATTAACTAGTCAATTTAGTCATCCTTCTAAATTCTTTCTTACCTAAGTGTTTGGAAGAAAACCCCACAAAATAAGAAACAATAAAAAATGTCAGGTAAAGTTGGTATGTGCATATAGTAAAGAATTGGACAGTACTAAAGAAAAGGAAAATAATTAAGTTTCCAAGGATACCAATCAAAGATAGATATTGAATCTTCCAAATAGATGTCAACGGAATAATGATGCCAAAAGGAAATTCATTTAAATAACATAATCAATAAGTCTGAAGTTCTTGCCTTGTTAAATAATTCCATAATCATTTACAAATAAAGCAGTGCATGTTGATTAAAATACCTACTAGCATAATCTAAAAGGTTGGTATGGAACCCATAAATTCAAAACCAAGGGCAACACAAGTAAAACCTTGGTGCCAAATAAATATAGCATTGTAGGAGGACTAAAATCTGTTTACATGGTAGGAGGACTAAAATCTCAATGCCTATGTGTATCACATGTGGAAGTGGAGATAACCCCTAGTGCCTTACATGGTAATAAAACCTAGTACCTAAAAATACGGTGTATCTACTTTTAGATGTGACTAGTCAAATCACACATGCACAATAGACTAGGAAAGATCACAAATTTAATTCAAATTATATTCATGTACCGAAAGGGATGATAACATCCATGGTTTAAGTGGGGTAAAAGTACCCATAAATAAAGATCTAACAAATTTATTGCTTGAAGAGAGAAATAAATAGAGAAAGATATCTTTCATTAACATTTTTCAAAAGAGATACAACGGTAATGAATTCCATGTAGCATGTGTCATTAAAGAAAATTAGGTTCAAATCAACAAATAGAGTACATGGAGAGATTTAGATGATGCCCAATATGTCTCAAGTAAATGCAAAACACATGAGGTTGATTCTAGATACATCTTCAAGTCCTAGATCCTTATCAGGTTCTGGAGCCACCTAGTAGTATTTATATAAAACTAGGTTTGAAATATTATTAATTATACAAACCTCAAAACACCCTTTTTACAAAATTTTGAATTGGGATGCACAAACCATGTCATCATGTCAAGAATTTTAGTATAATTTTCAAACATATATTGTTATAAGATTTGACATCCCTAGAAGTATGTATGAATTTAGAAAGATTATTATATTTGCTAAAATAAACTAGGCCAAAAGACTAATATGCCCCCATTTTTTACTAAAGAGAATCTTGCGCGAGAATGGTAATCATGTCAAATTGTGAATTATAAAACTTGAAAATAGAAAAGAACTCAAACATGTTGCATTTCTTGACCAGAAGAGATTATTTCAAGGGAATATATGTAAGTTTGCACCTATAATTGTTCTCAAAAAATGACTCATGAGTTGACAGCCATGAAGATCAGATCATGAATTTGAACTCTAAATATAATACTTCACATTATTGAAGAACCATCCCATCAGATTAGAGAGATGAAATAGAGACTAGAACCTAAAATTCAAGGGAAAAACACAGAAGAATGACCTAGATAGGATAGTACTAGTAAAACTAAAACATAGCTTCTAGTAACATCACATGAGCAAATTCATTGCAATATGAGGTTATAAAACGATTGAAGGCATAAAGCAAATCCAACCATGTACAGATCGTTTGAAAATGATTTCTAGGATGATCTATCTCAGAATAGGTTAATGAAATAGTACAAATAGGGGGAAATTGAGGCTGATTTAAGGGGTGGGACCCCACCACTTGGCCCATGTAATGAATTTAGATTTTTTCCAAGCTTCTTCAGGATAAGAAACCCCCACCGTACCCAAGGAGCCACCAACATGTAACTGGGTTTGGTAGGTGTGTTTAGGAACAAGAGAAAGAAAAGAATCAATGAGAAACTCCTAGAATGTGTGACAAAGGTACTGCGGCAATTTTATATTGGTTAGAAAGGCTAAGATGGTAGGTATATGGGAGGAAGATGGTAAAATGGCAAGAAACTGAGTATGCGTCAAAAAGGAGATATGAGCCACCAAATCCTTAAAATTTTAGGGTCATTGTGTTCAACAATAGGTGAGAAAGGAAAAGTAGAAGAAATTATTGAAAGAGAAAGTAACGAAAGAGATATCAAGACAAAGAAAGATCGTACTACTATTGCTGAAGGAAAGAAGGAAACATGAGGGAGGGAGACAAAGGTGAGGCAATGAATTAACTCAGTACTACGATAAGATTGTGTGGGGGGTAGTCAGATCAATACAGTCCATGTGGAAAACAAAAGAAAAGAAGTTTGTGATGGAGAGAAAATTGGGGACTATACAAAATCAGTTCTATTAATTATAATAGTTATCAAATTAGGTTTAAAATTTTATATTTTCTTAATAAATTTAGTTGAGGGGTCATTTAATGTCTAATTGAAACTAAACCTGACACATAGACTAGTTAAAGAATGTATATCCTAGATTTCACTTTAGTTTCCATTTTCTCCATTACTAATCAAGTCATTCAATTGATTAGGGTTAAAACATGTTATTGGTATGAATATTATTCTAAGTAATGCCTTTCTCTAACAATTGGGATTTGACTTCATTTTAGGTTTATCAATCCATTATTTTTTCCTAAATACATATATCCAATTATCATCAATATTTTACTTAATATTCCCCTTTTGATATTATCTAGTAGGTGATTTAGTATATTAGGTTTTATTGATATCATTACCCAATTATCACCCTACTTGACATATCTCTCAACCATTTAATGGTTAGGGTCATGTGAGGAAATTCCTTATGATGAACTATTTTCCCTAATTGTTATGTACAACAATATGCATTATTTAATTCAAGATCATTTTAAAGCCAGTTAATGATGTTTTCATTCAATTAACAACTAGCTAATTTGCACTAATACATATATATATATATATCTTTTTATGCATATTAGGGTGTTTCCCATCATTATTGTTGATATGAAGAAGTTCAATATTATATTAAACATTATTGAACTCATTAATTGAATTAGTTAACATACATAATGAATATGTTGATTTACATGTATTGTATCATATATAACACTTATTTCCATCATGGCATGCACTATTATATGGGTCTCCCAATGATGCCTTTATAAAAGTAAATGTGACAAATGTTTACATCATGAGAGTTAGGGTTTAATATGCAAAATTTCCACTTTTAGTTTCACATTAATACTACTCATCTAAGAATTGCACTTGTTATCATCCTATTAAGGCCTCGTAGGGCATAACTTACACCATATTTGGGGGCTTTATGTTTAATTAAGCGCAAATACATCCAATCCATGTAATTAGGGGTTCTAGGGTTTTTAAGTAGGTTTCATATGTTACAACACTCTATCATCTAAACATGTTTTCAACCTTGAAATATAACCATATGTAAACTACCTATCAACTAATGTCCACTCCTTAAGAGGTTTCACCTAATAAGTCATGCTAAATAGATCTAAAGGTATTAGGGTTTATATAAATCTTGTAGCTGTGTTTAATAGGTGGGTTTATGTGCATAGGTCATGCTTCCATCTAGATGATATCAAATAAATAGGTAAGATTATCATGTCTATTAACCACCCTAGATAGCATCTAACATTTCAATTAATATAATCATCCACAACCTGAATGGGTAAAGAGGGTAGGTCCAGTAAACCTTATGTATGAGCTACTTATTCTAAATTATCACACCCTTTACATATATAGGATTTCATATTTCGTTTCTAACTAGTTTGAGGGGTTACTTTAATTTGCTATATACCTTCCTCGGTGTGACTTAATCCAAGAAAAATCAACAAAATCCAAATTTTTGGGTACTTATAGTAGTGTAATTAAAAGTAACCAATAGAAATGATAACTATATGATGTAAAACACAAGAAGGATCCAAAATTAATTGTGAAACTAAGTCACAAATATTCAACATGAACATATCCATATCCTACTACTTTAACACCGTCGTTACTTAATTCTACCCTATAGTCAAATATTGTAATTATATCCCAAGAGCTAAATCGACACCTAAACTACATTATAGGGTATGAGCACCTAGGGTCCCATAACATTAGCACCAACTAATTAACTGCCTTATAGGTTACTCACAATATTCTATATATTTCTTTCATCATCACATGTCTGACATAGGTAAATTATAGTACAAACATTTCACATAGAACTTCTACATAGGTTTAGGTTCCTATAAAAACTTATGGAAGATAAAATCATCATTTTTGAATTTAATCAACTTCTTTGGCTCTACTAACATATTTGTAACGAGTTAGAATTGAAATATTATCCACTCTTTAATACCTTGCAAAAACCTACATAATATTTGCCATGGGAAAATGATCCAAAATATTCAACTAGTATGTTCAATTACCAAAAGTTGGCAGTGGAAGGAAATTGTATTTTACTGTACAATTTATAAGATTTCATAGTTGACATATGTATGAGTGAATACATGAGGTATAATATATAACTCTAATTTTATGTGCAAAGGGTAATTTGAATAATTCAACTTTATCTCCCAAGGAGCATCAACTACACATGTGTAGGTCCTGGCTAACTTAGTCATTCTTTTAAAGCCATATTTATCTAAGGGGTTTGAAGCAAACTCCATACAAGAAGAAATAATGGAAAATGTCGTCTAAATGTGGTATGTGCATATAATAGGGAATCAGAAATAATAAGGAAAATGATAAACATGGCTCACAATCAAAGAGATATACAAAATCTTCCAAATGGATGTCAAAAGAATAATGATGTGAAAAGATTACTTGTTTAAATAAGATAATCAACAAGGGTGAAGTGATAAAAAAATCAACAAGGATGAAGTTCTTAACTTTTTCGAAAATTCCATAAACATTGACAAATAAATCAATGGATGTCAATTACAACAAGGACTAGCATAATATAAGAGTAGGAATCGAACCCATGAATTCTAAATGAAGGGCAATAGGACCAAGACCTTAGTGCCAAATAAATATAGAATTGTAGGAGGACTAAAACATCTATGCATGATATGAGGACTAAAACAACAGTGTTTTGCAAGAGTAATAAATCCTCAATGCATATATATTTCACATGTGGTGGGGGACAAAATCCTAGTGTATTAAAGGAGAATAAAACCCATTGCCCAAGAAATATGGTGTATCTACTTAATGACTAGTCAAATGACACATGCAAAATGGATGGGTAGAATCATAAATTCAGTCCAGATAGTATTCATGTACTAAAAAGAGATGAGAACATCCATGTCATAACATGTGGGGTCTAAGTACCCATAAATAAATATCCAACCATTTTAGTGCTTGATGAGAGAGAAACTAATCACAAATGAGAATTTTTAGTAAACTTTTTCAAAAGAGATACAAACGTCAATCAAATTTAGGGCATCATGCCCATTTAAAGGAAATTAGGTTCAAGTCAACAAATAGATCAAGATAAAGAAAATTAAGTTCTGGAGGTTGAAATCATTCTCACTCAAGAGCACAAGCTCTATCTACTAGAGATGCCAGAGTCAAATGAACCTACTCCCATCACGCCTATGGCTGACATGGATTCTTAATGGAAGCACCATGAAGATGTTGTGAATGTCAAGTTCCTAATGTTGTGTTCAATGAAATATGAGTAGTAGAGACACCATGAGAACATGGATATTATTGAGATGGTAACACATCTTAAGAACATATACCAAGACTAGGAAAGACAAGAGAGAGATGATATAACAAAGGTGTTGTTCAAGTGCAATATGATTGAAGGAGATTCAGTAGGTCTCTATAAACTCAAGTTGATTGGGTATGTGAAGAACCTTTCTAGACTGGGATTTCCATTGGGTCAAGATTGGTCATAGGTGTGATTCTACAGTCACTGCCAGAATCATACAACTAATTTGTCATGAACTACAACATGAATGGTTTTGACAAGCCGTTGTGAGAATTACTGTCCATGTTGAGGACATATGAGGTACAGATGAAGAAGGACAAACCCAAATATGTGATGATGATCAGTTAGGGGAAGTCCAAGGGAAAATACAAAGCTAAGAAGAGTTCTAAATCTGGCCAAAAACCAAAGTCTTCTACACTAAAAGCTAAATGAGGAATGAGTAAGGAAGGAAAGTGCCACTACTGTCACCAGTCTAGACACTGGAAAAGGAAATACCCTCTTTACATAGAGAAACTAAGGAAGAAGGAGATAGAGATCTCCACTATAGGACCCGAGAAGAAGTAAGCTAGAACTATGCAGAGCAAGATTTGTTTCCACCATAGTTGGAATCTATCATTCATGGGCATATAATAGAATTAGTGAATTACTATTATGTATTTGCCATTGATGAAAACATCATGTATCTTGTATGGACAAGAATAATATAAAAATTGATGTTTCATTTAAAAGATAAGATCTGGTATGGAACCTTATGTCTCATAGTCTATACTTGATAGTTGTAGAGACAAATATGCATAACACATATATTGAATGACTCTATAACTCAAACAATGAACACCTATAGCAGTGTCATCTGGATCACATAAATGAGAAATGCATTTCTAGAAATAATAATGATGGTTTTCTAGACTCCTTTGGTTATTAAACCATTAAAGACATGAAAGTTTTATTTATTGAGAAATATGACGACCTTTTAGAATAAATGCTAAAGGTAGTTACAAGTACCTCATTAGATTTAGTGATGTTATTAATCGATGTTATTAGTAAATATGGAAATTTGTATTTAATAAAATACAAGTATGAATCTCCTGAAGTGTTCAAGGAGATCATGAATGAAGTACGTAACAACTTGGTAAACGTATTAAGACACTATGGTATGATCGTGTTGAAATATATTAAACCAAGAGTTTGAGAACCTTCTGAGAGATTGGGATAGTGTATCACAATGAACTCCACCTAAAACATATTGATGTGTAAAAAAGAAGGAATGACACCTTATTAGCCATGGTGTGATTATTCAATAAATCTAGATAATCTTCTAGTTTCCTTTTGGGCACATGATTTACACTAAAACAAAGTACCGTTTAAAATGGTTCAAAATACACCATATGAGATATGGAATGGGAAGTGTCTTGATATGTCTTCTATAAAGATTGGGATTGAAAGCTTGTGTAAGAAAATCATTTCTTGAAAAGATTTATCCACAAATAACATAAATGATATTTTGTTGAATACTACTTTTATTCAAATCTGGAAACAAAAGTGTTTTGTTGTCAAGATGATTGTTTCCTGAGAGGAACTTAATTTCAAAGGAATCGGCGGGAGTAAAATAGAACTGAAAAAGTTCAAGACCAACAAGAAAACATTAAACCTAAAGAGGTACAACGGGAACAATGAGAATCACAAATCATGGTGGAACCTCAAGTTCCTTATGTAACACAAAAATCGTAATTCTAGTAGAACATGCCTTGAGCTTGAAAGATTATGATATATTATGAATCAAGAAGGCAATGAAATGGTCATAGATGATGAGTGAAAAACTTACCCAGATGTTGTTGAGGAACTAGAATATGAGAAATGGCTTGAGGCCATGAGAACCAAGATTGACTCCATGTACCCCAATAAGGTATGACCTTGGTGGATCCACCTGAAGGGGTAAAACCCATAGGCAAAATTGGGTTTTCTAGAATAAGACTGACATGGATGGTAATGTACAAACCATAAGAACAAATTGGTTGCAAAGAGTTTCAAATAATTTCAAGGTGTTGAACATGATGAAATTCTTTCGCTAGTTGGCATAGTTAAATCCATTAGGATCATGTCTGCTATTTCACCTTAATATGACTATGAGATTTAGCAAAATGGATGTTAAAACCACGTTCCTTAACAGGAATATTGTTGAGGGTGTTTACATGAAACAACCTAAAGGTTTTATAAATCCATATAATGCAAATAAAGTTTATAAGCTACAAAGGTCAACCTTTGGATTGATGCAAGCATCTCAGAGTAGGAATATTATATTTGACAAGATAGTAAAAGAGTTGGACTTGAGTTGGAATGAAGATAAAACATATGATTACAAAAGATTTTTTGAAGCATATTTATATTCGACATAATGGTGAGGAATAACATCCTTATACTGCATGTTTTAAAGCCTGGCAAGGAAAGTACCTTCTCGATGAAGGGTTTAGGCGAAGCATCCTATGTGATAGGAATTAATATCTATAGAGAGATCTATACAATATTCTTGACCTATGAAAGAGCACATACTTGGCAAGATGTAGAAGGGGTTTAGCATGAAGGACTCAACGAGAGAAAACTTGTTCATGTTCCATGGAGTTAGTCTCTCCGGAACCCAGTGTCCCAGTTCTTATGAAGAACATGAAAACATGAGTGAGATGCCATATGCATTTGCAATTGGATCTATCATGTATGCAATTTAATGCACTCATCTCGTTACCTTGTATATATTATGACAAGTGGATATCTGTCAGATTCTAGTAGAAGTCATTGGACTGCCATAAAGAGCATCCTTAAGTACTTGAGAACCACTAAAAGGATTAGTTCCTTAATTATGGTAATGAGGAGGAGTTGTGTGTTAAGGGTTACAGTGATGTAAGATTCCAAAACAACAAAGAAAATTAATAATCACAAGCTAAATTTGTATTCGACCCTAAAACAAGAACTATAAATTAGAAAACTTTCGAGAAAGAGATAGTTGTTTAATTCTACAATAGAAGACGAGTAACTTGATATTTTGAGAATAATAGAATATATTGTATGTATCAAGAAGTTCATTTGGATGAACTTTTGGAGGTTCCAACCACTGATGACATAGTAGGAATACCGCGAGAATAAATGGAGCTACTAGATAGGCAAGGAATCTTAGATAGCATACTACAACAATTCCATCTCATATGAGAAGTCATACAATGAGGAGATGTGAAACTTGCAAATTACCAACTAGAAGCAAACGTTGCTAAGCCACTATAAAAGTGCTTGCACGGCAGAAACATGATGGACATGTTAAGATTACTTGCGGTTGGATTTGTGGGTGATTCTCTCTAAGTGCAAGTGGGAGTATATTGGTATGTATGCCCTAAGAATCTATCATATGATGATTGTAATGGGGCATCATTTACTTGATTTGATAATGATAAAGTTAATTCCTTTTATTATGTTTGTCTCAATCATGAAATGATGACACAAATATTACATATGTCTAAAAAATGAAGTTACTGATGACATATGTCTTCAGATTGATGTCATGAACAATGAGATCATGTGTATGATAAGAGGACATACATTATTGTTATGTCCTTAGTTGTATATTATTGTGAAAGCAAAAATATGATAGTAATACATAAGACTAGAGTGTATGTTGACTGATGACAGAGTCTCATTAGTCATGATATGTGAGATCATGTCAAGCACACATGTACATGTTGGAGAATAGTGTATCAGACATACCCACCTAGAGGGTAATACATGGAAACCATGGAATGGTAGTCAAAATCATCTCTCATAGTGATAGTGATCATTCTGGTTCTTAGACCTGAAGCCACTACACTCATTACATGTTATTCAATGTATTTAGGCATCATCCAACATAACCTTAAATAAGGGTTGCCATAAAGGTGATGCTTGGGTGTATTGTGACATATGGGGATTGATTGTGAGTGATGTAGATGGAATTTGTCCCTCCTATAAGAGTTTGATATCCAAACCACTTCATAAGCGAGATTGAGAAATGTATGGCCACACTTATGTGATTCAATACGTGATATGTGAACTCACATGCATCTCAGATAGTCTGCTCTAGTTCAAGGAACATGGATTGAATGTTGAGAGTATGATGATTCCATGCCTCAAGTTCAATCTGGATATCAGGGACAAAGGAACTATACGATCACAATTGATCACTCATTGTAGGTTGAATTAGTTCTCCAACTTTTTGAATTACTTGGGTAGCAATGATGTGTTTCTATATACCACTCATTGTTGGTGATGTCATAAATTGGTTATGGACATTCACTGCCAATTTAATTTGGGACTTATAGGGTCACACGCATAGGATACCCTTGGAATAGGAGTTTATTCATCAATGATGTTTAACTTGATTACTAAAATGATTAAGTATTTAATTCAAACAACAGTGGTTGAAAATTGGTTGACTGGACTATGAACCGACCGATTCAAGTGTTGAACCAATCAATTCAAGTATCAAGTCAATTAGAAACAACATTGGCTGAACAATACCTGACCAGGGCATGAACCAATCGGTTCAAGGTCTAAAACAACTAGTTCAAGTTTTGAACCGCCCAGTTCAATGACCAACTTGATTGGATCAAGGAATGATGTTGATATAATGTTGTGCATTAATAATAATGAATGTCAATGTGATTGAAAATAGGAAATCTAGTGAACCAATCGGTTCATCATTCGTAACTTCCAAAAAAATTAAGAAAAAACATCTCTTCGACTCCCAGATGAATTGGAAACCCTGATCGTGACCATCCTATATGAAGGGGGAAGTATAGGATTTTAGAGACAATAATAAACTCTAACAATTGTTGTCCTCTCTAATTTTGGTAACCAAGAGAGCCCGAGTAAGTCCTACCCTTGAAAGGGAGGAAAATCAAGGGATAGACAATTGGGAGAGTGAATCAATGCTAGCATGATGATGTTTAAAGGGACAACTCCTTCTTATTGGTTCTAGTACCACAATGTGGAATTCTCGATGGTCCATGTGGATTACACTAGAGGTGAGTAGGCCTTCACCACCCGCTAGGAGGGCATCATCAATCATCATTTGTGGTGTTGTATCAAGAGGCCATTACAGATGACTGCTCGAGTGCTGCTTGGAGAAGAAGCACATTGCTACAAGGATAAGTCTATGGACTTGCTCTAGGATCAGGTATATGCCTTGCACCTTCCTTCCTAGATACATTGTTGTTGGCATGATCTCACTGGTTAGGGAATCAAGCATTAAAAAAAATTCCATTGTCTTATCTGTCTCCCAGATTTCCCAACACTACTTCACATCATCAAAGAACCATCCCATCGAAACCATGAGATAAAACTATGGTGAGAGACCTAAAAGACAAGGGTAAAACATACAAGAACAACCCATATAGGATGCTACAATGGGAACTAGAGGAGCCTCGACTAACACCACAAGAAGCAACCATAGTGCAACATGAGACTCCAAGATGATTGAAGATGGTGAGACAAAGTCAACCATGAAAAACTACTTAGAAATGAGGTATTGGACAACCAATATCACATTGATGAAACAACAGAAAAGGTATAAACTTGAATTAGTGATCCAAAGGCTGAATTATGGTGTAGGACCACCACCTCTTGATCCCTATGAAGCATACGAGAGCTTTTTTGTGCTTCTTCACCATAGGAAACCCCCCATTTTGTACCCAAGGAGGCACCAACATGTATCATGCATTGGGGAGGTGTGCTTGGGGACAAGATAAATAAAAGAAGCAATGAGTAGGGATCCTATAAGGTTTGAAAAAGGTATTTAGATGGTTTTATAGTGTTCAAAATGGATAGGGTGGTAGGGAGATGAGGGTAAGATCAAAATAGGGCAAGAAAAGGAGTAGTTGTCTGGTATGGAAATAGGGGCTACCAAGCCCTAGTTAGAGTTATTGGGTTTGATAAGAGGTGAGGGAGAAGAAATAACTACAAGAGATCTTAAGAAAATAGAGAGATATTAGAGAGGTCAAAATATTCTTTCTCAAGGAAAGAAGGAAACACAAGTGAGTGAGATAAAGGTGAAGCAATGGATTATCACAGGTGTAACAATAAAATCATGAGGAGAAAAAGCCGTCAGATTATTACATCCAATGCAGAAATGAAAAGGAAAGGAGGGTGTGGCAGAGAGAAAATTGAGGACTATTGTATTAATAGGAAATTTTAGTCAAATTAAGGTTTTAAACTTTATATTTTGATTCCAAATTAGGTGAAGGATCATCATGTCTAAACAAGATGAAACTTGACATACCAACTAAAGCATGTAGATAATAAATACGACATTATTTTACACTTTTGACATTATTAATTAAATGATTTATTTGATTGGGTTTAAGAGACTTTACTTTTATATATATTATCCTAAGTTATGCCTTTCCCTAATAATTTGGGAATTGGTTTATTTTTAATCTTATCTAACCAATATTTTTTCCTTAATACCTACATCTAATTATCATCAATGCTTTAGTAATGGTTACCATTTTGTGAATATCTATTAGGTGAAATATATTTAGTTTTATTTGTATTATTACCCCAGTTATCTTCCACTCAACCTATCTCTCAAATGTTTAATGGTTAGAGTCATGCATGGGTTTGCTATTAGGTATTTCTTTGAACCATATCCATTATTTAATCTGGGAATTCTTTTAAAGTGATATATGGTATTATCGTTCAATTAAGAACGGCCTGATGTCCACTAAACTATATATTCTTTTTTATGCCTATTAGGGTATTTCCCATGATTATTGTTGAGATGGAAAAGTTCCATCTAATTTTAAGTTTTATTAAACTCATTAGTTGAACTAGTTACAATAATATATGGATGTATTAATCTAGATGTATTATCTATTATAGAAAACTTATTGCCATCATGTCTTGAATTATTATATGGGTATTAAAACTATGTCTTCAACAATTAATATGCTACAAACAATTTACATCGAGTGAGTTAGGGTTTTGTATGAAAAAATCCAATTATATTTTTCTAGTAATACTATAGATATAATGAGTAATATTATATCATCCTATTAAGGTACCATTGAATTAACCTATACTATATTTGTGGTTTTTGTTGAACTAAGTTCAAAGACATCCAATATATGGAATTAGGTTTTTCAAAGTTTTGAAGTCAAATTTTAGTATGTTACATGAGTTGTGTTTTTGAGAAGACTTATTAGATCCAACTAGTATCCAATGTGAGTCTACGAATATACTCAAAACCAAATCAGGTTCAATTCCAAAGTCATAATGTAAGTATGTTTCCATATGTGAATCACTCATTGTAATTTTGAAATTTGATTTTTTTTCTTTTTACTTGAGGTAATGCTTAGACCATATATTATTCAATGTGATAAGCATATTCATTTGATCAACGCTTTATAGTTAACAAAGTTCATTAAAATTAAGCCACTTTTGTATTTACTAAACTATTATTCACGGATGATGCACTCGAACTTTAAACCTTTTTTATAGTTGACAGAGTATATTATTAGCTCACTTTTTTTATAAAATAGTCCATGCATTAAGAAATAAATGTTTACAAATGGCACGTCTGTAAACATGGGATAAAAAGTTGTTCCATCATGAAGAACACATATGAATATGTGTTCCATAGTTTGATGCAGATGAAATAGAGCGAATAATAGACCTAATGTATCAAAGTTTGTGGGGGAGGCACCCCTTAACAATGGGCCTTAGCATAGATGAAAAATAGTAATAAGACTGATAAAAAAATTCCCTTCCAGTTGTAGTTCATGTTTTTTGATTCAGAAGCATGTGTCATCAATTATGATATCTTCCAGTGTGTAGTAGCCTTCGCCATTATGATCTCCAAGGACGTTATCTTGGTCCTCATCTGCTCCCAGCACCTATGTTGATGTGGAAGTCAATCCTGCAATGCAAGTTAATGTATAAGGAATGTTCAATATCACTCAGAATTTGGTGTTTTGGGCAGTTAGAACTGTTAAATTTTATCTTATTTCTTTCAAACCAAATATGCCAAAAAGTGTTTATAATCAGGTCTGTTGCAGGTAGGTGTTGGTTTAGTGGTTTTAAGTGAGTGATTTGGTTTGTCAAAAGTAGGTTGTTTGTTACAGTGTGTGGTGGGAAGTATTTATAGAGGAAGTGTAATGTGAATGGGCAATTTGTGAAGAGGTGTTGAGTAGTTTCTTCTTCAGATAGACATAGATAGCATCTAGTAGGTCCGTTAAAGCCTCATCTTTTGATGAAATGGTATGTGGGGATCTTATTATTTGAATGAGCTAAAAGAAAATTGTGTATTTTTGTGGCCATTGCATTTTCCAAATGGTTTTCATATCAGATATGTGTCCTCTGTAAGTTAGGTGTAGGTAAGCTTTTTTTGGTGTGTATGTAGGCCCCCATTTCTAGGAGATGTAGTTAGTTTTGTTGTATTTGGGGTCATGAATGATACCCTGCATAGTATCCTGGTTGATGCTGTTATAGAGGAAGAGCTTTAGGGAGTTTTTTCGATTGCTGGTAAGAAGTTTTAGCGCTCTTGAGGTATTGAGATTTTTCAATGATGGTCATATGTGAAAGTGGCATTTCAGATTTTGGATGGAGTTGTTTTGAAACCATGGGTCCCTCCATAAGTTGATGTTTAAGTAAGCATGTGGGGAAGAGTGGATGATGTTTGTGATGATGTGAACATGTTTGTTGATGTACTTCCAAAGTGGTGATGATATGCACTTGTTGGTTTTATGCCAAGGGGAGGTACATTTATAATATTTGTCCATGATGAGAGTTTTCCATATCTTATCCGATTTTATGGTAAGGGTATTAATGATCTTGGTGATGAGATATATGGCATGGATCTTAATGTTAATGATGCCCCATCCACCATATTCAATAGGAGTCTGTATAGTATCCCAGTTGACCAGGTATAGTCTGTACCTCTTGTGTTCTTCATTTTAATGGTTCCATAGAAATTGTTTTTTGATGGAATTCATTTTGTAGGGGGTTTTTCCAGACATGGGGACACAGATAAGATAGTGTGTGGTAATAGGAGTAATGACATTATTGAGAAGAGTGAGACGGCCTGGTAGGTTAAGGAAGTGGTTGGTCCAAGAGTGTAGTTTATGTTTGATCTTGTCAATGATGGGGTTCCACGGGTTGTGTGTGATGGGGTGTGTAGAGATGGGAAGGTTGTGGTAAATGATCAGGAATTGTTCAATCTTGTATTTGAGTAGAGTCATGTATCTATTGAAAAAATCAGGTGGATGTTGACTCGAATGATGGAGGATTTTGTAAGGTTAATTTTGAGGCCAGAGATGTATGAGTAGAGGCCTATGATGTGGATCGTGTTGATAATATTGTTGTCTTATGGCTTGATCAGAATCATTGTATCATCTGCAAATTAGATGATATTTTTGTAACTTTTTGTAGGTGAAGCAATGAGGCCATGAGTGGTGCCTAGCTTGATCATGTTTGTAAGGATGGAGGTAACAATGATGAACATGTATGGGGAAAGGGGGTTTCCTTGTCTAAGCATGTTAATGTTGTGGAAGTGTCCAAAAGAAGAGCCATTGATGATAGTGGAGAAGTGATTTGTGGAGATGCAAGCACATATCCAGTTGTTCCATTTGTTTGGAAAACTGTATCCATACATGGTATGGAGAAGGCAATTCTAGTTTATGTAATCAAAGGCTTTCTCAAAGTCCAGCTTGATTGCTATGACCAGAGTTTTGTTTTTGTAGTAGAGGTGGAGTGTTTCATCGAACATGATAAAGACATCCTGAATACTACGGTGTTTGAGGAAGGCATTTTGGTTGTGGGAGATGATGTCTTCTAGCTGTGGTTTGATGTGATTACTGAGGATTTTGGCAATAATTTTTTAGGATGTGTTGATAAGGCTAATAGGTCAAAATTGTGTGATATGATCAGGGTGATTAACCTTTTTGAAGAGAGATATGTTGGTATGATTGAGAGTTTTGATATGTTGGTGGACATTTATGTTTTCTTGGAAAGTTATAAGCAGTTTCATAAAGTCCCCTTTGATATGGCTCCAATTCGCAAGGTTGAATTCTGTGTTGAGACCATCCGGTCCAAGTGATTTATTTCTACCAAGAGAGGTTATGGCATCATCTAGTTCCTCGATGCTAAATTCCATAATGGTGTTTTATGGAGATGGGATGGTATTATAGCAAATGTATTTCCATTTAATAGAGTTGAGAAAGGATGGTGTGTGTCTAGTGTTGAAAATGTGTTCAAAGTGTTGGACAATATGGCTAGTGATCATGTGCTTATTGGAGGTAATGTTGTTGTTGATGCAAAGTTTAGCAATGATGTTTTTACGGACATTGTTGTTGCAGGTTATGCGGAAGAATTTTGTATTTTTGTCTCCCTCAGTGGCCCATCTAATCTTAGCATGTTGTTTCCATATGGTGTCAATGTAGTTTTTAATGTGTTTTATCTCAGCTTTGATAGTGAGAGTAACGACAGGATCAGATATAGGGTCACTATCAACATAAGGGTGTTGTTGTTCTAAGTCAGCTAGTTTATGTTTGATATTCCCAAATTTCTATTTTTTTCCCAGATTTGAGAATCATTCTGATTTTCTTGGTGTTGTTATGAATATGATAACCTTGTTCTTTTGTGTGTGTATCAGAAGTGATTGAGGTTTTCTTGCATAGCTCCAGACAGTTGGGGTCAGAAAGCCAAAAGTTTTCAAAATAAAAGGGTTTATTGCCCCATAATAGTGGTTTAGTGTCAATGATGATAGGGAAGTGATCTGAGATAGGTTGTTGTGCAACAGAAACAAATGAGTGGGGGTAAATGTCTTCCCAAAGAGTAATGTAAATGAAGTGATCTAACCTGGTCCAAGATTGATTTCAGTGCCAGGTGAAACATGCATTTGCTGGAGGTATGTCAATCAGGTTATGTTGGGTAATGAGCTAGATGAAGATTTCATCAGCTGAGTGCATGTGGCCCTCCTGTAGGGAGTGGTTGATTATATCAGATGAGCTAGTAATGAGGTTTAAGTCTCCTCCAAGAAGCCAAGGTTTATCGGCATACTTGTGGAAAATACATCAAATCTCAACAATGTAATCAGTTTTGTTAGTACTAGGTTCACCATATACCCCAATAAAGAACCATTGAAAGGCATCGGTTGTATTGGTGATGTGAAGAGTAATGGAGCATTTGAGGATCTCAACTCGTGTGATGATGAAAGGATATTGTTTATACCTATAGCTAGACCACCTTTGAATCCCATTGTGGGGATGTGGTGCCAAGTGTTTATGTGTTTTCCACCTATGATTTATAGGGTAAATGGTGTGAGGGTGGTTTTAGTTTCCTGAATGGTGATGATATTGATGTTATTTTTGTAAATTTGCCTCCTAATTTTTTTTCTCCTATAGTAATTGGATGCACCACATACGTTCCAAGATTTGATCTTCATCGTGGGTGAGTGTATATGACCGGTGTTAAAGGTGATTTAGAGTCACTATAAAATGTAGGTTTTCCAGGGTGGTGTACTTGTCATGGATGTTTCTATGACTTCTCTAGTGCATGAATTTTTCTATATCATCTAAGGCACTATATGCAATTGTTTCATTATCAAAAGTAATACCTAGCTTATCTTCAAATTTTATAAAGGATTGTATATCATGCCAAGAAGTTATATCCTCAATATTAGCAAACTAGTTTTCACAATCCAATGTATTAGTTGTATCAAACAGTAATAGAAAAGTACTATGTTGAGAGTTATTTGAATGTTCTGAGGATGTACCTATTTCGTTCGTGGTGAAGAATTTCCTTCTGGTTTGCCCTTCTGGTGTAGCTAACAGGGGGTTAAGAGTTGGGATCGTTGCGAGAGCTTTTCCTTTGTTCTTCTGTATCGAACTCTGTGAAGATCATATTTCATCAATGATGGTAGACTTCAGCTTTTGAACTGTATCAGAATCAAGGTTGATTGTGGTATTTGTGCTATTTTTGTGGAACGGGAAGGGTTTGAAGGAATCGTGGAGGGTATTTTTGCTGCTATCTGCTGATGGAGATGGGATCCTAGATCTCTTGTTGTTTGTGGAAAGGTTGGTGTCATCCTGAGAAATGGTTGTGGAGTTCTTTCTCTCCCAGACATGTTCCTCTTATTTGGTTGTCTAGTCATTGTGAAGGTTTTCTTGGAGTTGGTAAGGCAGAACCAAGATGGTACATGTGAGTTTATGTCTGTGAAGGTAGTAGATACATTAGTAGGATTTTTAGATGTAAGTTTTATTTTGTAGATTTTTCCTCCTTGTCTGATTTTAATGGAAGTAGGAAGGGTGATGGCTTGTTTGATTGAGAAGACACAAAAAGCTTTGATGTATTGGGTGGTATGTAGGGTGTCATGACTAACAAACTAAAGAGTGGCACCGATGGTGTGTGCGGTGGATTTAAAGACTTATATCTCCCATAGGTTTGGTGGGAGATCAGTAATAGCAACCCAACACAAGCCTCCAGAACCAAGAAGCGAAGACCCTTTTTCATGAGTCCATTTGGTGATGTTGGCTTGGATGAAACTTGAGCCACATGGTATGGTCATGACTTGTTCGAACATATGTTCCAATTTGGTTCCTTCGGGGATGGAGTATAAGAGTTGTGATGGTGATAAGATCTTTGGTTTGAGGATAGTGTGCCCAGAAAGTAGGAGAGCAATGGCTCCGGTGACATCAAGGATATTAACTGTATTGTTGTCAATGTTATTGGTGATGGTGACAAGTATGTTGTGGCTAGTGAAGACTTTCAGAAGTCATATGGAGTTGGGTGGTAAGTCAATAGGGAATTCCCGGTCCAGATGCATAGCTATATTCATAGTGAAGGGAGATTTGTAACCAGTCAAAGGGGGGTTGGGCCGAGTGAAGAAGGGAGTGGATGGTAGTATGGGTTTTTTTAGGGTGGTTTTATAGATGGTTTAGGTCACAACGTATGGATTTTGGTTCCAGTGTGGTTGACATGATCATGTGAAGGGGGAGGTAATGTAGCATCTTGGTCAGGAATGTGAAGATAGGCGAAAGGGTTAGGGGAGGTCATAGAGTTGTCATTGGGCTTAGGAAGAGGATCAGATTTGACAAATCTACTGGTGAGGCGAGATCTATCGATAAATGATGGTTTTGCATGAAAAGTTCTCTTTTTGCTGTAAAAGGCTCTATGACCGCCTAGGGAATTACTAGGATGTTGTGGGCATCTGTAAGAGAGGTGTCCAGGGTGGTTGCAGATGAAGCATCATGGTGGTGAGGTCCATCGGGACTTAGAGTGTCCCCTGTTACTGCATCTAGTGCATCTCAGAGCCTGAAACTAAGGTATGTGAGTGACAAGAGTCCAACCATTTGGGTAGGCATTTCTCATGAAGGTGGCTAAGGCAAGGTCGGTAGTTGAGAGCTTTTAGAGAGGGGGGAAATTGGTTATGTAGCAGGTCCATGAGTTGAGGTTTGTGGGTACATGGTGTGGATAAGTTGGTTTTTTTGAAGAAGATGTTGTAGTAATTGGAAATAAGGTGAATGGGTTTATGTTTTTATACTTGTCTTCTATAGAAATTTGGTGATGCAGTGATGTAGAAGTATCTTCCTCATCTGAGAGTGTTGGCGATGTTGGTGTAGAGGTGATCTCTATGGGGTTAACTCACGATCCAATATTGGCTTGGTGTTTCTCAGGGACAAAAAGTGATCTATTGAGTCGATGCTCATAGAATCTGTATCTTCAGGTGTGTAGAAGAGTGAGTATAGCTCCACTGGAGTTTCATTGTTGTAGCTTGAGACCCATGCCATTAGCGTTCAGTCTACAATTAGATGGAGGAAGATGGTCCATTATGTTGGATAAATTGGATATTATGATAAATCCCTTTGTTTTGATGATGACAAACATTTCATTCTTGTTGATCTAAACGTGCTACTTGAGTGTTGCAGGAATAAAGTGGATGACAAAGTTCTAGGGAAACTATACGCTTGAATGATTGTAAATGTCATGCAATGTAATCAATTGTAAACTTGTACAAACATATAATGTACAAGTACTTAGATTTCATGTAAATCAAGCGTTAGATCTTCCCTAGCCAATCACCACACTTAGATAGGTCATCCCTTTCAAATAGGTTCACATATGCACACTCATACATTTACTTAGTGCCTAAATTGAAAGATTGAAACAGGGTCAATCTCGGTCGACCAAACTCCTCGACCGAGACACTCTCGGTCGACAAACTTCTCGACCGAGAATGACTCAAGTAGCCGTTAGACACAGCTGACAAGGTAGTTGGAAGTTACAAATGAACGTTGATCCAGAGAGCCTGTCGGTCGACAAAACTTCGACCGAGTAGGTATCTCGGTCGACAAATTGTCGACCGAGATGGTCTCTGACAGCAACTGCAGAATAAAGTAACTAGCCGTTACTAATGCACCTAACTTATATCTAACGGCTAGTTAAGCACTTAGAAACCCCTAGAAGTTGTCTAGAACGTCCTTAAGCATCCATAGGCCATTCCTATAAATAGGACATGCCTTAGGACACCAAAATACACCTAAGCTACACTTGTGCTATACTTGAGCAAGCAATTACATTTGCAATCTGTTTGTAAGCAATAGAGCAATTCCTACATTGGCTATTCATTTCCATTGCTCCCAATTAGTGTCCTATAGGCTAGAATCTCCTACCCACTGCAATCACAAGTTCACATACTTGGTTAGGAGATCAATACGCTTGATATAGGCAAATCAAGCCTTGTGCTTAAAAGGATAAGTTGTAATTTCTATTTTCCTTCTTGTTCCTTTTTATCCTTTGTATTCTCCTTGCTACTCCTAGGGTTGGAGGCTGCGGATTGGAGAAGGTTCTTCTCGGAGGAGAAGGTGGACTTTAAGCTACTTCAAGAAGGCTATCGCACGGGAAGCTACTTCAAGAAGGCTATTGCAACGGGAAGCTACTTCAGGAGGAAGGCTGCTTCAAGGTGGTGCAATTACTTCTAGGTGAAGGCTGCTTCAAGGTTGGGCGATTACTTCTAGGTGAAGGCTGCTTGAAGGGTTTAGGGAGAGAATTGTAATTTTATGTAAAGTCCTTGCGAGGTAATAAAATTAAATTCTTTCCAAATCCCGGTTGGGTAAGCAATCGGGTAGTGGACTGACAACTTTAGTATTTGCTAAAGTTGGAACCACTCTAAATCCTTGTCCCCTTGTCCAATACTTTTGTGGTTGATTGTTTGAGTTCAATAATTGTTAAAATTATCTATAAAACTCTATTCACCCCCCCTGTAGTAGTTTTCAATTGGTATCAGAGCAGGCTTCAAGGAACCCTAACCAGGTCTTGAAGAATGAAGGGTGGAGGTGTCTACAACCGCGAGCAAAAGAAAAGAATGGACAAATCTTCAACAAGATGCGAGTGGTGCTTAGGAACAAACCACACAATATCAAGTTGTCCATGGAGAGAAAAGAAGAAGGAGGTCCACAAAAATTGTCTCATTGCTACAATCAATGAAGAACAAGAAGAAGAGGTAAGCCTTCTTGATTTATCAAAAGAAGAGCTAATTTCTAGTCTTGAAGAAGCACACAATAAGTATATTGAGTGCAAGAAGAAATTAAAGAAATCTAGTAAAACAAACGATGAGTTAAATGCTAGACTTCTTGCTCTTACATCCGAAAATGAAGATTTATATGCTAAATTGAATAATCTTGGTTTTGAAAAAGATAGCATTGTTTCTGAAAATCGTACTTTGAAATCATCTCTAAGTAGTAGTGATGTGAAGATTTTTACTCTAGAAACAAATTATGATCTTCTATATCAAGAAAAGGTTGAATTACTTGCAAAGTTAAATGATTTTCAAAAACAACCTGTTTTGTGTACACATCTAGATTATGATAATATAGTGAAAGAAAGGAATTCTTTATCATCTAATCTAGATCAAGCAAAACTAGATATTAAGAAAAGAATGGATGAGATCGCTAAGTTGCAACAAGAAGTTAGTAGGTTAAGCAACAATGGAATCCTTGATAGAATATTGGATAATTCCTATCATCAAATTGGGAGAAGAGGACTAGGTTATAAGCCCAAAGGGAAATCTCATCAACAACCTAGTTGGAGAAAGACACGAGCACATCAAGCTACATTTGTACCAAAGAACAACCTAGAACAAAACCATAGAAAAAGACTTGAGGTTGATTCTATATGTTGCCATTATTGCTCACGTCTTGGACATTACTCTTTTTCATGCCCATACAAGAAAAAGAATGTTGAGTTAGTATGGGTTCCAAAACCCCCAAACTAAATGGATAAAATTAAGTTGAGATATGACCAAAGACTCTAAGTGGTATATCTCTATGTCCATCTCAACTTAACATAATAGGACACCAAGTTAATCCAAGAAATTAAATTTCCAAATATACATCTTAAACTACTTGTTTAGTTTGGATTCACAAAATGTATATGATTAGTTGAGATTTAACCTAAATGTTGCTTTGATATTTAAATATCTCAACTAAATCGAGCTTTAACTTTCATACTTTTGTTTTTAATTATAAACAATATTTGAAAACAGGTTTGAAACAACACAGAACCTTTCTCGGTCGAGACACTGTCGACCGAAGGATCTGTCGGTCGAGAAATGGTCGACCGAGCAGGCTTCTGTTGTCAAGTCTGACATAAATCTTTTGAAATTGTTTTTCAATCAACCTAGTTTGCTATCAAATTGTTATTGATGATTGAATTAACATGAAAATCAAGAATAAAATCTTGGAAGACAATTTTTGTAGCAAGACATATTGATTGACATTATGAGTAGAAAATCCTTAAACATATTGCAAAAGTGCTGTGAGAAAACTAATCTTGAACAAATCTTGTTCATTGTTTGAAAAGTTTCTTCGGCATGATCAGTTATAAAAGTTTGTCTTAAAATTGAAAACTTATATGAGACTATTTTGGTTTACTCTCAAATGGTTGGATTTAAAACTGAAAAATCATGATTGGCTTAACCAAGGAAATTACTGTTTTATCATAGATATGCTTCATCATGATCATTGGTTTAAAATAAGCTTTGATTCATATATACAAACCATGAATGATCATTGTGATTCAGAAAATTGCAAATGTCTTTAGCATAAAAACATCTTGACATAATATATAATGCTTGTGGACACAGCTTGTAATGATGATGTTGCTATGACAAGCCAAACGGTGCCTCTTAGAACAAAATATTAATGTTTTTATCTATTTGCTTGTTCTAAGAAATCAAAAGCAAAAATCTTGACTTTAAGATTTTAATCTTGCTTTCAAAATATATGTTTCTAAAGGATCTTATGATAAGGGTATAAGAAGAAATGGGATTTGATATTAATGTATCCATAGCAAAGCATATGAAACATCATTTACAATGAATGTAAAACATGCATTCTAGAAAAATCAAGGTCAAAGACTTCACTATGATGCTCATATTAAGTCTTCATAATAGGTATATCTTAATGTGCTTCAAAATTGATAATTATAGCTATCTGCAGAAATTATACTTCACATATGAATGTTTATCTTGGAAATCTGCAGAATTTGCCTCTTGGTTAAAATTACAATTGACCAAGGGGCGCCATGGTCGTAGTCAAGGGCGGCCTAAAATAAGCTTTGACAAAATGCTTATTTGGACATCATTTTATTGCACTTAATCTTTGTATACTTTTGATAAAGGTCAAAATCAAAATTTAAAATTATTTGTGACCTTAGAAGCATCAAACTGCTTAAATTGTAAGATTAAGGGGAAGCTCATAACAACAAATTGGTTTAATTGATTAAGAAGCTTAGAAAAACATTGTAAACATCATTTGAAGCTTGTTATGACCTTAGTATTTTTACTCTTGATTATGAAGAAATCTATGAATTTCATAAAAATGATATAGCTTGTACTTAAAGGAACTCTCTAAACAAATCAGGGCTTAACATCCCTTGCATTTGGTTGGAGACATTTTTATGTAAGATTAAAGGATTCTCATTTAATTTAGGGATTAACATCCCTTGATAGATGAGAAATAAATATACATTCATCATAAGCTTAAGGGAATCTCATATCATTTCAAGGCTTAACATCCTTTGCAAATGATTGAGAAACAAATTGTGGATAAATTAGACAAAAATCTATGTTCCTAATAGGATATCTATTTAAGGGGGAGCATAATATAAAATTAAGGGGGAGAAGAAAAATAAAATATTCAACTTGGATATCTTTTTGAAATGACAAAGGGGGAGAAAGAATATAAAATCAAAAATAATATAAATGAGTTTCATAACATCTTGGCCAGCACTCACTTGCAAAACATAAATGGCTACAAAAGGTAATTTTCAGGTATGAAAATCACATGCTTTATATTTCCTTATTTCATATTTAGGAAATGTTTGTCATCTTCAAAAAGGGGGAGATTGTTGGATAAATTGGATATTATGATAAATCCCTTTGTTTCGATGATGACAAACATTTCATTCTTGTTGATCTAAACGTGCTACTTGAGTGTTGCAGGAATAAAGTGGATGACAAAGTTCTAGGGAAACTATATGCTTCAATGATTGTAAATGTCATGCAATGTAATCAATTGTAAACTTGTACAAACATATAATGTACAAGTACTTAGATTTCATGTAAATCAAGTGTTAGATCTTCCCTAGCCAATCACCACACTTAGATAGGCCATCCCTTTCAAATAGGTTCACATATGCACACTCATACATTTACTTAGTGCCTAAATTGAAAGATTGAAACAGGGTCAATCTCGGTCGACCAAACTCCTCGACCGAGACACTCTCGGTCGACAAACTTCTCGACCGAGAATGACTCAAGTAGCCGTTAGACACAGCTGACAAGGTAGTTGGAAGTTGCAAATGAACGTTGATCCAGAGAGCCTGTCGGTCGACAAAACTTCGACCGAGTAGGTATCTCGGTCGACAAATTGTCGACCGAGATGGTCTCTGACAGCAACTGCAGAATAAAGTAACTAGCTGTTACTAATGCACCTAACTTATATCTAACGGCTAGTTAAGCACTTAGAAACCCCTAGAAGTTGTCTAGAACATCCTTAAGCATCCATAGGCCATTCCTATAAATAGGACATGCCTTAGGACACCAAAATACACCTAAGCTACACTTGTGCTATACTTGAGCAAGCAATTACATTTGCAATCTGTTTGTGAGCAATAGAGCAATTCCTACATTGGCTATTCATTTCCATTGCTCCCAATTAGTGTCCTATAGGCTAGAATCTCCTACCCACTGCAATCACAAGTTCACATACTTGGTTAGGAGATCAATACGCTTGATATAGGCAAATCAAGCCTTGTGCTTAAAAGGATAAGTTGTAATTTCTATTTTCCTTCTTGTTCCTTTTTATCCTTTGTATTCTCCTTGCTACTCCTAGGGTTGGAGGTTGCGGATTGGAGAAGGTTCTTCTCGGAGGAGAAGGTGGACTTCAAGCTACTTCAAGAAGGCTATCGCACGGGAAGCTACTTCAAGAAGGCTATTGCAACGGGAAGCTACTTCAGGAGGAAGGCTGCTTCAAGGTGGTGCAATTACTTCTAGGTGAAGGCTGCTTCAAGGTTGGGCGATTACTTCTAGGTGAAGGCTGCTTGAAGGGTTTAGGGAGAGAATTGTAATTTTATGTAAAGTCCTTGCGAGGTAATAAAATTAAATTCTTTCCAAATCCCGGTTGGGTAAGCAACCGGGTAGTGGACTGGCAACTTTAGTATTTGCTAAAGTTGGAACCACTCTAAATCCTTGTCCCCTTGTCCAATACTTTTGTGGTTGATTATTTGAGTTCAATAATTGTTAAAATTATCTATAAAACTCTATTCACCCCCCCTGTAGTAGTTTTCAATTGGTATCAGAGCAGGCTTCAAGGAACCCTAACCAGGTCTTGAAGAATGAAGGGTGGAGGTGTCTACAACCGTGAGCAAAAGAAAAGAATGGACAAATCTTCAACAAGATGCGAGTGGTGCTTAGGAACAAACCACACAATATCCAGTTGTCCATGGAGAGAAAAGAAGAAGGAGGTCCACAAAAATTGTCTCATTGCTATAATCAATGAAGAACAAGAAGAAGAGGTAAGCCTTCTTGATTTATCAAAAGAAGAGCTAATTTCTAGTCTTGAAGAAACACACAATAAGTATATTGAGTGCAAGAAGAAATTAAAGAAATCTAGTAAAACAAACGATGAGTTAAATGCTAGACTTCTTGCTCTTACATCCGAAAATGAAGATTTATATGCTAAATTGAATAATCTTGGTTTTGAAAAAGATAGCATTGTTTCTGAAAATCGTACTTTGAAATCATCTCTAAGTAGTAGTGATGTGAAGATTTTTACTCTAGAAACAAATTATGATCTTCTATATCAAGAAAAGGTTGAATTACTTGCAAAGTTAAATGATTTTCAAAAACAACCTGTTTTGTGTACACATCTAGATTATGATAATATAGTGAAAGAAAGGAATTCTTTATCATCTAATCTAGATCAAGAAAAACTAGATATTAAGAAAAGAATGGATGAGATCGCTAAGTTGCAACAAGAAGTTAGTAGGTTAAGAAACAATGGAATCCTTGATAGAATATTGGATAATTCCTATCATCAAATTGGGAGAAGAGGACTAGGTTATAAGCCCAAAGGGAAATCTCATCAACAACCTAGTTGGAGAAAGACACGAGCACATCAAGCTACATTTGTACCAAAGAACAACCTAGAACAAAACCATAGAAAAAGACTTGAGGTTGATTCTATATGTTGCCATTATTGCTCACGTCTTGGACATTACTCTTTTTCATGCCCATACAAGAAAAAGAATGTTGAGTTAGTATGGGTTCCAAAACCCCCAAACTAAATGGATAAAATTAAGTTGAGATATGACCAAAGACTCTAAGTGGTATATCTCTATGTCCATCTCAACTTAACATAATAGGACACCAAGTTAATCCAAGAAATTAAATTTCCAAATATACATCTTAAACTACTTGTTTAGTTTGGATTCACAAAATGTATATGATTAGTTGAGATTTAACCTAAATGTTGCTTTGATATTTAAATATCTCAACTAAATCGAGCTTTAACTTTCATACTTTTGTTTTTAATTATAAACAATATTTGAAAACAGGTTTGAAACAACACAGAACCTTTCTCGGTCGAGACACTGTCGACCGAAGGATCTGTCGGTCGAGAAATGGTCGACCGAGCAGGCTTCTGTTGTCAAGTCTGACATAAATCTTCTGAAATTGTTTTTCAATCAACCTAGTTTGCTATCAAATTGTTATTGATGATTGAATTAACATGCAAATCAAGAATAAAATCTTGGAAGACAATTTTTGTAGCAAGACATATTGATTGACATTATGAGTAGAAAATCCTTAAACATATTGCAAAAGTACTGTGAGAAGACTAATCTTGAACAAATCTTGTACATTGTTTGAAAAGTTTCTTCGCCATGATCAGTTATAAAAGTTTGTCTTAAAATTGAAAACTTATATGAGACTATTTTGGTTTACTCTCAAATGGTTGGATTTAAAACTGAAAAATCATGATTGGCTTAACCAAGGAAATTACTGTTTTATCATAGATATGCTTCATCATGATCATTGGTTTAAAATAAGCTTTGATTCATATATACAAACCATGAATGATCATTGTGATTCAGAAAATTGCAAATGTCTTTAGCATAAAAACATCTTGACATAATATATAATGCTTGTGGACACAGCTTGTAATGATGATGTTGCTATGACAAGCCAAACGGTGCCTCTTAGAACAAAATATTAATGTTTTTATCTATTTGCTTGTTCTAAGAAATCAAAAGAAAAAATCTTGACTTTAAGATATTAATCTTGCTTTCAAAATATATGTTTCTAAAGGATCTTATGATAAGGGTATAAGAAGAAATGGGATTTGATATTAATGTATCCATAGCAAAGCATATGAAACATCTTTTACAATGAATGTAAAACATGCATTCTAGAAAAATCAAGGTCAAAGACTTCACTATGATGCTCATATTAAGTCTTCATAATAGGTATATCTTAATGTGCTTCAAAATTGATAATTATAGCTATCTGCAGAAATTATACTTCACATATGAATGTTTATCTTGGAAATCTGCAGAATTTGCCTCTTGGTTAAAATTACAATTGACCAAGGGGCGCCATGGTCGTAGTCAAGGGCGACCTAAAATAAGCTTTGACAAAATGCTTATTTGGACATCATTTTATTGCACTTAATCTTTGTATACTTTTGATAAAGGTCAAAATCAAAATTTAAAATTATTTGTGACCTTAGAAGCATCAAACTGCTTAAATTGTAAGATTAAGGGGGAGCTCATAACAACAAATTGGTTTAATTGATTAAGAAGCTTAGAAAAACATTGTAAACATCATTTGAAGCTTGTTACGACCTTAGTATTTTTACTCTTGATTATGAAGAAATCTATGAATTTCATAAAAATGATATAGCTTGTACTTAAAGGAACTCTCTAAACAAATCAGGGCTTAACATCCCTTGCATTTGGTTGGAGACATTTTTTATGTAAGATTAAAGGATTCTCATTTAATTTAGGGCTTAACATCCCTTGATAGATGAGAAATAAATATACATTCATCATAAGCTTAAGGGAATCTCATATCATTTCAAGGCTTAACATCCTTTGCAAATGATTGAGAAACAAATTGTGGATAAATTAGACAAAAATCTATGTTCCTAATAGGATATCTATTTAAGGGGGAGCATAATATAAAATTAAGGGGGAGAAGAAAAATAAAATATTCAACTTGGATATCTTTTTGAAATGACAAAGGGGGAGAAAGAATATAAAATCAAAAATAATATAAATGAGTTTCATAACATCTTGGCCAGCACTCACTTGCAAAACATAAATGGCTACAAAAGGTAATTTTCAGGTATGAAACTCACATGCTTTATATTTCCTTATTTCATATTTAGGAAATGTTTGTCATCTTCAAAAAGGGGGAGATTGTTGGATAAATTGGATATTATGATAAATCCCTTTGTTTCGATGATGACAAACATTTCATTCTTGTTGATCTAAACGTGCTACTTGAGTGTTGCAGGAATAAAGTGGATGACAAAGTTCTAGGGAAACTATACGCTTGAATGATTGTAAATGTCATGCAATGTAATCAATTGTAAACTTGTACAAACATATAATGTACAAGTACTTAGATTTCATGTAAATCAAGCGTTAGATCTTCCCTAGCCAATCACCACACTTAGATAGGCCATCCCTTTCAAATAGGTTCACATATGCACACTCATACATTTACTTAGTGCCTAAATTGAAAGATTGAAACAGGGTCAATCTCGGTCGACCAAACTCCTCGACCGAGACACTCTCGGTCGACAAACTTCTCGACCGAGAATGACTCAAGTAGCCGTTAGACACAGCTGACAAGGTAGTTGGAAGTTGCAAATGAACGTTGATCCAGAGATCCTGTCGGTTGACAAAACTTCGACCGAGTAGGTATCTCGGTCGACAAATTGTCGACCGAGATGGTCTCTGACAGCAACTGCAGAATAAAGTAACTAGCTGTTACTAATGCACCTAACTTATATCTAACGGCTAGTTAAGCACTTAGAAACCCCTAGAAGTTGTCTAGAACGTCCTTAAGCATCCATAGGCCATTCCTATAAATAGGACATGCCTTAGGACACCAAAATACACCTAAGCTACACTTGTGCTATACTTGAGCAAGCAATTACATTTGCAATCTATTTGTGAGCAATAGAGCAATTCCTACATTGGCTATTCATTTCCATTGCTCCCAATTAGTGTCCTATAGGCTAGAATCTCCTACCCACTGCAATCACAAGTTCACATACTTGGTTAGGAGATCAATACGCTTGATATAGGCAAATCAAGCCTTGTGCTTAAAAGGATAAGTTGTAATTTCTATTTTCCTTCTTGTTCCTTTTTATCCTTTGTATTCTCCTTGCTACTCCTAGGGTTGGAGGCTGCGGATTGGAGAAGGTTCTTCTCAGAGGAGAAGGTGGACTTCAAGCTACTTCAAGAAGGCTATCGTACGGGAAGCTACTTCAAGAAGGCTATTGCAACGGGAAGCTACTTCAGGAGGAAGGCTGCTTCAAGGTGGTGCAATTACTTCTAGGTGAAGGCTGCTTCAAGGTTGGGCGATTACTTCTAGGTGAAGGCTGCTTGAAGGGTTTAGGGAGAGAATTGTAATTTTATGTAAAGTCCTTGCGAGGTAATAAAATTAAATTCTTTCCAAATCCCAGTTGGGTAAGCAACCGGGTAGTGGACTGACAACTTTAGTATTTGCTAAAGTTGGAACCACTCTAAATCCTTGTCCCCTTGTCCAATACTTTTGTGGTTGATTGTTTGAGTTCAATAATTGTTAAAATTATCTATAAAACTCTATTCACCCCCATGTAGTAGTTTTCACATTATCTTTTGAGTTGAAGTGATGTGATCATCTCCACCCATCCATGTTTGATGTAGATGTTGGATTTTTTGTCGTAGTCAATGACTACATCAAAGTATTTATGTCCCATCTTCACCTTGTTAACACCCATAGGAATGTTGAACTAGTGGTACTTCTATGGCCTAAGAAGCTATATGGTGATGTGGTTGGCTAGATCATCTAGTGGATAGTTCATGAAAGGGAATTGAGTGGTCATATATGGGTAGTTTGTGGAGTGGTTGTTTGATCTTTGAATGGTAAGCCTTGTGGTACCAGTCTTTCTCTTATAATATTTTCTCAGATGTAGTGGTTTGTTGCTCCTGATTGTGAGCAGCTTGATCTTTCTCAGGGTGGTGCAGAGATGCCCACCTATTCTCATATTGGGAGGCAGAAAGTCGATTGGTTGATATGTCGGGGCAAGGTCAACGCCATCCTATATTGCCGCACATAGCCGTAATCAACCGACAAGGTGTGTTACCTTGAATTTATTGTGAGGGGGGAGTTTTCTATTTTGATGGTAGTGGGTGCACACTTCTATGCTTTAGTGGTTTAAAGCATCTAGTGTTGTGTAGTGTCTAGGTGTGATCGTCGTATTGATAGAGGTGATGTTGCGCGACGTAGCAGATTGCAAAGTTGTTGTATCAGATATTAGGGCAGCAATACATGATGATATGTTGCAGGTCCTATCGGATGTGCAACTAGTTGGTGTTGCCCTAGATGTAAGAGATGATGTAAGTATAACTCAAGTTCAGTCGAGGGGGTAGTCTCTGATGTGGTTGGAGTACAGTCGTCGAAGTTGTAGTAGAAGTTGAGAGTGTAGCTCTAGTGTAGGCGAGGTGTTGTCTCCGATGTGGTTGGAGTATGGTCGGGGGAGCTGTGCAAGATCAGAGATGTAGTGGGGGATGATGTTGTTAGAGAGAAGTTGGAACTTTCTCTCACTATCTAGTTGAATGCACCATATAATAGAGTAATGTATCATTACTCACTAGATTTCACTTTCTATATAAACTATTGATTCAAGATGCATCATAGGGGGTGAGTCCCCTTGTATCAAACTATAAATGACTAGGTAGTGGTTCACAATCAGTTCTCTTGACCTAGAAGAATTATATTTATATGTGTAACATGCTTTTGATTTAGACGGATGCACGCATTCATTTATATCTCACGTAACTCAATGCTCATTTGTTTGGGATAGAATATAGCTTAAGATTTAGGATATTCAATAAGCACATTTCATATGGATCTCTTCTCAACTTAGTTCTTGTGGCTGGATTTCACTCTCACTCTATCCATATTTTTCCATGTTATTGTGTTTTTATTTTGGAATTACATGTTTCATGATTTTCAATGTAAGTATGCATATTTGAGGAAGTCTATCATTCAGATATTTTTATATGTAACCTGACACATTGTGGAAATTTTTTTTCCGAAGCCAGGGGGTCCTCTTATTCATCCCACCCCTCTCGTGTGGGAAAAATCAATCATAAATTATATACATCTCCCGCTTATAGGCTCGCAGGTAATATCCCCTTAAAAGAAAATTAACCAAACACCATCACATCTGTCAGACCCAACCCAAAAGAACAAAACGACCCCAATGGCCAGCCGTGCCAACCAAAAGAGAAGCAAGAACGATCACGCAGAGCAAAAAAGATGGTTCAATTCATCTTCTCTTGCTAACATAAGGAACATTTCTTCTTTCTAAAATGAGAAAGCCTCTAATTCTCATTGGCAGCAGCGCAGCTTCAGTGCAGATAAAAGGTTCGTTCATCATGCAACCCCATCTACCCAGCTCTCTTGATGTCAAATTGATAAGCTTATGAACATATTGTCCCATAATCGCATGCTCCTGGATAGCAAATCTGATGTCCCTGGTGACCGACAAGGCTTTCCATGGCTTGGGTGCATTCACCCAGATAATGTCATGTGCATTGATATCATCAATTTCAACCACCAAAATATTGATGTTTTTATCATCTGCAATCTTAAGAGCAACTGCACAGGCTGTGAGATAAGCACAAATAAAGTTATCCTCTACAAGCCAAACTCTGAAAGCAAGTCTCATTCTGCATGATGAGTCCCGAATGATCCCCGTTGCCCATCGTCCATGCCTGCCATTAGGGTCAATGTCTCTCCCTATAGTAAGATTCAACTTGAGATTAGCAACATCAAGAGGAGTCCATCTTATCAAGAAGATGCTTCTAAATCTAGTTTGTGGTTCTGTGAAACCATGCGTCGACAACTTTTCATAAAAGTCAGTAGATTCCATTTTGGAAAAAGATTTATTTTTGAGAAAATGATTGACGGTGTGAATAATAGAACTCCATTTAGAAATCAGGTTAGAATTCCTATCCTCAAACCTATATGTGCATCTATCACACCATATAGACCATGTGATGAGGCCACACAACAGACCTTGCAGCCATGTCTTAGTGGAAAATTGTCGACATGAGTGGCTGCAGATATGAATAATGTCAATGAAATTGTAGGGAGGAGGCCGGTCAAAGATCACAATAAATTTCTACAAGAAGAAACTTGCGGTTTGTCCTTCAAAAAACAAATGATGCATTGTTTCAATAGAGGGAGAGTCACAGCAGGAGCATCTAGAGGGCAGCATAATATGACATCTAGAGACATTGTCGTCAGTAGGAATAGCATTGTGTATAATATTCCAAAGTAGTGTGCAAGCTTTGGGAAAATTGAGATTCCAAGGGATATTCAGCTGGGGGGCAGCAGGAGTAACATTTGCATAAAGGATATGCATCTTCACCGATTTAATGGAAAAGTGCCCTCGTGAGGTAGGAGCACATTGTGGAAATTCAATCCAAATTAGAGCTAATTTATGCTTCATAGAGATTTTACACATTGTGACATTCACCTACATGATGTGCAGATCTACTAATACAAACAACAAACAACCACAAGCAACACCACATATGTTACCCATATTCATGATATATTAAATCAAGAAAGAACTCCCCCAATAAGGTACTATCTATCTTCACCCAAGAACATGACGTGTCACCCAAAGAATATAACCACTTCCACATGGCATGTTGTTCAACTACACAACATCTGATCTGGTGGTTGTAAAAAAATCTCAATTTCCTTAAAACTTACACTTCCTAAACCTATACACCATATGATGTCCTGAGTTAGACATTATTCATTCAAAACCAACTTTATACCACTTTAAAACATACAAATATGTCCAAGAACTTCACCCATGCTCATTCTCAACCATTCTCAAGTGATGCAACTGGAGAACATAGGAGGAATGATCTTGAAGGTATGCAGTTGTAGAAGAAATCTTAGAAAAGATTATACACCGATGAGGCCCATCAAGCACATCACACTAGATAATCCATATCTTATGTTCATAAGATAGATCCTTATTTATCTTCCCAATTTTGGAGTAGAAGTCTTGAGGAAACCTTCATTGACTTCAAAGAGTCGTCTTGGACTTCCAATAGGGCTCCGGTTCTACCTTCCCTTTCTACTTTTTCTTTTGTTCATATGTTACACTATATAATTACTTTACTTATTTCTCAATGTACTCATATTCTATAATAACTAGTTGGTAAAATATTTATGGCCTTGATGGAGTGCCCCCCACACCAATTCATGTTGGACAAGCATATTTTTTATACTTTCAAATTTATATCATGTTATGTGGTGAATTTTTTTAATCATATGTTAGATTGTCCATATTTTTATGCACTTTTGCTCTATGTTTATGCTGAAGAGATGTATTAGAGTATAGAAAACGCATACATTATTATGTAAATTAATCAAAGATAGTGGTTCTGAAACACATGTGACCTAAAATCTAGTCCATATGAACTAAGAAAGAACATTAACACATTCCAAATATGTTAAGTTTTAAAGTAATATTTTTTTGTATCTATAATAGGTGTGGCTATGAAACCCTAAGCCTGAGAATTTTTCCAACCTAGCTTGTCATATATAGATTTGTCAATTATATAGTCAATGACTTAATTTGATGCAATCATATCCACTCAAGCAAACCAACCTAGATCATTGAATGTAACAAGTCTTGCGCCTAAGGTTGGAAGTTTCTTTGAAATAGGACCTTGACAACAACGATGCCATTTACTTACAGGGATATGAACCAAGACCTTTATATGATTATACATCATTTTCAAAATTAAAACTAAGGTAGTTCTAAATTAAATAGTTATAAAATGGTTTTTAGATTATTTTATTTTATATTTTGATCAATATAAAGCTAACCCCAATTAGGAGAAAATGTAACCATATGTTCTATTTAACTTCTATTTTATTAATAAGATATGTGATTGGAAATTTGTTCACCATGTCTTTCTAAAATATTGATTCACTCCTAATATTTTTTATTGGAACTACTTGATATACAAAACTTTGTTAGGGTTCTCACCTTATGCTTCCTAATTGTGTAGGTAAAATCTTCAAACCTTAACTTGCTACTAATTAATGGCAAATCCCATTTCAGATTTGCTCCCTAATATCAAATTATTTATGTTTTATCCATGGGTACAGTTAATATAATTTAACTTTATGAGATTACCTTACTCTTATGCTAACAAATACTCACTTAAACTCTAATGATACATAATTGGCATTAGTTTTAGTTACATTGTATTATCTCATATTTACAATTTTCATTATATACATTAGGTTTTATTTATGGATCAAGGTTTATAAATGTTATAAGATTAAATTGGCCTACTCATGAGCTTTAATTGTTCTCTCAATGTAACCATTACCCACTTATTCCATTCTCATTTTATATATTTTCCAATAACTATATGAAATCCCTCTAGAGCTTGCCTTTTGGTGTTATATTCCATCACGTTCACTCATGTTCCTCCAAAACTAGCTCTAAGGCACAACCAACCATACTAGTGATTCCTCCATCAATTGAAGATAAGGAGATCAACCCAAAAGACCATCCACTACCACCATCCAATATCCTACCACCTTATTATGCACTATAACCTAAATCAATATATATACTTTGTGTCTATCTTCATACCACATGAGAACCCTCTATCTATATTTATATATCTCTAAGAGAAGAAAATATACTAGTGAGTCCACATCAAGTTTGACATATTTAGGGAGAGGTAAAAATCATCTAATCTTGATCATGTAGATCATGCAAGTGGAGGAATCATTTGGTAGCACAACCAAAGGAAGGTTCACCACATGTGAATGTATCAAGTTTTTCCCTTAGTTTTACGCCTTCTAGTCACCTTGATTTATGAGCATTTTCTTATATGACCCCTCTTGTAAATCCTTATATAAATAGTTTGGAAAATATATTGGTCCTCCCATTTTTAACACTAAGTTGGACAATTAGTAAGTATATTCACATTTGAATTATGCTTCATATGGAAATATTAATATTGATTCTAGATCCTTCTTACATTTATATATAAGTTAGGAGCATTAAAACATAAATAAGTACCTTAAGTTATTAATAAGTTTATGGCTTGGTTTAATCACCTGAGTGATTGATATGTCAAATCATTTAGACTTTAACTTATAACTTGGTTACTTACATCTCATATTATTTATATGAATTTATAAGTTCTACTTGTGAATAACAGGAAATACATGTGTTGTCCAAAATCCTTTTGAGACTTGTATTTTTTATTTATAAAGTATATGCCGATTTAACTAATGAGTATCAAATATTTTCCCTACACTATATATCCTTCCTCCTTTTACCAAGCCTGAACTCAGTTTGCTATCTTGATGCATAACTCATACTAACTACTTGCAAAGTTCTATGTTCTAATGTTGAGGGTAAAATATGCCTATATAGTTAGTTCATATGATAATTCATATAAAATTATTATATTTTGACTTAATGACACTTATTGATATTGTTTCACAATATAGTAGTATCTAGTTTGGAATCCACCATAAAGGATTGTTAATTACATTTGAGATGAAGGCAAAATATTTGAATATGTACTCAATCAAGATCCACACTTGGGGGATATCTCTTTACAAGATTAGCCTAAGCCATGCTTATACTCCACTTTGGGGTATTTTATAAGATGGATTCGTTAGAGATTGAATTGTGTCAATGCTTGTTTCTAACAACCTACTAATGGTTAAATTTCACATTAAGTAGAATTAATAAAGACCTAGTATTTTATATGCCCTCACCTAATTCCAGTATTGGATCATATGAACACCCTTCTAGTACGATCAAGATCAGGGCTATAAAATACCATCAAATTTACAAGGGGAATATGAACATGTGGGGGTAAAAGTCTTGTAATAATATTCATAAATTCTAGGAAGGCAACATAATTCCTCTAGATGAAGTAAACTAGGGTTTCTAGCTATGGACTTTTTCAAAATTCATGACCTTGGTATGCATTGTATGAATTTGTAACTTTTTTATACTATTCAAAATAGTTATCCTTTTGTGCCATAAAAATCATATTGAGATACCTTAATGCTATTAAAATACTTATTGCTAGTTTTATTTTTCAATTGAGAATATTTCCTGCTTAAGGATATATAGTGGTCGCAACCTTATTTTTTCAAGTAAACATATTGTTACCTTTGGTTTCTATAATCTACTATACCAAAAATAATATGATCCACTTGCTAAAATCTTCTTATTTCCTAGCAAAGAAGTATGTTACATATTGATGCATCTTGTACAAATCCTAGAAAAGTATTGAGTAATGGCAAGCATTGCCTTAGTTTTACTAATAGTGGAAAAAATACATACTTACTTTTAACATTTTTTATGTGGAAACTATGTGAATAGATCAACATAATCGATCTCATTATTTTTATGAACTACAATAACAAACTTATATTTTTTTCATTTTACTTGTTAACTACCAACTAAAACTTTGATACTTCACATCCAAAAGTGCTTTTTCTATATAAACATTGAAGACACGTGGAGGTGTTTTTAGATCTTGAAGGTGGTATAGTTGGTTATCTATGTTTTAGTGCAACAAAATTTTCACTTATATTGTAACATCTCTTTCAAGTGATCTCAAGACATGAAAAGAATATGTGATGATGGAAGTGGTTTAATTATATTAAATATATATACAACACTTGTACAAGGTTTTCTTACTACTTTCTAGATATCATGAAACGTATATAAAACTCATTACACAATATTATGGAACAATTATATCTAATAGAAATGTTTTATAATTTTTCAATATTTCTAGATGTAGATGAATGGCAACAAGACTAGTGTGGTCGAGCTTGCAGTGCACCTTTTTAGTAGAATAGTCAAACTATAAGTTGATCAGAAGGTAATTGTTACATTCAATTAAGATTGTGGTACCTCTTGGTTGAAATATAGTTTGAGTGAGGCCTAATCCAAAAAAATGTCCAATTGAGAGTGTTTTATGTAGGTATATAGAAAAATAAACAATGCTCAACTAGATATTTTTCTCTTCTTTGATTTGTATAAAAATACTATCTCAACACTAATTAGTTCCTAAAAGGCCATGATATCCATCCTTTGTTATCTCAAGGATTTTTTCTTTGAACAAGGGACCACTAGAAAAACCTAAAGAAGCACTTAACAAATAGCTCAATTGGTAAATCCTGGCTGATTGTAGCGCAAGCTGTAGTTTTAAATTCCAATGGGGCACCAAAAAAAGGGAAAAATCAACAACAAAATCCTATTATGTGTGTGGGCGGGCCTTTATTATAAAATTGGATAACCATAAAATCCCTAAAGAACGTACTAAATCTATTACTTTGAGGATCCATTACTTAAACATGTTGAAAGCTATCTTAGAAATCAACATAACTAGTTATGTTGGGAAGAAATTTTGAATTATTTTTTTATGGTTTCAACTAGTGCCCTAAATGGTAACTGATCATGTTATCAACTATTCAATCCAATCTAGGGCATTCTTCACTTGATTGCAAGATTTTGTGTGTCTTGTACTAAAATCAACAATCAACATCAAGTCGATGTATTCAGCTTTATAATCAAGATACCACAAGAGGCTTTTAGTTCTTTTTTTCCTTATTATTCCTTGTTCTTCTTCTCCATTGAGGATGGGAACTTCCTTGGTGAAGGATTTTAGTATCTTCTCTAAGCAAACAATGCTCTCCTACAACTCACAAAGGGGAGAAAATAATTGGTAACCTTACATTTTGAAAATGCAACTGTGTAGGTTTTCCCTACCTCAAGTTGATTGGGTATGTGGAGAACCTTTCTAGACTGGGATTTCCATTGGGTCAAGAGTTGGCCACAGATGTGATTTTGCAGTCATTGCCAAAATCATACAACAAGTTTGTCATGAACTATAACATGAATGGTTTTGACAAGCCTTTGTCAGACTTATTTGGCATGTTGAGGACATACGAAGAAGGACAAACCCAAATTTGTGATGATGATTAGCTAAGGGAAGTCTAAGGGCAAAGGCAAAGCTAAGAAGAGTTCTAAAGTTGGCTAGAAACCAAAGTCTTCTCCACTGAAACCTAAAGGAGGAGTGAATCGGGAAGGAAAGTGCCATCACTATCACCAGTCTGGACACTGGAAAAGGAACTACCCTCTTAGTATAGAGAAACTAAGGACAAAGAAGGAGATACAGATCTCCACTGGAGGACCCAATAAGAAGTAAGCTAGAACTATACGGAGCAAGATTTGTTGCCACCACAGTTGGAGTCTGTCATTCATGGGCATGTAATAGAATTAGTGAATTTCTATTATGTATCTGCCATTAATGAAAACATTATGTATCTTGTATGGACAAGAATATTATTAGAAATTTTGATGTTTCATTTTAAAAGATAAGATCTTGTATGGAAATTCCCTATGTCTCATAGTCTATACTTGATAGTTGTAGAAACAAATATGCATAACACATTTAATGAATGACTCAATAACTCAAACAATGAATACCTATAGTAGTATCATCTGGATCACATAAATGAGAAGTGCATTTCTAGAATCCATAATGATGGTTTTCTAGACTCCTTTTGTTATTAAACCATTAGAGAGATGCAAGTCGTATTTATTGGGAAATATGACAAAAACAACTTTCACGAAATGTACTAGGGGAGTGAGTATTCTATTAGGGCTAGTACATATTGATGTACATAGACCTTTTAGAATAAATGCTAAAGGTAGTTACCAATACCTCACTATATTTATTGATGTTATTTACTGATGTTATCAATAAATATGGAAATTTGTATTTAATGAAATACAAGTATGAATCTCCTGAACTGTTCAAGGAGATCGTGAATGAAGTACGTAACCAACTTGGGAAAAGTATTAAGACACTTTGATACGATCGATGTTGAAATATATTAAACCAAGAGTTTGAGAACCTTCTAGAGAGATTATATAGTGCTCACAATGAACTCCACCTGAAACATAATGATGTGTCAAAAAGAAGGAATCATACCTTGTTAGCCATGGTGATATTATCAATAAATCTATCTAATCTTCCAATTTCCTTTTGGGCAAATGCTTTAGACTAAAGCAATGTACCATCTAAAATGGTTCAAAAGAAACCATATGATATATGGAATGAGAAGTGTCTCGATATGTCTTTTATAAGGATTGGGATTGAAAGCTTGTGTAAGAAAATCATTTCTTGAAAAGCTTTATCTATAAATCACATAAATGTTATTTTGTTGAATACTACTTTAATTCCAATCTGGCAACAAAAGGTGTTTTGTTGCCAAGATGGTTGTTTCCTACGAGGAACTTAATTTTAAAGGAATCAGCATGAGTAAAGCAAACTCAAAAAGTTCAAGACCAACAAGAAAACATTAAACCTAAAGATGTATAGTGGGAACAATGAGAATCACAAATTGTTGTGGATCCTCAAGTTCCTCATGTAACACAAAAATCATAGATCTAGTAGAACATTCCTTGAGATTGAAAGATTATGATCTCTTATGACTCAAGAATGCAATGAATTTGTCATAGATGATGAGTGAAAAACTTACCTAGATGCTATTGAGGAACCAAGATATGAGAAAAGGCTTGAGGCCATGAGATCCAAGATTGATTCCATGTACGCGAACAAGGTATGACCTTGGTGGATCCACCTGAAGGGGTAAAACCCATAGGTGCAATTTAGTTTTCTAGAAGAAGACTAATATGGATGGTAATGTAAAAATCTATAAGAGCAAATTAGTTGCAAAGAGTTTAAAACAAGTTCAAGGTGTTGAACATATTGAAATTCTTTCACCAGTTATCATGGTTAAATCCATTAGGATCATACTTGCTATTTCAGCTTAATATGACTATGAGATTTGGCAAAATAGATGTTAAAACCACATTCCTTAAAAGGAATATTGTTGAGGGTGTTTATGTGAAACAACCTAAAGGTTTCATAAATCCATATAATGTAAATAAAGTTTATAAGATACACAGGTCAATTTTTGGATTGTTGTAAGCATATAAGAGCTGGAATATTCAATTTGACAAGATAGTCAATGAGTGGGACTTGAGTCAGAATGAATATGAAATATATGATTACAAAATATTTTGTGGGAGAATATTTATATTCGACATAATGATGGGGAATAAAATCTTATACTGCATATATTAAAACTTGAAAAGGAAAGTACCGTCTATATGAAGGGTTTAGGCAAAGCATCCTATGTGATAGGAATTAATATCTATAGAGATAGATCTATAACACATTCTTGACCAAAGAAAGAGCGCATACATTGGCAAGATGTTGAAGGGTTTTAGAATGCAGGCATCAATGAGAGAAAGTTGACCATGTTCCATGGAGTTAGTCTCTCAAGAGCCCAGTGTCCCAGTTCTTGTGAAGAACATGAAAACATGAGTGAGATGCCACATGCATTTGCAATTGGATCTATCATGTATATAATTTAATGTACTCATCTCATTGTCTCGTATATATTATGACAAGTGGATATCTATCATATTCCAGTGAAAGTCATTGGACTACCATAAAGAGCATCCTTAAGTACTTGAGAACCACTAAAAGGATTAGTTCCTTAATTATGGTAATGAGAAGGAGTTGTGTGTACAGGGTTACAGTGATGTAAGCTTCCAAAATGACAAAGAAAATTAATAATCGCAAGCTAAATTTGTATTTGACCCTAAAATGAGAACTGTAAATTGGAAAACTTCCAAGCAAGAGATAGTTGTTTAATTCTACAATAGAAGATGAGTACCTTGCTATTTTGAGAGCAATAGAAGATATTGTATGGATCAAGAAGTTAATTTGGGTGAACTTTTGGAGGTTCCAACCACTGATGACACACTAGAAATATCGTGATAATAAATGGAGCTACTAGATAGGCAAGGAATCTCAGCTAGCATACTACAACAAATCCATCTCATACGAGAAGTCATACAACCCACTATAAAAGTGCTTGCACGGTAGAAACATGATGGACATGTTAAGATCACTTGGAGTCAGATTTGTGGGTGATTGACTCTAAGTGCAAGTGGGAGTCTATTGGTATGTATGCCCAAAGAATCAATCATATGATGATTGTAATGGGGCATCATATACTTGATTTGATAATGATAAAGGTAATTTCTTCTATTATGTTTGTCTCAATCATGAGATGATGACACATATATTATATATGTCTAAAAATGAAGTTACTTGATGACATATGTCTTCAGGTTGAGGATCTGAACAACGAGATCATATGTATGATAAAATGACATACATTCTTGTTATGCCCTTAGTTGGATATTACTGTGAAAGCAAAAAGATGACACTAATACATAAGACAAGAGTGTGTGTTGATTGATGACAGAGTCTCATTAGTCATGATATGTGATATCATGTCAAGCACACATGTACATGTTACATAATAGTGTATCATACATACCCATGTTGAGGGTGATACATGGAAATCATGGAATGATAGTCTGAATCATCTCTCACAGTGATAGCAGTCATTTTGGTTCTTAGACTAAAAGCCACTACACTCATCACATGTTGTTCAATGTATTTAGACATCATCCAACATAACCTTGAATAAGGGTTGCCAAAAAGGTGATGCTTGGGTGCATTGTGACACATGGGGATTGAGTGTGAGTGATGTAGATGGGATTTGTCCCTCCTATAGGAAATTGATATCCATGCCACTTGGTAAGAGAGACTGAGAAATGTATGGCCATACTCATATGATTCAATATATGATATTTGAACTCACATGCATCTCAGATAGTCTGCTCTAGTTCAAGGAACATGGACTGAACATTGAGAGTATGACGATTCCTTACCTCAAGTTCAATCCAGATATTAGGCACAAAGGAACTATACGATCACAATAACATTGATCACTCATTGTAGGTTGAATTAGTTCTCCAAATTTATGAATTACTTGGGTAGCAATGATGTGTTTCTAGATTCCACTCGTTGTTTGTGATGTCATAAATTGGTTATGGACATTCACTACCAATGTAATTTGGGACCTATAGGGTCACACACATAGGATACACTTGGAATAGGAGTTTATTCACCAGTGATGTTTAACTTGATTACTAAAGTGTTTAGGTATTTAATTCAAACAACAATGGTTGAAAATTGGCTGACTGGACTGTGAACCGACCAATTTAAGTGTTGAACCAATTGATTCAAGTATCAGGTCAACTAGAAACAACATTGACTGAACAATACCTGACCAGGGCATGAACTGATTGGTTCAAGGTCTAAAATGACTAGTTCAAGTTGTGAACCGCCTAGTTCAATAATCAACTCGATTGGATCAAGGATTGATGTTGACATCATGTTGTGCAATAATAATAATGAATGCCAATGTGATTGAAAATAGGAAATCTAGTGAACTGGCTGGTTCATCATTTGTAGCTTCCAAAAAGTTCATGAAAATACATCTCTACGACTTCTAGATGAACTAGAAACCCTGACCCTGGCCATCCTATATAAAGGGGGAAGTCTAGGATTTCAAAGACAAAAATAAAATCTAACAATTGTTGTCCTCTATACTTGTGGTAACCAAGAGAGCCTGAGCAAGTTCTACCCCTGAAAGGGAGGGAAATCAAGGAAGAGACAATTGGGAGAGTTAATCATTGCTAGCACGCTGATGTTCAAAGGGACAACTCCTTTCCATTGGCTCTGGTAGCACAACGTGGAGTTCCCGATGGTCCACATGGACTACTCTAGAGGTGAGCAGGCCTTTGCCACACTCTAGGAGGACAATGTCTAACATCGTTCGAGGTGTTGCATCAAGAGGTCATTACTGACAATTGCTCAAGTGTTGCTTGGAGAAGAAGCACGTTGTGGCAAGGATAAGTATATGGACTTGCTCTAGGACCAGGTATATGCCTTGCACCTTCCTTCCTAGATACATTGTTGTTGACACGATCTCACTGGTTAGGAAATCAAGTATTAAAATTTTGTTTCTGCTGCCTTATCTGTCGCCCAGATTTCCCAACACTACTTCACATCATCAAAGAACCATCCCATCAAACCCAAGAGATAAAACTATGGTCAGAGACATAAAAGACAAGGGTAAAACACACAAGAACAACCCATATAGGATACTACAATGGGAACTAAGGAGGAGCCCCGACTAACACAATAAGAAGAAACCATAGTGCAACATGAGGCTCCAAGATGATTGAAGATGGCGAGACAAAGTCAACCATGAAAAACTACTCGGAAATGAGGAATTTGACAACCAATATCACATTGATGGAACAACAAAAAAGGTCTAAACTTGAATTAGTAGTCCAAAGGCTGAATTATGGGGTAGGACACCACCTCTTGATCCCTATGAAACATTCTGGATCTTTTTCGGGCTTCTTCACCACAGGAAAACCCCGTGTTGAGCCCAAGGAGGCACCAACATGTAACATGAATTGGGGAGGTGTGCTTGGGGACAAGAGAAATAAAAGAAGCAATGAGTAGGGATCCTATAAGGTTTGAAAAAGGTATTCATATGGTTTTATATTGTTCATTAAGGCTAGGGCAGTAGGGAGATGAGGGTAAGATGAAAATAGGGCAAGAAAAGGATTAGTTGTCTAGCAAGGAAATAGGGGCTACCAAGCCTTAGAAATTTTAGGGTTATTGAGTTTGTTAAGAGGTGAGAGAGAACAAATAAGTTCAAGAGATCTTAAGAAAATAGAGCGAGATTAGAGAAAGGTCAAAATATTGTTGCTCAAAGAAAAAGGAAACACAAGTGAGTGATATAAAGGTGAAACGTTGGATTATCTCAGGTGCAATGATAAAATCATTAGGAGAGAAAGTTGTCAGATTAGTACATCCAATGTAGAAATGAAAAGGAAAGGAGGGTGTGGAAGAGAAAAAAATTGGCAAGTATTGTATTAATAGGAAAATTTCATCAAATTAAGGTTTTAAACTTTATATTTTCATTCCAAATTAGGTGAAGGGTCATTTAGTGTCTAAACAAGATAAAACTTGACATCCAGGCAAACTAAAGAATGTAGATTATAAATATCACATTATTTTACACTTTTGACATTATTAATTAAATTATTTGTTTGAGTAGGGTTAAGATGTCAGTATGTATGCCTGGAGAGCCAATCATATGATGATTATAATGGCATAACATGTAAATGACTTGATTAATAACAAAGGCAATCTTCCAATTTATTTTGTATATTTAGTTATGAGATAATGAATAACATAATAAATGTCTAGATAATGATATTACCCAATGGCGTATGTCTTCAAGTACATGACTTGGGGAAATGAGATCATACAGATGTTAAGAGTAAAATACATATTCTCATTATTTCCCTAATCGGTTGTTATTGTGGAAGGTTGATAGACAACAATGACACATAAGATCAGAGTGTGAGTTGGTTGATGATGGAATCTCATTAGTTATGATATGGCTATATCAAACCAAGCACATGAATACATGTTAGAGAACAGTGTATCAGACAGACCCATTGTGAGACTAACACATGGAAACCATCATCATGGAAGTCATAGTCATCTCTCACAGTGATGGTGGTGGTGTGGTTCTTTGACCTAAAATCACTACACTCATCACATGTCATTGGGTACACTTTGACATCATCAAACACAGTCCTAAAATATGGGTTGTTATAACGATGATGATTGGGTCACTTTGACACATGGGGAATGAATGTGAGTGATAGAGATGGGATTTGTCCCTCCTACAGGAGTGTCATATCCAAGACCTCTTGACTAACAAGATTGAGAAAAGTATGGCCATACGCATGTGAGTCAATATATGATATTGAGCTTACATATATCTCATGTAGTCTACTCTGGTTTAAGAAATAAGATTGAGTAATAATGAGGATGATTATTCCATGCCTCTAGTTCAATCTGGATATCAACAACAAAGGAACTATACAAACACTGTAACACCATAGAAAGATTGTAGGTTGAAGTTGCCCCCCAACTTTCCATTCACTTGGGTAAAATTGATGTGTGACTAGGCACCACTCATTACTTGTGATGTCATAAGTTATTATGGACATTCACTGCCAATGTAATATGGGACCTATAGGATCACCACACATAGGAACTCACCTAGAAGAGGAGTTTAGATCTCAAATGACAATTGAATTAAGCACTAAAGTGTTTAGGTATTTGATTCACACAATAAAAAATCTGACATCATTGCCAAATGGCTATCTCAAGGGTTGAGACGGGCTTCTGGAGAGTGCCAAATGGCCGTCTCAAGTATTGAGACGGATGTATGGGGCTTAGGCCTATTTTGAGTTAAAATTGGCTAACAAGCAAACTGACTCAACCGACTGGCTTGACTCAGGTCACCAGATAACTATTCGGGTGACTGAGACGGTCGTCTCACATGGGAAAGATGGTCCAATTTGGTCGAGGGAAGGTACTAGACATTTCCCAAAAAAATTTCTTGTATATTATTTTTTGTACAAGGAAATCAATGTCCAACATTGATGGGAATTGAGTTGTCAATTTCGTGTACAACTGGGAAACTGTGAGATGACTGTCTCATGCACCAGATGACCGCCTGAGTGTGTCAGATGACCATCTCGGCTATCGTAGGTTGCAAAACTTCTAGAATTGTTGCAAAATTTTGAGATCTTCCAGTCCTTTCCACTCCTGCACAGATTGGGAACCTTGACCCCGACCTCTACTATAAATAGAGGGGTACTGGGAGCTTCACAGAGCACAAGACAGACAATTGAGAATCAGTTATTCTGACAATAATTGTCCTCTCTGGTTGTGGTAACCATGAGATCCATGGCAAGTCCTACCTGACTAGGGAGGGATAGCCAAGGGGAGAGAAACAACTAAGGATCATTGTTGTGGGAGTGCAGGTTGGTGACTAGTACACCAACAGGAGGGATAACTCCTTCATGTCCATTCTAGAAAGATGCCAGGAGTTTTAGTTGGTCCATTTGGACTACTCAAGAGGTAGGAGTCCTTTGGCTACTACTAGGAGAGAACATCAACTCGCAGTCTATGGCGATATCAGATAAGTTGTTGTAATAGTTGTCTGAGTTTGCTATCTGTGGAGGAGTAGTCAGACGAGTCCCAATGCATCCAAGAGTTGCACACACACCGTCCAAGATAAAGTGCACATCTACATCAATGAGGATTGTCACTGGACTTTCTGTAGGACCAGGTATATCTTCGTGAAACCAACCTTCTCATTGCATAGTTATTGACACAATTTGTGGGTTAATGAAAAAGCGTTAGTAATTTTTTTGTTTCTGTTTCCTATCTAATGTCATATTTCCCTACAGTGGTATCTGAGCCACGTCAATTAATTATGTTTTGGGATAATCGATATGATTGGATTTTGGTTTTATCGAGTTTATTTATTGCATGCAATGTGAATATTTAAATTGGTTGATGTTCATGTCCGTCTTATCACCACATAAAGAACCCAAACATATACATATATATACATATATATATGATATTTATGCAATTTACACATGTCGCCATAATATCAGTTTTGATGGTGGATGTGAAGCATGGCTATGGACAAAACCCTAGATCTGTGTGTGCATGGTTGTGGTTATTTATTCGTATTGTTAATCAGTCTGTGTACTAAGCCTCTCTCTCTTTTCCAAATATAAATTAATGTTCTTCTTCATATTTCCCCTCCAATGTAACTCGAGGTTTTCCCATATACTATGTAATAAGAAATAGGATAGTTTTAATTTATGTTTTGACATGAGATGATGATATGTACAAAGGTGAAATGAGAGGCTCGTGAGATGACCCAGTCGATTGGAGGACCGAGGAGGTCAGATGATGGGAGGATGAACCGATCGACTGGTGGCCCAACCAATCGGCTAGAGGCATCCAAACACTGTTTGGACATGAGAACCAGACGAATGTTTTAGGAGAGCCCAAACAAGAGACCAAGATGCGAGCTAACCAGTTCAAGAGTTGAATTGATCAACCCAGATTGGTTCGAGCATAGATCTTCACCAACAACAAGTTGCATATGATGTGGACCATAGGTGGTAGTAATTCCTTATGTCTCTAAGTAATTACATTAGTATGGCCATAACCATCGCTTGTGTGTTTAATTTATTACATGTTCTCATTTGTGATTATAGCATGTGTATGATACCTGCTACATATGTGGTGATTGGATAAAGTATATGTATTTATATATACACACAAACTCCCTCAATTAAAATATCAAAGTCTTAGATGCTTTCTAAAAGCGGCATACATGAAAAGCTTGATCGACCAAGTGTAGTTCTGCATCTACAGGGTGCGCCATCTATCTCATGGAAGTATAATGGTAATAATGTAGGTTCCGCCTCCTTGGGGTGCATTATTATTGTGTCGGATTTTGTATTAGGCTTGACTGGTGATTCTCAGAGTGTCTAGGCTCAAAAGTATGCATATGATTATGGTAAGGGGCTGTGCATATCATCTATCCAGAATTGCATATGATGTAATTGGCAAGAGTTTCCTACCTTGATGATTGACTATGTTTGTGGCGTTGATCGAGCCATAGTTGAACTATCTTGGTTCTGGCCCACAAGAATAATTTATGCTGCAATATTCCAAATTGATACTGAGGGCTATCAATTTGAATAAAATAGTGGGACTGATAATAATTAAAGACCTAATTAATATTGTCAAATTATCAAATCAAACCAAATCAAAAATGTTTTGAAAAGGTTGCAATATTTCTTTGTAGAATCAAATGTCAAATGCAAAACACATTCAAATTGTGACCAGTTCTTTAGAAGGACAAAATCGGATAAAGTTCCATAATGGTTAAGGACTTTGAGAAATGTTCTCATCAATGAGTGAAAGCTCTATATCCATGATAGACCAATGCCAAAGGAACCTACTCCAAAGGCACATAAGGCTGAATGGATGCTTATTGGAAGCATGTCAATGATGCCAAAGACATTTGAATACCTAATTCTCTGTTGTATGAAGTATGAGTTGCATGAACAACATGAAAATATGGAAATTCTCGAGATGGTAACACATCTTAAGAATCATGTAAAGCAAAGAAGGTATAATGTCTCCAAAGTGCTAATTGAGTGCAAACTGACAAAGGGAGGTCCAGTAGAACCCCAGTTGCTCAATATGATTGGACATATGGAATGATTGCGATTTCTCTTAGGTCAAGAGTTGACCATGAATATGATTATGCAAGTGTTGCATGAATCATATAGTTAGTTTATTAAATGCTTGGCATGTTGATGCCAAAGCAAGGAAGAAGAAGGAAAAATCCATGAAGATGATCAGCAGAAGTGAGTCCTAGGGAAAAGGCTAGGCTAAGAAGTGTTCTGAGGCTAATTTTAAGTCCAATTCTTCTGCACTCAATATATGAATAAGGGTAAGTGTAAAAGGAATCTGTCCTTTTCACTTAAAGGAGAAAGAAAAGAAAGTGCCAGTTCTCACTTGTTTGGACATTGGAAAGGAATTATCCTCTTCGTAGAAGATCTCAGGAAGAAGATAGATATAGAGATCTCTACTTCAGTTGCTGAGAAGGAGTAAGCTAGAACTGTGAAGAGCAAGGGTTGTTGCCTTTACAGTTGGGAGTTGTCATTCATGGGCTCATAATAGAATTAGTGAATTGCTATTATGCACCTGCCATTGGTGAAAACATCATATGTCTTGTATGACAAGAACATTATGTTTCATTTTAAAAAGATGTGATCTTTTATGGCAATGCCCCATGTCTCACAAACTATACTTGATAGTTGTAGAGACAAATGTGTATGACACACATATTGAATGATTTGATAACTCAAACAATGAATATCAATATCATTGTCATCTAGAGCGCATAAATGAGAAATGCATCTCTAGAATCCATATGATGGTTATCTAGATTCTTTTGGTTATTGAACCAACAGAGACATGCAAGTCTTATTCGTTGTGCAATATGACAAAAGTATCTTCACTAGATGTAGTGAGAGAAGTGATTATTCTATTAGGACTAGTACATAGAACTTTTATAATGAATGCTTAAGGTAGTTACAAGTACCTCATTATATTTACTGATGTGATCAGTAGATATTGAATTTTGTATTTAATGACATACAAGTATGTCTCTTGAAGTGTTCAAGGAGATCATAAATGAAGTACATAACTAACTTGGTAAAAGCATTAAGATACCTTGATATGATCGATGTCGGAATACATAAACAAACAGTTTGAGGACCTTCTAGGAGATCATGATAGTGTATCATGATGAACTCCATCTGAAACACAATCATATGTATCATTAGAGTGTATCAGAAAGAAGGAATCACACCATGTTAAGTCATGGTGCGATTATCAACATATCTAGCTAATCTTCCAATATTCTTTTTAGCACATGATTTGTGCTAAAATAAAGTATTGTGTAAATTGGTTCAAAACACACCATATGAGATATGGCATGAGAAGTGTCCTGATGTGTCATTTATAGTGATTAGGATAGAAGGTTTATATAAGAAATTTGTTTCTTAAAAGGATTTATCTACAAATCAGATGAATGTTATCTTGTTGAATGCTACTTATATTCCAACCTGACAACAAAGCATTTGTTGCTAGGAGGGTTGAATTACTAAATGGAAATTAGTTCCAAAGGAATCAATAGGAGTAAAAGTAGAACTCAAAAGGTTCGAGAAAAACAAGAAAACATAGAACCTAAAGAGGTATAGTAGGAACAAGGAGAATTACAAGTTGTTATTGAATCTCAAGTTCCTTATGTAAACACAAAACTCATAGTTCTAGTAGAATACGCCTTGGGTTTGAAATATTGTGATATCTGATAACTCAAAAGGTGGAAAGTTGATCATAGAGATGATTCAACAACCTACCTAAAACTATTGAGGGACCAAAATTTAAGAAATGGCTTCAAGCCATCAGATCAAAGATGGACTCCATGTACACCAACAAGGTATGACCTTGTTGGATCCACTTAAAGGGGTAAAACCCATAGGGTGCATTAGGGTTTTTATAAGAAGATCAAAATGGAAAGTTAATTGGTTACAAAGAGTTTCAAACAAGTTCAAAGTGTTGAACATGATGAAGCCTTTTTACCAGTTACCATGATTAAAACCATATGGATCATGATTGTTGTTGCAACTTAGTATGACTATGAGATTTGGCATATGGATGTTAAAACCACATTCCTTAATTGGAATAATTAAGAGGATTTTTACACGACACAACCTCATGGTTTTATAAATCCATTAATGCAAATAAAGTATATAAGCTACAAAAATCAATATGTGGATTGAAGCAAGCATCTTAGAGATTGAATCTTCTATTTGAAAAGACAGTGAAAGGGTTTGACTTGAGTTAGAATGAAGATGGAATCTATGATTACAAAAGGTTTAGTGGGAGAATATTATTATTCCACATAATGATGGGGAATAATGTCCTTATCCTGCATATGTTAAAACTTGGAAAGGTAAGTGTTGGGTTTTGTGGGACAGAACATGCAGTAGAAATAAAAAATTTATCTAACCACAAACCCATAACCAGCAAATCACGTCAACAACTATGAAATAGGAAGGATGGTTTAGTGAGATATACCTGGTCTTCAGGCTTTCTCAGTGATAATACATCACAGTTTGTGCGGCCTTCAACCACCTAGTCTTCGACGACAACTATGCAACTCCTGATCTTGACACGGACTACGGTTGATGGTCGTCCTCCTGAGCAGAAGAAATATCCCACCTCTATAGATAATCCTCATAGACTATCAAGATCTCTAGTCATTGTGATGAACGGACTAGAAGGAGTTATCCCCTTTTGTCGGTGTACTAGTCACTAACACACTCTTCCACAACAAGTTGTTGTTCTACAGTTGTATTTCCCTCATTATGCCCCCTCCCTATTTGGGCGACACTTGCTTGGGCTCTCTTGGTTATTAGAACCAGAGAGGACAACACATATGCAGAGCAAATGATGTTCTGAGTTGTGTGTTCTGAGAATCCCCATGTATCCCTATATTTATAGTAGAGGGTAGGGTTAGGGTTCCCAGTCTGTGTGGGAGTAGAAGGGTCTGGATTTTCCATGAACTGTTTGCACTGCGGCAGGCGAATCGGTTGATTCATAACTGAATTGGTCGACTAGCCAGGTGAGTCGATCGTTTCACCTAGTGAATCGATCATTTCACTTCACAGACTTTCCTACAATTGACTTTCCTATTTCATTAATGTGAAGAATAATTCTTGTCCCAGTCAAATTGGACTTGTGAAATGGGAAAATTTTCTCACAAACCAGGAAACCCAACACTTTCTCGGTTGGTCCAGATGAGTCGATCGGTTCACTAGAGTGAATCGGTCATCTCACTGACCATGAGCCGATTGGTTCACCAAGTGAACTGGTCGGTTGGTGGTCTAGGTTATGCAGAATTCAGTCAATTCAGTTCTCAATCAATCTGACACTCTAATTAGTTGGTTCAACACTTGAACTTGATGATTCTAAGTCAAATATATTGATTTAATGTTTAATTGAGTACCTAAACCCTTTATTAATCAATCTAAACAATATTCTTGGATAAAATCTTATTCCAGGTTAATCCTATATGTGTGACCCTATAGTATCCATTTCACATTGGCAGTGAATGTCCATAACTTACTTATGACTTCACAAGCAAAGAACGGTACCTAGTCGCACACCAGTACTACCCAAGTGAAAAGGAAAGTTAGAGAATAACTTTCAACCTACAATCTGTTGTTAGTGTTACAGTGAATGTATAGTCCCTTTGTCACTGATATCCAAATTTGAACTCGAGGCATGGACTTGTCATCCTCTATGTACATTCAATTCATGTTCCTTGAACTAGAGCAGACTGTCTGAGATATTTGTAAGCTCAATATCATATATTGACTTACATGTGCATAGCCATGCATTTCTCAGTCTCACTTATCAAGTGGACAGGATATCATACTCCCTTAAGAGGGAAAAAATCCATATCTATCACTTATAGTCAAAAATCCATGTGTCAAAGTCACCCAATCATCACCTTTATAACAACCCATATCTCAAGACTACGTTTGATGATGTCAAAGTGTACCCAACGACATGTGATGAGTGTAGTGATTTCATGTCTAAGAACCATAGTCACCACCAATACAATAAGAGATGATCCTGACTAAGAAAGTGTGGTTTCCATGCATCACTCTTATGGTGGGTATGTCTGATACATTGTTCTCTAACATGTATCTATGTGCTTGGTTTGATATCATATATCATGACTGATGAGATTATGTCATCAACCAACACACACTCTAGTCTTATGTATTATTGATGTCTATGTATATTTCCACAATAATAACTAACTAGGGACATAACAAGAATGTATACTCTTAACATATGTATGATCTCATTGTTCAGGTCCTTAACTTGAAGACATACGTCATTGAGTAATATGATTCTTTAGACATCTAACATGTTATATCATTATCTCAAAATAGATTAAACATATAGATGGAAATTTCCTTTATTATTATTCAAATCATTTACAAAGTATGCCATTACAATCATCATATGACTGGCTCTATGGGCATGCATACCAACAGACTACCACTTGCACTTAGAGCCAATCACCCATGAATCTCAATCCTTATGATCTAGCATGACCATCATGCTTCTACTGTGAAAGTGCCTTAGTCAAGGGATCATCAATATTGTCTTCAGTTGGCACTCTACAAATCTTCACATCTCCTCATTGTATGATCTCTTGTATGAGATGGAAGCACCTATGTATGTGCTTGGATCTCTGATTTGATCTGGGTTCTTTAGCTTGTGCAATAGCTCCATTGTTGTCACAATAAAGCACAATTTCATCACAGATGCTAGGAACCACCCCAAGTTCAGAGATGAACTTCTTGATCCACACAACCTCCTTTGCTACATTGGATGCAAAAATATACTCGGCCTCTATTATAGAATCCACAACTATCTCTTACTTGGAACTCTTTCAGCTCACAGCTCCATTGTTGAGGCAAAACACAAATCCTGACTGTGATCTATAATCATCTTTATCGGTTTGGAAGCTTGCATCGGTGTAACCCTTTACCACCAACTCTTACTCACTGCCATAGATGAGGAATTAATCATTAGTTCTTCTCAAGTACTTTAGGATGTTCTTCATGACTATACAGGGAGCATCTCTAGGATTTGACTGGTATCTGCTCGTCATACTGAGTGCATACAAGACATCGGGACGGGTGCACAACATTGTGTACATGATGGATCCAATTACATATGCAAATGGAATCCCACTCATGCGTTCCCTCTCTTCATAAGATTTGGGACATTGAGCTCTAGAGACGGGAACTACATGTACCATGGTTATGTTTCCTCTCTTTAAGTTCTCCATGTTGAATTTGTCAATGTATCTGCTTTGACTTTGTCCAAGAAGCCTTATGGATCTATCTCTATAGATCTTGATTCTTAATATATAGGATGCTTCTCCTAAGTCTTTCATTGAGAATGTATTTCCAAGCCATGCCTTTACCTTTTGTAAATCAGGGATGTCATTCTCCATCAATAGTATGTCATCTACATACAATATGAGGAATGTAGTCATGCTCCCACTAAACTTCTTGTACACACAAGGTTCATCTTCATTTTGACTAAAGCCAAACTCTTTGACTGCTTCATCAAATTGAAGATTCTAGCTCTGAGATGCTTGCTTCAATCCATAGATTGACATTTGTAGCTTACAGACTTTATTTGCATCCTTTGGATTTATAAAACCTTTAGGTTGTGTCATGTACACATCCTCCACAAGATTCTCATTGAGGAATGCAGTTTTAACATCCATCTGCCAAATCTCATAATCATGGTAGGATGTAATAGAAAGCATGATCCTAATGGACTTAATCATGGCAAATGTAGAAAAGGTTTTGTCATAGTCAACACCTTGAACTTGTCTGAAACCCTTTGCAACCAATCTGCCTTTATAAGTTTGCACATTGCCATCCATGTCGGGCTTCTTCTTGAAGACCCATTTGTACCCTATGGGTTTTACCCTTTCAGGTGGATCCACCAAGGTCCATACCTTGTTGTTATACATGGATTTCATCTCAGATCTCATGGATTCTAGCCATTTCTCAAAATTTGGTCCCTTCATAGCTTCTAGATAGGTAGTTGGCTCATCATCTATGACAAACTCACTGTCTTCTTAAGTCACGAGATATCTAAATCTTTCTGGATCAAGGCATGTCCTACTAGATCTATGAGGTCCATGTGTTACTTGAGGAGACTGAGATTCCATAACCACTTGTGAATCTCTATTTTCCTCTAGTTCATCTATTGGTTCAATGTTTTCTTAATGGTCTCAAACTTATTCAAGCTCTATTTTCCTCCCACTGATTCCTTTGGAAATAAATTCCTTTTCTAGGAATACACCAGTTCTAGCAACAAACACTTTGTTATCAGATGGAGTGAAAAAGTGATATCCCCTAGTTTCCTTGGGATATCCAACAAGGTAACACTTGTCTAATTTGGGTTCAAGCTTTTCAAGAAAATTTTTATTGACATAAGCTTTGCATCCCCAAATCCTCATAAATGACACATCAGGACGCTTCCCGTACCATATCTCATATGGTGTCTTTTGCTCCGATTTAGGTGGTACTTAGTTAAGTGTAAACACAACAATTGTTAGAGCATGTCCCCAGAAAGAAGTTGGAAGATTGACAAAACTCATCATAGATCGCACCATGTCCAGTAATGTGTGATTCCTTCTTTCTAATACACCATTATGTTGTGGTGTTCTAGGTGGAGTCCATTGTGATACAATACCACGGGTTCTCAGAAGGTCCTCAAACTCTTGGCTTAAGTATTCTCCACCTTGATCAGATCGAAGTCCCTTAATACTTTTACTAAGTTGGTTCATACTTCATTCATGAAATCCTTGAACCTTTCAATAGTTTCTGACTTATGTTTCATCAAGTAAACATAGCCATACCTACTAAAGTCATCAGTAAAGGTAAGGAAGTACGGATACCCTCCTCTGGCATTTGTTCTAAAAGGGCCACATACATCAGTATGTATGAGTCCTATAGATCACTCCCTCTTACTCCTTTTCTAGAAAAGGGAGCCTTAGTCATCTTGCCCAATAAACAAGATTCATGTGTCTCTAATGATTCAAAATCAAAAGAGTCCATATAACCATCTTTATGGAGTCTAGATATATGTGATTCTCATTTATGTACCCTAGACAACAATGCCAAAGATATGTTTGATTTGAGTTGTTGAGTTTTAGTCTTTTAGTATTTACGCTATATACATCTATCTTTAGATCCAAAAAATAAAGACCATAAGACATTAGATCATAGCCATAAAATATTTCATCTTTTGAAATGGAACATCTTCCATTCTTAATATGAAATTCATAACCATCCTTGTCCATACAAGATACAAAAATGATGTTTCTATTTATGGAAGGTATAAAATAGCAGTTCAATAACTCTATTACAAACCCCGTAGGTAGAGATAAACTATAGGTTCCAACTATTGTGGCAGAAACTCTTGCTCCATTTGCAACTCACAATTCAACCTCGCCTTTCATCAAAGGCCTACGTCTTTTCAGATCCTGCATATTCAAACATATGTGAGATCCACATCCGATATATAATACCCATGATGAAGAAGTAGATAGATTTATCTCAATAACATATATACCTAAAGTGGAGATCATTATCCCCATCTTCATCTTCTTAAATCCCTTCAAGTATAAAGAACTAGATCCTTTTGTACTTTTCTTTCTCCTTATCTTGAGTGTTGAAGATCTGGACTTCTGCTTGAACTCTGAACATTTCAAGGCTTTGCTTTCATCCTTGGACACAATCTCACTAATCACCATCACGGATTTGTCCTTCTTCATGCTTGACTCTACATCTATCATCATGGCAAGTAAGTCTGACATGTCTTTAGCCACTTTATTCACATGATGACATGCAATGAAGCAGTTATATGATTTTGGCATTATCCTTATAATCATATATGTGTCCAACTCTTGGCTCAAGGTAATTCCCAGTTCTTCAAGATGATACACGTGTCCAATCATATTGAGCACATGTTCTTCTACGGAGGTTCCCTCTGTCATCTTTGACTCAAGTAGCACCTTCAGAATATCATTCCTTTCTTGCTTTTTGATACCAAGTGCTTCTTTAAGATGTGTTACTGTCTCAAGAGCACTCATGTCTTCACATTGTGCATGTAACTGATAGTCCATGTAGCTTATCATAAGGTACTTTACATCCAATGCGTCGTTGACATGCTTCCAGTAAGCATCCACCTCAACTCTGGGCGCATCAGGAGTAGGTAATTTTGGCACTGGTTTGTCAAGGACATAGAGCTTATGCTCCTCATTGAGAACCCTTCTCAAAGTCCAAAACCAATCATGGAACTTTGTCCTGGTAAATTTGTCCTTCTTCAGGACCGATTGCAAAGTCGGTTTGAAACTCATGATTCTATAAGAAAATTTCGCATTTGTCAAAATCTATTTGATTTGATTTGAAAATTTGATGATATTAATTAGGTCTTTAATTAGTTATATGTCCCACTATTTTTTGATCAAATTGATAACCCTCATGTATCAATTCAGAAGATTGTAGCGTACAACCTTCTAGTGAGCAAGATCATGACTACCTCTAAGTTATGGACTAGCAAGGGCTGTCACCCACAACTAGATTCTTTCAGGTAGGCAACTTTTACCAATTGCATCATATGCAACCCTTTGTCATGAACATCTACATGCCTCAAGGTGCTTAATCCTATTAAGGTCACCTTATTAAGTATGTTCCCAAAAGCCAACACAATGAGTATGCACCCTGCAAAGGCAGACCCACATACCCACTATCACACTTGCATGAGATAGACACTGCACCATGCGAAGGCATGCCCACACTTAGTTGATCAATCTTTTCATGTGTGTTGATTTTGGAAGGCATCTTAAACTTAGTATTTATATTTTAGGGGTTTGATATTTATATACATATACATATCCAATCACCACATATATAGTTCGTATGCTATATCCCACAAGAAAACATGTGAAGTGATAAAGCGATGATTATGGCCATCCTATTGTAATTCCTTGAGCCACAAGGAATTGCGGTCATCTAGGTCTACATCACATGCAGCAACCTGTTGTTGATGAAGATCTATGCTTGGTCCATTCTAGATTGATCGGCTCATCCTATGACCGATTGACTTGCCTCCTGACCGGTCAGTTGGTTGTTACCAACTGATTTTCTGGCTCCTCCAGACGGTCAGTTCACCGGGTCGTCGGGCTCCTCGTCAGTCCACCAGCTTCATTTCTCATACGGTCATCCGGTCATCTCTATCCTTCATCTGTACATCTGGGTGCCCACCATTCTTTGACATAATAGAAAATAAAACTATCTCACTTTTACATATTGTATTGGGAAACCTCGAGTAACATTCGGGGGAAAGGTAGAAGAGAATCTCGAGTTATCTCAAGTTACATTTGGAATAGAAGATAAGACTCGGTATGCGGACCGAGATGCAAACAACCACAACCAACCATGCACACATAGGGGTTTATAGGCCATAACCACGCTACACATTCACCATAAAAACCGTTTTAGGGTGACATGTATCGATTGCATATATATACCATATCACATACGTATATAGGGATTGTGGTGTTTAATTGGATATGCACATTAGCCAGTTGAAGTATTCGCATCGCATGCAATAAATAAATGGAAAAAATCAAATTTTGATCATATCAATTAATCCTAAAACATAGTATGTTGACGTGGCCCTGATACCATTATTGGGTTTTGTGGGACAGAACAGGCAGTGGAAACAAAAAAATTATCTAACCACAAACCCATAACCAACAGATCACATCAATAAGTATGCAATAGGAAGGATGGTTTAACGAGATATACCTGGTCCTGAGGCTTGCTCAACGACAATACCTCATAGCTAGTGCGTCCTTCAACCACCTAGTCTTTGACGATGTCTATGCAGCTCCTGGTCTTGACACGAACTGTAGTTGACAGTCGTCCTCTTGAGCAGCAAAAATCTCCCTCCTCTATAGATAGTCCACACAGACTACCAGGAACTCTAGTTATTCTGATGAATAGACTAGAAGGATTTATCTCCTTCCGTCGACGTACTAGTCACTGACACACTCTGTGACGTCCCCGAATTTTCTAAAACTTAATCTGATGTGTGACATATAAATTGAAACCTCACCTCAGCAATAATCCCAATTTAAACTCCACACACTAGGCTAAGAATAAGAAAATCAGAGGAAATCAGAAGGAAACAATCAGTAGCACATGCACATGAACAATAATAAAACCATACAAAACATGTTCACCATTCAACATATAATGACAACATGAATTATTACAATACTTGATATTACATATTGAACAACAAACTTCTACATATACATGTACTACCACTAAATAATAGGATCTTAAGACAACATGTCCACCTGTACATCAGCTCGTCACACAACTCTCAACTATCATGGATCTTCAAGAGCACATGTCCACAACCTAAATAAAAGATTGCATGTGGTACACGTCAGCACAATATTCAAGAATATTGTACTGAGTATGCCTACGTGTGTTTTATATACCTCTCATCATATCTTGGAAATAAGATAAAACTAATACTTAGCAATATTAAACAAATATAAGAAAAAACATTTACTTGCACAAATATGTTCATTAACAAAAGAGAACACATATTTTAAGCTCATTTCCATTATATGTAAAGTTGATCAACCACATGCACTATTCTATCAAAGAGATTTAGTGCTCATATGTACTATTCTCCCAAAGAGATTTCGTACTTTTATAAATGCACTATTCTACCAAAGAGATTTAGTGCTCACATGTACTATTCTGCCAAAGAGATTTAGTACTTTCATCAATGCACTATTCTACCAAAGAGATTTAGTGCTATCATATAATGGATCAGATTTTTTATGTTTCATGTGTTCATAGCCATAAGTACGGAAAATCAAGCAAGATATCATACAAAAATAATCATTTCATCCAATATCATATGCCAAGTATTTTACTACTCATATACCACAAGCATATTGTATAATAAGCCAAGTAAGAGGTAATGGCATACCTTCCAAAGAGACATCCTAATCATCACACATATTCCTGATGTCAACTACATCTTTGTCAAACCCTGGTTATGATAAGATCATATATCACCATCAGGTTCTTATCATCTTACATCTCATCTTAACCCTAATCGTGTTCATTAGGGTTTATCTTATCTCATTAGGATATTCCCATCATTACTTGAATTCTTGTCTTATATTTATCTTACTGATTTCATTTTCTATATTATGGTTCATTATATGAACATTAGGTTCCATATCCTTTTTGTGCACATATTAACCCTAGGTTACATGCATTAACCTAAAATGGGATTTTAAACCATGTATTAAGGGTCATCCTCGTATAACATCAATTTCGTATATAAAACTGGTCTCAGATCTACCTATTATCTTACAGTTACTGATATGAGGATATTCTATAAATGTCATCACTTATTGAGAACATATATATTAATTGCATTTTATTTAGGGTTATTAGCCCTAGATAGACATATTAATCAAATTATATGCTTTCGCACATCAACAGGACCATATCTGACATCATATGCATTATAAACATGATAATAGACTTACTGACATTTTTCTATAATTTTATATCATCATTTGATATTTATTACTCATGAAACAAGCATAATACATCTTACATGATATCATTGATATTAAAGCATTAAAAGGCTGGTATTGTGCTTCTATATTGTTCTACACATTTTTCTGAGAATTTTGGTGCTTTACTTGTATTTTTCTGATGCTCGAGCTAATTTCTATGAATTATGCAAGCTTTGAGGATTTCTGAGAATATATATCTTTCTGGGCCAATGGCGCGCCGCCACGTGGCCCTGAGGAGGGCGCACCTCCTTTACTCATTGGGATCCTCCTAGTTTGGGTCTGTGGTTGGATCCACGAATCCAGGGATCCACCACCCGATTGGCCTCTCCTCTCTTTCTCGTTCTCGCATTGGACGCGATCACAAAGCCCGTGGGGCTCTATTTCATGAGGAGCCGCCGCTTGGAAGATGATTTCCGGCATGCATTCGGCTGTCGTTTCACCTCGCCAGTACCTTCCCAATGGCTTCCTATGTCTGTGTGAGTTTGCAGCCGTAACCTAATCCACCACCATCTCTCTCGTGTTGAGTCTGTAGCAGGACTCTCCCAGCCGCCGTCTGGGATTTCTCCAGTGAGGGATCCTCCACCTCAAGGTCTTCCTCGTGATCTCCTCACGATGCCAACAGCTTTGAGGTCCCCTCACCGACCTCCACGGCTATTCGCCCCCTCATTTGTGGGTGTGGGTCTCATCCTCTGCAAAGGCTCCACCGCCCAGCTACAACCATGGCAGATCAAAAGGGGCAAAAGGACCCTGCTCAACATCGTAACAAAAAGAAGCTTCAGAAAGCTCATTGGAACCTCCATGAACTTGACCACCTCCTTCGCTCGTGGCGAGCAGTTCTCCTCACATGTCTCTGAGTGTTGTGTTCCTAGGCACCTAACCTGAGTTGTTCGTCCATGGAAACCACTATTTGAAGACATGCAATCAAGTGTGAATGATTACCCAAGCCTCTATGTAGCTCTTCCCTTCTTCCTCTTCCTTCAATTTGCCTGTTATCCCATTACGTACTTCTTTCCTCCACCTTCTTGCTACAAAGGAGAAGTAGATAAGGGACGAGGCTCGTTCTCTCTCATCTCTTGGTCATTTGTCCCGCTCAAGGTGTCAATCAGTTCGTATAGGGGAGGCGTGTCCAACTCCTCGATCACCTCTCCCCATCACCCCACGATCTTAGCGAGTGGTGTCCAGGTGTTACAAAGTGGTATTCTGGCTTACTTTCGAGGATGAAATTTCTATTAAGGTGTATAGGATGTGATGGAGTGGACTTTTGGAGTGGACTTTTGGAATCCTTAAATATACAATGACATAATTTAAATCATAAGGTTGAATAATATTGAGACTTCCCGAGTTTTGACAAAGTAGTTGTGTTGATGTGATGTTGATATCATGGTTAAGATCTCTCTTTTTATGCTTTTTTGAGGAATTTTATTGGACGGTCTAACAGTTTATTTTTGGCACCAAATTTGAGTATAAGGTAGCTTTATTGGTAGGTAAGCTATGGTTAAAATTTGGTGGCAATCGGATATTCCTAGAGGAAGTTATGGAGGTTTGATTTTGGTGAAATAACATGCATATTGATGTTCATGGACCTAAGTTTGTGGCTTTATGGATGTGTCACATGCCCCTAGTTTGGGCTGCATCTGTATGGACAAATCCTAGACATTCATGTCTAATATTATGGTTGAGTACCTCCAACTCAAGTGAGCTCGGATCCTACTTTGGGTGGGTTATTTTATAGTCTTTGGATGTACCTTGGATGGCTGGATCTTCATCCCCTACCTCCGGTCAGACTGGGGATCGTGGGGTTACAGTGAGTGGGAAGTGTTAGCTTCACCCCATGTCACTGGTCATGGCTTGATATCGAGAAAGAGACTGGTAGTTGGACTTTCCTTCCCGTTATGAACTAGTTTGACCCAGATATCATAGCTTTTAGATATTTTAAAGGGAGAACGAACTCCCTACTCTATGTGCCTCTCCACCACTTTGTACATGTAGTTGCTAGATGAAACTATGATGCGAAGGAGTTCGTGAAAGAGGATTTTATCCTCAGATTGAGTTTTTTGAAGTTCTTCTTATTCTCTTGACCCTTCCACCTACGAGAAGGATGTGGGAAATGTATTCTCCCCTTTTTTATTTTGGTCCCTGCGGCAGATGGCACGAGGGCGCTACACCGACCCCCAGCTCCAGCAGCCACCAGACCTCTTTGAGTAGTAGGGATGGTCGTAGGAGGTGCGGAGATCAATGCCGAAGGCATTGGGAACACATTTTTTCCATGAGGAGGACACGGTGGCAGGTGATCGATCGTCAGAGCTCGCACCCGTGATGGCGGTAGCGCTCCTACCCTAATGGAGATCTAGAGCTATAATCAAGGAGGCGAGAGGCCGTAGATATTTGAAGGTCTACAATGAAGCTATTGGTGGCCCTGGAAGTCGATGAGGAGCACTCCATCTCCGTTGCTTACTCGCCAGAGGAGCCGCCTAGCGGCGGTGCTCTGTTTCTGAGTCACGTGAATAGATCGCCTTGAACGAGAGAAAGAAAGAAGGGCGAGCGGTGTATCCAACCGGGTCCAGAAGCACAAATTGGGTCCAAGTCTGAACCAGCCGACTTGTAGCCAGACCAACATGAACCGGCCAGCTCTAACTAAAGTAGTGCACCCCCACAGGGCTACGTGGCGGCCAGCTATTAGCCCACAAAGGTAAATATCTCAGTAATTCCCAAATCTTATATAATTCATAGAAAATAGCCCGCTTACCAGAAAAATACATATAATATACTGAAATTCTAAAAAAAAATGAGTAGAACACAGTAGAATGATAATATCAGGCTTTTTATGCAACAATATTAGTGTTATCATGTAATTTTTGAAATGCTTATTTGATGTATAATAAAATAGTAAATGATGACCTAAAATTATGAAAATGCATCAGTATCTCTAGGATATGATATATAATCCATATGATGTCAAATATGGTGGTGTTTCAACCCGAAATCATGTAATTTTATTTATATGGAAAATTAAGTTTAATAACCCTAATTAATTTGCAATAATTACAAACATGCTCATGAAATCCTAGAAATTACAGAATAAGCTCATATCAGTATCTGGAACCTGAGATTTAAATATGAGATCAGGATGATACTCATTATCCATGTCATACAAGGATGTTTTCTCTTAATGTGATATAAACCCTAATTGGATTAATGTATATAAACTAGGGTTAATATGTGCACAAAAAGGATACGGAACCTAATGTTCAGATAATGAACCATAAGATAGAAAATGACATTTTGAGATAATTCTAAGACAAGAATGCAAGTAATGATGGGAATATCCTAATGAACCAAGTTAAACCATAAAATAGACATACTAGGGTTATGATGATGAGAACCTGATGATAGTATATTATCTTGTCTTGATCAGGTTTAATAAATATATAGATGACATGAGGAATATGTGATTAAGGTATCTCTTTGGAAGGTACGCCATTACCTCTTACTTGGCTTATTATACAATATGCTTGTGTTATATGTGTAGTAAAATACTTGGCATATGATAAGTGATTAAATGATTGTTCTTGTATGATATGTTGCATGATTTTCCATACATGTTGCTATGAACACATGAAACATAATATATCTATTCCATTATATCTAAGAACTTCAACTCTTTAGTAGTAAAGTGTTGGAAAACAAGTACTTCAACTCTTTAGTAGTAAAGTACTTGAAAGTGATCAAACTCTTTGGTAGTAGATCACATTGTGAAATGATCCAGCTCTTTGGTAGTAGATCATAAAGGCCTTAATGTATTCAACTCTCAGCTAGTAAATGCATGGATCATATAATGGAAAATATGCTTAAAATATGTGTTATCTTTTGTTAATGAACATCTTTATGCAAGTATATGATTTTCTTATATTTCTTTATAACTACCAAGTATTAGTTTTATCTTATTGCCAAGATATGATGAGAGGTATATAAAAGACACGTAGGCATACTCAGTACAATATTCTTGAATATTGTGCTGATGTGTACCGCATATAATCTTTTGTTTAGGTTGTGGTTATGCTCTTGGAGATCCAGGATAGTTGAGAGTTGTGTAGCGAGATGATGTATAGGTGGACATGTTGTCTTAAGATCCTGTAGTTTAGTGGTAGTACATGTATATGTAGAAGTTTGTTGTTCAATATGTAATATCAAATGTTGTAGCAATTCATGTTGTAGTTATATGTTGAATGGTAAACATGTGTGTATGGTTTTATTATTGTTCATGTACATGTGCTACTAATTGTTTCCTTCTGACTCCCTTGATTTTCTCTTTCTTAGCCTAATGTGCAATGTTTAAATTGGGATCCTCACTGAGGTGAGGGCTTCAATTTGGACGTCACACATCAGATTAAGTTTTATAAAATATGGGGACGTTACAGGAGGTATCAACGCATGAACAATAGCAAAACTTGACATTTGTTCATTATGCAACTCAAAACTAAAGAACCTTGAACATAATAATCTTTAAGGTTAGATTAGTTGTCTTTTAGAGACTATATCTGACCTATCCTCTAGGTTAGCACCTAGATGTCTAAGAACTAGGTCTATTTTGGTGCTTGTTGTATAGAAGGTCCTTAGATGTCGTTCTTTCCTTATAGTGCAGCGATATGGGATGTTGCACTATTTGGAAATGACGTGCATGAAGGGAAGAGAAACCCTAGACATATTGTGCATGTTGTCTAGAGTAGCTATACTAGTCTACACCATGTTCTCACCCTTTTCACTTGTTTTCATGACACTGGACTCTCTACAATGTGTGGGACACTCATTTTCTAGATTTGATTTTCGATTCCAATCGGATCGAACCTTGATAGTTTTCTGTGACGCATGTTTTATAAGAGAAAAATGATATAATATTTTATTATGTATATGTATTACAAAAATGTGTCCCCAAACATGTACGAGTAGGAGGTGGTCATGCAACCTAAGTGAAAGTGAATAACATCAGTCTAGAAGAGAGAGTAGTTCTAGATTAGATGTCTAGAGCCTTTTTTATATATATGTTAGATGGAATATATGAAATAAGTTTTGATGATATGATGTAGGTCTTATATAGATGATATAAGATGGTTTATGATGACCAATGTTGTCTTTAAGGATTAAGGTTCAATTTGAGGATTTGAGATAGGCTTTGATGATGAAAGTATGTATGTTTTTGTAAGATAAGATAAGATAAGATATGGATCAACATGAGCCTCAATCTCTTTTATGAAGGAGGACCTCTAGTGTTAGGACCAGTTTCGAGGTTAACTCCAGAGAGAGTGAGACCCATTGGGAGAAGGTTAGAGAACCTAGACTCTAAGATATGAGAATTCTAAGATATGTGATATGATATGTCCTAAACAAGACTACTCCTGAGTGAATGAGTTGTGTTGCTTAATGCATGATTCCTATAGTCTTGTTGAACTCTAGATGTCCTTAGGAGGATCAAACCCTAGATTCAAAGAGAGGCTGGTTATATATGTGCATATGTGAACATCAATATGAGTGTCTGCCATCTAGGTGAGGGAGAGAGACCAAGACCCTGGAGGATGTAGTAATGTCAGTTTCCATGAAGCCTCATGATCAAGTTGGTGGTTTCCCACATAGGAATCTAGTGGTGTATATAAGAGAGTTTTGGGTAAGCATGTTTCATGGGTAAGATCTGCAAAGAGAATGTTATAGCATGTTTTGGTTTGTGCTACGTGGCTAGTGCCAATGAGGTAATCCGAAAACCCTAGACTAAGAGATGGAAGATAAAGTATATGCATATGAGATACTCATTGAGATGAGTGAGCTCAAAGAGGTTGAGCATGACACCACCCTCAGAATAAGGGTCAGGAGAACCTCAGTTGGACTATATAAAGTTTTGAAATATGTTTGATTAGCTACTTGTATAAGTTTGTTTAGCGCAACCATGATATAATAAAGGTAAGGATGTGATCTAATCTTGAGATGTGATACATTAACATAATATGATGGAAACCTAGAAATGGCTTAATACATATTTATGCATAAATGGTTAACCATATACATGAATAATGAAGATAATGTGAATAGTCGACTTATGTTATGATGAATCTCTAATAAAGTTTTCGACTAGTATGAGAAAGCACAATGAGATGACACTAATGATGCATGAGACATGTTACATGAGGTGTTAATCTTAGTACTTAATAAAGATGAAAAATATATTTTGACAGTTAGCATGACATAATGCTTTTTAACACCTTGATATGATCTAAATGGATAGCATGGGTTAATTATAGTTAACTCCCTCCTAAAAGGCATATGTTAATGATGAACATGTTCTAACAATGAGCTAAATAAAATGTTGATGACACCTTGATAATGGGTTAACTTGGGTTAACTCCTTTAGAACATGATAATATGATGTGGAAATCCTAATGCATGGGTAAACATAAGGATGAAACCCTAGCATATGAGATGTGTAATGACATAACCTAAGTTTCTAAACCCTGAGTTTAACCTTAAATGGAGTGTTTGTGCACCAAGATGGTTGTAAACCCCCCGTAATAGTGCTTCGGATACATGGTTCTATGTAACCTTTGCGGATATGTTACACATAGAATAGTGCCTACATGTGGATGAAGACATGGTAGTTTTCCTTGGAGTACGAATATGGTTGACTTTCGAGGACGAAAGTTCTTTTAAGATGTATATGATGTGACAAAGTGGTTTTCTAGCTTAATTTCGAGGATGAAATTTCTCTTAAGGTGTATAGGATGTGATGGAGTGGACTTTTAGAATCCTGAAATGTATAATGACATAATTGAAATCATAAGGTTGAATATTATTGAGAGTTTAAAGGTTTTGACAAAGTAGTTGTGTTGATGTGATGTTGATATCATGGTTAAGATCTCTCTTTTTATGCCTTTTTGAGGAATTTATTCGGATGGTCTAACAGTTGATTTTTGGCATAGAATTTGAGTATAAGGTATCTTGATTGGTAGGGAATATATGGTTAAAATTTGGTGACAATCAGATATTCCTAGAGGAAGTTATGGAGGTTTGATTTTGGTGAAATAACATGCATATTGATGTTCATGGACCTAAGTTTGTGGCTTTATGGATGTGTCACACGCCCCTGGTTTGGTCTGCATCTGTGTGGATAAATCCTAGACATTCATGGATAAGCTGATGGTTGAGGCCCTCCAACTCAAGTGAGCATGTATCCCGCTTTGGGCGGGTTATTTTATAGTCATTGGATGTACCTTGGATGGTTGGATCTTCATCCCCTACCTCCAGTCAGACTGGGGATTGTGGGGTTATAGTGAGTGGGAAGCGTTGACCTCACCCCATGTCGTTGGTCGTGGCTCGAGAGCAAGAAAGAGACTGGTAGTTGGACTTGCCTTCCCACTACGAACTAGTTTGACCCAGATATCATAGCCAGACGTTGTAAAGGGAGAACGAACTCCCTGCTCTCTGTGCCGCTCCACCACTTTGTACAGGTGGTTTCTAGATGAAACTATGATGTGAAGGAGTTTGCAAAAGAGGATTGTAGCCTCAGATCGAGGTTGTTGAAGTTCTTCTTCTTCTCTTGACCCTTCCACCTACGATAAGGATGTGGGAAACGTATTCTCCCCTTTTTGTTTTGGTCCCTGCGACGGCTGGCACGAGGGAGCTACACCGACCCCCTGCTCCAGTAGCCACCAGACCTCTTCGAGTAGCAGGGATGGTTGGAGGAGGTGCGAAGATCAATGTTGAAGGAACTGGGAACACCTTTTTGCCACGAGGAGGACGCGGTGGCGGGTGATCGATCGCCAGAGCTCGCACCCGTGATGGCGGCGGCGCTCCTACCCTGATGGAGATCTAGAGTTGTAATCAAGGAGGCGAGAGGCCGTAGAGATTCGGAGGTCTGCGATGAAGCTATTGGTGACCCTGGAAGTCAATGAGGAGCACTCCAACTCCGTTTCTTACTCGCCAGAGGAGCTGCCTAGTGGCGGCGCTCTGTTTCTGAGTCACGCGAATAGATCGCCTTGAACGGGAGAAAGAAAGAGGGGTGAGCGGTGTATCCAACTGGGTCCAGAAGCACAAACTGGGTTCAAGTCTGAACCAACCGGCTTGCAGCCAGACCAACACAAACTGGCCAACTCCAACTAAAGCAGCGACCCCCACAAGGCTACGTGGAGGCCAACTATTGGCCCACAAAGGTAAATATTTCAGTAATTTCCAGATCTTGTATAATTTGTAGAAAATAGCTCGCTTACCAAAAAAATACATATAATATACCGAAATTCTTAGAAAAATGAGTAGAACAAAGTAGAATGATAATATTAGGCTTTTGATGCAATAATATTAGCGTTATCATGTAAGTTGTGAAATGCTTATTTGATGTATAATAAATAGTAAATGATGACCTAAAATTATGAAAATGCATCAGTATCTCTAGGATATGATATATAATCCATATGATGTCAAATTTGGTGGTGTTTCAACCTGAAATCATGTAATTTTATTTATATGGTGAATTAAGGTTAATAACCCTAATTAATGTGCAATAATTACAAACATGCTCATGAAATCCTAGAAATTACAGAATAAGCTCATATCAGTATCTGAAACCTCATATTTAAATATGAGATCAGGATGATACATATAACCCATGTTATACAAGGATGATTGCTCTTAATGTGATATAAACCCTAATTGGATTAATGTATATAAACTAGGGTTAATATTTGCACAAAAAGGATATGGAACCTAATGTTCAGATAATGAACCATAATATAGAAAATGACATCATTAAGATAATTCTAAGACAAGAATGCAAGTAATGATGGGAATATCCTAATGAACCAAGTTAAACCATAAAATGGACATACTAGGGTTATGATGATGAGAACCTGGTGATAGTATATGATCTTGTCTTGATCAGGTTTAACAAAGATATAGATGACATGAGGAATATGTGATTAGGGTATCTCTTTGGAAGGTACGCCATTACCTCTTACTTGGCTTATTATACAATATGCTTATGTTATATGTGTAGTAAAATACTTGGCATATGATATTGGATTAAATGTTTGTTCTTGTATGATATGTTGCATGATTTTCCATACATATTTCTATGAACACATGAAACATAATATATCAGTTCCATTATATCTAAGCACTTCAACTCTTTGGTAGTAAAGTGTTGGAAAATAAGTATTTCAACTCTTTGGTAGTAAAGTACTTGGAAGTGATCCAACTCTTTGGTAGTAGATCACATTGTGAAATGATCCAACTCTTTGGTATTATATCATAAAGACCTTAATGCATTCAACTCTCAGGTAGTAAATGCATGGATGATATAATGGAAAATATGCTTAAAATATGTGTTCTCTTTTGTTTATGAACATCTTTGTGCAAGTATATGATTTTCTTATATTTCTTTATAACTGCAAAGTATTAGTTTTATCTTATTGCCAAGATATGATGAGAGGTATATAAAAGACATGTAGGCGTACTCAATACAATATTCTTGAATATTGTGCTAATGTGTACCACATGTAATCTTTTGTTTAGGTTGTGGTTATGCTCTTGGAGATCTAGGATAGTTGTGAGTTGTGTAGCGAGTTGATGTACAGGTGGACCTGTTGTCTTAAGATCATGTAGTTTAGTGGTAGTACATGTATATGTAGAAGTTTGTTGTTCAATATGTAATATCAAATGTTGTAACAATTCATGTTGTAATTATATGTTGAATGGTGAACATGTGTGTATGGTTTTATTATTGTTCATGTACATGTGCTACTGATTGTTTTCTTCTGACTCCCTTGATTTTCTCTTTCTTAGCCTAATGTGTGATGTTTAAATTGGGATCCTCGCTGAGGTGAGGGTTTCAATTTGGACGTCACACATCAGGTTAAGTTTTAGAAAATATTGGGACGTCACAGGTGGTATCAAAGCATGAACAATAGCAAAACATGACATTTGTTCATTATGGAACTCAAAACTAAAGAACCTTAAACATAATAATCTTTAAGGTTAGATTAGTTGTCTTTTAGAGACTATATCTGACCTAGCCTCTAGGTTAGCACCTAGATGTCTGAGAACTAGGTCTAGACTGGTACTTGTTGTATAGCAGGTCCTTAGATGTCATTCTTTCCTTATAGTGCAGCGATATGGGACATTGGACTATTTGGAAATGGCGTGCATCAAGGGAAGAGAAACCCTAGACATATTATGCATGTTGTCTAGAGTATCTACACTAGTCTACACAATGTTCTCACCCTTTTCACTAGTTTTCGTGACACTGGACTCTCTACTATGTGTGGGACACTCGTTTTCTGGATTTGGTTTTGGATTCCAATCAGATCGAACCTTGATAGTTTTCTTTGACGCATGTTTTATCGGAGAAAAACTATATAATATTTTATTATATATATGTATTACAAAAATGTGTCCCCACACATGTACGAGTAGGAGGTGGTCATGCAACCTAAGTGAAAGTGAATGACATCAGTCTAGAAAAGAGAGTAGTTCTAGATTAGATGTCTAGAGCCTTTTTGATATATATGTTAGATGGAATAGATGAAATAAGTTTTGATGGTATGATGTAGGTCTTATACAGATGATATAAGATGGTTTATGATGATCAATGTTGTCTTTAAGTATTAAGGTTCAATTTTGAGGATTTGAGATAGGCTTTGATGATGAAAGTATGTATGTTTTTGTAAGATAAGATAAGATAAGGTAAGGTAAGATATGGATCAACATGAGCCTCAATCTCTTTTACGAAGGAGGACCTCTAGTGTTAGGACCAGTTTCGAGGTTAACTCCAGAGAGAGTGAGACCCATTGGGAGAAGGTTAGAGAACCTAGACTCTAAGATATGAGAATTCTAAGATATGTGATATGATATGTCCTAAACAAGACTACTCCTGAGTGAATGAGTTGTGTTGCTTAATGCATGATTCCTATAGTCTTGTTGAACTCTAGATGTCCTTAGGAGGATCAAACCCTAGATTCAAAGAGAGGCTGGTTATATATGTGCATATGTGAACATCAATATGAGTGGCTGCCATCTAGGTGAGGGAGAGAGACCAAGACCCTGGAGGATGTAGTAATGTCAGTTTCTATGAAGCCTCATGATCAAGTTGGTGGTTTCCCACATAGGAATCTAGTGGTGTATATAAGAGAGTTTTGGGTAAGCATGTTTCATGGGTAAGATCTGCAAAGAGAATGTTATAGCATGTTTTGGTTTGTGCTACGTGGCTAGTGCCAATGAGGTAATCCGAAAACCCTAGACTAAGAGATGGAAGATAAAGTATATGCATATGAGATACTCATTGAGATGAGTGAGCTCAAAGAGGTTGAGCATGACACCACCCTCAGAATAAGGGTCAGGAGAACCTCAGTTGGACTATATAAAGTTTTGAAATATGTTTGATTAGCTACTTGTATAAGTTTGTTTAGCGCAACCATGATATAATAAAGGTAAGGATGTGATCTAATCTTAAGATGTGATACATTAACATAATATGATGGAAACCTAGAAATGGCTTAATACATATTTATGCATAAATGGTTAACCATATACATGAATAATGAAGATAATGTGAATAGTCGACTTATGTTATGATGAATCTCTAATAAAGTTTTCGACTAGTATGAGAAAGCACAATGAGATGACACTAATGATGCATGAGACATGTTACATGAGGTGTTAATCTTAGTACTTAATAAAGATGAAAAATATATTTTGACAGTTAGCATGACATAATGCTTTTTAACACCTTGATATGATCTAAATGGATAGCATGGGTTAATTATAGTTAACTCTCTCCTAAAAGGCATATGTTAATGATGAACATGTTCTAACAATGAGCTAAATAAAATGTTGATGACACCTTGATAATGGGTTAACTTGGGTTAACTCCTTTAGAACATGATAATATGATGTGGAAATCCTAATGCATGGGTAAACATAAGGATGAAACCCTAGCATATGAGATATGTAATGACATAACCTAAGTTTCTAAACCCTGAGTTTAACCTTAAATGGAGTGTTTGTGCACCAAGATGGTTGTAAAACCCCCATAATAGTGCTTCGGATACATGGTTCTATGTAACCTTTGCGGATATGTTACACATAGAATAGTGCCTACATGTGGATGAAGACATGGTAGTTTTCCTTGGAGTATGAATATGGTTGACTTTCGAGGATGAAAGTTCTTTTAAGATGTATATGATGTGACAAAGTGGTTTTCTAGCTTAATTTCGAGGATGAAATTTCTCTTAAGGTGTATAGGATGTGATGGAGTGGACTTTTAGAATCCTGAAATGTATAATGACATAATTGAAATCATAAGGTTGAATATTATTGAGAGTTTCAAGGTTTTGACAAAGTAGTTGTGTTGATGTGATGTTGATATCATGGTTAAGATCTCTCTTTTTATGCCTTTTTGAGGAATTTATTTGGATGGTATAACAGTTGATTTTTGGCACAGAATTTGAGTATAAGGTATCTTGATTGGTAGGGAATATATGGTTAAAATTTGGTGACAATCAAATATTCCTAGAGGAAGTTATGGAGGTTTGATTTTGGTGAAATAACATGCATATTGATGTTCATGGACCTAAGTTTGTGGCTTTATGGATGTGTCACACGCCCCTGGTTTGGTCTGCATCTGTGTGGATAAATCCTAGACATTCATGGATAAGCTGATGGTTGAGGCCCTCCAACTCAAGTGAGCATGTATCCCGCTTTGGGCGGGTTATTTTATAGTCATTGGATGTACCTTGGATGGTTGGATCTTCATACCCTACCTCCAGTCAGACTGGGGATTGTGGGGTTATAGTGAGTGGGAAGCGTTAACCTCACCCCACGTCGTTGGTCGTGGCTCGAGAGCGAGAAAGAGACTGGTAGTTGGACTTGCCTTCCCACTACGAACTAGTTTGACCCAGATATCATAGCCAGACGTTGTAAAGGGAGAACGAACTCCCTGCTCTCTGTGCCGCTCCACCACTTTGTACAGGTGGTTTCTAGATGAAACTATGATGTGAAGGAGTTTGCAAAAGAGGATTGTAGCCTCAGATCGAGGTTGTTGAAGTTCTTCTTCTTCTCTTGACCTTTCCACCTAAGATAAGGATGTGGGAAACGTATTCTCCCCTTTTTGTTTTGGTCCCTGCGACGGCTGGCACGAGGGAGCTACACCGACCCCCTGCTCCAGTAGCCACCAGACCTCTTCGAGTAGCAGGGATGGTTGGAGGAGGTGTGGAGATCAATGTTGAAGGCACTGGGAACACCTTTTTGCCATGAGGAGGACGCGGTGGCGGGTGATCGATCGCCAGAGCTCGCACCCGCGATGGCGGCGGCGCTCCTACCCTGATGGAGATCTAGAGTTGTAATCAAGGAGGCGAGAGGCCGTAGAGATTCGGAGGTCTGCGATGAAGCTATTGGTGACCCTAGAAGTCAATGAGGAGCACTCCAACTCCGTTTCTTACTCGCCAGAGGAGCTGCCTAGTGGCGGCGCTCTATTTCTGAGTCACGCGAATAGATCGCCTTGAACGGGAGAAAGAAAGAGGGGTGAGTGGTGTATCCAACTGGGTCCAGAAGCACAAACTGGGTTCAAGTCTGAACCAACCGGCTTGCATCCAGACCAACACAAACTGGCCAACTCCAACTAAAGCAGCGACCCCCACAAGGCTACGTGGCGGCCAACTATTGGCCCACAAAGGTAAATATTTCAGTAATTTCCAGATCTTGTATAATTTGTAGAAAATAGCTCGCTTACCAGAAAAATACGTATAATATACCGAAATTCTTAGAAAAATGAGTAGAACAAAGTAGAATGATAATATTAGGTATCATGTAAGTTGTGAAATGCTTATTTGATGTATAATAAATAGTAAATGATGACCTAAAATTATGAAAATGCATCAGTATCTCTAGGATATGATATATAATCCATATGATGTCAAATTTGGTGGTGTTTCAACCTGAAATCATGTAATTTTCTTTATATGGTGAATTAAGGTTAATAACCCTAATTAATGTGCAATAATTACAAACATGCTCATGAAATCCTAGAAATTACAGAATAAGCTCATATCAGTATCTGAAACCTCATATTTAAATATGAGATCAGGATGATACACATAATCCATGTTATACAAGGATGATTGCTCTTAATGTGATATAAACCCTAATTGGATTAATGTATATAAACTAGGGTTAATATTTGCAAAAAAAGGATATGGAACCTAATGTTCAGATAATGAACCATAATATAGAAAATGACATCATTAAGATAATTCTAAGACAAGAATGCAAGTAATGATGGGAATATCCTAATGAACCAAGTTAAACCATAAAATGGACATACTAGGGTTATGATGATGAGAACCTGGTGATAGTATATGATCTTGTCTTGATCAGGTTTAACAAAGATATAGATGACATGAGGAATATGTGATTAGGGTATCTCTTTGGAAGGTACGCCATTACCTCTTACTTGGCTTATTATACAATATGCTTATGTTATATGTGTAGTAAAATACTTGGCATATGATATTGGATTAAATGTTTGTTCTTGTATGATACGTTGCATGATTTTCCATACATATTTCTATGAACACATGAAACATAATATATCAGTTCCATTATATCTAAGCACTTCAACTCTTTGGTAGTAAAGTACTGGAAAATAAGTATTTCAACTCTTTGGTAGTAAAGTACTTGGAAGTGATCCAACTCTTTGGTAGTAGATCACATTGTGAAATGATCCAACTCTTTGGTATTAGATCATAAAGACCTTAATGCATTCAACTCTCAGGTAGTAAATGCATGGATGATATAATGGAAAATATGCTTAAAATATGTGTTCTCTTTTGTTTATGAACATCTTTGTGCAAGTATATGATTTTCTTATATTTCTTTATAACTGCAAAGTATTAGTTTTATCTTATTGCCAAGATATGATGAGAGGTATATAAAAGACATGTAGGCGTACTCAATACAATATTCTTGAATATTGTGCTAATGTGTACCACATGTAATCTTTTGTTTAGGTTGTGGTTATGCTCTTGGAGATCTAGGATAGTTGTGAGTTGTGTAGCGAGTTGATGTACAGGTGGACCTGTTGTCTTAAGATCATGTAGTTTAGTGGTAGTACATGTATATGTAGAAGTTTGTTGTTCAATATGTAATATCAAATGTTGTAACAATTCATGTTGTAATTATATGTTGAATGGTGAACATGTGTGTATGGTTTTATTATTGTTCATGTACATGTGCTACTGATTGTTTTCTTCTGACTCCCTTGATTTTCTCTTTCTTAGCCTAATGTGTGATGTTTAAATTGGGATCCTCGCTGAGGTGAGGGTTTCAATTTGGACGTCACACATCAGGTTAAGTTTTAGAAAATATTGGGACGTCACAGGTGGTATCAAAGCATGAACAATAGCAAAACATGACATTTGTTCATTATGGAACTCAAAACTAAAGAACCTTAAACATAATAATCTTTAAGGTTAGATTAGTTGTCTTTTAGAGACTATATCTGACCTAGCCTCTAGGTTAGCACCTAGATGTCTGAGAACTAGGTCTAGACTGGTACTTGTTGTATAGCAGGTCCTTAGATGTCGTTCTTTCCTTATAGTGCAGCGATATGGGACATTGGACTATTTGGAAATGGCGTGCATCAAGGGAAGAGAAACCCTAGACATATTATGCATGTTGTCTAGAGTATCTACACTAGTATACACCATGTTCTCACCCTTTTCACTAGTTTTCGTGACACTGGACTCTCTACTATGTGTGGGACACTCGTTTTCTGGATTTGGTTTTGGATTCCAATCAGATCGAACCGTGATAGTTTTCTTTGACGCATGTTTTATCGGAGAAAAACTATATAATATTTTATTATATATATGTATTACAAAAATGTGTCCCCACACATGTACGAGTAGGAGGTGGTCATGCAACCTAAGTGAAAGTGAATGACATCAGTCTAGAAAAGAGAGTAGTTCTAGATTAGATGTCTAGAGCCTTTTTGATATATATGTTAGATGGAATAGATGAAATAAGTTTTGATGGGATGATGTAGGTCTTATACAGATGATATAAGATGGTTTATGATGATCAATGTTGTCTTTAAGTATTAAGGTTCAATTTTGAGGATTTGAGATAGGCTTTGATGATGAAAGTATGTATGTTTTTGTAAGATAAGATAAGATAAGATAAGGTAAGGTAAGATATGGATCAACATGAGCCTCAATCTCTTTTACGAAGGAGGACCTCTAGTGTTAGGACCAGTTTCGGGGTTAACTCCAAAGAGAGTGAGACCCATTGGGAGAAGGTTAGAGAACCTAGACTCTAAGATATGAGAATTCTGAGATATGTGATATGATATGTCCTAAACTAGACTACTCCTGAGTGAATGAGTTGTGTTGCTTAATGCATGATTCCTATAGTCTTGTTGAACCCTAGATGTCTTTAGGAGGATCAAACCCTAGATTCAAAGAGAGGCTGGTTATATATGTGCATATGTGAACATCAATATGAGTGCCTGCCATCTGGCTGAGGGAGAGAGCCCAAGACCCTGGAGGAGGTAGCTATGTCAGTTTTTGTGAAGCCTCATGATTAGGTTGGTGGTTTCCCACATAGGAATCTAGTAGTGTATATAAGAGAGTTTTGGGTAAGCATGTTTCATGGGTAAGATCTGCGAAGAGAATGTCATAGCATGTTTTGGTTTGTGCTACGTGGCTACTGCCAATGAGGTAATCCAAAAACCCTAGATTAAGAGATGGAAGATAAAGTATATGCATATGAGATACTCATTGAGATGAGTGAGCTCAAAGAGGTTGAGCATGACACCACCCTCAGAATAAGGGTCAGGATAACCTCAGTTGGACTAGATAAAGTTATGATATATGTTTGATTAGCATCTTGTATAAGTTTGTTTAGTGCAACCATGATATAATAAAGGTAAGGATGTGATCTAATCTTGAGACGTGAGACATAAACATAATATGATGGAAACCTAGAAATGGTTTAATACATATCGATGCATAAATGGTTAACCATATACATGAATAATGATGATAATGTGAATTGTCGGCTTATGCTATGATGAATCACTAATAAAGTTTTTGACTAATATGACAAAGCACAATGAGATGACACTAATGATGCATGAGACATCTTACATGAGGTGTTAATATTAGTACTTAATAAAGATGAAAAATATATTTTGACAGTTAGCATGACATAATGCTTTTAACACCTTGATATGATCTAAATGGATAGCATAGGTTAATTATAGTTAACTCCCTCCTAAAAGGCATATGTTAACGATGAACGTGTTCTAACAATGAGCTAAACAAAATGTTGATGACACCTTGATAATGGGTTAACTTGGGTTAACTCCTTTGGAACATGATAATATGATGTGGAAATCCTATTGCATGGGTAAAGATAAGGATGCAACCCTAGCATATGAGATATGTAATGACATAACCTAAGTTTCTAAACCCTGAGTTTAACCTTGAATGGAGTGTTTGTGCACCAAGATGGTTGGAAAACCCCCCTAATTGTGCTTCAGATACATGGTTCTAGGTAACCTTTGCAGATATGTTACACATAGAATAGTGCCTACATGTGGATGAAGACATGGTAGTTTTCCTTGGAGTACGAATATGGTTGACTTTCGAGGATAAAAGTTCTTTTAAGATGTATATGATGTGACAAAGTGGTTTTTTGGCTTAATTTTGAGGACGAAATTTCTCTTAAGGTGTATAGGATGTGATGGAGTGGATTTTTGGAATCCTTAAATGTACAATGACATAATTGAAATCATAAGGTTGAATAATATTGAGAGTTCCAAGGTTTTGACAAAATATTGTGTTGATGTGATGTTGATATCATGGTTAAGATCTCTCTTTTTATGCCTTTTCGAGGAATTTATTTGGATGGTCTAACAGTTGATTTTTAGCACCAAATTTGTGTAGAAGGTACCTTGATTGTTAGGGAATCTATGGTTAAAATTTTGTGGCAATCGGATATTCCTAGAGGAAGTTATGGAGGTTTGATTTTGGTGAAATAACGTGCATATTGATGTTCATGGACCTAAGTTTGTGGCTTTATGGATGTGTCACACGCCCCTGGTTTGGGATGCGTCTATGTGGACAAATCCTAGCCATTCATGACTACTCTGATGGTTGAGGCCCTCCAACTCAAGTGAACCCAGATCCTGCTTTGGGCGGGTTATTTTATAGTCATTGGATGTACCTTGGATGGTTGGATCTCCATCCCCTACCTCCGGTCAGACTGGGGATTGTGGGGTTACAGTGAGTGGGAAGCATTAGCCTCACCCCACGTCACTGTTCATGGCACGAGAGCGAGAAAGAGAATGGTAGTTGGACTTTCCTTCCCGTTACGAACTAGTTTGACCCAGATATCATAGCTTTTAGACGTTGTAAAGGGAGAGTAAACTCCCTGCTCTCTGTGCCTCTCCACCACTTTGTAAAGGTGGTTGCTAGATGAAACTATGATGTGAAGGAGTTCGCAAAAGAGGATTGTAGCCTCAGATCGAGTTTGTTGAAGTTATTCCTCTTTCTCTTGACCCTTCCACCTACGAGAAGGATGTGGGAAATGTATTCTCCCTTTTTTTGTTTTGGTCCCTGCGGTGGCTGGCACGAGGGAGCTACACCGACCCACAGCTCCAGCAGCCACCAGACCTCTTCAAGTAGCAAGGATAGTTGGAGGAGGTGCAGAGATTGATGATGAAGGCACTGTGAACACCTTTTTTCCATGAGGAGGACACAGTGGCGGGTGATCGATCACGAGAGCTCGCACCCGCGATGGCGGCGGCGCTCCTACCCTGATGGAGATCTAGTGTTGTAATCAAGGAGGTGTGAGGCTGTAGAGATTCGGAGGTCTACGATGAAGCTATTGGTGGCCCTGGAAGTCGATGAGGAGCACTCCAGCTCTGTTGCTTACTCGCGAGAGGATCTGCCTAGCGGTGACACTCTGTTTCTGAGTCACGCGAATAGATCGCCTTGAATGGGAGAAAGAATGAGGGGCGAGCGGTGTATCCAACCGGGTCCAGAAGCACAAACTGGGTGCAAGTCTAAACCAGCCGGCTTGCAGCCAGACCAACATGAACCGGCCATCTCTAACTAAAGCAGCGCACCCCCACAGGGCTACATGGCAGCCAACTATTGACCCACAAAGGTAAATATCTCAGTAATTCACTGATCTTGTATAATTTGTAGAAAATATCCCGCATACCATAAAAATACATATAATATACTGAAATTCTTAGAAAAATGAGTAGAACACAATAGAATGATAATATCAGGCTTTTGATGCAATAATATTAGTGTTATCATGTAAGTTGTGAAATGCTTATTTGATGTATAATAAATAGTAAATGATGACCTAAAATTATGAAAATGCATCAGTATCTCTAGGATATGATATATAATCCATATGATGTCAAATATGCTGGTGTTTCAACCTAAAATAATGTAATTTTCTTTACATGGCAAATTAAGTTTAATAACCCTAATTAATGTGCAATAATTACAAACATGCTCACAAAATCCTAGAAATTACAGAATAAGCTCATATCAGTATCTGGAACCTCAGATTTAAATATGAGATCAGGATGATACACATAATCCATGTTATACAAGGATGTTTTCTCCTAATGTGATATAAACCCTAATTGGATTAATGTATATAAACTAGGGTTAATATGTGCACAAAAAGGATATGGAACCTAATGTTCATATAATGAGCCATAATATAGAAAATGACATCATTAAGATAATTCTAAGACAAGAATGCAAGTAATGATGGGAATATCCTAATGAACCAAGTTAAACCATAAAATGGACATACTAGGGTAATGATGATGAGAACATGATGATAGTATATGATCTTGTCTTGATCAAGTTTAACAAAGATATAGATGACATGAGGAATATGTGATTAGGGTATCTCTTTGGAAGGTACGCCATTACCTCTTACTTGGCTTATTATACAATATGCTTGTGTTATATGTGTAGTAAAATACTTGGCATATGATATTGGATTAAATGATTATTCTTGTATGATATGTTGCATGATTTTCCATACATATTGCTATGAACACATGAAACATAATATATCTGTTCCATTATATCTAAGCACTTCAACTCTTTGGTAGTAAAGTGCTGGAAAACAAGTACTTCAACTCTTTGGTAGTAAAGTACTTCAAAGTGATCCAACTCTTTGGTAGTAGATCATATTGTGAAATGATCCAACTCTTTGGTAGTAGATCATAAAGGCCTTAGTGCATTCAACTCTCAGGTAGTAAATGCATGGATGATATAATGGAAAATATGCTTAAAATATGTGTTCTCTTTTGTTAATGAACATCTTTGTGCAAGTATATGATTTTCTTATATTTCTTTATAACTACCAAGTATTAGTTTTATCTTATTGCCAAGATATGATGAGAGGTATATAAAGGACATGTAGGCGTACTCAGTACAATATTCTTGAATATTGTGTTGACGTGTACCACATGTAATCTTTTGATTAGGTTGTGGTTATGCTCTTGGAGATCCAGGATAGTTGAGAGTTGTGTAGTGAGCTGATGTACAGGTGGACTTGTTGTCTTAAGATCCTGTAGTTTAGTGGTAGTACATGTATATGTAGAAGTTTGTTATTCAATATGTAATATCAAATGTTGTAACAATTCATGTTGTAATTATATGTTGAATGGTGAACATGTGTGTATGGTTTTATTATTGTTCATGTACATGTGCTACTGATTGTTTCCTTCTTACTCCCTTGATTTTGTCTTTCTTAGCCTAATGTGTGATGTTTAAATTCTCAATGAGGTGAGGGTTTCAATTTGGATGTCACACATCAGATTAAGTTTTAGAAAATCTGGGGACGTCACACCAGGGTGGGTGTGGGTTCAGCTGTCCCACTGCCTTGCTCTAACCGCAAGGTAGGAGACAAGCTAACATCCTTCAGATCCTTATCCAAGGGTTAAAGGCTAGAGGGCGCTTAAGTGAATATGTGGCTTCACCTTTTCAAAGGCCACAGTCACTGGATCGGCAATCTAAGGCCACAAGTTGACCACATGGACCCATCCTAAAACCAACAGGCATGACACAACCTGACTTAGGCTCAGCTAGCAAACTTAGGTCTATTAACCATCAAATATACACATTAATTACCCAATTTCAAACCTCAATAACTTCCTCTAGGAACATCCAATTGCCACCAAATTTTAACCATAGCTTCCTTACCTCTCAAGATACATTCTACTCCAATTTGGTGACGAAACTCAACTATTAGACCATTCAATTAAATTCCTCAAAAAGGTATTAAAAAGAGATATTTTAATCATGATGTCATCCTCACATCAACACACTCTCCGACAACCACTTGATATTCTGTAGTTGTCTTTCCCGTGTTGTGCCTCCTCCCTATTCGGGCGACACTTGCTCGAGCTCTCTTAGTTACCAGAACTAGAGAGGACAACAACTTTGTAGAGTAACTGATGTTCTGAGTTGTGTGTTCTGAGAAGACCCTTGTATCCCTCTATTTATAGTAGAGGGAAGGGTCAGGGTTCTCAGTCTGTACGGGAGTAGAAGGGTCCATATTTTCCTCAAATTGTTTGCACTGCAGCAAGCGAACAGGTCAGTTCATAACTGAACCAGTTGACTGGCTAGGTGAGCCAATTGCTTCACCTAGTGAACCGGTCATTTCACTTCCCAGACTTGTCTGCAATTAACTTTCCTATTTCGTTAATGTGAATATTAATTCTTGTCCCAATCGATTTGTACTTGTGAAATGGGAAACTTTTCTCATGAACTGGGACACCCAACACTTGCTCTATTGGTCCAAATGAGCCGATCAGTTCACCAGAGTGAATCGGTCATCTCACTGACTGTGAGCCGATTGGTTCACCAAGTGAACTGGTCAGTTGGTGGTCTAGGTTGTGTAGAACTTGGTCAATTCAGTTCTCACTCAATATGACATTCTAATATGTTGGTTCAACACTTAAACTTGATGATTCAGAGTCAAGTCTATTGATTGAATGTTTAATTGAGTACCTAAACCCTTTAGTAATCAATCTAAACAACACTCTTAGATAAGCTCCTCCTCCAGGTTAATCCTATGTGTGTGACCCTATAGGTTCCATTTCACGTTGGTAGTGAATGTCCATAACTTACTTATGACTTCACAATCAAAGAGCGGTACCTAGTCGCACATCAGTGCTACTCAAGTGAAAAGGGAAGTTGGAGAACAACTTTCAATCTATAATCTGTGATTGGTGTTACAGTGAATGTATAGTCCCTTTGTCACTAATATCCAAATTTGAACTTGAGGCATGGACTGGTCATCCTCTACGTATGTTCAATTCATGTTCCTTGAACTAGAGCAGACTATCTGAGATATTTGTAAGCTCAATATCATATATTGACTCACATGTACACGACCATGCATTTATCAGTCTTGCTTATCAAATGGCCAGGATATCATACTCCCTTAGGAGGGATAAATTCTATATCTATCACTCATAGTCAAACCCCATGTGTCAAAGTCACCCAATCATCACCTTTATAACAACCCATATTTCAGAACTGCATTTGATGATGTCAAAGTGTACCCAACAACATGTGATGAGTGTAGTGATTTCAAGTTTAAGAACCACAATCACCACTAATACAATAAGAGATGATCCTGACTAACCAAGTGTGGTTTCCATGCATCACTCTTATGGTGGGTCTACCAATACATTGTTCTCTAACATGTATCTATGTGCTTGGTTTGATATCATATATCATGACTAATGAGATCATGTCATCAAACAACACACACTCTAGTCTTATGTATTATTGGTGTCTATGGATATTTCCACAATAATAACCGACTAGGAATATAACAAGAATGTATACTCTTAACATCCGTATGATATCACTGTTCAGGTCCTTAACCTGAAGACATACGTCATTGAGTATTATAATTCTTTAGACATCTAACATGTTATATCATTATCTCAAAATAGATTAAACATATAGATGGAAACTACCTTTATTATTATTCAAATAATTTACAAAGTATGCCATTACAATCATCATATGGCTGGCTCTATGGGCATACATACCAACAGTAAGTACCTTCTATATGCAGGGTTTAGGCAAAGCATCCGATGTGATAGGGATCGAGGTCTATAAAGATAGATCTGAAAAGCTTCATGACCTAAGTAAAAGTGCATACATTGGTAAGATTTTGAAGGGTTCAACATGCAAGACCCAATGAGAGAAAACATGTCCATGATCCATGGAGTTAGTCTCTCAGGATCCTAGTGTCCCAATTCTTATGAAGAATAGGAACACAAGGATAGATTCCATATGCATTCACAATTAGATCTGTCTTGAATGCAATGTTATGTACCTATCCCATTATCTCACATGGATTAGATATGATGAGAATATATCCAATAATCTCGTATGTATTGGATATGATGAGAGGATATCCAATCATCTCATATGTATTTGACATGATGAGAAGACATAGTATACCTACCTAGCAATATTGTATGTATTGGCCATGACAAGAAGGTATATGTCAAATACCAATGTGAGTCATTGAAATACCATAAAGAACATCTTTTAATGCTTGTGAAGCACTTAAAGGATTGGTTTCTTAGTTGTGGTAATAAGGAAGAGTTGGATGTAAAGGGTTGCGCTCATGCAAGCTTTCAAAATGACAAAATAATCACAATCTAAATTTATGTTTGACAACAAACAAAAACTGTAAGCTAGAAAAGGTTCTGAGATAATGACATTTGTTTGAATCTACAAAAAAATCTGAGTATCTCTATGTTATAAGAACATCAGAGGATATTTTATGGATCAAGAAGTTCATATAGGTGAACTTGTGTGAGGTTTTAATAATTGATGACACAGTAGAAATAGTGATGACAAGAACAAAGCTACTAATTAGGCTGGGAATCTTAGGTAACATACTATGACACTTCCATCCCATACGAGTAGTCATTCAGTGAAGAGATGTGAAAATTACAAAATACTGACTTAATTTTTTTTCTTTCTAAACCCACTATAAAAGCACTTTTGCAACTGAAGCATGATGGTCATGTTAGGTACTCGAGATGAGATCCATGGGTGATTGGATCTAAGTGCAAGTGGGAATCTGTTGGTATGTATGCCCAGAGAGCCAATCATATGATGATTGTAATGGAATAACATGTAAATGACATGATTAATAACAAAGGAAAGGTTCCAATTTATTTTGTATATTCAATTATGAGATAATGAATAAAATAATAAATATCTAGAGAATGATATTACTCAATGGCATATGTCTTCAAGTACGTGACTTGGGGAAATGAGATCATATGGATGTTAAGAGTAAATATACATATTCTCATTATGTCCCTGATCATTTGTTATTGAGGAAGGTTGATAGACAACAATGACACATAAGATCAAAGTGTGAGTTGGGTTGATGACATAATCTCATTAGTCATGATATGGCCATATCAAACCAAGCACACAAAATACATGTTAGAGAATAGTGTATCAGATAGACCCATCATGAGAGTGACACATGGATTCCATCATCATGGAGGTCATAGTCATCTCTCACAGTGATGGTGGTAGTTGTGGTTCTTAGACCTGAAATCACTACACTCATCACATGTCGTTAGGTACACTTTGACATCATCAAACATAGTCCTAAAATATGGGTTGTTATAACAATGATGATTGGTGACACATGGTGAAGGATTGTGAGTGATAGAGATGGGATTTGTCCCTCTTACATGAGTGTAATATCCAAGGCCTCTTGATTAGCAAGACTGAGAAAACTATGGCCATATGCATGTGAGTCAATATATGATATTGAGCTTACATATATCTCATGCAGACTGATCTAGTTCAAGAAACAAGATTAAATAATAATGAGGATTACTGCTTCATGCCTCTAGTTCAATCTGGATATTAGCGATAAAGGAACTATACAAACACTATAACACCATACACAAATTGTAGGTTGAAGTTGCCCTCCTACTTTCCATTCACTTGGGTAGCACTGATGTGCGACTAGGCACCACTCTTTGCTTGTGAAGTCATAAGTTGTTATGGACATTCACTACCAATGCGATATGGGACCTATAGAGTCATACACATAGGAACTCACCTAGAAGAGGAGTTCAGATCTTCAATGACAATTATATTAAGTACTAAAGTGTTTAGGTATTTGATTCATGCAACAAACAACTTGATAACACTACCAGACAACCATCTCAAGGGTCTAGACAGGCATATGGAGAGTGCCAAATGGCCATCTCAAGTGTTGAGATAGACGTCTGGGGTTCAGGCCTATTTTGAGTTGAAACTGGCTAACAAGCGCACCAACTCAACCGGCTGGCTCAACTCGGGTCACCAAATGACCATCTGGGTGACTGAGATTGCCATTTCGCATGGGAGAGATGGTCCAATTAGGTCGAGGGAAGGTTCTAGACATTCCCTATTTGTTTTGCTTGTACATTACTTATTGTGCAAGGAAATAAATTTCCAACATTGATGGGAATTGAGTTGCCAATTTTGTGTACAACTGGGAAACTATGAGACGACCATCTCGTACACTAGAAGACCGTCTGGGTGTGCCAGATGACCTTCTCGGTTGTCGCATGTTGCAAAAATTCCATAATTTTTGCAAAAAATCGAGATCTTCTAGTCCTTTCCACTCCCGCACAAACTGGGAACCTTGACCTGGCCTCTACTATAAATAGAGGGATACTGGGGGCTCCCCAGAGCACAACACAGATAATTGAGAATTAGTTTCTCTGACAATTGTTGTCCTCTCTGGTTGTGGTAACTATGAGATCCCATGCAAGTCCTACCTGACTAGGGAGGGATAGCCAAGGGGAGAGAAAAAAATGAAGGATCATTGTTATAGGAGAGTAGGTTGGTGACTAGTACACTAATAGGAGGAACAACTCCTTCCTATTAGTTCTATTAGGATGACATGAGTTCTAGTTGGTCCCTGTGGACTACTCTAGAGGCAGGAGTCCTTTGGCTACTACTAGGAGGGCAACATCAACTCACAGTCCTTGGCGAGATCGAAGAAGTTGCCACAACAGTTGTCCAAGTCTGTTGTCCTTGGATGAGCAGTCAGAATAGTCTCAATGCATCCAGGAGCTATACATACACTGTCTAAGACAAAGTGTGCATCTATATCAATGAGGATTGTCACTGGACTTGCTCTAGGACCATGTATATCTTCATGAAACCATGCTTCCCATTACATAGTTATTGACGCGGTCTACGGGTTAATGGGAAATATGTCAGTAATTTTTTTGTTTCCGCTGGCTATTGGATGTCATATTTTCCTACATAAGAGACTTTATTTTTACATATATTATCCTAATTTATGTCTTTCCCTAATAATTTGTGAACTGGTTTCTTTTTATCTCATCTAACCATTAATTTTTTCCTTAACACTTACATCTAATTATCATCAATACTTTAGTCATGGTTTCCATTTTGTGAATATGTATTAGGTGAAATATATTCAGTTTTATTTGTATTATTACCCCAATTATCTTCCACTCGACCTATCTCTGAAACTTTTGATGGTTAGAGTCATGCATGGGTTTACCATATCCATTATTTAATATGAGATTCCTTTTAAAGTGATATACGGTATTATCATTCAATTAAGAACGATTTGATCTCCACTGAACCGTATATTCCTTTTTTTGCCTATTAGGGTATTTCCCATGATTATTGTTGAGATGCAAAAGTTCCATCTAAGTTTAAGCATTATTAAACTCACTAGTCGAACTAATTACAATAATATGTAGATATATTAATCTAGATGTATTAAGTATTATAGAAAACTTGTTGACATCATGTCATGATTTATTATGTGGGTCTTAAAACTATGTCTTTAACAATTAATATGTTACAAACAATTTGCATCAAGTGAGTTAGGGTTTTGTATGAAAAAACTCCAACTATAATTTTCTAGTAATACTATTAATATAATGACTAATATTATATCATCCTATTAAGCTACCATTGAATTAACCAACACTATAATGGGGGGTTTGTTGAACTAAGTCCAAAGTAGTTATCCTTTTGTGCCATACAATCATATTGAGATACCTTTTCAGCTATAAAAATACTTATTGCTAGTTTTATTTTTCATTGAGAATATTTCCTGATTCATCACATATAGTGGCTGCAACCTTATGATTTCAAGTAAACATATTGTTACCTTTGGTTTCTATAATCTACAATACCAAAAATAACATGATCCAGTTGCTAAAACCTTCTTATTTCTTAGTGAAGAACTGTGTTACAAGTTGATGCATCTTGTACAAGTCTTAGAAGAGTATTGAGTAATGGAAAACATTACCTTAGTTTTACTAATAGTGGAAAAAAACACGTACTTACTTTAACATTTTTTATGCAGAAACTATGTGAATAGATCAACATAATCTATCTCATTATTTTTATGAGCTACAATAATAGACTTATAATTTTGTTCATTTTACTTGTTAACTACCAACTAAAACTTTGATACTTCACATCTAAAAGTGACTTTTTTATAGGAAACATTGAAGACACGTGGAAGGGTTTGTAGATCTTGGAGATGGTATAGTTGGTTACCCATGTTTTAATTAAACAACATGTTCACTTATATTGTAACATCTCTTTCAAGCGATTTCAAGATATGAAAAGAATATGTGATGGTGGAAGTGGTTTAATTATATCAAATCTATATACAACACTTGTATAAGGTTTTCTTACCACTTGATAAATATCATTCAAAATATAAAAAACCTCATTACACAATATTATGGAACAATTAGATCAAATAGAATTTTTTTATAATTTTTCAATACTTATATATGAAGTTACGATGGCAACAAGACTAGTGTGGTCGAGCTTGCGGTGCAATTGTTTAGTAGACTAGTCAAACTATAAGTTGATCAAAAGGCAATTGTTACATTCAACTAAGACCGTGGTTACTATTGGTTGAAATATAGTTTGAGGCCTAATTCAAAAAATGTTCAATTGAGAGTGTTTTATGTAGGTATATAGAAAAATAAACAATGATTAACTAGCCATTTTTCTCTTCTTTGACTAGTATAGAAATCTAGTTCAACACTAATTAGTTCTTGAAAGGCCATGATATCCATCCTTTGTTATCTCAAGGATTTATAGCGCAAGTCGTGGGTTCAAATTCCAATGGGATGCCAAATAAAGGGAAAAAGCAACAACTAAATCCCTTTGTGTGTGTGAGAGGGCCTTGATTGTAAAATGGGATATCCAAAAAATCCCTAAAGAATGAATTAAATCTATTACTTTGAGGATCCATTACTTAAACGTTGAAAGCTATCTTAGAAATCAACATTACTAGTTATGTTGGGAAGAATTTTGGAATCAATTTTTGATGGTTTCAACTAGCACCCTAAATGGTAACTGATCACATAATCAACTATTCAATCCAATCTAGGCCATTCTTCACTTGATTGTAGGATTTTTTGTCTTTTACTAGAATAAAAAATAAACATCAGGTCGATGTATTGAGATTTATAATCAAGCTACCGCAAGAGGCTTTTGGATCTTTTTTTTCTTATTATTCCTTGTTCTTCTTCTCAATTGAGGATGGGCACTTCCTTGGTGAAGGATTTCAGTATCTTCTCTAAGAAAACAATGCTCTCCTACAACTCACAAAGGGGAGGAAGTAATTGGTAGTGTTACATTTTGAAAACATGACTGCCTAGGTTTTTCCTACCTCAAGTTGATTGTGTATGTGGAGAAACTTTCTAGACTGGGATTTTCATTGGGTCAAGAGTTTTCCACAGACGTGATTTTACAGTCATTGCCAGAATCATATAGCCAATTTGTCATGAACTACAACATGAATGGTTTTTACAAGTCATTTTCAGAATTACTTGGCATGTTGAGGACTTATGAAGTACAAATGAAGAAGGACAAACCCAAATCTTTGATGATGATAAACTAAGGGAAATCCAAGGGCAAAGGAAAATCTAAGAAGAGTTTTAAAGTTGTCCAGAATCCAAAGTCTTCTACACTGAAATCTAAAGGAGGAGTAAATAAGGAAGGAAAGTGTTGCCACTGTCACTAGTTTGGACACTGGAAAGGAACTACCCACTGAACATAGATAAACTAAGAAAGAAGAAGGAGATAGAGATCTCCACTACAGGACCTAAGAAGTAAGCTAGAACTACGTGGAGCAAGAGTAGCTGCCACCACAGTTGGAATCTATCATTCATGGGCATATAATAGAATTAGTGAATTTCTATTATGTATCTGCCATGGATGAAAACATTATGTATCTTGTATGCACATGAATATTATGAATAACTCGATGTTTCATTTTAAAAGATAAGATCTTGTATGGAAATGCCCTATGTCTCATAGTCTATACTTGATAGTTGTAGAGATAAATATGCATAATACATGTATTGAATGACTTGATAATTCAAACAATGAATACATATATCAGTGTTATCTGGAGAACATAAATGAGAAATGCATTCCTAGAATCCATAATGATGGGTTTCTAGACTCCTTTGGTTATTAAACCATTAGAGTCATGCGAGTCATATATATTAGGCAAAATGGCAAAAAAACCTTTCACTAGATGTAGTGGGAGAGTGAGTATTCTATTAGGGTTAGTACATATTGATGTACGTAGACCTTTTAGAATAAATTCTAAAGGTAGTTACTGACACCTCAGTATATTTACTAATGTTATTTACTGATGTTATCAGTAAATATGGAAATTTGTATTAATGAAATACAAGTATGAATCTCCTAAAGTGTTCAAGGAGATCCTGAATGAAGTATGTAACCAACTTTGTAAAAGTATTAAGACACTTTGATATGATCGATGTTGAAATATATTAAACCAAGAGTTTAAGAACCTTTTGGAGAGACTATGATAGTGTATCACAATGAACCCCACCTGAATCATAATGATGTGTCAAAAAGAAGGAATCACACCCTGTTAGACATGGTGGAATTATTAATAAATCTAGCTAATCTTCCAATTTCCTTTTGGGCACATGCTTTGCACTAAAACAATGTACCGTCTAAAATGGTTCAAAAGACACCATATGAGATATGGAATGGGAAGTATCTCGATATGTCTTTTATAAGGATTGAGATTGAAAGCTTGTGTAAGAAAATCATTTCCTGAAAAGCTTTATCCACAAATCACATAAATGTTATTTTGTTGTATATTTCTTTCATTCCAATCTGGCAACAAAAGTGTTTTGTTGCCAAGATGATTGTTTCCTAAGCAAAACTTAATTTCAAGGGAATCAGCCAGAATAAAGTAGGACTTGAAAATTTTAAGACCAACAAGAAAACATTAAACCTAAAGAGGTACAGTGGAACAATGAGAATCACAAATTGTTGTGGAACCTCAAGTTCTTTATGTAACACAAAAATCGTAGATCTAGAAGAACATGCCTTGAGCTTGAAATATTATGAACCCTAATGACTCAAGAAGGCAGTGAATTGGTCATAGATGATGAGTGAACAACTTACCTAGATGCTATCGAGGAACCAAAATATGAGAAATGGCTTGAGGCCATGAGATCCAAGATTGACTCCATGTACGCCAACAAGGTATGACCTGGTGGATCCACCTAAAGGGGGTAAAACCCATAGGTGCAATTGGGTTTTCTAGAAGAAGACCGACATGGATGGTAACGTACAAACCTATAAGAGAAAATTGGTTGCAAAGAGTTTCAAACAAGTTCAAGGTGTTGAACATGATGAAATTCTTTCACCAGTTGTCATGGTTAAATCCATTAGGATCATGCTTACTATTTTAGCTTTATATGACTACGAGATTTGGCAAAATGGATGTTAAAACCACATTCTTTAACATGAATATCATTGAGGGTGTTTAATTGAAACAACCTAAAGGTTTTATAAATCCATATAATGCAAAATAAAGTTTATAAGCTACAAAGGTCAATCTTTGGATTGATGCAAGCATCTAAGAGCTGGAATATTTGATTTGATAAGATAGTCAAAGAGTTGGACTCGAGTCAGAATGAAGATGAAGATTATAAAAGATTTTGTGGGAGCATATCTATATTGTACGTAATGATGGGGAATAACATCCTTATACTACATATATTAAAACCTGACAAGGAAAGTTCCTTCTCTATGAAGGGTTTAGGTGAAGCATCCTATGTGATACGAATTAATATCTATATAGATAGATCTACAATTCATTCTTGACCTAAGAAAGAGAACATACATTGGCAAGATGTTGAAGGGGTTTACCATGCATAACTCAATAAGAGAAAAAAATTCCATGTTCCATGGAGTTAGTCTCAAGATCCCCCAGTTCTTATGAAGAGCAAGAAAACATGAGTGAGATGTCATATGCATTTGCAATTGGATCTATCATGTATGCAATTTAATGTACTCATCACATTGTCTTGTATGTATTATGACAAGTGGATATCTGTCAGATCCCAGTCAAAGTCATTAGACTACCATAAAGAGCATCCTTGAGTACTTGAGAAGCACTAAAAGGATTAGTTCTTTAATTATGGTAATGAGGAGGAGTTGTGTGTACATAGTTACACTAATGTAAGCTTCCAAAATGACAAAGAAAACTAATTGTCGCAATCTAAATTTGTATTTGACCCTAAAACAAAACTATAAATTGGAAAACTTCTGAGCAAGAGATAGTTGTTTAATTCTACAAAAGAAGAGTACATTGTTGTTTTGAGAACAATAGAAGATATTGTATTGATCAAGAAGTTCGTTTATATGAACTTTTGGAGGTTCCAACCACTGATGACACAATAGAAATATAGTGACAATAAATGGAGCTACTGGATAGGCAAGGAATCCTAGAGACCTAAAAGACAAGGGTAAAACACACATGAACAACCCATATATGATACTACAATGGGAACTAAAGAGGATCCCCGACTAACACCGCAAGAAGCAACCATAGTGCAACATGAGGCTCAAATATGATTGAATATGGAGAGACAAATTCAACCATGAAAAACTACTCAGAAATTAGGTATTTGATAAGCAATATTACATTGATGGAACAATAGAAAAGGTATAAACTTGGGTTAGTGACCCAAAGGCTGACTTATGGGGTAGGACACCACCTCTTGATCCCTATGAGGCATTCTGGAGCTTTTTCGGGCTTCTTTACCACATGAAACCCCCCGTGTTGAACCCAAGGAGGCACCAACATGTAACATACATTGGGGAGGTGTGATTGGGGACAAGATAAATAAAAGAAGCAATGAGTAGGGATCCTATAAGGTTTGAAAAAGGTATTCAAATGGTTTTATAATGTTCAAAAAGACTAGGGTAGTAGAGAAATGAGGGTAAGATGAAAATAGTGCCAGAAAGGTAGTTGTCTAGTATGGAAATAGGGGCACCCAACCCTAGAAATTTTAGGGTTATTGGGTTTGATAAGAGGTGAGGGAGGATAAATAAGTTCAAGAGATCTTAATAAAAGAGAAGAAATGGAGAAAAGTCAAAATATTGTTTCTCATGGAAAGAACGAAACACAAGTGAGTGAGATAAAGGTGAAGCAATGGATTATCACATGTGCAAAAATAAAATCACGAGGAGAGAAAGCAGTCGGATTAGTACATTCAATGTAGAAATGAAAAGGAAAGGAGGGCATGGTAGAGAGAAAACTGGGGACGGTTGTATTAATAGGAAAATTGCATCAAATTAAGGTTTTAAACTTTATATTTTCTTTCCAAAGTAGGTGAAGGGTCATTTAATGTCTAAACAAGATGAAACTTGATATCCAGCCCAACTAAAGCATGTATATTATAAATATCACATTATTTTACACTTTTGACATTATTAATTAAATGATTTGTTTGATTAGGATTAAGAGACTTTATTTTTATATATATTATCCTAATTTATGTCTTTCCCTAATAATATGGGAATTGGTTTCCTTTTCATCTTATTTAACCATTAATTTTTTTCACTTAATACCTACATCTAATTATCATCAATACTTTAGTCATGGTTCCCATTTTGTGAATATGTATTAGGTGAAATATATTCAGTTTTCTTTGTATTATTACCCCAATTATCTTCCTCTCGACCTACGTCTCAAATTTTTAATGGTTCGAGTCATGCATGGGTTTACCATATCTAATATTTAATCTGAGATTCCTTTTAAAGTGAATTACAATATTATCATTCAATTATGAATGATTTGATCTCCACTGAACTATATATTCCTTTTCATGCCTATTACTATTAGGGTATTTCTCATGATTATTATTGAGATGCAAAAATTCCATCTAATTTTAAGCATTATTAAACTCATTAGTTGAACTAGTTACAATAACATATGGATATACTAATCTATATGTATAATCTATTATAGAAAACTTGTTGCCATATGTCATGATTTATTAAATGGGTCTGAAAACCGTCTTTAACCATTAATATGTTACAAACAATTTACATCAAGTGAGTTAGGGTTTTGTATGAAAAAAATCCAATTATAATTTTCCAATAATACTATTAATCTAATGACTAATATTATATCATAAGATTGAATTAACGTACACTATATTTGGGGTTTTTGTTCAACTAAGTCCAAAGACATCCAATACATGGAATTAGGGTTTCTAAAGTTTTGAAGTCAAATTTTAGTATGCTACATGAGTTGTGTTGACTAGAAGACTGGTTAGCTCCAACTAGTATCCAATGTGAGTCTACGAATATACTCAACAACCAAATCAGGTTCAATTCCAAAATCATAATGCAACCATGTTTTCATATGTGAATCACTCATTATAATTTTGAAATTTGATTTTCTTACTTGAGGAAGAAATGCTTAGACCAAATATTATTCAATGTGATAAGCATATTCGTTTAATCAACACTTTATAGTTAACATAGTTCATTAAAATCAGGCTAATTTTGTATTTACTAAATTATTATTCATGGATTATCCATTCAAACTTTCAACCTTTTTTTATAGTTGAAAAAGTATATTATTAGCTCACTATTTTCACTTTTAAACTATTGATTCAAGGTGCATCAGAGGGGGGTGAGTCCTCTTGGATCTAATATGAATGACGAGGTAGTGGTTCACAATCAGTTCTCTCGACATAGAAGAAGTATATTTCTATGTGTAACATGCTTTTGATTTAGATTGATGCATGCATTCATTTCGTTCTCACATAACTCAATATTAATTTGTTTGGGACAAAAAATAGCTTAAGCTTTGGGATATTCAATAACCACATTTCATATTAATATCTTCTCAACTTAGTTCTTGTGACTGGATTTCACTCTCACTCTATCCATATTTTTCCATGTTATTGTTTTTTTATTTTGGAATTATTTCATGTTTTTCAATGTAAGTATGCCTATTTGAGGAAGTCTATCACCCAAATATCTTTAGATGTAACCTAATGTGATGTGGAAATTCAATCCAAATTAGAGCTAATTTATGCTTCATAGGGATTTTACACATTGTGACATTCACCTACATGATGTGCAGATCTACTAACACACACAACAGACAACCATAAACCGCATCACATATGTTTCCCATATTCATGCTATATTAAATCAAGAAAAAATGAGGAACTATCTAACTTCACCCAAGCACATGATGTGTCACCCAAAGAAGAGAACCATTTCCACATGGCACGTTGTTCAACAACACAACATGTGGTCTGGTGGTTGTAAAAAAATATCCATTTCCTTAAAACTTACATGTCCTAGACCTATACACCATATGATGTCCCGAGTTAGACATTATTTATTCGAAACCAACTCTATACCACTTTAAAACATACAAATATGTCCAATAATTTCACCCATGCTCATTCTCAACCATTATCAAGTGATGCAACTAGAGAACATAGGAGGAAGGTATGGAGTTGTGGAAGAAATCTTAGAAAAGATTATACACTGATGAGGCCCATCAAGCACATCACACTAGATAAATCCATATCTTATGTTCATCAGATAGATCATTATTTATCTTCCCAATTTTGGAGTAGAAGTCTTGAGGAAACCTCCATTGACTTCAAAGAGTAATCTCAGACTTCTAATAGGGCTCTGATTCTACCTTCCCTTTCTACTTTTTCTTTTGTTCATATGTTACATATATAATTACTTTACTTATTTCTCATAGTACTCATATTCTATAACAACTAGTTGGTAAAATATTTATGGCCTTGAGGGAGTGCTCCCTCCATACCAATTCATGTTGGACAAGCATATTGTAAAGAAGCAAGATCACCCCTTTACTAAATTATGGTAAATAAAATACATTGGAAAGCAACAGAATAATTTTTTCTTCTGAATATATTCAATTTCATAAAAGATTGTACAAAATACATCAAAAATCTCCCATTAAGGGTCACATCATCATACACAACTAGGATCCAGATAGAGGGAAGTCTAGACTACTCCACTTTTGTCTCCAAGCAATATATTCATCATCTAAGTCCAAATCAACAGCTAAGATCTTCACGCCTTATCCATCACCTTGCTAAACTCATGGGTGGTTGGGAAGGCACCCAGCAAAAGGGAAGAAAAGTATGTGTCACAAAAACTATTCTAAGATGGAAAGATAAGAAAAGCATGTAAAAGCAGGCTAGGGTTCATCATAAGATGAAGATAAAAGAGAATGAGGCTAAATATACAAGAAGCTTTCAATAGATGCTTGCTATAAACAAGATATAATAAAAGAATTGCATGCATGATTAGTATTGACTATCTTAACTAAGTAGGCTTGAGACACCTACCAGACCTTCAACCAAAAGGGTGAGTGAAGAATAATACATTTCCAGTCACCTGCACATATTTCATGTGCGGGGGAGAATAAGACGTTCCCCAGGGGGAGAAATAACACATTCCCCAACTCTGGGTGGTTGTACATAGTACCGCTACTATAGCTAGTTAGTCTAATAAAATCAACATGCTAGAAACAATGGCAAGTAATAACATAATTTAAATAGAACGTGGAAAAGGGGTACCAAGACCCAAGAATAATATTTCAAAACTGATTATGAGGCAAGAATAGCAAAAAAATCAAGAGCATAGGATGCAGGGTTCAAATAAAGCCTCATCAAAGGAAATTAGGTCAAGGCACAAATATTCCCAACTTAGGTGTAAGATGCACATACCTTTAATATTGATTCCAATTATCAACTTGCACCACTTAATCGATTCCATGTTCCACTTTTCCTAATACCAACACCATATTTATGTATTAGAACTATATCCATTTATTAAATGCTTAAAACCCTAAAGTTACTAACTTTTTGCACAAACCTTCGAATTATACTCTGAAAACATTATCATTGTCATAGTTAGAGTTTTATGATCAAAATGACATATAATATTATGTATTTTGAAGATATAGACTTTTAGATGCATTTTTGGTGATTTTTAGTTAATTAAATCATCCTCAAAAACTCATACTCGGAAACCTCAAAACTAGGTATTGAAAACATTTTTAATTGATAGACAATCTTTTCCTGAGTCTAGAACATATTTTAGATTTATTTTTGGATGTATGGTTTAGGAGTTATGAATTTTCAAATATCGACCAATCACAATGTGCCACGTAGGCACTTCATCCAAGCAGGGAGAGCGAGAGAACATGAGAACCAAGCACGTAGCCATGGCTGTGTGAAAGCAAGCAGCTTTCTCGGGCAAGATTGGGCGAAACCGGTATACTCAACTAAAGTCGAAGTTTAGATATGCAAAAGAAAGAGTAAGGAAAGACGAACCTAGCTATACCATTTATTTGTCTGGAGCTTGAGAGACCGAAGTAGGAGTGCCGCCGCAAGCTTTGGGACGTCGTCCGCTCGTCGGGGGACCAAACGGAGGTGAAACAAGAAATTGAAAGCTGAGGTGAGTCATAAAGGCTCCCACGAAGCTAATGGTGGGATTATTTATAGGTGTGGTTGTGTGAGTCATGAAGTAGGGAGGTGGCTGCAAAGCCTTGTTGCCCAAGAATTGGGAGTTTCCCGATTTCTTGACAAAATGGCGCAAGTTTAGAATCATTAGGTGCGGAATCAAGAGAGCGATTCGTGGGCGAAGAAATCTCATAAAAAGATGGATTGTGGAGGGAGAAAACCTTATTAGAAAATCACATATAAGAAGCATGTTTATATAAATTACGCAAAGTTGAAGATGATGTGCTTAGCGTCTGATTTGGATCCAACGGTGAGGAATAAGGCGCTTATTCAATTGCATTCCCAATCAAAATTAAATAAAGTTCTATTTAAATTATTTAACTTTTTATCTTTTCTTATTTGAGGGTGCAAACGATTTCTGAAATTAACCAAAATTGACACTCTGATTGATTTTGACATGTAGAATCCAAATATGGAATTAATTTTTCCTTTTATGGACTTTTAATAGGCTAAATAATTCAAATCATATTTTCTCTTTCTTCCTTCATTTATGACTCTATGATTATCCAAAAATTATATAACTTCACCCATTAGTCATATTAAGTATGTTGGATACAAATTTGCCATTATTTCCATTTGTTGAAGTTGTTTGTTATTTTAAATAATGAGTTGAAAGTTTTCCACACATTCTCTCTCCTAAATTCACCTTCTCATCAAATATTTTCCAAATTGAGTCAAAATTCATATAAAGATATATTTTAACATGTAGAACATGAATTTTTTATTATTTTATTTATTTCAAGACTTTTATTATTTTATTAAATTCATTTAAATTTTATCACTTATATCCTTTTAATTTATTAGAGGCATCTAGAAACTTTCTAAAAATATAAAACCTGGTCTATAAGCAATATTAACCGTGTGGAACACAGTTTTGACATTAATTAATTTTTTAACATATATTTAATATTTTTGGTCTTTAAGTAATTTTCTCTCTCCTAAATAAAATAAAATATTTAACATTGTCCAATTAAATACAAATTCACACATAGACTCATTTTGATATGTATATTACGAATTTGGAGTTATTTTTCCAATTTGAGGACGTTAGATATTTTATTTCACCTTATTGGCTTATCTCTAATTTTCTTTAATAAAGACTTTAATATATGCATTTATCTTTCAAATTAGGTGATACTTGGCCCTTAAGTTTCTTTTAAGTCAAGAAAATGAGATTGAGTGCTAAATTATCTTTGTGGGTTTCTTTTTATGATTTTTGGAACAATATTCTCCTCATTATCTTCTTTTACCCAATGTATTCTATATTATCTCCAATTATTGCATTTATCATCTCCTTTATGTATATTTTGGGATTTCTTTTCTTTTTCATATTCTAAAAGATACTAGAAAGTTCTAGTACGAATTTCTTTATTCTTTTTATCACTTAAGTGGACATTTTACATATTAGACCCATTACTAAGCTTCCACTAAGGTATTTGTGCATAAACCCAAATATTGGTGAAAAAGGTGAACAAATGTTCATTAAACCATCATATTCTCCACAAATTATATAAAAAGGCCAAAGAAGGTAGAAATGAAAGGAAAAGATGGAAAAGAGGACAAAAAAGGCAAAGTCTAGAATTCGGTATGTTACAACACTCCACCCCTTAAAGAGGATTTTGTCCCCGAAATCACTAGCAATTAGGGAAGGGTGAGTGTGTAACCTCACATCACCAAACTTCAGGTTGTTTCTCCAACCATAACTTCCACCAAAAAAATCATCAACATATACATCACAAACATCTCAACATAGGTCAGGTTCTCAAGGATCACCTAGGGTTCCACTATTAAGATTATTTTTATGAGATTTAACATTATTTACATTTATGGCTCATTAGGATTACATTCATTATGATATCACATTTTCATCATTATTTTAGTCATATTCACTTTATTGCCAAAAGGGTTATATTTCATTATCATCCATGAAACATTATATATGTTCCTCATTTTTCTTACTAAGAATTTTAGCACAATTAGGGGTTACTCAATTATCGCAAGATTCATTATTATATTTGATCATTGTCCTTAATAATTCAGATTTATACTTCATTATCCTCATATTACCACTTTATTAATTATAAAAAATTATTTTACATGAAATAAGACATTCTATTCAATGTGTGGTTAAGCATACAATTATTCCAATTAATGTCACATTAGTTACATATATTCATATTAAACATTGTCACATTATATTTGTTGCTCACTTTAATGTCATCATTAATCATTTCCTTATATTTATTCATTTATATTATTGATTTTGCACATATATGTGGATTCAATCATTTCATATTCATATGGAAGCCATTACATGTATTTTAATGATCAAGGTGAGACATATTACTTATCAATGAATTGATTCACATTAAGTGACTAATCACATGCGTATTAGATAACAAGGTAACTTGTATTTTATATTGATGACTTGATTAATATGTGATTTGATGATTATATATATCATTTATGTGTATCAATGTATGTTAACTAGTTATGTCACTTATCATTAATGTTACATGAAAGGCATTAAGGATGCACTTGTTAAGATTAGATTATTACAACTTAGGGTTTAGGTCACCATGACCATTATATTGCACTTATTCATTTCTTGGCATGCATTAAGTTAAATATTAAGTTATGATTATCTTTCTCATCATATAATTAGGGTTTATAGGTTCATGACTTGATCAACATCTTACATGTTGACAATTAGCATTGATATTCATATTATGTGCATTATGTCTTCATTTGGGTTCAAGCACATGCATTATTCCTTATATGACCATTATATATTCATTATATGTAAACAAACATGTTAGGGTTACCACTATTACTTGTTTCAACAACATTAAGGATTCATGCAAAACAACCTCCTAAGTATGGGGTTAGGGTTTCTAATGATAGATTAGATAGACTTCAAGATGTTATAGGGTTCCATCCCCCTAAAGAGGATTTTGCCTCAAAATCTAACCATGCAACATCATCAAACTAACTATACTCCACCCCTTAAAAAGTTCAACCTATCAAGCCAAACTAACTAGGGTTAAAGGATAAGTCTAACTAAAATTTATACAAGATCGATCACACTTCCACTGTGCACCTCGATAGCTCACTTAACACCAAACTTCAAAGTCTAGGTTCTAGGAATAAACTATCCAAGCATGTGGTTTGAGGGACATAAGGAAACTATCTTGGTATTCATCCTCAAACAAGTCATAAGGTTATCATATTAGGGTTCTAAGAGAAACCAACATACATGTGAAACTTAAGTCAAACTATTAGGATACCCAAAGATATACAACATAGAACTCTAAGGTTACTATTGCCTAAAAGAAAACTATTTTGGGCAATTCGTATTAGCTCAGGCCAGGCCAGTATCATATAAGCATGAGAGTCCTCGTAAACCAAGCTAGTGGTGCAGAGGAAAATATTACCAACCCCCGAAACCCTGATCCTTTCTAGACACCTTTGCTTCAACTTCATGCCCTAATAGTTGCCTAAAGGCAAACCTGAACAACATCAAATTATGCATGTTTTAGTTATGAGTATTTTAGGATTTTATTCATCAAGACTCTAAGATGAAACTATAGGGTCCTAAATCAACCTATCATCAACATAGATCAAATCTAGAGCAAACATGTAACTTAAGGGAAACTATGCAAATCTAGGGTTCTAACTAGGGAGACAAAACTGAAATAGCCAGATTCCGACTACCATGGGATATGATACCATATTGTAAAGAAGAGAGATCACCCCTTTACTAAATTATGGTAAACAAAACACATTGGAAAGTAGCGGAATAATTTTTTTTCTGACTATATTCAATTTCATAAAAGATTGTATAATACATCAAAAATCTCCCATTAAGAGTTGCTTCATCATACACAACTAGGATCTAGATAGAGGGAAGTGTAGAATACTCCACTTTTATCTCCAAGAAATATATCCATCATCTAAGTCCAAATCAACAACTAAGATCTTCATGCCTTATCCATCACCTTGCTCAGCTCCTAGGTGGTTGGGAAGGCACCCGGCAAAAAGGGAAATGGAATGTAATGACACCGCCTCTCGGTAACCCCCAATTAAGGGAGACCCGAAGGACAGAGCCGTTATTCAATTAATAGGATCAAAGGTTCGACAAAGAATCAATAATAATTATGAAATTCTACTAACTAAACTGGAATTTGGTATAAAATTAAAACTTTACTTACCTTTGAAAACTTTGGAAATCCATCTATCCAGATATTGAGTCTACTCTATCTAATCCTCCTTGCTCTTTATTTCGTATTCTCACAATGTGTCACTTTACTATTTGTTCATTTCAGGGTTGTACCTAAAACGCTGACAAACAAAATGTCGGTCAGCATATCGAAATATGCCGGTATGTGGGGACAACCAAAAGTTTGTACATATGGATAACAGTCTAATTATCACAATCAAGTTAATTAACAAGCCAATTTACACTTTTCAGTATGACATTCTCCACTGCTTTTGCCCTAACCCTGGCATACCCACCTTAGGGTTCCTTTTGCCAATGACTTAAGGCCACCTTCTCAATCCCGAGCTTGGTTCCTGGGGGTCACCACTCATGGTGCCCACTAGTCATGCAATATCACATGCCACCTTCTCATTCCCGAGCTTGGTGCCTGGGGTCACCACTCATGGTGCCCATTGGTCTACCCATCTGGGCCTGACCTTTGGCGTCATCCATCAGGGTGGCATGTAGGTGTGATAGTACATACTTCTATTATTAATGTGATAATCATAGTGACTTTATGATTTTGCAAGTATGAACATACAACTGTTTAGATTGCATTCAATGTGAGGAAACATTCGGAAAACCCTCGGGAAACTAATGCGGTTAGCCATAATTAACCACATACCTGTTAAGCAGACTTGAATGTAGAAATAACCAATCAAGAAATCAAACAAGTGCACACAGGTTGATCCTGAAAAAGGCATCCAATTTCTCTATCATTAATCATGTCATCTGGATCCATTAATCCTAGTTGTTTCCTAGGTTATTTGCCCTTTTTAGGGTTTTGAGCATAATTGGGGTTCCACTTCATCTTTATTACTTTAAACCCTAATTTCACAAAATCACTTACAAACCCCAACTATTTCATCTTTCTCTCACAAAAGATTCTAGTTTCATCTTTTAGTAACAGGAAACTCTAATTTCATATTATGAGCACTTTTCTTTTCTTTTCCTCTAATTTAGGGTTTCTAAACATATTAATCAACATATTGAGTTAAAAACCCTAAACCTTATAATTATATCATCAAAATAGGTTTAAAACCATCTTAATCATTAAACAAGTTAAACCTGCTTGAATTATCCTAATTGCAAGATTAAATATATCTTTTATCAACAATTAAGGTTTCTAACCACAAATTAAAACATTTTCTAATCAAAATATGTAATTTTGCAAAAATATACAGATTTAGGTGTCCAAACCATTTTTAATGCATTCCTCATATTTTTCTGATCATTTTTCATGTATTAACTTTCTTCATATGAGTTTTCTAGCTCAAGATACGATTTTTAACAAGAAAACCCTTTTTATTGTTTATTTGCTATTTTCAAGAAAAACCAGGGCTGCCCGATCCATGGTCTGTGGTCCACTGAGGATCCAACGGTCATGGATGCGCACGCCTTAGTTAGTGATCAAAACAAGCGAAAGACTGAACTGCCCTTACCTGTCCTGAAGACACCGCGAGGGTAGCGTGGTAATTTTGCGAAACAACCCCTTCTTCAACCTCGCGCACACAACAACTCTGACAACGGTCAATTCGATGGTTGACTTGGAGCCTTTCACCACCAGCGAGCGTGCCAAACTTCCAGGAGCTCCGCCTCCTTCACTCAAACATGACCGCAAGCACAATTGCAGCCGCACGCACGTCGTGAGTCTCTCCTTCTTGTCAGACTCCGGCGAGGTTTGTGGTGGTGGCAAGGGTGAAGGTTAGGTCGAACAGGACAATTGAACACACATGATTGCTCCTTGCTTCCTTCCGCATAGGTTGGACTAGAAATAAGGGATGTCGGTGCCTTAGATCACCCTCCCCTATATATAGGGTCAGGGCAGGCATTGTGAGATTTGGGTGTTTCCCAAAACCGCGACCAATCCCAGTGGAACCAGGGATGATTCCCCGCGTTTTCATCTCCTGAGTCTAAAGGAACTAATAGCAGGCTTGCTCATCCACTGGATCACGAGAAAAAAGGATGGGAAATTCTCCCTATATCCAACAGAGTCCTAGTCCACTTGGGACTTAGACAATGAGCACCTAGCGTTGGATCTTGATCCAACGGATCTCATTACTTGCGTTCATCCAGAGGAAAGATCTTTTTCTTTAATTCAGAAATAATTCCCAAATTGAAGATAACTTGCAAAATCGATTTCTCCCAAACCATAACTCCTTTCTTTCTCAAATTTTAAGGGAAGGTTTGTCTTGGCATTATCTAGCTTTGTACGAAATTTGGGAAACAAATAGCAATGGATGAGAAGTCTTCCTTCTCTCCCAAGTTATCTCTTTAATTAATACAAATTAATTGTTATTTCTTTTCCTTTTGCCATTATCTTGTCCTTTGGGTCCCTTGGACCTCAAGAAATCCCAAAGGCATGGATTACTATGTTGGAGAAAATCCATTTGCCTTTATCTTCTTTTGAAAGTCAATTTCTCATATCTCCCTTTTATTAATCAATTTCTTTTCCTTTTTAATTCTCTTTTTAAGGATTTCTCTTTATCTCTCCTCTATTTTCCTATTGGAATTCCTTTTAACATTAGGAATCCTTGGGATATGAAAATCCACCAAGGATAACTCAATTATACATCTTTTCACATATTTTCCACATTTTATCATTATTCTCGATTTCTTTCTTAACAAGGAAATACTTAATTAGTCTTTTCTTTTCTTATTGCATTCTCTATGCAACTTTAGACTCCTTGGGACCCAAGGAACCCAAGAGGCATGAAATCCAACTTTGGATTGTATTCTTTTGCCTTCTGGAGGTTTCCACACCTTTCTTTTCTCAAAAACTTAATTATTCATTTACTAATTGAATTTCCTTGTTATTGGGCCCAATAGCCAATAAAACCCATATAGCAACCAGTAAGGCTATTGTAACAAAATTCATGCGTTCGATCATTATTTGTTCATTTATCTTTAATATGAGAAATTACCTTTCTCATCAAATGAACCCAAAATTGGGGTTGTAACATGGAAGAAAAGTATGTGTCACGAAAACTAATTTAAGATGGAAAGATAAGAAAAGCATGTAAAAGCAGGCTAGGGTTCATCATAAGATGAAGATAAAAGAGAATGAGGCTAAATATGCAAGAGGCTTTCAATAGATGCTTGCCATAAACAAGATATAATAAAAGAATTACATGCATGATTAATATTGACTATCTTAACTAAGTAGGGTTGAGGCACCTACCAGACCTTCAACCAAAAGGGTGAGGGAAGAATAATACATTTCCATTCACCTGCACATATTTCATGTGCGGGGGAGAATAAGACATTCCCCAGGGGAGAAATAACACATTCCCCAACTATGGGTGGTTGTACATAGTATCACTACTATAGCTAGTTAGTTTAATAAAATCAACATGCTAGAAACAATGGCAAGTAATAGCATCATTTAAATAGAACATGGAAAAGGGGTACCAAGACCCAAGAACAATATTTCAAAACTGATTATGAGGCAAGAATAGCAAAAAAATTAAGAGCATAGGATGCATGGTTCAAATAAAGCCTCATCAAAGAAATTAGGTCAAGGCACAAATATTCCCAACTTAGGTGTAAGATGCACATACCATTAATTTTGATTCCAATTATCAACTTGCACCACTTAATCGATTACATGTTCCACTTTTCCTAATATCAACACCATGTTTATGTATTAGACCTATATCCATTCATTAAATGCTTAAAACCCTAAAGTTACTAACTTTTGTGCAAACCTTTGAATTAGACTCTAAAAACATCACCATTGTCTTAGTTAGAGTTTTCTGATCAAAATGACATATAATATTATGTATTTTGAAGATATAGACTTTTAGATGCATTTTTGGTGATTTTTAGTTAATTAAATCATCCTAAAAAAACACATTCTTGAAAAACTCAAAAATAGGTATTGAAAACATTTTTAATGGATAGAAAATCTTTTCCTAAGTTTAGAACATATTTTAGATTTATTTTTGGATGCATGGTTTAGGAGTTATGAATTTTTGAATATCGACCAATCACAATGTGCCACGTAGGCACTTCGTTCAAGTAGGGAGAGCGAGAGAACAGGAGAACCAAGCACGTAGCCATGGCTGTGCGTAAGTAAGCAGCTTGCTCGGGCAAGATTGGGCGAAACCGATATACTCAACCAAACTCGACCTTTAGATATGCAAAAGAAAGAGTAAGGAAAGACGAACCTAGATATACCATTTATTTATTTGGAGCTTGACAGACCGAAGTAGGAGCGCCACCGCAAGCTTTGGGACGTCGGGTGCTTGCTGGGGGACCAAAAACGGGTGAAACGAGAAATTGAAAGCTGAGGTGAGTCAGAAAGGCTCCCACAAAGCTAATGGTGGGATTATTTATAGGTGTGGTTGTGTGAGTCGAGAAGTAGGGAGGTGGCTGCGAAGCCTTGTTGCCTAAGAATTGGGCGTTTCCTGATTTCTTGACAAAACGACGCAAGTTTAGGATTATTAGGTGTGGAATCAAGAGAGGGATTCGTGGGTGAAGAAATCTCGGAAAAAGATGGATTGTGGAGGGAGAAAACCTTATTAGAAAATCATATATAAGAAGTATATTTCCATAAATAACACAAGGTTGAAGATGATGCGCTTGACATCGATCTGGATCTAACGGTGAGGAATAAGGCGCTTATTCAATTGCATTCCCAATCAAAATCGAATAAAGTTCTATTTAAATTATTTAACTTTTTATCTTTTCTTATTTGAGAGTGCAAACGATTTCCGAAATTTACCAAAATTGACACCTTGACTGATTTTGACGTGTAAAATCCAAATATGAAATTAGTTTTTCCTTTTAGGGACTTTTATTAGGCTAAATAATTCAAATCATATTTTATCTTTCTTCCTTCATTTATGACTCTATGATTATATAAAAATAATATAACTTCACCCATTAGTTATATTAAGTATGTTGGATACGAATTTGTCATTATTTTCATTTGTTGAAGTTGTTTGTTATTTTAAATAATAAGTTGAAAGTTTTCCACATGTTCTCTCTCCTGAATTCACCTTCTCATCAAATATTTTCCAAATTGAGTCAAAATTCATCCAAAGATATATTTTAACATGTAAAGCATGAATTTGGCATTATTTTATTTTTTTCAAGACTTTTATTATTTTATTAATTCATTTAAATTTTATCACTTATTTACCCTTATAATTTATTAGAGGCATCTAGAAACTTTATAAAAAAAAACTTGGCCTATAAGCAATACTAACTGTGTGGAACATGATTTTGGTATTAATTAATTTTTGTAACATATATTTAATATTTTTGGTCTTTAAGTAATTTTCTCTCTCCTGAATAAAATAAAATATTGAACATTGACCAAATTATATACAAATTCACACATAGACTCATTTTGATATGTAGATTACGAATTTGGAGTTATTTTTCCAATTTGAGGATGTTAGATATTTTATTTCACTTTATTGGCTTATCTCCAATTTTCTTTTAATAAAGACTTTAATATATGCATTTATCTTCCAAATTAGGTGATACTTGGCCCTTAAGTTTCTTTTAAGTCAAGAAAATGAGATTGAGTGCCAAATTATCTTTGTGGGTTTCTTTTTATGATTTTTAGAACAATATTCTCCTCATTATCTTCTTTTACCCAATGTATTCCATATTATCTCCAATTATTGCATTTATCATCTCCTTTATGTATATTTTGGGATTTCTTTTCTTTTTCATATTCGAAAAGATACTAGAAAGTTCTAGCACGAATTTCTTTATTCTTTTTATCACTTAAGTGGACATTTTACATATTAGACCCATTACTAAGCTTCCACTAAGGTATTAGTGCATAAATCCAAATATTGGTGAAAAAGGTGAACAAATGTTCATTAAACCATCATATTCTCCACAAATTATACAGAAAGGCCAAAGAAGATAGAAATGAAAGGAAAAGATGGAAAAGAGGACTAAAAAGGCAAAAAGTCCAGAATTCAGTATGTTACACATATTTGTTGTTACTTTCAAATTTATATCATGTTATGCGGTGAATGTTGTTTCAATCATATGTTAGCTTGTCCATAATTTGTATGCACTTTTGCACTATGTGCATGCTGAAGAGATGTATTAGAGTATAGAAAATGCATACATGATTATGTAAATTAATCAAATATAGTGGTTAGGAAACACATGTGACCTAAAATCTAGTCCTTATGAACTAATAAAGAACAATAACAGATTCCAAATACGCTAATTTTTATAGTAATATTTTTGTGTATCTATAATAGGTGTGGCTATGAAACCCTAAGCCTAAGAATTTTACCAACCTATCTTGTCATTTATAGATCTGTCAATTATATATTCAATGACTTAATTTGATGCAATCCTATTCCCTCAAGCAAACCAAATTCGATCATTGAATGTAACAAGTCTAGCGCCTAAGATTGGAAGTTACTTTGGGATATGACCTTGACAACAATGATGCCATTTACTTATAGGGCATATGAACCAAACCCTTTATATAATTATACGCCATTTTCAAAATTAAAACCAAGGTGATTCTAAATTAAATAGTTATAAAATGGTTTTGATGTGATTTTATTTCATATTTTGATTAATACAAAGATAACCCCAATTAGGAGAAAATGTAACCATGTGTTCTATTTAACTTCTATTTTATTAATAAGATACATGATTGCAAATTTGGTCACTGTGTCTATATTAAATATTAATATACTCCTAATATTGATTATTGGAACTACTTGATATACAAAATTGTTTTAGGGTTTCATCTTACGCTTCCTATTTACCTACGTAAAATATTCAAACCTTAACTTACTACTAATTAATTGCAAATCCCATTTCAGATTATCTCCCTAATATCAAATTAATATAATTTAACTTTATGAGATTACCTTACTCTTATGCTAACATATACACACTTAAACTCTAATGATACATAATTGGCATCAGTTTTAGTTACATTGTATTACCTCACATTTTACAATTTTCATTATATACATTAGGTTAACATATCTTTTAAGTGATTTCAAGATATAAAAAGAAAATGTGATGATGGAACTGCTCTAATTATATCAAATCTATATACAACACTTGTACAAGGTTTTCTTACCGCTTTCTAGATATCACACAACACATAAAAAACCTCATTACACAATATTATGGAACAATTAGATCTAATAGACATGTTTTATAATTATTCAATATTTTTAGATGTAGATACGATGGCAACAAGACTAGTATGGTCGAGCTTGCAGTGCAACTGTTTAGTAGACTAGTCAAACTATAAGTTGATCAAGAGGCAATTGTTACATTCAATTGAGATCGTGACACCTCTGGGTTGAAATATAGTTTGAGCGATACCTAATCCAGAAAATGTTCATTTGAGAGTGTTTTTTGTAGGTATATAGAAAATAAATAATGCTCAACTACCCATTTTTCTCTTCTTTGACTTGTATAGAAATACTAGTTCAACACTAATTTGTTCCTAAAAGGCCATGATATCCATTCTTTGTTATCTCAACGATTTTTTCTTTGAACAAGGGACCACTAGAAAAACCTAAAGAAGCACTTACTAAGTAGCTCAATTGGTTAATCCCGACTGGTTGTAGCACAAGTTGTGGGTTCAAATTCCAACGGAGCACCCAAAAAGGGGAAAAGCAACAAGTAAATCCCTTTGCGTGTGTGAGTGGACTTTGCTTATAAAATGGGATATCCAAAAAATCCCTAAAGAATGTACTAAATCTATTACTTTGATAATCCATTACTTGAACACGTTGAAAGCTATCTTAGAAATCACATTACTAGTTATGTTGGGAAGAATTTGTGAATTAATTTTTGATGGTTTCAACTAGCATCCCAAATGGTAACCAATCACATGATCAACTATTCGATCCAATCTAGGACATTCTTCACTTGATTGTAGGATTTTGTGTGTCTTTTACTAAAATCAACAATCAACATCAGGTCGATGTATTCAGCTTTATAATCAAGCTACCACAAGAGGCTTTTGGTTATTTTTTCTTCTTCTTATTCCTTGTTCTTCTTCTCAATGAGGATGGACACTTCCTTGGTGAAGGATTTCAGTATCTTCTCTAAGCAAACAATGCTCTCCTACAGCTCACAAAGAGGGGAAAGTAATTAGTAGCCTTACATTTTGAAAACATGAATGTGTAGGTTTTTCATACCTTGTGCCCGTGAAAAGGAATACATTGTTATCATACCTTTGTTCCAATTTACTATATTGAATGTATGAACTAGTTATACATACCAATATGAAATTGACACTTGCTTTCTATTTTTGTCAAGTTTGATACTCTCTTACAAGTTGCATTTGAATATATGGGTATCAATTGTTAGTTCAGTTCATTTCCTATTGGAACTCACTAATATACCATAGCACTAGATGAATTACTTAAAAGGAAATCTTGTTTTCTTCAAAGAGTGCACACAAAGATCGTGTGATTTTAGGGGTTATACTAGGGATTAGGTCGAAACAGCCCCAATTTGAACATTCAAAACCCACTATTGGTTGTGTGAAAACAACGAGTTATTGAAAATTTGAAGGTCGCTGCTCTGGTTTGGGAGTTGTGAACTTGCCTTGTTCAAAATTAATCCTGATTTAGGATTTCCGTGCTTTGTCTACTAAGACGAGTTCCGGTTGGCCAAGTAATTTGGGCTCTAAATGGGTCGGATGTTTTAGCGTGAAACTAATAGACAAGTTGAACACAACTAGCTTCGGACTACAAGGTCAACGCAGGGAGTTTCTGCAATTATTCAGCGATTGTTATTTTCTTCTTGAAGTCTTTTCGTATTGCATTTTATGCTGTTATTAACGTAACATACCCGCTGTTCTATAGATTGCCACGCCTATATTCCGGTCAAAGCTTCGTCGAGTATTACCGCGTTGGTACACTCAGCCGAATCCTTTGTCCCATACTCAGCCCGTCGCCGGTTGATCATCGCCGGCAATTAGCTCGCCGCCATGGGTCGCGGGCCTCGTGGCTCCCTCTTTGATCTCGAGAAGCACTTCGCCTTCTATGGCGCATATCACAGCAACCCGACCAACGTCCTCATACATACCCTGTTCGTGTGGCCCATCTTCGCCACGGCCCTTCTCCTCCTCTACTACACCCCACCCCTCCTCGCCATCCCGCCCACCATCGCCGCGGCTTTCCCAGATAGCATCTCCGGTGCTCTGGTCCTCAACGCAAGTGGCGTCGTCGCTCTCTTTTATGCACTCTTCTACATATCCCTCGATAGAAAGGCCGGATCTCTGGCAGCCATACTATGTGGAGTCTGCTGGGTTGGAAGTTGCGTGCTTGGAAAATGGCTCGGGGTTTCTCTCGGGTGGAAGGTTTGGAATATCTCTCTCTTCTTTGATGTCAGTCTTATGTGTTAGTTGATGTTTGATTAACGGATCGAGGCTTCGTTAGGAAGTGCAATAATCCGATTTAAAATGAATTTTGTGTCCTCTTCTAGCAATCAGATTATAGCCAATCATTTCTATACTAGGTTCCTTATATTGTAAGCTATACTGATGGAATGCTGTCCCAAGCAACATACCTGGACGAGTTAGGTTTAGCTACAACAGAAACGTTAATCATATCCGCCTTTATCCAGAAATGTTAACTGAGCCAGTAATCCTGGGGTTAAAACTTAAAACTTAAGTCACATGTTCAAAGTTTAGCAGTCAAGTGAGACACACAATTTACAGTGGAATATTAATACCTAGATAACCATCATGTTACTTAATTGATACTAAGTAGAATGTTTGCAACTCACAATTTTTATTGTGATGAACAAAAAGTTGGTATTTTGCATTAAATTTCTTTCCAGTAATAGCTTGTGTTCATGCTGTCAAAAAATGAGATAATGGGAAATTTCCTTGTATAGTTGTTGTTAGATCAGCTGGCTCCTCTGTTTTATATAGGAGAAGAGGCATATACAAAGAAACAAGAAATACAAACGGATTAAGAGTTTGAGACCATATACACGATAAATTAGGAAATTAAAACGCTTCTATACTCTTAACACTCATCCTTGAAGTTGAGCATGGGAAATAACATGCCCAACTTGCAAACAGACAGAAGGATAAACATGACAGAATAGCAACCATATGGCCTGAATGAAATAAAAATCAGTGCATACAAATTTTTTTGTCCCCCTCAATTTGGCAATCAAGCACTCATGCACTCATACGCACCCCTTAAGTAGATAATCTAGAGAAGGCACAATAGGCAGGAAGTAGGAGCTTCTCAATCAAAGAAGTAGCATTTGGAGAAATAGTATCAACAAGTACGCCCAAGTATCTTCATCTCAGTCGCTAACATCATCAAATAAGTAGTCCAGAGAGTGCTGGAGCACAGAATGAGGTAGACCAGAGAGTGATGGTACACGAGAACTAGTTTTCGACGTGCGAAACATAGCACAGACATGCAATAGAAAAATGTGACTTAGCCAAAAAGAATAACCAGTTGCACAAAATAAGCAAGAAGATACAAGATTCTACGCTGTATGGTAGCAGAAAAACATGAACCTCCGCATATTTGTAACATCCACAAAAGTAAGTTACCAAAAGAAACTTCATCATCTTCTCCTCCAATCACATAATTTCCATCACAATAACAGATGTCCCAACATAAAGGGTGATGGGTCACAAGCTAGATAGTGTCAATCATAGTCAGGCAATAGTTGATGTGCATACAAAGCACAAACAAGAAGAGAGTCAATGTGCAGATAAAGCATTGACGAAAGATTGTGCAAGTGCACAAAATAACAGATGAAATGTGCTACTCATAGCACAAGTAGCAAGCACGCCATCGTGAGATAGAATACCATGATGGAATTGCATGTAGTAGTGCACTAAATGAAGAAAATAGAACCACATCAATCAATAAAGCTAGACAACTTCATAGCAATAGACAAGGCATGAATGATGATGAAGAAGCTCTAATATAGTAGATGAACGAGATGTTCTAGAAGTTCAATGCCATAGCTCCGCGGTATATATAATACATACTAACATCTCATCTCTTTCTTCATCTCCTCTCCTCCATCTCATCTCTTCCCTTATTCACCTCCTCACACCAACGTCGACAATCGTAAAATATGAAGCAACATAGAGTAGTTGGGGTGGGGAGTTATATGAAAAGTTAGTTAATCGACATGCTAATATGTGGAGGATATGATCGATAACATGAGCCAATTTAATACCTAACCCAATTACTCAGATTCGAGGTAGAAAAATAAATGAATCCTTTTGCGTCCCAAATAGGTCAGAAATAAGATCCAACTGAAAATCTTATTTCGGATTTAGCATGGTACATATGTGGGCTAGTACAAGGATTGAGAGGGAAGGCTATAAGTTTGTATGTAGGTTGGGAAGGAAGCAACAAAAGATAAATATTGCAAGAAAGGGAACATAATTGTTGGTGGAATAAATAAAATAAGGGCGCACCATGTTTTGATGCCCTCCGTTATGTGATTGAGTAGTAGAAGATAAAATTGCACAACTTTTGATGTAGTAGTATATGAAAGCAACAAATGACACTTTGTGTTGATGAAGTGACACAACATATCAAGAAACAATGGATGGAGACAACATGTGACATGGCATGTTGAAGCAATGACACCTCATGTCAAGTGATACCATAGTCACAAATTCGGTATTCGGGATATGTTCGGTTGAGTTGAAAAGTTTGGAATTCGACAAATATGCGGGAAAATCGGCTAAAAAGTGGTCAACGTACGGTAAAACCGTAAAAGTACGATCAACTATTCGGGAAAAAATTGGAGGATATATACATATATTGCATACATATGTATGTATAGATATTTTTATGCAATATATATGTACTACACATATATATGTACATATATATTACATAAAAATATCTATAACTATTACTTACATAAAATATACATATATTACATACATACACACATATGCATGTACATACACACAAACACATATATGCACTCAAACTAAGTTAGAGTCTTAATCAGTACAATACGGAAAAAGAACATATAAAACGGGAAAAAACATTAAATGTGATAAATTCTTGAAAAAAATGGAAATAATATGTAATATTCGGGAATTGGGATTTATTCGGGAGTTTCATACGTCTAGGAAAAAAATCATGTTTTAAACGCGACTTTTTCAAAAAGTCAGTGTATATTTGACTATGAGTGATACCCCTAATTAAAGTAGTGACACACCATGTCACAAGGCAACAGTTGGGGCAGAGCAGGCAACACGCTGTGTGGCTGAGTTGACATGCCGTGTCATAGACGAAACGACGCGTCTTTAACCCAACATGCCGTCTCACAGTGTAGAAGTCCGCGACGCTTATAGAAAATGAACAAAACAACACACACACGCAATGTCAAATAATGACATGTTGTGTGACGCGGTACAACAACAACAAGAAGCCCCCAAAAAGCAACACGATGGTGGAAAATCCCCTGCAAATCTCCACCAAGACAAGGTAGCGATGTGATATCCCCATAAGCAACATAAAAGCATATCTCGTGCCATGATTTTGCCAAGAGAAAAACTAAGAGGTTGAAGATACCATTAGAACTTGATGGTGGCATCAACGACAACATAAACATGGAGACAGTGACAACATAGATGATGGAGGCAATAGATCCTGTTGGCGGTGGCATCATAGATACGAGGGACAACAAGCATCAATTTTGATTTTGAGACGAAGACAACTCCATGAAGAAGCTCCTAAAGGAAGCAAGCAATGGACATCTTCGTGGGTTGCCAAGCACTACCAAGGAGCATTGCCCTCCCACAAAGGGGGCACTCTACTTTCTCTCTCTCTCTCACGTAGGGTTAGGGTTGGATCACTGCTATGACACCATGTCAAAAAATGAGGTAATGAGAAATTCCCTTGTATAGATGTTAGTAGATCGGCATACCCCCCTCCTATATGCAGGAGAAGAGGCGAATACAAAGACAGAGGAATGGACAAAGAGTCCAAACACTAATGGGACGAATGAGACTTGAATTTGTAAACATAATAAACCGGAAAACTATTGCACTTATATACTCTAGCACATGCTTATGCATGTGTAGATATGCGAGATCTATTCATCAAATTAAGTCTAGAAGTTGCAACCAATAAGGGGGAAAGGTTTATTACTATGTGGAGAGAGACTTTTAGTCTCACATTGCCCACCTCCAAGTTGATGCATATCCTTATATATGTAATGCAAGTAAACACTTGTTTACAAGAACTAGAGGACATGGATACCACACACATTGTCAGATCTACAAAAAAAGTGACACCCAATTGACAACATAGACGAGTGAATGTCCAATTAGGTTATCCTGGATGCCTATTATATGTGTTGCGGCCTAGGAAGCACAAAAACGGACACGGACACGTCCATGGACACGGATACGAGACACAATGATTTTGGAAAATATAGGACATGGACACGACTATGGGCACGACAATTTTTTTTTCATAATTTTTGTATTTGAACTAATTACATATATGTTTTTATATACTCATAGGAAATGCAAAATAAGACAATCTAACATCATAAACTCAAAAAATGAAATCAATTGGCAATTGTATAACCACATTGAAATATTGAAGTGGAATATCCATAAAAGAGGTCATTTCATTTGTGTCAAATACAAATTACAGAAAAGACAATATGATTCCATTCAGTATTCATGTATAATACCCAAACACAATGAGAGATAAAGATTAGATATGAGAAGACAGACTGGTAGCTTAATTAAAAGAGGTTGTAACATGAAAGGTGGAATTTAGTTTTATATTTTCTTTAAGAAGACATATGATGGGACTCACATGAATGATGTAAAGACACCCCTAGAACTTAAGTAGTGTGAACTTTGAAGTCTAAGATAGTCAAAAGATAGAAAGATTGGGGAATTCAATAAACAATAAGCAATTTTTGCAGTTGCAGAATGAACTTCACAGATTCACTTCCAATGATGTATTAAGCTGCTGAATTTCAAAACATTGACCATTGGACAAATAGAGTCTGAAAGTTAGTAATCAATACTTATTTATTGCACATGTACTAATAGTCTTGAGTTGTCTGTAAGGGTTAGGGTGCACAATGTGTGTACCTAGTATATTTATAAAGAGAACAATTACATAGAGGTCCTTATAGAATAGGAAAATAACAAGTGAATATAAAGAACTTAAATAAAACACTATTTAACACTCCCCCTCAAGTTGGAGCATAGATATCAATCATGCCCAACTTGTCCACAAGAGAGCATAAATGTTTCTTGGCCAGCAGTTTTGTGAAGACATCAACAACTTGGTCTTCTGAGCGAGTAAAAGGAGTGCAGATACGACCAGTCAGAATAGATTCTCTAATAAAGTGGCAGTCAACTTCAATGTGCTTGGTCCGCTCATGAAAGACAGGATTATTTGCAATAAAAATAACTGCTTTATTATCACAATGCATAGGAATAGGAGCAGAAGATCACACATCAAGTTCTTTTAGAAGAGACTGCACCCACAAAAGTTCACATGCAGTATGAGCCATAGCATGGTACTCCGCCTTAGCACTAGATCTGGCAACTAAGAAGCACGGATACGGATACGTATCAGATACGAGTACGGGTACGGGTACGCGGATACGACAATTTTCGAAAATATAGGATACGGGTACGTCATGGATACGACAATTTTTTTAATATTTATTTTAATATTTTTAAAATAACCAATATATTTATTTTAAAAATAGATGAAGATAATCAAATTTCATTAAAAAATCACAATATTTCTAAAGAAAATGGAAACCAATAATATAATATCATACAATGATTTAAAAAGGGGTCTTTCATTCATATTAATGTGAGACAAGTTACAAAAAGACATGATAATATCGTATTCTAAACCTTTCACATTTCATGTATCATGTAATGTTGTGTTGTAAAGTGAGTTGCATCATCTGTGATACCAAACTATCTTCTCTCATGTATAGCTAGCTACTATGAAGCACATATATAGATACAGAAATGGATACGGGTACAGGTGCAGTACAGGGATACGACAATTTTTGAAAATATAAGATACAGGTACAACATGGATACAACCATTTTTTTAATGTTTATTTTGAAATTTTAACAGAAAATACTAATTTCATTCTCAAATCACAATACAATAGTGGGAGTCTAGAGTTGGAAGTCACATGGTTTTGGAATTTTGAGGGATCACGCGAGTGGGGTGCTCTCTTGGCTGCTAAATGGGTTGGTTGTATCCTGGCTGCATTGAGGTCATTTCCTGCTAATAAAAAAAGGAATACGACTTAAGAATTATTTGCTATGTATTAGAGAGTATCTAGGGAGTATTAGTATCAAATATGTATTCAATACTGGTAGGACACCTATTTTGGAGTATCAGTGCTTCATAGGGGGAGACATAAGGATGGGGATGCAATGATTATTTTCAAAGGAGATGAAATAGATATTGTCTAGATAGAAATCCAGAATAAATCACAATCGATTTAGTCACGAAAACAAGAGGCATGTTAACCCAACAATACTAAATTGAAGCCTTTCATAGAATATGGAGGACATCAACGTGCATAAAAGTTGCACCTTAGCAGGGAAAGCATCCGGAAGTACCATGTAAAGGTGAATGAATTGGTTTGCAATAAAGAACAAACAAAAATCCAGATTACATATTGAAGTTCTTTAAAACGTGAAATCCCAAAAAACATAGGAGGTAGAAACAATATAGAGAAGAAGGAAGATTGACATTTAGCAAGAGGAATGGTGACTAACCTTGAACTCCTTCAAGGAAGCAACTATGATAGCCTTGCTGCAAGCTACTAAGCAAAGAGGGTTGAGACATGAGCTGGTGTCAAATGCTAATCAAGCAATGTCATGCCCAGATTTTTTTAGTTTTTACTGACTGGATACGGCCTGGATACGGATTAGGAGCATCCGATACGTATCCAGGAGTATCCACAGAGTATTGGTATCCAATACGTATCAGATACGGGTACAACACCTGTTTTGGAGTATCCGTGCTTCATAGTCTGGCAACAACATTTTGCTTTTTGCTTCGCCAGGTAACCAGATTTCCACCAACAAAGGTACAGTAACCAGGGGTAGATTTTCTGTCTCTCTTGCTTCTAGCATAGTCAGAATCAGAATAGCCTTCAAGAGAGCAATGACTATGTTTTCTATAAAATAGGCCTTTACCAGGAGATTTCTTCAGATATCGCAAGATATGACACAGTGCTTCCTAATGACACTGTCTAGGCTTGTCAAGATACCTGCTAACAAGACCAACAACAGTAGAAATATCAGCTCTAGTGACAGTCAAATAGATCAGTTTGCCAACCAGTCTTCTAATCTTTTACTGTTAGGATACAAAGGAGATTCATCATCATCCCAATTCACGTTAGGATCTAGAGGTGTATCAGTAGGCCGAGCTCCAAGCATGCCAATTTCCTATAGAAGATCAAGAAGTCTTCATACCAGCAAAGAAGGAATCCTGCATGAAACATGGAACCCAATCTCACCGCATAACATACATATCAGACAACCAACTAATAGATAATAGGTCATTCTCTTCAATTACAGAATTCCAACTCTCTTCAAATGTGTCTGTGTCATCTATGTTCCATACACAATCATTCAAAGAGCTAATAATTCGATCCTTGTTTGGAACGCCACCAAGCTTAAAGGGAAGCTTCTGTAGGATGTGCCTACTGCAGAAATGATGCTTTCATTGTGATAGAACAAGAGCATTAGCAGTCCTAGAGACTTCAATCCCCAGAAAATATATCGGTTTACCCAGATCTTTAGCAAATCTTTAGTGACAAAGTGCTTGCATAAGTAGGCTTTAGTAGCATTAATTGTAGAGAGATCATTACCGGATAAAATAATGTCGTCAACATACACAATAAGAACCACAATACCAGAGGACGTTTTTTTAATAAGACAGAACGATCAACATGGGATCTGAGAAAGCCATAGATAGATAGAATCTTTCTCAATTTATCAAACCAGGCACGCAGACTCTGCTTGGGTCCATAAATAGACTTTTTTGGGTGGCAGACTTTATGTGACTCCCCCTGAGCAACAAACCCAGGTGGTTGCTCCATATAAACCTCCTCTTGGAGATCACCATAAAGGAAGGCATTCTTCACATTCAACTGGATAAGAGGCCAATCCAGATTGATTGCCACGGAGAGCAAAACCTGCACATAATTTAGCTGGGCAATAGGTGAAAAAGTTTCAAAGTAATCAATACCATAAGTCTGAGTGTACCCTTTCGCCACGAGGCGGGCCTTCAGTCGTTTAACAGTTCCATCAGGACGATACTTGACAGTGTAAACCCAACGACATCCAACAGGTTTGCAATCAGAAGGAGGATAAACCAAATCCCAGGTACCTCTGTCAGTGTGAGCAACCATCTCCTCAGTCATGGCTTGTGTCCAGACCGTACTCTATAATTTATCATGCACATTTTTGGGTACAGAGACAGCAGAGAGAGCAACAACAAAATTACTAACATGAACACTCAGATGACCAGTAGAGACATAATTAGCAATATTATGAGATGTACATGATCTAGTACCTTTCCTGAGAGCAATATGTAAATCTAGATCAGAAGTTACCTTAGTAGGGGCAGGACCTTCTAAAGGAGAAGATTGGTTGTCAGTGGGGGGTTCTTCAGCAGGAGTAGGCTACGACGGCTGATTCCTGCATTGGTAAACAATGAGAGGAGGAGACGTAGTCTTAGCAGGTTGCACAGCAGAGGTAGAATCACTAATAATGGGCAGAGGCGCTGCAATCAGATCTGAACTCAACATGTTCCCCTTAGTAGACTAATATGGAGTATCCTCAAAGAAAACGACATCACTACTCGTGAACCATTTTTTATTAACAGGACTATAGTAGCGGCATCCTTTCTGAGTCCGTGAGTGTCCTAGAAAAATACATTTTTCAGCTCGAGGAGATAACTTGTCTTGAGTAGGTCCAAGCAAGCTAACAAAACAAGTCGACCCAAAAATTCTCGGTGGTATAGAAAACATAGGAAGATTGGGTTGTAGCACTTGTACATGAATCTTATTCCCAATGATAGAGGAAGGCATACGATTTATCAGAAAATAGGCAGTAAGAATCGCTTCTGGTAAAAAATGTTTGGGAACATTAGAATGCAACATGATAGTTGTAGTAACTTCAAGTAAATGCCTATTTTTCCTTTCAACAACGCCATTCTGTTGGGGTGTATAAGCACAAGAAGTCTGATGAATTGTACCCACCAGAACGACAAAATAATTCAACATTTTTTTGAACAAATTCCAATGCATTATCAGTACGCAGGATTTTAATATGCATAAAATACTGAGTTTTAATTTCAGCAAAGAAGAACTTAATAGTAGGTAGAACTTGGGATCTATCTTTCAACATAAATAACCATGTAGCGCAGGAGTAATCATCAATGAACAAAATCAAATATTTATTGCCAAACAAACTTGGAACATGACAAGGACCCTATACATCAACATGCACCAAATCAAAAATATTTTTGCTACCAATCTGAGATTTTTTGGGAAATTCAGTTCTGGACTATTTGCCTAACTGACATGCCTCGCACTGAAAACTGTGCGTGCCTACACCATAAATAATATGTTTTAATTTATCAGCTGACGGATGCCCAAGTCTAAAATGCCATTGTAATGCGGAAATAGAAGATGATAATGCGGAAGCCAGAGCCGTAGTGCCAATCCGTTTCAACTCATCCAAGTAGTAGAGTCCATCAGGTCCTTCATGCCCCCCACCAATCTTCATCCTCGTGCGAAGGTCCTGAAAAACACAAGTACCCGGTACAAAGGTTAGACTGCAGTTCAGATTGCGTACAATTTTACATTACAGATAGTAAGTTGAGCGGAAAATTTGGCACATATAAAGCAAATCATAGAAGGACTTGAGCAAAGATATCACCAATTCCATATACAACATATTTAGAACCATCGACAAGCATAACAGTAGATTTGGAACAAGGCTTAGACAGTTTATAAAAGAGAGAACGGTTGCCAGATATATGAGAAGAGGCTCCAGAGTCAATCACCCATTTGGTATTACTAACACTAGAAGAAGGAGCACTCAAGAAGACAGAATCACAACCAGTGTAAGTGGCCACGTGAGCTCCGGATCCATCAGCAGACGAGGAGGAAGCACCAGTCCTCTTTAGCAGGAGACGTTCCACCTCGGAGCAGATGAACTCAATAGTGGAGGCGGTCGAGGGAGCAGCAGAGGGTGTCTGAGAAGCACCCTCAGAAGCAGCATTGACTCACGCATTTGTCTTCTAACATTTGTCTTCAGTATGGTTGTTGCGGCCATAGAAGTTACAGTACCGCTGAGTAGCGGCACCTCCAGAAGTATTAGCAGATGAGCCACGACTAAGGGAGCACAACCAAGCGACCCACGTCCCTGTCCAGGAGTAGAAGAACAGTTGTCTGGAGCGCGACCACTACCACGACCACGGTCAGACATAGCAGCAAGAACAGTAGTGTCACCAGTGTTGGAAGGCAGATCCGACGAGGAAGCTGACAGTCGTTGTAGACGTTGAAAAGCACTCTCCAACGTGGGTAAAGGATCACTGGCGAGAATCTGGTCAACCACACCAGCATATGAGTCAGGAAGGCCGCAGAGGAACTGGACAACCTAGAGTTCTTACCGTTGTCGTTGCATCATGGCTAAGTCAGTAGATAAGGGATGAAGATTCTCAAGCTCAGCCCAGGCGCCTTTAAAGGTCAAAAAATAGTCAGCAATATCGGGCCCAGTGAAGTGCAGATGGGACAACTGTTTGTTCAGGTCAAACACCTTTGGATTCTCACTAGCGAGTAGGTGCTGGCCAGTTGATCCCACATCTCCTTGGCAGTCGGGAGACGAAGTAGAGTAACACTGATGCGAGTTTCACTGCTGTTCAGAATCTACGTCATCACAGTCGAGTCATCCTTGACCCAGTCATCATAGATCTTTTTCTCCTTGGACTCGACATGAGTGGGCAAAGCAGGAGGTGGAGCCTCAATCAGATGGGAATGCTTGCCTTGTGACTTCACAAAGATCTCCATGGAGCAAACCCAATGTTGGTAGTTGCGCCCGTCTAGCTTCGCAGTAGTCTCTTGACGACGAAAGTCCTCATGGGAGGAAGCCATGAGGGAGACTGAGTCCAAAAACAGTAGAGAACAACAGCAGGAGTCAGAACTGCCTAGATCCTCCGATTAGGCGGCAGCAGGCAGATAGACCAACTGGAAGGACCGGCTTACATGTAGACTATGCCGAGGCGCAACAGAGAACCCCGCGGCTCAAGGGACGACGCAGGCAGAGAGAAGGGGTAGGGCTCCGAAGACCCTCAACACGAACAACTGGAGGCGAACAACGATCGTGCGGGCTGCACTAATAGGCCAGTCCCTTACCTCCGGCGGCGGCGGCAGGAGCACCCGGCCTGATGGCGGCGGGCTAGCGCCGCGACAGCAGCCGGCGGCGGGCCGGGGGGGGGGCGCCACCGGCTTGGAAGAGAGAGAGAGAGCGACGGCTAGAGCACCTGCTCTGGTACCATCTTGAGTTGTCTGTAAGGGTTAGGGTGCACGATGTGTGTACCCCGTATATTTATAAAGAGAACAATTACATAGAGGTCCTTATAGAATAGGAAAATAACAAGTGAATATAAAGAACTTAAATAAAACACTATTTAACAAATAGCAAAGTAACATTCATATTATAGACTTTTCATAAGGAATTTATTTAGATACACAAGAACAATTAATATAAATGCACAACTGGGCACTCAAGAAAGTGATAACAATAGAAACATTAATAGAACAAGGTAACGATGGATAAAGGTTGATAGTTTACCTTTGTTGATCAATATTCCAGAAATAGAGGAAATCCCCAAGCCCAAGAATAGATGAATGAGCCGAGAGATTGAATGAAAACAAGAATATCGAGACAGTTGTTGCTCTGAATGAAAACAATAATAGTGAGACAGTTGTTGCTCTAAACTTAGATATGCGATAAGAATAGCAAGAATATAGCTGCTTCCCCAAGTCCTACTGCTAATAGAGCTGGATTTGACCTAAACTTAGACATACGATAAGAATATCAAGAATGCAGCTGCTATCTAATCTTAGATTTTTATTGTGAGCATGGGCCTGGCTGTCTCCTGGCCATGTCCAAGCCGTGTCCAAGCTGTGTCCACCTGTAAAAAGCAAAAAAATAAATAAATCTGGACATGGCTGGAAAAGAGTCCAAAATGTATTTAGGCGTGTCCACGCAGTACGACTGTCCAATACGTGTCAGACACGGGTACGGCACCTGTTTTAAAGTGTCCGTGCTTCCTAGGTTGCGGCTAGATAGACGGGCGTGCCATTGATTTAGGGTCTCGACTGGTTGGATGTTTCTGGATGAACAACTGAGTATGTTGATGTGTGGGTGGTAAGACTCATCTCCACACTGGTCTGTTCCTTCGTCTTCGGCTGCTAGCTAACATCTCTCTATCGACCAAGGATTCCAATTTTCTCCATATTTGTTGACTGGTCCAGTACAGTGAGGCAAAAACAAATCAATAGGCACAGTTACCCCTCTTCTATATGTTTTAGTTTTCAGTTTAAGAGACTATGCTATAATGGTTTGGATATATTTTTTGGAAAGTTATATGAAGTTGGTTGTTTTGGTAGTAACTCAACTATAGTAATATGCCATGTTCATGTTGCATCCCTTAATTTCTGATTAGTATTCTTTTGTAATGCGTAGGTCCCTAGCTGAAAGAGCTAGCAGCATGTACAAGTAACGGACAATCTCACTAGTAAACACTAGCCTCCTGAATGTAATTTGTTTGCTTGCACACCTCGATAAAGACTTTGAAACAAATACGATTTTTAGTACCACATCCAATTAGGTCATCCATGGACGCCTATTATATGTCTTGCAGCTAGTAATGTAATCCTCTATATGTTTTAGTTTTCAATTTCAAGAGACTATGCTAGAATGGTTTAGATAAAATTCTTGGGAAGTTCTCTGAAGTTGGTTGTTTTGGTAGTAGTTCAACTATGGTAATATGCCATCTTCATGTTTCATCCCTTAATTTCTGACTAATTCTCTTTTGTAATGCGTAGGTCCCTAGCTAAAAGAGCTAGTAGCATGTGCAAGTGATGAACAATCTCATTAGCCAACACTAGCATCCTCCATGTAATTTGTCTACTTGCACACCTTGATAAAGACTTTGGAACAAATAATTTTTTCAGTACCACTTCCTTACATACTTTGATGAGTTCTAAAATCCGCATCGTATGGTGTTTAACCCCTGTTGTTGTCCATGTCCGTGAGTGTCGATGTCGCGGCCCAACAAACTTTCATTTCCATCTTGTCACATTTGTCGTCCCATGTCTATAACTTCAATGTAGATGCTGATGTTAATAGCCTATCTCACTTTAAAAAGTCCAACTATTCCACGACACTTGTATTTGTCAACTGACAATTTTTCAAGTGCATAACTTCTACTACATAGTAATGCTTGGAGAAATTTTGAACTAAAAGGTTTTAGAGCTTGAGCTAACCATTTTTCGTTGTGTATTTGAGCTAAAAGTACTAGATCAACCTTTCCTATGCTAGATTTAGTACAAACTTTACAAAATATGGTCCCGCTCTAACAACATTTAACCTCTCACATTGCACATCCTATTGGCGACATACTAAATAACTATAGGTTTTAGACATTTAGTGTTGAAGAACACACATAGATTATGTGATGCAGGACACATGCGGTGCGACTTTTTGTTCTATTTATTTTTGCTTTACATTTATATGTAAGGACCTGACTACCAAGTGCAATTATTTAATTATGTACAATTGTCCGGAAATTTTAATTATGTGCAATTTATCTACAAGTTTTAATTTTTTTCATATTTCGTTTGGAAATTTATGCAATTGTCTGAGGTATAGGGTTTGAGTCTTTCATTATAAATACCAGCTTGGCACTTGGGGGCTTGTCCAAGAGTCGAATATGAATTGAGAAATAGAATTATCTCACCGTCGTCTTTGATCCTGTTCTTCATGATACAATTCCACATCATTATGTTTTTAGCAAAATGGTATTTGATAAAAATTGCCTCGTAATATCACCTTTGTAGCTACATTTGTGCCAAAGTTCCTTTATGCAACTTCCTCAAAGTTTTCTCAAACTTTATATTAAATTTCCTCAACACACCTTTCAAAGTCGACAAGAAGGTCATGTCCTACACTGTGTTTTAATTCAAGCACACTTATTTATGGAGTTCTCAAGCAATAGGCTCCTGATAAGGAGGTGTACCTTGTTGGTATGGATTGTCGCCTATCATGTCTTTTAGAATCACCGTAACGAAGTCCTCAAATCTTGAGATGTCATGGTCTCCTTTACCTACAATCTTGACCTCCTCATCAAGGCTTGATTACGTGTAGGCTCATCATCTTTTCCCTACTTTATCTACATGTTGTGGTGGCCTATGCACCTAGCACCCCATACTTATCTACTCAACACAGGTGACTCAATCTTATATTTTATCAGCAAACAACTCTTTCACATGTGTGGGCTGGCAATTTTTTCTATCGCACATGTGACATGTCCCATCTTACATGCTTAGATTTAAACTACACGACTCACAACTGTGATGCCACGTGTCCGCATGGGTCCTGGCCATACTTGTTAAGGCAATCACCTAGGCATGTCGAAGCGGCCACCTAGGTGGCAAGTGTGAAGTGCCCAGGGATTGCGCTTTACCCTGTGCTTTGCCTAATTTCCCGCCTTATGTTATTTTCACACGTTTTTTCCATATTAATGATTTGCAATAGTCTATTTGTGTCTCTGAAGTCGGCAATGTGATTGCTTATTATTGGATAATTAAAAAGAATACATTGGGCTCTCTTTTATAAGACAAGAGAGTGTACATGATTTAGAGATAACCAATATGGGATAAAGAGTAAAAGAGAAAAAATGATAAGTAAATTACACTAAGTAAAGAAAAGCAGTAAAGTGTATATACTAATACTCCTCCTCAAGTTGGAGCGTAGATGTCAATCATGCCCAACTTGGATGTCATAGTAGCAAATCTTGTCTTTGGAAGAATCTTTGTGAAGATGTCAGCCACCTGATCAGAAGTAGGGATGTAGGGAGTGGATATCTGGCCAGATAAGACAGCTTCGCGAACAAAATGGCAGTCCACCTCAATGTGTTTAGTTCGCTCATGAAAAGTGGGATTACTGGCAATAAACGCAGCAGCTTTGTTATCACAATACATCGGAATAGGAGAGGAGTCAGAAACACCAAAATCCTTCAGCAGGCTTTGAATCCAGAATAGCTCACAAGTAGTATGCGCCATGGCGCGATATTCAGCTTCAACACTTGAGCGAGCAACCACAGTCTGTTTCTTGCTTCGCCAAGTAATAAGGTTTCCTCCCATAAATGTACAACAACCAGAAGTGGAGCGTCGGTCAAGCTTGCTCCCAGCATAGTCAGAATCAGAATAACCAAGGAGTTTACAGTGACCATGTTTCTTATATAGCAGGCCTTTCCCAGGAGAGCTCTTCAAATATTTAAGAATGTGACAAACAACGTCCCAGTGAAATTTCCGGGGTTTATCCAGATATCTACTAACAAGCCCGACAGCAGAAGTAATATCAGCTCGTGTAACAGTCAAATAAATAAGCTTACCAACCATGCGTCGATACTGATGATGGTCAGGATAGGCAGGAGAGTTCTCATCATCCCAGTCAGTATTTGGATCCAGAGGTGTGCTAGCAGGCTTAGCACCTAGAAGTCCAGTTTCAGAAAGTATATCCAGAACATATTTGCGTTGAGACAAACTAGGGCTGTCAATGGGGAGGGTAAGGTCTTACCCTTACCCTTACCCACTAAGTCTGGCGGGTAAGGGTATGGGTAATTCCCCACTCCACCAATATCCTTACCCTCCCCTTACCCTTACCCTCTTACCCACAGGGTAAATGGGGAGGGTAAGGGTGAAGTGGGGAATTTATATGTCATCTTCAAATTTGTGATAATATTAACAATAATGGTCTAGCTAGTACAATCATATATTTGAGTGAAATATCAAGATGTTCCATAATGAAATTTAAATATCCAAAATGTTTCTAAGTAATATTCTACAAGTGTTGTATTAAATGCATGTACAAATGGTAGTACCCTAACATTGGTGTGTGAAAAAATAAATTATTCCTAGTAGATTAACACTTCTATGTTAAAATGATATTAAAGGACAATATGTCATAGAAAGTTATTCTTAGAAACATGCATATATTATACCCTCTAAAATGTTGTTGCATCCAAAAGTATAAAACACAAATAAAATAGATAACATCACCTCACATATGTATCAAATGATACATTAAAGATTAAATCTTGTTATTATATACATGGTTGCATTACACCACAAATTATTTAATGGAACATAGACTACTTATATACATGTGTCTTGCACCTCCAAAACAGTGTTGCATACACAACCAAGTTAACTATATAAGAAGTCAAAAAGAATATCATGTATTATTTAAAATGATGACCCCATAATATTAAATATTGCATAGATTCAAACAACATATGACCATACATTTAATATAGTATACATAAATATTGGCGGGTAGCGGGTTAGAGGGTATGAATAATGGCTTACCCTTACCCTTACCCACTAAGGTAGCGAGTTAGAGGGTAGTGGGTATACATGTAAAGGGTAAGAAAATCCTTTACCCTTACCCTTCCCCTACAGGGTATGGGTAAAGGGTAAACAAGTTTACCCTTACCCATTGACAACCCTAAGACAGACAAAGACCAGAAGAGGACCGAGAAACTTCAATGCCAAGAAAATACCGCAGAGAGCCAAGGTCTTTGGTAACAAAGTGTTTCTCCAGATAGCACTTGGTAGCTTGAATGCCGGCAGGATCACTCCCTGAGAGAATGATGTCATCAACATATACAATAAGGATAACAATGCCAGCGGTAGTATTTTTGACAAAAACAGAGTGATCTGACTAGGAACGTTTAAAAGAAAATTTCTAAAGAATAGTACTCAGTTTATCAAACCAAGCACGTTGACTTTGTTTCAAACCATAAATGGCCTTCCTCAGCCTGCAGACCTTAGAGGACTCCCCCTAAAGCACAAATCCCGGGGGTTGTTCCATGTAGACCTCCTCATGTAGGTCCCCATACAAAAAAGCATTCTTTACATCAAGTTGATACAAGGGCCAATCAGAATTAATAGCAACAGAAATAAGAATCGGTACAGAGTTCAACCGAGCCACAGGAGAAAAGGTCTCAAAGTAATCGACCCCGTAAGTTTGTGTATAGCCTTTCGCAACAAGTCTCGCCTTCAGCCGTTCAACCGTGCCATCCGGTTGATATTTGGCAGTAAATACCCAACGACAGCCAACTGGAGAACAATCTACAGGAGGATCAACTAGCTTCCAGGTGTTGCGTTCAGTAAGAGCCTGCATTTCAGCTTCCATAGCTTGTTGCCAAGCAGGATGTTTAAGAGCCTGAGAAGCATTTTTAGGAATAGATATAGCAGAAAGAGCAGCTGTAAAATTTGCAAAATTAGTCCCCAGATTACCAGTAGTACAAAAATTTTCAATAGGATTTTTAGTGCAAGTTCTAGTTCCTTTCCTCAAGCTGATAGGAACATCAAGATCAGAGAATACCTGCGGTGGTGTTAGATCTGGCACGAAGGATGAAGACGTTGGAGGGGCCATAGAGGGAGTTGCTGTCTTATGTATTCTTTGATTTACTTTTAGAGGCGACTTTTCAGTAGGAGAAGCAGTATCGACAATATCAGTAATATCAGCAGTATCATCCATGATAGGTAAAGGTGTGTCCAGTAATAAGTCCGATGAAAGAGTCGACTCGGCAGACGAGTAAAATGACATATGCTCAAAGAAAACAACATAAGATACAAACCATTTCTTTGACACACGATCATAGCAGCGGTACCCTTTCTGAGTGCGCGAGTACCCTAGGAAGACACACTTAGTCGCTCTGGGATCAAGTTTGGTTAGACTGGGACGAAGGTTTTTGACAAAGCAAGTGCTCCCAAAGATACACAGAGGCACAGAAAAAAAGGGCGCATCCGGAAACAGAATCTGATATGGAACTTGATTTCCAAGCACAAAAGAGGGCATTCAGTTAATTAGGTAACAAGCAGTAGAGATAGCCTCAGGCCAAAAATGCTGGGGAACATGATAATGAAACAGTAAAGTGCGGGCAACTTCAAGAAGGTGACGATTTTTGCGTTCAGCGACTCCGTTTTGTTGTGGCGTGTAAGTACAGGAAGTTTGGTGTATGGTACCCTGTTTTCGACAAAGGAGGCTGATTGAGGCTTGCACAAATTCTAAGGCAGTGATATTGTCAAGAATAGTAAATTTTAATGGGTTTAGCAAATTGGGTTCGAATCTCAACAAAGAAAGCAGTGATATTGTCAAGAATAGTAGACCTGTCTTTGAGCAAAAACAACCAGGTGGTTCTAGAAAAATCATAAATAAAACTTCGAAAATATCAAAATCCAGAAGTACTCAGCACAGAACAGGGTCCCCAAACATCAACATGAATAATGTCAAATGGCTGTTTAGAGCTAATACATGATTTTTTGGAAAAAGATGCTCGGGTCTGTTTGCCCAGTTGGCAAGTCTCACAATGAAAAATAGAATCTAATACATCAGGTAATAACTGTTTCAGCTTCGCTGCAGAAGGATGTCCTAAGCAATAGTGCCACTGAATGCCCGTCACAGAAGATGTCAAGTATGCTGCGGTCTTCGGAACGTCCAGGTAGTATAGCCCATCTGGTCCCTCATGACCTGAACCAATCGTCGTCCTCGTGCGCAAATCCTAAAAAATAACACCATCCGGATCAAACGTAATCGAGCAACGAAGACTCTTCACAGTTCTATTGACAGATAGCAGGTTAATAGGAAACTTAGGAACATAAAGAGTAGACCGCAGAGGCAGGCAACCAGTGGTACAAATATCACCAATTCCAGTAACAGGTGTCTTAGAGCCATCATCCAGGGTAACAGGAGGAATAATAGAAGTATTTTGCAGTTTAGAAAATAAAGCAGGATTGCCAGAAATATGAGATGTCGCACCAGAATCAATCACCCACAAATTTTTACCAAACTGTGTCAGGAGGGCGGTGCTACCATCAGTAGAGGTATCAGCAGAAGAAGCAAGACGAGCCTGGAGAAGTTTCTCGAATTCGGACCATACCCAATCAGCAGAAGGTAGAGCTGAGGTAGTAGCAGTCTCAGGCTGATCCGTCGTGACTTGGTTTCCCAGGCGGGCTTGCCATGCTTGATCCAACAACGGTCTTCATTGTGGTTTGTCCACTTGCAGAAGGTATAGAAACGAGGTTCAGTAGATTCAGCGCCATAGCCACGTCCAGGTGCAGTAGAGCGTCCACGTCCGCGGCCCCGACCATGACTGCGACCTCGGAAGGAGTCGCCAGTACGAACAACGAGGGCTGCTCCATCAGAAGTGTCAGGAAGATGCTGCGAAATAGATGGTAGACGTTGAACCCTTTTCAAAACATCTCGCAGGGTGGGCAGAGGATCACTGGATAGGATCTGATCAACAACTCCAGCGAAGGAAGAAGGTAGGCCAGCGAGGAACTGAACAAGCATAAGTTCATTCCGTTGACGCTGAACTTTAGTGATGTCGGCAGAAAGAGGATGATACACCTGGAATTCATCCCAGAGAGCACATCGGCTGTTGTAGTAGTCCTCAATAGAGTCCATGGTAGTAAATTCCTGTTTGGCCAATTGCTTGAAGATTTCAAAAACCTTCTTGGGATTTTACTGATGAGAGTAGAAGTGGGAAAGTTGATCCCACATCTCCTTTGTAGTCTGGAGGCGAAGAAGAGACTGGCTGATCTTTGGCTCGACGCTGTTGACCATCCATGTCATAACACCGTAGTCCTCCTCGGACCAGAGATCGTAGGCCTGCTTAGTCTTTTCATCAGCCTCAGCAGCGGGGACTGTCGGTCCCTTGGTAGATAGATGAGAGTAGCGCCCTTGTGCTTTAACATAGAGCTCAAAGGAAGCTGCCCAGAGGTGATAGTTGGAGTTATCCAACTTCACAGTGGTAACACACAAAGTCCGTGGAAGATCAGGAGTCGCCATCGAAAGAGGACGGACCCCTCCAATCAATTCTGAGACGAGGTAACCATTGTACACTGTTGAAGCGGGGTCAAGGCATACCAAGTATAATATACTATACTATGTCCCACTCCACAACTCTCGCCAGACATTTCCACAATATACGCGCATTATGCACCTATGCGCATAATGCGTGCGCGAGACAGAGGCAGAAGCACAGGCGCAGAGGGAAGCAGAAGTCAGCAACAGTAGCAGAAGTCAGCAAAAGTCCAGTGCATGGACTAGTAGTAGAGGGCAGCAGATCCACGCATGGATCTTAGAAAAAAACTCACATAGGGGCAGCAGATTGAGAAAAAAAACCTACGCCAACATGGAGGATTAATCACTCCACCATGAGGCGCAGGCAGATAGAGAAGGAGAAGCCTTTTATGCCGTCAACGTGCCAGAACTGGAAAACGCCGGGGCTGTCCGGAGAGTTTCGAAAAGCGAAACAGAGCACAAAAGAGAGACCTATGGTAGATTAGGCCACAAGGATGAGAGTAGCTAGGAGATAGGAGGTTGGTGGAGAGATTGGAGAGGCGAAGGAGGGTCTAGGAGATGGCGGTGAGGGCTGATGGTGCAGCGGCAGGGAGGACATCAGTTGCTGTCGGCGGCGTAGGGGAGATGGAGGGGTAGGCGGCGGTGAATGGAGGGTGGAGAGGGTGTAGGTGGAAGAGGGGAAGAAGGAGAAGGGATGAGGAGGAGAAGAGGGGCAGCCGGAGGCGCGTGGAGGAGGCGGGGAGGGTGGCGGCCAGTGCGGCAGCACTGTAGAGGTACTGTAGCAGTGGCGGGAAAAAAGGAAGGGGGTGGCGGCGGCGGCTAGGGTTGGTGGAGAAGATGGCGGCTAGGGTTGGGGTGAGGGAGGGATTAGGTTTAAGGTGGATCGGCCCGCTCTGATACCATATGAAGTCGGCAACGAGATTGCTTATTATTGGATAATTAAAAAGAATACATTGGGCTCTCTTTTATAAGACAAGAGAGTGTACAGGATTTAGAGATAACCAATATGGGATAAAGAGTAAAAGAGAAAAGACGATAAGTAACATATACTAAGTAAAGAAAAGCAGTAAAATGTATATACTAATAGTGTCCTAGTGTTCAAAACGTACATTCCTGTCATTGTTATGTGCCACTATCATTTTTTATTTTAAATATTTTTATTAAGAAACATTTCCTAGATTTTCATATTTTGCCTAGTTGCCTTAAATATAGTTTCTATTTAGTGGCTATATTATTAAAGATAATCAATAGTTAGCAACATGTTAATCTTTATTTATGCACTAAATCTCAATCTCTTACATTGTTTGGAATTGTCTTCTTGTTTTGGCAATGCTAAGTAAACCTTTTTAAAAAATGTAATGTTTCACACTCTTTCATAAAAATACATATATATGTCATTGAGTTAACCATAAGTTTATGTACTTAAACATATATTTGCGAAATAAACGTATACAAAGAGAGAAACGTTTATGAAAATCATTAAATATATGTATACCTACAGGTTAAATGTACTAATATTTTAGCTTTTGTAAAGCCGCCTAACCACACTTAGTCGCGACTAGTGCAAAGCTCTCTTCCTGAACGCCGTGCCACCTTGCCGCCTTGACAAGTATGGTCCTAGCTACCAAAGGAGATTTGGCTCTGATGCTATGTTGTAAAATCTAACCAAGTGATCATATGGGGTGCTAGTTAGCTCAAAGGAAGTGGTGCACAAGGGATAAATGAATTAGTTAATCTTAAGAGAAAAATATTACCAATTGGTTTCGATTTTAGTTACAAAGGTAGCTAAAATATCATTTGTGTATACTTTTCTAGAGCATTTAATGAATTGGAAATGCTGTTGGGTTAAGAATCAATTGTCTGTTAAACTATTTTACAGTTTGGTCTTTAGAATTTAGTTAGAGCAGCCCCTTAGCTTGAAATCTCAATACTTACACTAACGTCATAGTAAACTTGTCATCTCTTTTGGTTATTATAATGAATTGGTAGCTAGTAGTCGCAAAAGAGTGATCACTATATTCTTTGAGTAATAGAAAAAATAATGTTTATGCACACAGATCATTTCATTACACTGAATTGGTTTATCACCATCATTATTATCTAAGCCTCACTCCCAATTCAGCTACAGGGAACCGTCTTTTCCAGTCAGCCATGTTTTGATATGATTCTAATCAAGATGTAAAGACATTTCATGTATAAATCTCTCCTTATCATAATTTAAGTATTCCTCTTCCTCTTGTTACTTTGTCTAGCTCAATAACATTACACTGAGCTAATGCATGAGCCGGTTTTCATTGGTCCATGAACAAATCATCTAAACGACCTTCCCATAGTTTCTCCTAAATATAAGCCGCACCCAACTTAGCATTCTCATCTCAACCACATTCATCTTTTGTATAACTTGTTTCTCCCCATTCCAACTTTTTACCACCATACAACATGGGTGTGCACATAGCTGTTTTATAATTTTATTTCTTTCAATCTCAATGTAATCTTCTAGTCAGATAATATTCCACGTGCAATTCATTTCATCCAATCGTTACCTTTCGTATGAGATCACCTTTCATATCAACAATGGACCCTAACTGTAAGTAACAATAATCTCAGACTTCCTGGATTCACTCGAATTGCAATGCCTCTATTGGTTGATCACATTATCAATATTTTAATCATCTGTAAGTATCATCAAGACAACTAAGTACCAGAGTCTCGACTATACATTTAGCAAATTGATAAGCTGATTCTCTATAGCTTTTAGTTTTCCAGTTTTAGCAGAGAATTCATCAGTACTTCTTTCAATGGTTTCATTTTATTTATCGAATGAAATAGTTTGCAGTAGGAAGCCTAGTTAGGTTCACAGTAATATGTACTGACCAAGTAGGGCTGTCAACGGCGAGGGTAACACCTTACCCTGACCCTTACTCTCTTTAGAATAACGGGTAAGGGCACTTACCCACCTTATGATTACTCTTACCCTACCCTTACCCCTTAACCACTTTCCCACCGGGTAAGCGGGGAGGGGATGAATAAACTGGGTAACTTGGTATTGAATCATTAGATATCATGCATTATTCACGGGTTCAAATTACGTAAAATAAAGAATGGTGGAAGTACAACGTTATGCCATACCAGAATAAATCAATCTATAGATATACAACATGACGATGAAACACTTCGAGTCAGTGGCTCCCTCATCCATGGATATGTATAGATGCCTGTATGCATATATATAAGCAACATAGATCATGTACTCAAAGACAGGTGATTAAGATACATGGTTAGGTAGTATATATAATCTAACGATGGCATAAGTCAAATGGTCTCTTATATTTGTTATGGACGTCGTCCTCATTTATAGTTAACCAGCATCTGTATTAAACATAGACACGTGTTAGATTAAAAAAGTGGTACCTTCTTAATTGTTTTCTCGCAGAAGTATAAGTATGTAGATAAATCTTAGTTACCGTCAGCTTACTGGCTGTACGCTGGACTTACCAGTGTAAGTGGATAAGGGTAATATCTATGTAGGTGTCCTCTTCAATGCCAGTGGCATCATCACTCTTTTTTTAAACTTCTTCACATGTGCCTATATAGGAAGACTGGATCTTTGGCAGCCATACTCCAGAATGTGCTGGGTTGGAAGTTGCTTGATTAGAAAATTATCTGGATTTCCCTTAGGTTGAAGGTCAGGGATTATTATGTGTCCTCCATGACATCATCCATTGAGTTGGCTGTTGTGCTATTAACCGTTCGGTCTGATAGATGATCAGTGGTTCTGTAGCTGTTTCCTAATATTCAAGGAAAGAGAGAGCTTGGGTTTAGGTTTCCAGAGCAATATGCTTTGATAGATCAATATGCTTTGATACCATATAAACTCGAATAAGTGAGTATCTTATTTAGTTAAACAGGAGTTGCATGCTCTTTTATATATAATTTGGATCAATTGAAAACACTTAAGTGGGTAAATGGCACTTACCCACCTTAGTTTTCTCGCATAAGTTGCATTAAGTATCACAAAGACATGATGGAAAGATAATAACAATGGGTCTAAGTCCAATAACCACTATACTAAACATTAGGACTGGAAATCTTACACCCGACCTGAAATTGTGGCCCAAAATAACCATAATATTTAAACCCGGAAATTCTCATTTGACTCCAAATTAAAATTCAACTATGTGTCCAAATTTTAGTTTGTAGGTTCACGAATAACCGGAACCCAACCTGTTCAACCCAAGAGTAACCTGAAATGACTCAACATTTGCCTTTTGGTGATTTTTTTTCTTCTTCAAAATAGACCAAATATTGATACTTCATAACATTTTTGACATGTCCTATAAAGAATGTTAAGATCAAAATTTTCATAGTTTTGGACATCATACAAACTCGATTTAGGACCCAAACTGAACCCGAAATTCACTTTACAGGTCAGAACCCGACCTGACCCGACCCAACTGGTAGCCCTAACTAACATTAAAGTGCAAAGGTTTTTTAATCTATTTTAACTAAATATAGTTCAAACCTTATACTTCTCATCGTGTGATTGGCTTGCACAAAAAGGCATTTTAATGGTCTGAGATTGGATCCAACATAGGGAACTGTATACCCGTGGATATAGGCTCCCTAACCCATATGTATGTATTACTCTACAGCTACACAAGTCAAGTTGGGTATACTTAAGTGTACCGGTTACACTATACACTGATTTTAATGTGCACAAAATGACTTTTTTTTGTTGAACTCTTTATTTGGTTAAATAGTATGTTAATGATCTACACATTAAAACTGACCTTATTACTATGCTTATGGGTCATACATCTAAAGGCTTCAAAAAAATACGTTGAATTTTTTTGTAAGATGGATGAATGGTTTACAAGTATCTAAATATTTCAATTTCGGGTATAGACCATTCATGTGATATGTAAAATGATTGATGTTCTTGATTTTTCAAAAACTTGACCAGTATAAGCATGACTTGAGTGTAGGTATAATAATCAATATACTCGTTATCCTAGCCCGGAATGGTGTCTGCATGCATGTGTGTGTTTAGGAAGGAGACTATGCCTGGGTGGAAATCTCATATACCTAGGTTTTGGTTTCGATTAGTTCTATCTTTCTTTCATCTTCCAACTTAATTGTTGTGAAATTTTTCTGTTAGCAATTCAGAAGATGTGAATTCTGCAATGTAGATAGTTTGTGTATAGAACTAACTCAAATTTGAGTTGTTAACTCCTCAATCATGATGGTAAATGAATATGCAAACCAATAGAAATGAGCAAACATTGCATCCATGACCGCTCACTAACTTTTGTATGATATCTCATAATACATTTTTTTCTTCTTTCAAGATTCACTTTTATTTCAAATTGCAATCAAACATATGAATCTCCTATACCCTTGGATTAAGCTCCCTGCCCTATATGATACAATACTTAAAATAAAACTAATCTTTTTGAACTTCATGGGGCTATGAAAAATGAAAGATAGTAACCTGAGATGCTGAACTGTGATGTGTTGAGCTTGTGCACACCTGTGAACTGCAATATGCAACTCACTTGGTTAGGTTTTCCAAGCTCTGAAACTTTATGGGTTAATTACCATGTTAACTGGTTGATGAGGATCTAGGTCCGAGATGTAACCAATTATCCAATATCCTCAAGCATCTGCCCCTGGACGCATCAATGAGACTTGGGAGCAACTGAATGTGCTGAACTGAAATCCATGGAACAGAGGGTTCTTTCCGGAGACATGGGTTATGAAACGAGAAATTTGATATTTTTTTTATATATACCCATGTAGGTTGCAGTTGGCAGGATAGGAGTGAGCTAAAGAATGAGAGGAGGAAATGAAGCGAAAAATACTTACCTATCCATCGATGAAAAAAGCCATTTTCTCCTGGCAGACCCACCACACCATGCTCAGTTGCCCACCAACACTTTCCGCGTGTAGCATTCTGGGAAGACACCACACAGACAATGGACAGGGAAGAGGCTGCGTGCCCCACTGTCTATTGGAACCCGGCCCCTAGTTAGCACTCCAACAGGATCAGGGAGGGACCGAGGATATTATGTTGTTTGTGTAACTGAGAGGGGGGGGGGGCAATGAGTATAAGTAAGACACATGATACAAGTCAAGACCGGTCTAGAAGAAAATTAGTTTGGTAACCCAAACAACCCCACAAAAATGTTGTAAAAACGTTAAAAATGGACTTGTTTTGATGTTAAAAAAAATTCAGTTACCAATACTTGTCAAGCTGGCTAGGCAAGCAGTGGGATCCAAGGGGCAATTAGGCTTTTGTGGGCGTTTTTTATTCTCTCGGTACAGCAATTTACATATTTTATACTGCATACACTTTTGTAAATATAAATTTTGCAACAACAGTAGGAGGTAGGAGGTAGGAGTAAGAAAAAAGAGAAAAAGGGATGAGATGTAGGAGCCTATTCACAATATTATCCGAATTTTTGAATTATTCACATAAATTACAATTTTTTCATATGGCGAATGCTAGAAAGAAACCCACAATATTCCCGAAATCCACAATATTCACAAATTTTACGAATTGCTCCCAAATTTTGTGAATTGTTCTCGAACTTCCCAGATTGTTCATTTACGAAATAAGAACATATTATATGATTTTGCATATCGGAATAGGGAATCAATAAGCAAATCATGTTCGCATATATACAATTATATATCAATGTGTTTATCTTGTGTGTGTCTATATATATTGTACGCGGGACGTATGTGCCGTAGTGTGAGAGAAGCAATACGCTTCCTCTCCTTTTTTTAAGAATAGAGAAGGGAAATTTACATAGGGGTCCAGCAGGATAGAATAAATTACATAATGAAATAAACAAAATATAAAAACAACTATATGAACACTCCCCCTCAAGCTGGAGCGTACACATCAATGTGTGCCCAACTTGTTACTAAGAGTCTAAGACTTTGAAAAATAGCTGGACCCAATGACTTGGTAAGAATATTAGCAAGTTGGTCTCTAGATTTGACATTAGGAGTCATGACCTTCCCGTTCTTGATTTGATCTCTAATGAAATGACAGTCTACTTCTATATGTTTAGTGCGTTCATGAAGGACTGGACTCTTGGCAATATAGGTAGCAACTTGATTATCACATCTGAGCTCTACAAGGGACATCATAGAAATTTTTAATTCAGAAAGAACAGATTGGACCCAATGCAATTCACAACATGCATGAGCTATTGCTCTATATTCAGCTTCTGTACTAGAACGAGCCACATCATTTTGCTTCTTGCTTTTCCAGGTGATAAGATGATTTCCCAAAAAGGTGTAGTATCCAGATGTGGATCGTCTATCACTTTAATTACCAACCCAATCAACATCTGCATAGCTAGTAAGAACAAGGGTGGATTTTGGATTCTCTGGTCTAAAGTATGTAATTCCTTCCCCAGGAGCTCCTTTCAGATACCTCAGAATGCGACAAATAGCTGTCCATGTGATTGTTTAGGTGAACTCATATGTTGACTCACCACTCCTACAACAAAGGAAATACCAGGGTGAGTGACTGTCAAATATATCAACTTTCCAATAATCTTCCTATAATTCCCTGGATTAGAATAGTCAGCATCCAACATTTCCCTTCACGTGATAGTCCATAGGAGTAGACACATGTTTGGACTCGCTCATTCCTGTCTCATGAAGTGGATCAAGCACATATTTTCTTTGAGACAAATTCGAACCTGTATGTGATCGAAGTACTTCAATTCTTAGAAAATATCTCAATTTGATTAAATCCTTTGTATGAAAGTGCTTTTGCAATCCATCCTTCACATTGGATATGCCTACAGAATCACTGCCAGTGATAATAATATCATCAACATATACTGCAATAATAATGGATCCAGCGGATGAACTAGAATAAAACAAGGAGTGATCAATCACAATATGTGAGAAACCCATATGCAATACAATAGCAATGAATTTATCAAACCAAGCTAGAGGGGTTTGTTTCAACCCATAAATGGCTTTCTTCAGTCTACACACCTTTTGACCCCCCCCCCCAACAAGCCCAGGAAGTTGCTCCATGTACACTTCTTTATGTAGATCACTCTTGAATTGTCTGTAAGGGTTAGGGTGCACAATGTATACCCCGTATATTTATAAAGAGAACAATTACATAGAGGTCCACATATAATAGGAAAATAACAAGTGAATATAAAGAACTTAAATAAAACACTATTTAACACTCCCCCTCAAGTTGGAGCATATATATCAATCATGCCCAACTTGTCCACAAGAGAGCTGAAATGTTTCTTGGCCAACAACTTTGTGAAGATATCAACAACTTGGTCCTCTGAGCGAGTAAAAGGAGTGTAGATACGACCAGTCATAATAGATTCTCTGATAAAGTGGCAGTCAACTTCAATGTGCTTGGTCTGATCATGAAAAACAAGATTATTTGCAATAAAAATAACTGCTTTATTATCACAGTGCATAGGAATAGGAGCAGAAGATCCCACATCAAGTTCTTTTAGAAGAGATTGTACCCACAGAAGTTCACATACCGTATGAGCCATAGCACGGTACTCGGCCTCAACACTAGATCTAGCAACAACATTTTGCTTTTTGCTCCGCCAGGTAACCAGATTTCCACCAAAAAAAGTACAGTAACCAGAAGTAGATTTTCTATCTATCTTACTTCCAGCATAGTCAGAATCAAAATAGCCTTCAAGAGAGCAATGACCATGTTTTCTATAAAAAAGGCCTTTACCAAGAGCTTTCTTCAGATATCTCATGATATGACACAGTGCTTCCCAGTGACACTGTCTAGGCTTGTCAAGATACCTGCTAACAAGACCAACAACAGTAGAAATATCAGCTCTAGTGACAGTCAAATAGATTAGTTTGCCAACCAGTCTTCTATTTCTTTTACTGTCAGGATACAGGGGAGACTCATCATCATCCCCATTTACATTAGGATCTAGGGGTGTATCAGTAGGCCGAGCTCCAAGCATTCCAATTTCCTATAGAAGATCAAGAACATACTTCCGTTGTGATAGAACAAGAGCATTAGCAGTCTTGGAAACTTCAATCCCCAGAAAGTATCTCAGTTTGCCCAGATCTTTAGTGACAAAATGCTTGCATAAGTAGGCTTTAGTAGCATTAATTTCAGAGAGATCACTGCCAGATAAAATGATATCATCAACATACACAATAAGAACCACAATACCAAAGGAGGTCTTTTTAATAAAGACAGAATGATCAACATGAGATCTGAGGAAGCCGTAGGTAGACAAAATCTTGCTCAGTTTATCAAACCAGGCACGTGGACTCTGCTTGAGTCCATAAATAGATTTTTTAGGCGAATGACTTTGTGTGACTCCCCCTGAGCAACAAACCTAGGTGGTTGCTCCATATATACTTCCTCTTATATATCACCATAAAGGAAGGCATTCTTGACGTCCAGCTGGATCAGGGGCCAATCCAGATTGATTGCCACAGAGAGTAGAATCCGCACAAAATTTAGCCTGGCAACAGGAGAAAAAGTTTCAAAGTAATCAATACCATAAGTATGAGTATGCCCTTTCTCCACGAGGCGGGCCTTCAGGCGTTCAACAGCTCCATCAGGATGATACTTGACAGTGTATACCCAACGACATCCAACATGTTTGCACTCAGAAGGAGGATCAACTAGATCGCAGATACCTCTGTCAATAAGAGCAGCCATCTCCTCAGTCATAGCATGTGTCTAGGCCAATCTCTGTAATGCGCCATGAACATTTTTGGGTACAGAGACAACAGAGAGAGCAACAATAAAATTACTAACATGAACACTTAGGTGTGCAGTAGAGACATTAGCAATATTTTGTAGTCTCAGCAGGTTGCAAAATAGATGTCGAGTCACTAATAATGGGCAGAGGCGCTGCAATGAGATCTGAACTCAACATGTTCCCCTTAGTAGAGTAGTATGGAGTGTCCTCAAAGAAAACTACATCACTGCTCGTGAACCACTTTTTAGTAACAAGACTATAGCAACGATATCCTTTCTGAGTCTGTGAGTATCCCAGAAAAATACATTTTTCAGCTCGAGGAGACAACTTGTCCGAAGTTGGTCTAAGCAAACAAACAAAACAAGTCAATCCAAAAATCCTTGGAGGTACAGAAAATAGAGGAAGATGAGGTTGTAGCACTTGTACAAGAATTTTATTCCCAATAACAGATGAAGGCATACAATTTATCAGAAAACAGGCAGTAAGAACCGCTTCTGGCCAAAAATGTTTTGGAACATTAGAATGCAGCATGGGAGTTCTAGTAACTTCAAGTAAATGCCTATTTTTCCTTTCAGCAACACCGTTCTGTTAGGGTGTGTAAGCACAAGAGGTCTGATGAATTGTATCCACAGAACGACAAAATAATTCAACAATTTTTTGAACAAATTCCAAAGCATTATCGATACGCAGGATTTTAATAGGCATTGAATACTGGGTTTTAATTTCAGCAAAGAAGAACTTAATAGCAGGCAGGACTTGTGATCTATCTTTCATCATAAACAACCAGGTAGTACGGGAGTAATCATCAATGAACAAAATAAAGTATTTATCATGGTGCGGGACTTCGACTTCGTGTCGACTTCGCCAGGTGTGGAAGTGGAAGTTTGTGGAAACTTTGAGGAAGTTTCGAGGAAGTTAGGACACAAACTTCGACAAACTTCGATGCCATTTTTTTGAAGAAAGTGATGTGAATTTGAAGGAAACTTTGATTGTAAACTTTTAATTATGTTATACCTCTATCTAATATATGTTAATTTAACACAAAAACACGATTTACGAGTCTCTAGCCAGGTAGGTTAATAATATTATGAGCTGCTTGCAAGGGTCAAATATGCAATACACATACAAATAAGTTCACCATATGAATCATATAGAATATATAGTCAAATAGTAGTTACAACACCCTCTCTAGTAAAGAGTGGCAATAACAAGCATAGGAGTTGATATTAGAAGTGGTAAAGAGGGTTTGAGGCGACACTTATGCCTTATATGGCATTAGAGCACTAGTTAGGACTAATGTTCTGGGTCGTCTCAACTTCGCCCCAACTTCGCCAACTTCGAGGAAACTTCGACAACTTCTGAGAAGTTGAGATGAAAATACACACAAAAAAGTCAACTTCGCCGACATCCTTGAAACTTTGCCCCGAAGTTTGGACGAGGCCAAAGTATTTGGTATTCGACTTCGCCTATGGTCGAATTTCGAAACTTCGGCGAAACTTCGCCCAACTTCAACGAAGTTGCGTTCCATGGTATTTATTGCCTGACAAACTTGGAACATGACAAGGACCCCATATATCAACATGAACCAAATCAAAAACATTTTTGCTACCAATATGAGATTTTTTGGGAAATACATTTCTGGACTGTTTACCTAATTGACATGCCTCGCACTGAAACTGTGCGTGCCTATACCAGAAATAACTTGTTTTAATTTATCAGCTGATGGATGCCCAAGTCTAAAATGCCATTGTAATGCAGAAACAGAAGACGACAATGCTGAAGCTAGAGCTGTAGTGCCAATCCGTTTCCACTCATCCAAGTAGTAGAGTCCATTAGGTCCTTCATGCCCCCATCAATCTTCATCCTCATGCGAAGGTCCTAAAAACACAAGTACCCGGTACAAAGGTCAGACTGCAGTTCAGATTACGTACAATTTTACAGACAGACAACAAGTTTAGTAGAAAATTTGGTACATATAAAGCAGATCTCAGAAGAACTTGAGCACAAATATCACCAATTCCAGACACATCAAATTTGGAACCGTCAACAAGCATAACAATAGACTTAGAACAAGGCTTAGACAGTAAAAAAAGAGAATGATTGCCAGAGATATGGGATGAGGCTCTAGAGTCAATCACCCATTTGGTATTACCAGTACTAGAAGAGGGAGTACTCAAGAAGGAAGAATCACAACCAGTGTAAGTGGCAGCATGAGCTCCGGATTCAACAACAAATGAGGAGGAAGCATCGGTCTTCTCAAGTAGGAGTCGTTCCACCTCGGAGCAGATGAACTCAATAGTGGAGGAGCTCGAGGTAGCAACAGAAGGTGTCTGAGAGACACCCTCAGACGCAACATTGGCCCACGTAGGTGTGCCATGTTTCTTCCAACATCTGTCTTCAATATGGTTGTTGCGGCCACAAAAGTTATAGTACCGCTGAGCAGCGACACCTCCAGATGCATCAGCAGATGAGCCACGACCAAGGGAGCCATGGCCAAGCGACCTACGTCCCCGTCCAGGAGTAGAAGAACGGTTGTCCGGAGGTCGACTGTGATCCCTACCACGACCACGGCCAGACATAGCAACAAGAGTAGTAGTGTCACCAGTTTCAGAAGGCAGATCCGTCGAGGAAGCCGACAGTCGTTGTAGACGCTGAAAAGCACTCTCCAATGTGGGTAAAGGATCACTGGCGAGGATTTGGTCAACCACGCATGCGTATGAGTCAGGAAGTCCGCATAGGAATTGGACAACCTAGAGTTCCCGTCGTTGTCGCTGCATCGAGGCTAAGTCGGTAGATAAGGGATGACGATTCTCAAGCTCAGCCCAGACACCTTTGAAGGTCGAAAAGTAGTCAGCAATATCGGGCCTAGTGAAATGCAGGCGGGACAACTGTTTGTTCAGGTCAAACACCTTTTTCAGATTCTTACTATATGAGTAGGTGCTGGCCAGTTGATCCCACATCTCCTTGGCAGTCGGGAGACGAAGTAGAGTATCGTTGATGCGAGTTTCACTATTGTTCAGAATCCACGTCATCATGGTCGAGTCATCCTTGACCCATTCATCGTAGATCTTTTTATCCTTGGACTCGACAGTACTGGGCGGAGTAGGAGGCAGAGCCTGAGTTAGATGGGAATGCTTGTCTTGGGATTTCGCAAAGATCTCCATGGAGCAAAATCAATGTTGATAGTTGCGCCCATCTAGCTTCATAGTAGTCACTTGACGACAAAAGTCATCATGGGAGGAGGCCATGATCGAGACCGAGTCCAAAAGAGGCAGAAAACAGCAGCAGAAGTCGGAACCGCCTAGATCCTCCGGCTAGGCGGCAACCCAGATAGAGCAATTGGAAGGATCAGTTTACATGAAGACTACGCCGAGGCGCAACAGAGAACCCGGTGGCTCAAGGGCCGATGCAGGCAGAAAGTAGGAGGGCTTCGAAGACCCTCAAGACGAGCAGCCGGAGACGACAAGGAATGGTGCGGGTGGTACTAGTAAGCCATGCCCACATGAGGAGGGCTGCTGGCGGCAGTGGCGGGAGCTGCGGCAGCAGCAACCGGCGGGCGACCGGGGAGGGGGTGGGGGGGCGCCGCCGGAGAGAGAGGGAAAGAGGGAAAGGGGCGGCGGCTATGGGGAGGGTGGCGGCTAGAGCACCTGCTATGGTACCATCTTGAATTGTCCGTAAGGGTTAGGGTGCACAATGTGTGTACCCCGTATATTTATAAAGAGAACAATTACATAGCGGTCCACGTAGAATAGGAAAATAACAAGTGAATATAAAGAACTTAAATAAAACACTATTTAACAATCACCATGTAGGATGGCATTTTTGACATCAAGCTGAAATAATGGCTAATCAAAAGTGGTTGCCAGAGAAGTGATAATCCTCACAAAATTAAGACGAACCACATGTGAGAAGGTTTAAAAGAAATCGACCCCATATGTCTGAGTGTATCCTTTCGCCACCAATCTAGCTTTTAATCGCTTTATTCGCTTTATTATCCATCTGGATTATGTTTCACAGTAAATACCCACTTGCAGCCCACATCATTCTTATCTGAGGGCAAATCAGTAAGTTCCCATGTATCATTCTGTTTAAGCGCAAACATCTCATAATTCATAGCCTGTAACCACCCAATGTCCTTCATGGCGTCCATATGGTTCTTTGAAATTATCATAGAATCAATCCCAAGAGCAAAGGAGCGAGTCTGCTTAGATAAATTGGATAGACAACAGACACACAATAGGATGGTGAATAGTACAAGAGCGAATATCTTTGCGACTAACAATGGGAACATTGAGATCAGATGAATCTCCTGGTGAAGGCTCATGGACTGGAGTCGCTACCTCATCGTGTTCTTGTTTTCCTCGTTTGTGATACACCTGTGAGTATTTCTGAATTGATGGAACAACTCCAGACGGTTCTTCCTGAATTATAGTATCCTCAATCTAAAATAAAAAAGACGACTACTTGTTGTAGATAAGAGAAACCCTGCTCCTATATATATGAGAACATGGAAGCATACTTGTTATGGCGAGCACCCAGGCGTGCCTAAGCGGCCGCCTAGGCGTTCCATGGGGGGTCACTTTACCCTGCGCCTTAACCAATATATCACTTTATGGTTTTTTATGGACCCCTGACCCTATATATAGGTATTTATTTGATCTACACTTGTTCTAGTATTCAAATTAAGTATATTTATCTATGTTTGTTGTACAATATCATTATAAAATGGAATTTATACTCTAGATATTTATGTTAATTTTCTGAGTATTAGCTTGAATGTGATTTAAATGTTGAGGGATATTTTCACCTTGAATAGCTCTTCAATTGCAATATAAATATCACGCTACGTATACTAAATCCTTTCTTGCTTATCATAAGAACTTCAAACAACCATATTAGTTGCAACATATATGTATATCAGCTGATAATTACCCTAAGGAAATTTATCTAACGATACTATGTAAAGCACTGCTATCCTTAATCACTGTTATCCTAAATCCCTTATTCAAGTTTAAACTGATATAGGTGGATTAGATGACTTACATAAGGTTTGTTTTCAGTATTAGTAGAACCTGTAATACACATATTACCACAAAATACATCTTTGCATAATTGCATCCAAGTATAACTTTTAAAATATGTATATATTTTTGTATGCAGCAATGAAACTGTACACATACAGGTTTAGTTGTGTTTAATATGTATATATCTATGCACAAACAATAAAAGTGTATGTATACAATAGGGAAATACACTATAGACATCAAGTATAAATAAAGAAAATGTATATCAGTGGATTACCCAGACTTTTATGAATTTACCTATATGAAGTATAGCATATATATGAAGGGAGAAATGTTTAAAAAATCACAACATATGTGTAGATATAGGTATGTGTAGATATAGGTAAAATATAGGATGTTACAAAAATCATAGCACATGTATAAATATAAGTAAATTGTATAAATATATAATTTTCTTAAAGTCGCCTAAGCGATGCCTAGGCGCGCCTAAGCACAAGGCGTTCAAGCATGGCGTCTTGTCGCCTTGCCGCCTTAATAAGTATGCAAGGAAGCATACTGTAACATCCCTGACCTGGGTTATGCTTAACCCTGGATGTTTTGCTTAATAAAGTTGATTATATGCTTTCTCTTTTCTCTTGAAAAGTAATTAAGGCTCAAGAGGAACTTATATTTCGATTTTAGTCCTTTTTGAATAATGTTGAAACAATGTTTTGTTAATTTTGGACTAAAGTGCAAATTACCCAAGTTGAGGGGTTAACTTGCAAATTGTACATGATAAGATGTTCCTCATGTGTTGAAGCATCATGAGAATGAAGATGATGCAGAGGTATGGCTTGTGGTAGCCTGAGTACCAAGAAAGAGCCGATAAAGCAATGTTTGTGCATTAAAACCTAATTTTGGTGTAATGTGCAATTTACCCAAAACCCAGGGTTCAATACGCAAATTACCACTTCAAAATAGTCCCTAATATTTCTTGGCATCATGTAGAGCAAAGAAAATGAGAGGGGCGTCTCTTTTGTATCTCTTTGGAGGAGAGAGAATCTTAATATTAAAATAATCAAGATTTAAGCATAATTGGAACTTTATTTCAATTCAATGCAAAAATAAATATGTTAATTGAGGAGCCCTTTAACCAAAAGGTGAGGGATGATTTTGCAAAAGGATGGATGACCATGTGCCTTGCAAAGGCACAAAAATATCCAAAGGAAGTGGATAACTCACTCACATTATTATAAGAAAAAGAAATATCTACTCACTTATGGATATTATTATAATATGATTTAAGGTGCTTAGTTTGTTTTCCTTTAAATCGTGGATAATTGAGAGGAATAAGAGGCAAGGAAGATAGCCTCGTATCTAAGGAAGAGAAGGGGGAAAATGGCGAGGATATGGAGGAGTTATCCCCTACTTTCTCTCTCTTGAAATGAATTTAATAAAAATGAATATAAGCTCACTTATCCATAGCTTGAAAGGGGAATTTCGAACCCACTTTCATTCTTTGCTTGCAAAACGACTAAGGGGGCTAAGGAGCAACAGGAAGACGAGTTCCAACCTGTAGGTAAGCTTCTTGATCACTTTCAACCATGCTTTCATGGTGGAAATAAAAAATAAATGATGGATTTCTTCTTTTCTCCATTCAATCTTCAACCCTAGCCAATCTTTTCACTCCAAAGCTTGAGGACGAGCCTTGGGAGGGTTGCAAAAGCTTCTTCCACCATTGTTGACGTGAAGCTCCAAGCTTTGAAGCTCAATTGAAGGCGGGTTATATAACTTGAACCCTTGAACTTTGTTATTGATTCCATATCTTTAGCAATTGTTGATTCCTTCCTTATTCCCAAAATTTTATTTGATTGTTGGATGCAATCACCATGAAAATCACAGCAAGCTTCGTGGGTTTATAGCTCACACCTCCACAAATATCTATTGTAAATGGTTTCATAATTTTGGTCCAATCGGTTTCACCAAACCGTTTGGTGACCAAACGGTTTGCAAACCGTTTGGAGGTTTGGGTTCCAAACCGTTTAGAGTGGTTGACCGTTTGAAGAATATGCTGTTGTACTTGGATATTGATCCAATGGTTGCAATTGGTTTGATCTTGATGGTTTCAAATGTGAACGATTCAATAGATGCAAACCCTAATCGGGTTGAGTGTTGAACCCTTTAGTAATTGAATCAATTCTTGGGTTGACTAGCCCAAACGGTCTCAAGACCGTTTGGAGGTCACCCAAACGGTCTCAAGACCGTTTGGAGGTCAACCAAGACCGTTTGGAGGACTATGGTGGTGTATGATTGGATGGTTGAAGATCCAATGATATCAAATTGAAATATAATCACTAGCTCAATTGATGATCGATTCAATGATGAAAAACCCTAAGTGAATTTTATAAATATCAATGATAGGATGAGTCAAACGGTCTCAAGACCGTTTGGAGGTCATCCAAACGACCTCAAGACCGTTTGAGGTCAGGTCATATCATGATTTGATGATGATCCAATGATTTCAATTGAATTAGTTCCACAATGTCAACCATTGATGGTTCTTCGGCTTCAAAACCCTAAGTGATGGTTTCTTGATTATAAACCCTAGTTCAATTGGGTTCAAAACCCTAATTGAAGGTCCAATTTAAGGGTGATTCAATGGTTCAATTGAAGAATAAATCAATAGTTCAAATGATAGATGGTTCAATGATTGAAACCCTAAATTGATAAAGTGATGGAAGCCCTTTTTGGTCCATTCGGTTTTGAGAGTGTTTGGTGTTTGGACCAAACGGTCTCAAACCGTTTGGAGACCCAAGTGGTTTCAAGTGTAACTTGTCCATACAGTTTCATTATTGTTTTGCTTAAACGGTTTCAAACCATTCAAGGTCTAGGGGACCAAGACCGTTTGGGGTCTAAGTGATCAAACTATTTGAGGTACAAATTGGTCAAACTAATTTGAACACCTAATATGATTAAAGGTCAGTTCGCTACTTGATTGTTAATGAAGTAGTCCAAAGGTGATTATAATGGCTAACCCTAACTGTGTGTACTTAAATGAAAAGCTAACCTAAATCAATCTTGGAGTATTAAACATCCTAGAGAGGATGAAAGAGATAATGAGAGAGAAGAAGACTTATATAATTAAGCCCTAATCCTTTCATTATGAATAAAATATGAATTAGGGTTTGATCCATAATAATGAGATCATGAAACTCTAATTGAAAGGACTATTGAGCCCTGATCCTAATTTAGGGTAAAGCCGAGTGAAACCCTAATATGGGTGATGATGTAACCCTAATTTGATGGGAATTATGTGTCCTAACCCTAATTTGGGTAATTGGGTATGAGAAACCTTACTTGGATGTGACTGGTAAACCCTAATCCCTAAAATAGGGTAAAGGTATATGGAACCCTAGTACAGGGTGATGCCATGTGAAACCCTAATTGAGGGTGATGCCATGTGAAACCCTAATTGAGGGTGATGCCATGTGAAACCCTAATTAAGGGTAATGCCATGTGAAATCCTAATTGAGGGTGATGCCATGTGAAACCCTAATTGTGGGTGATCCCATGTGAAACCCTAATTGAGGATGATGCCATGTGAAACCCTAATTGAGGGTGATGCCATGTGAAACCCTAATTCAGGGTGATGCCATGTGAAATCCTAATTGAGGATGATGCCATGTGAAACCCTAATTGAGGATGATGCCATGTGAAACCCTAATTGAAGGTGATGCCATGTGAAACCCTAATTGAGGGTGAAGCCATGTGAAATTCTAATTTCAGGTAATGCTATGTGTAACCCTAATATAGAAGGATATTATGTGAAACTCTAATGTAGAGTGATACTATGTGAAATCCATAAATATGGGAGATGCTATGTGAACTTTAAATTATAAACATGGAAAACTCTATTCCTAATAATGGAATGGTGATTAATATATTGACAAGTATAACACCTAAAGAGGTTGATAATGAATGTCCTTATATCAATAGTTCCTAACTCAAAAATGAGTCCATATCATTGGCAATGGTTGTATTTTCCAAATAAGTGACTTATGACTAATACATTACATGATAAATGTGATGAGTTGATGCACAAAGTATTAGGATGGGAAATACCCTAATACAAGCTAAGTGGATGAATTCAAGTATGATAAAGGTGATGAGGGAAGTGATACATCAAAGAATGATAGATATCACATCCAACACCTCAATATTGATATACCTTGATGTGTTTTAAATCCAATATATTTGGATGAGTGACACATGAAGTGTGTCATGTTAGTTATTTCATTAAGATGTAATGCACTTTGATAAATATAGGCTATCATGCCTTATGAAAAGGTTAATCCAAATCAATACACTATGATGCAATCATATTTTGGTAAAGATGAGAGAGGAACTCATACTTTGTGTTGATAATCCATTTAATGATGAATGATGAGAATAAATAAGTATGATTGAATACTTATGTTATCAATGTTGGCTCCTAGCTGTATGGAGCAATGAATTAAGGTTTGATCATTAATAACATGATCTTAAGAACCTAAATGGTTATTTGTGGAAAACCCTAATGGAGGGTGATGATATGTAAGAGGAATCCTAACCCTAAAAAGGGAATGATGGTATTACTTGTGTTGCATGATGCTGATATGAAAGCATTATAACTGTTATCATGAGTACTAATCATGCAGGTATATTGAGATGACAAGCATAGCCAGGTATGAGCTATGATGCCTTATATTGGAAATGTTTTATAGGCTTTATAGGCCTTCATATGCTTTGTTGCTTAGTGAGAGGTAATCTGAAATTAATGAGTTCTGTGTGCTATATGATGTTTTAATTACTGAAATTGTTTATGGGCTTCATAAGCCATAATATGCCTTGTTGCCTATTAAAAGGTAACAAGAGGTGAATTAAGCTTTGTGTGCTATGTGGAATGCTTATGCAGTAAGAATCATGCTTACCTCGGTCAGATGACCTGGAGGTATGAAATTACCTGTTAAGTGGTAACAAGTATTCTATGATGAACTAAGGGTTTGAATACCGATAATCTATAATCATGATGATGAACTTGTTAAGAAGTGGAAATATACTTGATGAGATGAGGGATTAAGATCCCAATACTTTGTTGAAAGAGTATGGCTACATGCCATGACTCCACAAAACAATGCCAGGCATTAGCTATGTGATCTAAGCCTGAAGAGAGTATATGCTGCGGCTATAACTCTATAATGAAGATGTCAATATATCCTAGCAAGCTAATAGCAGTTTGACACATGATGTGTAAAATATAATCAACCATGTAGTGTATTTGCATAAAGTTAAAATACGAGAAACATTGGTTGATATCATCCTACTCAGTATAGCGGATAAATGTTATACATGATCTTCACATTCCTTATTGGATAAGTGACATGCTGCTCTATCAGGTTACAACTGCAATGCTTTAGATAAGAATAATGTTCTAATCTGTTAAACAATGAATTAACTGCTGTTAAGCAATTATGATTCCTCTGTTCAGATTTATCTTATTAATCTGCAATAATAATGTTTCTGGCGGAGAGTTATATCTCTTGCTGGGGCAATTTACAATTGTCTCACCCTCGTGGGAACCACATTTTTAGGTGGACGCGGACGAGGAGGCAGGAATCCTTCAGTAGGAGAGGGACAACAACAGCAGCAACAAGGACAGCAGTAAATTCTCAGGTGGAGACACTGGCTGATATGTCTTGTATAGATGTATGTAGAGTCCTATGTGTCGTCTCTCTACTCTCAGGTCCTCGGAGTAGTAGTTAGTGCTTTTGAGATTTTGGCTTAGTGCCTCGAGATTGTACACTGCCTGTGTTTAGTTTAACAGGGCAGTTGATGCTTGTAATTCTCAGAAAAAGATGATACATGACATGTACTTGTGAACCAGTATGTAATTAAGTTACTCCGGTTCTTTATGAAAGAGTTTTCCTATGTGTGGACCTCTTTGTAAAATGGTTTTAATTTTTAGTGATTTTCGGTAATCCGCTGCTAAGTGATCGCTTCCGCTAAGTTAATAATGTTTTATTCGAACGACGCGTCACACATACATACACAACCTAACCCTAATGGGCCAAGACATACTTGGGCCCATATAACAAAGACACTTAATAACCTAATTAAACAGACTCTCTAACACTCCCCCTAAAGCTGAAGTTGGGAGAATCCCAAATCAGCTTGCAAACAGAGAGTTGGACTAAAAACAAAGAAACAAAATTAAAAGACAAACCAAGCCCATATAAGGATTTTCTCCCCCTCAAAATTACAATTAAGCACTCAAACACTCAGACACTCCGCCTCAAGTAGATACCCCAAGCAAGCAGGTCATAGAAGCTTCTCGATCATCTGGAGAAGAAGTAAGCAACAACACAAACATCTAGAGCATAAGAAGTATCAAAGAAGCATGATCTTCATCTCAGTCTCTAACGTTGCAATCCAGAGAGTGTTGGTTCACAGAAGAAAAGTAGTCAACATGCAAAGAAAGCACATACAAGTAAAGAGTCAACGTCCGCAAATCACAGACAATGTCAAACTAGAGAGTGTTGGATCACAGTAGAAGAAAATCAACATGCACATAAAGCATGAACTAGCAGAGAGTCAATGTGCGCAAAGCACAGACAGGCCAGAGAGTGCTGGTGCACAGTAAAGTGGACTTAGCCTGATAGAAGACCACCAACAAACCAAAAGGCAACAATAACAGAATTAAGGTCCATATACAAATCACTCCAAGAAGCATATAGCAGTAAGCGTCAATAGTAGAAGTCCTCAAGTTCTTCAAGAAGTACATAGAGATCCATGAAAATATATTGCAACAAAATATAATCTTTCTTTCCTCCATCTCATCTCTCCTCTATTTCTCTCCCTCACACCAAACACAGAAAGAACCAAGAGTGGTTGGGGTGGACAATGATGAAGACACCCCATGAAAATAAGTTGTAGCACTGCCAGGGGGTTTGGGGGGCGCAACCCCCAATTAGGGAGTCCTTCTGCCCCTCAACGGACGGGAGTTGAGGGGAGGCCGCCCCTCACGGGGGGTCGGTGGCAAAGCCCCTGAAAAAAAGGTTTGCAAAGTTTTTTTGAGAAAAAAAGAGCACAAATCTGGTATTGAGAAGAGCCATATATAATAAATCATCCTAGAAGACCAAGTAAAATACCAAAGGAAGTGTGGAGGAGGCGACAACTGCTAGGCCTCATAAAAATAGGATAAATCAAGTATCTTGTGCGCCCGTCTTCCAGAGGAACCAGGCTTAGTTGCTGCTCCTGTGATGTAGGATCATCTCCCTTTATTATTGTTTTTTTTCTTACATCTGTAGCACATCAACTCCGCTTCCTTCTGTGTCGTCAAATTTTTGCAGCTTTAAGATTTACGGGCGATGACCGTTGTGAAAACGAGCGACTGTTGTATTTGGCTTTAGGGAGTAGACAAAGCAGAAAAAAGAAAACGGTACAAGGAGTAGACAAGCTTGCGGCCTCAAGGGACTCCGCCCTATATGGTGACTTTTCTTGCTGGTGGGTAGCCCAAATTTTTGCGGCATCTGAGATTCAGGCAGTAGCAGGTAGGGAGGGGTCCAGTGTTAGCGGCCTCGCGGAAGAGGGGGGTCGAAACTAGTAGGAGGTGAAGGCGGGCAGTAGCAGGTAGGGAGGGGGTTGGGGCTAGTGGCTGGGGGGGCTTGAGCGTCGTGCGGCGGCTGGGTGTGGGTAGGAGTTGAGCGGTTGGGTGCAGGCGGGAGTCCTCGGGCGGGGATAGGGGCTTTCATCGGGTAGCGGCAGGCAGGTAGCAACGACGGCGTGGGGAGCAGAGTGCAGCGGCAGACATGTAGGAGGAGGCTGCGACGGCACGAGAGGTGACTGTTAGGATGATGGACTTGCCCTTGAGTCACAATTGCGGGGCCTTGCTCGCGCCGCACGTAATCTGACAACACCACCCGCAGGAGGCGCCACAGTTGAAGACATGCGGTGTTTAGGGCTGCGTTCTTCATGCATAGAAAGTAGCGGTAGCTTTGCTCTAGGCCAATATTTTATAAAGCGGGAAGCGGGAGGCGTGCGGACAACACCTTGTGGCCGCTTGAGCGCCAGGCGGGCGCTTTTTGAAAAATCGGGACCGAAACTTTTTAGGTAATTTTGTAGAAATTATACTTATTAGTATGTAATAAACACATTTTCAAAAAAAATTATACTTATTTAAACACCCTACACATAAAAATAAAACACCTATATAGTTGATACCACAACTAAAAAACAATGAATAAGAAAATACAGTTCAATTACACAAGTTTAAGACATAAGAAATAGACTTTTTAGTCTCCTCTTACTCTTACTGTAGTAAATTTATAGAATTACAACATTATATACTAATATGCAGCAAACAGTAGAATATATGTAATGTGCTAATTTATATTATGCAGTAAATAATAGAATATATTGAGCATATTAATATTCAGTAAACAATAGAATACACCATGTCTATATAATGTAGTAATGTATTATACTATTATTATTTATAAGGCAGCAAACAGTACAAAATATATAATGTATTAGTTTACATTATGCAGTAAACTATAGAATATATAGAATGTATTAATATAAACAGTAGAATATAATGTGTATTAATGTATTATTATATATAAGGTAGAAAGTTACAGAAATATATTCTGCAACCGATAACTGGATACATAGTGTATATATTAATATATTAATGGGCCGAGACATACTTGTGCCCATATTACAAAGACACTCAATAACCTAATTAAACAGACTCTATAACACTCAAGAATAACAGGTATCACTCACTGATTTGTGGTGGTGACATTCCCACACTGATTTGTGATGGTGGCATTCACTCACTCTCATACAGTTGCTGCCCCTTACTGTGAACACTTGAGAAATATGGAGTTGACTCGTGGAAGGTGACATGCCTAGACATAAACATACGACGAAGACTAGGGCAGTAACACTTGTAACCCTTACTAGTGCTAGAGTACCATGAAAAAGAGTCTTAATAGATCTGGGAGATAATTTGTCAACTTTAGGATCAAAATTGTGAGCAAAGGAGGTACAACCAAACACCTTAAGGGGAACAAGGAAAGGTTGATCATTAGGGCGCAAAACAGAGAAGGGAGTGTGTCTTTGGAGAACAAAAAAGGGCTGCCTATTAATAAGAAAACAAGCAGTGAGTAAAGCGTCAGACCAAAATCTCTTAGGAACAATGGATTGGACCATAATCATCCTGGAAATATCAAGAAGATGATGATTTTTCCTCTCAGCCACCCCATTTTGTTGTGAAGTGTGAGGACAGGATGTACGATGTACCATTCCAACAAACCTACAAAAATCAGGCATAGCATGTTGAACATATTCTAATGCATTATCAGACTGAAAATTTTTAATATTGCAATCAAATTGGACCTTTATTTCTTGATGAAAATGTTTAACAATGGACAACACAAACTCTCTACTCTTCAACAGATATATCCATGTCATATGAGAAAAATCATCCACAAAGGTAATAAAATATAAAAAACCATTATAACTGCTTCCTTTACAGGACCCCAAACATCACTGTAGACTAAAACAAAGGGGCGAAGGGCCCTTTTATTGACACGACTAGGGTAAGACATCCTATGATGTTTCCCCATTTGACATGACTGACACTCTAATGAATACACCTGTAATAATATAGGCTCTAACTTCCACAAACTCTCCAGAGAAGGATGACCATATCATTAGTGCCACAGTATGGGAGAACCACTCAAAAGAATAGCAGGAGCTGGAGCAACAAGTACTTGACGAGGCAGACTTGCACCATGAAAAAGGTAGAGATCACCTTTCCTAGCCCCCCACCAAGCGTCCTCATACTCTTGAGATCCTATAACACAAAACAAGAAGGACCGAATGTCACTGAAGAGAAATAGGTCGGACCAACCCACAAATAAAACGGTCCCTCCGTAACTAGTCATCCATAATATCAAATAAATCATTTTCTTCTTTGGTAAATCTACCAAGGGCTATAGTCATAGTTATTCTCCTATTCAACTACTTCAACCATTTCCGAGCACCTCATAAAATTTCCAGGGTATAAGACAGTTCGATTATCTATGGACGATGGCTCGGCCAATACCCCTTCCAATAGGTTTCGAAGATGAAAATTCTCCTTTTTTTATTGGACCACAAACTGACCTCCAAACCAGACCTAATCATCCCAAGTTAGAACTATTTCCCCCAAACCAGACCTAATGTGCCCAAATATGACATGATTTGGCCTAAGTAAAAATTAATTTTGTATATTAAGACCCAATCAAACCCAACGTACCCAAAATTTCCCTATGTTGACCTAAACAAGATCTAATTTGGCCAAATCAGACCTAATCTCACCAAATCAGACTCATCTCCTAAAAACCAAACTTGTTTTCCGCAAATCAGACCTAATCTGCTTAAATTTGACATAATTTGGCCTAAAATGAAACCTAATTTTGCACATGACCTAATCAAACCTAACTAGCCCTAATTTTCCCTATATTGATCTAAATGAGGCCTTACATGACCAAATCAGACCTAATTCCCCAAATTAGACTTATTTTTCCCAAATCAGGCCTGTTTTTCCCAAATTAGACCTATTTTACCCTAATTTAACCTAATTTGGGATAAATCAAGCCCATTGCAATGAAACGACCCAACTTGATCAAAGTCAGACCTAATTTATGCTAAATTAGCCTTGAAGTAACTTAATTTGGGCCTAAAAGGCCTTATGCGGGCACTTAGGTCACATATGGGGCTGGACACGCAGTTTGGGGCAGCCAACCTTAAGCCTAGGCGCCTTGATAACTAGGCTGGGGAGTGATATTTTTATGGTCTGATCTAGTCCTCTTAGTCCAAGCTAGGACATGAGTTTCATCCATGCTCTAGCTTGATGGGGAGTGTTAGAAAGTATTATTAGCCTATTTAGTTAATAAGTTAATTAGTTAATGAGCTGAAGTGTCTTGGCCCATACGACCTTACTTGAGTCCAAAGTCTATAATGTTTGCCCCTTCCTCCTATATATAGGATAGGGTTGTGCCATCTAATATATCAACAAGTGAGTATCCCTCACACTTTTCACATTAATAAATCATATGTGGGAAAATATCATTTCATGATATCTTTGGTGAATTCAAGTTGATTCTCTATTGACCAATCATTTGAACACACTTATATGGTTTAAGAACTCCAGGCAACACTGCACTCTTTCTTCCACAATGTTCGTACCTAAATGGTTTCAGAATGGGAAAAAAGGAAAAGAAGTACAATGAAACTACACCACTGTATGAGTCAGGAGGAAGTGGGAAATGGGAAGAAAAAAATAAGAAGAAAGCAGCACCAACTGCTCTACTAGACGGAGATGTGGGAGAAAAGGTACGGAAGAAACCATTTTATTTTTATAGAAAGGCATAAGCCCGACTCACCTAGGAAGCTCCCGGGTCGTGCAATTCCCCATAGACCCTTAAGTGCCTAGGGCACCCAGTGCTGTAGATTGAAAATCATGGAATAATGACAACTTTTATGAATTGTGACAACTTGTCACTTTGGCCGACAATGTATGTACTGTATTTGTATGAAATCAATGTGTTTTACCTGTTTTTATTCAATTTGTAATTGTCGGGGAAGACCCACTCCCCTAGGCGAAGGCCCAGATAGCAGGGATGGTAAACTCGGGAGACACATGCAATTCAATCAATTTGCTCCGTCTTCCCAAACATTGGGATATTGAAGTATGCATTTTGAAAACCTGATTTTGTAATTATGCATCCTCATGATACTGGCATGAAGTAAAATTTACTTAGTAAATATTGGATTAGCACATTCATATACTTGTTGAGCAAAAGTTCTTTGTCAGTATTGCTGTTCAAGTTATCGGGGCAGTATGCAAGCCAATTCGGAACGTGAAAGGAACTTTACCAACGAAAATTTGGGGCAGGCGAGATATTCCATGGGGATGAAGTGCCTTGGTATTGATCTACGCTAGTGCTATCTTACATATTTTGTCTTTGCTGGATGCTTGATCTGCTGGTATGTGTGATAAAGTGTATGACATTAAATTCACAAATCAAGCCATTATTTTGTTGTTCTGGAGAAGAATAAATGCAACAGAGCTGCTGGGAATCTCACTGCTCAAGCATAAGTAGAGTGGGCATGAGTATCTTCTCATTTAAGGGTGGGCCTATTTGTAGTACCCCTCTACCTTTTGCGTTTATGCAATCAGCCTTCAGACATCTATATAAGAGTTCGGCCATGCGTTATGGGTGATGAGAACCAGATTCACGTTGTGAGATTCTTTGATGATTTGGTGGTCATCATATTCACCTTCTGGGTGAATGGTTATGTAGCATACATTTCAAGGTTGTCAGGCGGTGCCCTACTTTGGCTGAGCGCCTAGGGTGCCCAGGTGGGCAAGTAGGAAATGATTTTTTATTCTAATAAAATCGATATATATATATATATATTTACTGCATGTGAGTATATACAAATATTATGCTTGAAATTGTATAATACTATCCAAAACCCCAAATAAGTTGACATAGAATTAATTTGATGAGTTCAGATTAAATCTAGGTTGTATAGACGGCTAGGCGACCAGGCGTTGCCTAGGGACGCCCATGCAGCCTAGGTGGAGGCCTAGCCATTTTTTTATTTTATTTTTGTATTTTATATATATATATATATATATATATATATATATATATATATATATATAGTCAGGCTAGAATACACTCTGTTGGATCCTAGATGGGTGATTGGATGCTCTAGTGGGGTGAATAGAGCTGAATGTACTTAAACAAAATTCATTAGACCTTCAAGATATATCACAAGTTAAGGTTGCTAAATAGGAAGTGTGAGTGCAACTAAAACATGCATAGCAAGGGAGAGAGAGATTGAGCATACACCAAGTGATAAGCTATGTAGAGTGGTTCCACACTTCAAACTAGAAGTGAGTCAGTCCACTACCTAGAGAGGTCAACCTCTAGGATTTCTTAACCATTGCACTCTTATATTCATTCATAAGATTTACAATACATGATCGCCAAAGGACTTACCCATCCAAACACCAAGAGTATTCCACCTTATCAAGCCTTCCCTTGTTCTTCTTCACCTCTCTTAGCCAAGAGAGAGAACCTTCATCTGCATGGTTGAAATGAGAGATAGGGAGGTGGTGGAAGTGAGAGTCTCACAAGATATACATGTAGGACTAGCTCTCTTACAAATTTCCTACTCACTCTAACGAATGTAGTAAGTGATTAAGCTTAGAGAGAGAGAGAGAGAGGAGACTGTAGGATCACTCTACTATAGAATAGGGACCTTCATAGTGCTTGGCTAACAATGGGATGAAGCCCAAGGGGTCCTATTTATAGTTGAGGATTCCTAGAAGCCTTTGGGAGCACTTAAAAACGAAAACTAGCCGTTTTTTGACTTGCAACGATTATATTTTTGATTGTTGCAACTCCACAACGGCTAGAAACACTTTTCTGTACTTTTCCGTACAGTGCAATCGGTCGAGTTTCTATAAAGGTAACTCGACCGATCCCACTAAAAGACAAGACCAATTTAGGCCATCGATCGAGTTTGTCCTGGGATAACTCGACCGATTCACTTAAATCAATTTTGGTCAGTAGAGGGATCGGTCGAGTTCTGTGAAGTGTAAACTCGACCGATCAAAAGTCATTTTCAAGATCCAATCAGGATTGGTCGAGTTTGCAACTCGACCGATGAACAACCTGATGTGAATTTTGGAAAATGGCTTTTTAGTGCTTAAATATTCGATCTAGGTGCTTCTGATTTTTTCTAAGCTTAATTACAAGTCATACACTCATTACAAGTGATTTACAACATATTCTAATAGATTTACATCATATTACAAAAACATACACTTGTATTGACTTAGACTTGTCTTTTCTCCAAGTTGAGATGCGCAAGTTAGGGCATTTGGAGTGCGTCTATACCTAATCTGAAATCACTCAAGTAGAGACATTAGACACAATTAATTGGAATAATTTAGTCATCATCAAAACAAGGGTTTAGTCAATTTAGACCTTGAGTCAACATTCTCCCCATTTTTGAAGGTGACAAACTATTCCATAAATGTATTGAAAACATTTAAGTAAAGTCATACCTTTGGAGAAACCTAGGGGTTTCAATAGAATTGAGTTCATATGCTCCCCTCAATTGATGCAAATGGAGTTCTCATACTCCCCCTCAATTGATGCTATTTCTCCTGCATGGTTAGCTTTCATAACATTTATAGAATACTATGTCTTCTACTCATATATGTTCTATACATATATATCTTCTCCCCTTTACGTTCTCCTTTACATGGACATGCTTCTCCTCTTCATGTAAGACATGCCTTCTCCCTGTTTTGTCAAAAGAAGACGTACCTTTCTCTCCCTTTGTCATTTCAAAAAATGAGGGTATGAAGAAATAAGAAACACCACTTGTTAAGAGAAAAAAGATAACAAAAAGTTATATAATAAGAGTAGAAGAGCACAGATAGGGGCTTATCCAAGTATAGAAAGAAAAATAAGTTAAAGCATGCACTTGAACAACCCAAAATGCAAGATAAAGTGCTGCAGAAAAACAATAAATTGCAATTTTGACCCTCAATATGACGGAATTTGCCCAAAAAGTGTCAGGGCTCATGGCATAGCAATGAGCCTTGCTCAGAAGGCCGTTTCTGCATAAAAAACTAGTCTTACACCAAAAACTGAAATTGGAGCAAAATCTGCATGAAATAAAAAAATGCTCCAATTTCTACATACAATGTAGATCTATGTATTCAACATCACAATGTTATGCAAGCAACTCAAGATAGTAGATATGCAATTCAAAGAACAAGCTTGAGCAAGTATGAAATAAGATATAAACATAGCATATAGTGAATACCACTTGATGAACAAGGCTAGAACTACATGTATATAGACTACTAGTAGATGATATCACAAGTTAGGACTACTAGTAGGATCTAGATCATAGCAAGAGATACCAAAAGATACACAAGATAAAGCAAGCTATAAGTAGATGTAGAGATATATCCAAACAAAAAGATATGCAAATTTAGAAGCAAGAAAAGGATATAACTTACTAGCAAATATGCATCATTACCAAAAGATGATTACCACTAAGAACCTCAAGGTTGTATCCAAACCAAGGAATAAGGTTTCGGCGAAACCACCGAAATTTTGCCCCAAAATACCAATTTCGGCAGCACCTGATACGAAACCATGCAACCATACCGCTATGTCGAAATCGTCGAAATTTTTTGCCCAAAATTCAAAATTTTCTTAGGGAACAGAAAAATATCCTTTCCTCCCACATGAAGGAACCCCCACCTATCCCCATATCAAATTTTATTGCATAAATCGATGCATTTAGGTGTAAAGATCATGCCTGTGAAATTTCATGGCTTAATTCGTTGATTTTGGAGTCGAAACGGGCACTGTTGCATTTATCAAAATTTCTGTCGAAATTTCAGTAAATTTCGATTTCCATGCTGTCGAAACGACATCGAAATCGGATACCTTATTCCTTGATCCAAACAAGATATACCACTAGATAGATGTAGCAAGTTAGAGCACAACGGAAGCAATTTAAGACAACCAAAAGATCCAAGGAGATCATCATCAAAACCTACAAAACAACTCAAAGCAAGTAATTACAAGATATAGATGTGCCAATTTAGAACAATTAGAGAGATAGAGTTGTAAGCAAGATAGGAAATTTAAAGCATGGTAATATGCATATATAAAGGTACCAAGGGAGTGCCAAAAAATAAGGCTATTGGTTGAAAAAAATCTAGTTGAGAGGGAAATTCTCATTCAATAAGCCAAATGTATATTCTGCGCACAATGTTGTCGGTCGAGTTCTGTGTACTGACAACTCGACCGATGACAGCTGTTGGCAACATCCATTGGTTCCTATCGGTCGAGTTTCAAACAGGACAAACTCGACCGACAAAGCTGCTGTCAAAAGGCACATGTATTTCATAAAAACATATTTAGAGACATGCTAAAGATATAACTCATATCAAAACATGTGTAAGCAAGTTATTAATGCACTATGAAAGAATTAGAAACAATTTTTGAGCAAGAGTGTGAAGAGAATCACAAAATAGCACTTTTGACTCAAAAACCACATGCATTGTGCACACTAACTTGACAAAAACAAGTTTGGATTGGTTATAAGCAAGAAAACCTTTACCTTTGTTCTTACCATTCTTTTTTCCACTTGTTGTCACCTTCTACACATCTCACCTTTCTTCTTTCATGTGGATTGAGAAGTCAATTTGCAATTCAATAGCTCAAGTCAATCCATTTGCAAGTACCTACAAGAAGAAGGATGAAATGATCCTCAATCATATTTTTGGATCTGGAGGGATTAGTTTAGCAATCCAAGTCCTATTTCTCTGGGGTGCTTTCCTAAAAAGACGAGAAGTAGAATAATGGCCAATATTATTGCAATAGTTGTATGTGCTCATAGTCTTGGAACTAGAGGATTCTCCATGGAAGATTGGAGGTCCTTTACCTTTGTTGTTCCTTTGACTACTATCATAAACCAAACCATGTCTACCAATTTGTTTAGTAGTATGGTGTAGGATATCATTAAGATTCTTTTTACCAAGTAAGAATCTTTGCAAAGAAGATCTCAAACTATCATTACCATGCATAAGAGAGGAAATAGTAGAAGACAAACGATTGATATTATCTCTAGCATGCAAAAGATCATTTTCTAAGCAAAGAGCTTTAGTTAAATAAGAATCTCTATCAATATGAAGAGCAGCAACATTATTCTCTCTACTAGTAAAACTAGAACAAGATTCAAGCACATTGATTTTAGCAAGCAAGGTGGCATTTTTTGTTTCAAGCAAAGCAATCTTAGAAAGATAAACACCATTTTCAGATTCAAATCTTTGTAAAATAAAATCTTTGTCCTTGTTTTCAGATTTAAGAACATCAATATCACGTATTAGAGAATCAACAATTAAAGTATGCTCTTCATTAGAACTAGGCATAAGTGGTTGAGCTTTTAGAAATCAAATTTTATCAAACAAACTAGCATTTTCAAGTTTAAGATAGTCTACTTGGCTAAGATAAGCATTTTTATCATCAAGCAAGCAAGTGTTAGCATGTTTAGGATCATCTAATTCTACATGCATATTATCAATAATTCTAACAAGCTTTTTTCTTTTCTTTTTAGAAGACTTGAAAGAGGCACGAGTAACATTAATGATAACAATTAAGAGTTCTTTATCTAAAGAGTTTAGATTTACCTAATTTGAGTCTTTTCTTGTAGAAGCCATAAGAGCAAAATGACATTCTCCTTCTACACTAGAGCTTGAGCTAGATCCTTCACTTGAATCTTTACTTGAGCTTGAGTTGGAGGAGTCACTTGAGCTTGAGTTGGAGGAGTCACTTGAGCTTGAGTTAGAGGAGTCACTTGAGCTTGAGTGCCACTTATCTTCTCTTTTCTTGTGATGATGGGTCTTCTTGCCTTGTAGACAATCTACCTTGAAGTGATCCTTCTTTCCACATTTGAGGCACCGGATGGAGGAGGAATTCTTGCCTTTGTAGAATCTACCCTTAGAGTACATGACATCTTCTTCAACATTAGAGGATGGAGAGGCTTGTCCCATAATAGCTTCAATTTGAGCCTTCATTTCAGCCTTCTTCATTCTCTTTGGCTCTTTCTCCTCTCGTCTTTCAACTTCTTCTCTTTTGTCAAGTGTGGCTTCATGGGCTTGTAGATTACCAATGAACTCTTCAATGAGGATATCATCAAGAGACCTTACTTCTTCAATGTAAGTCACCTTAGGCTTCTATCTCTTGGGGAGAGTTTTAAGGATCTTTGAGTTGATCTCTCCTCTACTCATAGGATGTCCTAGAACAGAAAGACCATTCACAATGGTATTGAGCCTTGAGTGCATGTTGGATATCTTCTCCTCCTTTCCCATCTTGAAGTTCTCAAGCAGCCCTTTGAGCATGTAGACTTTACTTTCCTTTACTTGTTGAGTCCCCTCATAAGTGATGCATAGCTTTCTCCGTACCTCATAAGCCGTCTCACAAGCATAAATCCGGTTGAACTCGGTGGAGGTCATGGTGGCATAGAGGATGTTGATTGCTCTTGCATTCAAGTTGACTTTCTTCATGGTAGCTTCATCCCATTTTTCTATCTTTGTCACCGGTAGCTTGTATGGATAGTCCACCATTTGCCATAGCTCAGGACTTGATCCTTGGATGTAGAATTGTAGCCTTCTTTTCCAATAGAGAAAGTTACTCCCATCAAAGATTGGAAGGTTGATGAAGTATCTCCCACCTTGGTAGTCACTCATCTTCTCTTGTTGAAGTATGCTTGGAGAAGCCTGCTATGATACTAATTGTTGGATCCTAGATGGGTGATTGAATGCTCTAGGGGGGGGTGAATAGAGCTGAATGTAGTTAAACAAAATTCATTAGACCTTCAAGATATATCACAAGTTAAGGTTGCTAAATAGGAAGTTTGAGTGCAATTAAAACATGCATAGCAAGAGAGAGAGATTGAACATACACCAAGTGACAAGCTATGTAGAGTGGTTCCACACTTCAAATTAGAAGTGAGTCAGTCCACTACCTAGAGAGGTCAACCTCTATGATTTCTTAACCATTATACTCTTGTATTCATTCATAAGATTTACAATACATGACCACCAAAGGACTTACCCATCCAAGAACCAAGAGTATTCCACCTTACCAAGGACTTACCCACTTTGCTAAGAGTCTTCAACCTTCTCCAAGGTCTTACCCACTCTAGCACAAGTCTTCCGACTTCAAAGACTTTTCTAGTCTTCTTAGATCTTCAGCCTTTGACTTCACCTTCACTCGGAGAAGCTTCCACCAAGGACTTACTCACTTGAGCAAGGAGTCTTCTGCCTTCACCAAGGGCTTACCCACTCTTGCTCCAAGTCTTCAGCCTTGATCTTCACCAAGGGACGCCTTCCCTTGTTCTTCTTCACCTCTCTTAGCCAAGAGAGAAAACCTTCATCTTCATGGTTGAAATGAGAGATAGGGAGGTGGTGGAAGTGAGAGCCTCACAAGATATACCTGTAGGACTAGCTCTCTTACAGATTTCCTACTCACTCTAACGAATGTAGCAAGTGATTAAGCCTAGAGAGAGAGAGAGAGGAGGTTGTAGGATCACTCAACTTTAGAATAGGGACCTTCATAGTGCTTGGTTAACCATGGGATGAAGCCCAAGGGGTCCTCTTTATAGTTGAGGATGCCTAGAAGTCTTTGGGAACACTTAAGAACAAAAACTAGCCATTTTGTGGCTTGCTACGGTTATATTTTCAATTGTTGCAACTCTACAACGGTTAGAAACATTTTTCTGTACTTTTTTGTACAGTGCAATCAGTCGAGTTTCTATAAAGGTAACTCGACCGATCCCACTAAAAGACAAGATCAATTTGGGCCATCGGTCGAGTTTGTCTGTGGGTAACTCGACCGATTCTATTAAATCAATTTTGGTCAGTAGAGGGATCTGTCGAGTTCTGTGAAGTGTAAACTCGACCGATCAAAAGTCATTTTCAAGATCCAATCAGGATCGGTCGAGTTTGCAACTCTACCGATGAACAACCTGATGTGAATTTTGGAAATGACTTTTGCGTGCTTAAATATTCGATCTAGGTGCTCCTGATTATATCTAAGCTTAATTACAAGTCATACAATCATTACAAGTGATTTACAACATGATTCTAATGGATTTACATCATATTATAAAAACGTGCACTTGTATTGACTTAGACTTGTCTTTTCTCCAAGTTGAGATGCGTAAGTTAGGGCATTTGGAGTGTGTCTATACCTAATCTGAAATCACTCAAGTAGAGACATTAGACACAGTTAATTAGAATGGTTTAGTCATCATCAAAACAAGAGTTTAGTCAATTTAGACCTTGAGTCAACACACTCGAGTGTATATATCACGCTGTACACCCCAATGATGTTTGCCTATCTAGATCATGTTTTTCCAAAATCTTATCCATTGATCTTCATGGTTACAATAATAATAGCCCACATGCAAAATTTGAGCTCATTTGGCTCATCGAAGGACAACAAAATCGACGCACAAAACTAATTTGAAATGCATGATTTTTGCCTCCTTTATATGCACGACCTATAAGTTTCAAAATGAGCTGAAATTTATTTTATAGTATGTTCTTAAGATATTTAAAAAGATCAACGGTTTAGATTTTTCAAAAAGTTATTGCATCTTTAAAAACGAATGAGGTGTACGGTGCCTCCGGTACACTCGAGTGTATACTAGCCTGACTCTCTCTCTCTCTCTCTCTATATATATATATAGTGATATTAACCTATGAGCAATATATGAATCTGTTGACAAGTGTGTGGGACAATGTAATCATTGTATTTTGATATGTACGCCCCTATCCTATATATATATATAAGTGACGCCTCCAATCCTCTTCACAACCTCTAATATCAACTGCTATATTTGTTGTTGCCACTGTTTTCCTAGAGAGAGTGTTGTAACTACTATTTGACTGTATAATGTATAGAATACACACAATGAACTGTATTTGTATGTGTATTGGTTTGATCCTTGTAAGGAACACATTGTATTATCAACCTAACTAGGGCTAGAGAGTCGTAAATCATGTTTTTGTATTGAATTAACATATGTAAGATAGAGGTATAACATTATTAGAAGTTTTTAATTGATGTTTCCTTCAACTTCAGATCATTTTCTTCAAAAAACGACATCTAAGTTTATCGAAGTTTGCGTCTAAACTTCCTCAAAGTTTCCAGAAACTCCCACTTCTACACCTGGCAAACTCAGACATGAAGTTGAAGTCCTGCACCATGTCTAAAACATCGCAGCAATTTGCTGCTTGATAATGCAAAAATTAGAAATGAAAATACAAAGGAATGCAGTGACATTGGAACAACTTTGCTGCTTGATGGAGCTGTAAACGAAAAGAAAAAACAAGAGGAAAGAATAAGGAGGAAGAATAGGTATCAAAAGAAATGAAAAGAAGATAAAAAAAATAGCCCAAATTTTATGCCCAATGGGCTCCTGGGCGGCCGCCCAACAGCCTAGTTAGGCTGGGCGCCAAGTTTTGGAGGTCAGGCGTCCGCCTAGGCGCTGCTTAGGCAGGCGCCTGTGCAACAATGGATTAAATTGAAGGCAACAAAGAGTTCAAGAATGAAAGGTTCATACTATAATACATACCTTTTAACTCCGATAATCCTTCAAATTCTCTAACTAAATTACTGAATTAAGGAAAAAAAAAGTAGAGCATACAAACAATAAGAGACATAGATGTAAGTTCCAATATAAATAATAAGAAATACATGACATAATAGAGAAAGAGATGCTGTGTCCCACTTCTATAGATAAAAAATTTAAAACCAAAAAAATTACAGTTTATAATTGTATACTCCAATCCCCAACCATACATGATAAATGTATTATGTAAATGCCAAAATGGTATGTAGTTGCTCCTACTTGGGCCTGTTACAAATGTTTTATTTTTATTTTAGGTTGGCCATGGTTATTTGGGCCTTAGTTGGCCAACTAAGAAAAAACCGGCGCTTAGTGAGGGTGGCACAAGCGGCCAGGCGACCGCCTATATGGGCCCAGTAGTCAGGCGTCCAGCTAGGCAACCCTTTTGGTGCTTGGTCGACTAGGTGGCACCCAGGAGGGCACCTCAACAATCATGTTATGTAGGTATATCAAAATAATTGCGTCAATTTTGAAAAGAGGTCCAAATAAACTTATTGATTTTTGATGCCTGAACGGTAATAAGAAGGTTTTTTTATATTCAATATGTAGATCCTTGCTATCTACTCATATATCTAAGATGATCTACGATGTCCAATGCATGCCTGCATTAGTAATTGTGGCAAAGGGTGATATGATTGTGACTGAGTTCAAGGGAATGTAAAGTTGCATTTGTCAGTTAGCATAACCGGTAGTAATTGCCTGGCCAGAGGTTGTGGGTTCAAACCCCTGCAGGAGCACTTGGGAGAAAAAAAAAAAACAAGCAACAACCTTTTGCGTGTCTATTATAGGTCTGGACTCCCTCCTCAAACCATAAAGATTATCAAAATAAAATAAACTAAAGATTAGAGTTCTTTACAAGGAATGACAAAGCGGCACTGTCTGGAATTGTGCAGCTTACAACTTGGTTCTGTCGCTGACAGGAGGCGTACTAAGACGTTTTTGTGTGTTCTACTCTCTTACTGATTTTTTTACCAGATAATAAAGGAACAAAAAACACATGAGATGCCTTTACTTAAAATTTGGGTTTACAAGATTTACTACCAAAGCCCTATTAAAAGCACAAGACTGAGTGCTAATCATTTAGATGTAAGATATAAGCAAAAACACAAGGTTGAGTGCTAATCTGTTTTTTGCCTGTTAACTACTAAGATATAAGCAAAAACACAAGATTGAGTGCTAATCTGTTTTTTGTCTGTTAACTATCTAAAGGTGGCAGCTGCTGCTCAGTTCTTCTGCTGGAGTGCTCAGTTCATAGGCCATGGAGCATTTGAGGTAGATCCGTTCTCATAGAGTCCATTTTCTCCAGAGCTAAATTTAATTGCTCATATTATCCAAAAGCAACTTCGAATAATGATTATTTGACAGAAACGGGCACCTGCTCTTCTTGACAACCTTGCCCAAGCTCTTCTGATGGCCCCTCTCTTTGTTTTACTGGAGGTAACATTAATGAATTTTAGTTTTGATTCTGTTTGTTTTCACATAGTCCTGCTGCTGTTTTTAATGAACACACAAAGCCGTTTCTGCCTCTCCTCCAGGTTCTCCAGAAGTACTTAAGCTATGAACCATACCCTGGTTTCAAGTCAAGTGTTCGTGCAAAGATAGCTGCCGACCGTCAACAGTGGAGGGCCAGCAAGAAGAAGAGCTCGTAATACTTGGCTTGTAGCTGTTATGTGCCATCTGCGTCTCCAATGTGTCCATGTACAACAAATAATTAATACATTTGTATGGGTGCTAGCCTGTGTCTCCATCTGCAAATTATGCGTGTGGTTATACACGTAAACCAACTTGTAACAACCACCTCTAACTACATATTCTCTACGTTGCTTAGACTTCTGGTTGTGCTTGTAATTACAATAGCAAAAATGCAGTTACCGCCATTAGTGGGTACGATGTGAAAAAACAAAATATAAAAAAGTGCATTCAGTAACCCATCTGTGGAACCACGACCTCAGTTTGCAATGCCCATAATTAGAATTCTGCAGAAGCGCCTCGTCACTAGCACCAAAGGCATCAACGAATTGGCCATACCAATATTCTTGAGATAACGCAAGACGCACCTTGCGATTATGGTTTCAACAAATCTCTACTAGATTACTCTTTTCCTGTATTCGGGACTGTGGTGCACCTTGAAGAAATCAATTAAAAAAGGAAAAAAATATGGACTTTATATGATGTGGAACCAATACGTATTTGTTTGTATTTTTTTTCCTTATTTCAAATAATCCGAATTGGATTCAAGCTCGATTGAAGTTTCAGTGGAGCCCTATTTTATTTGGGTGTACGTCGTCTATATTTTGACAAAATAAAGCTTTTTTGGTATATAATATTTGTTTTCTAGACTTCGTAGAATTTTGTGCTTTGCTTGAATGAAAGACCAAAACAAGGCTGGTAAGCAACTGGATTTCAACGGGACCCACATCCAAATTCTACCAGAAAACTTTGATTGAAATCTGACAAATATCATAATATGATATTTGGATTTGGTCAGATATTACAACGATTACCAATCGATATATATATATTTTTTTGATGACTGGGAACCCCCCTCAGAAAGCGCCACTTTGTGACCCCCCCTGGGAGGGTAAACCCGGGGGCCCGACCAGCCGCATAACCGGGTACCCAAATAGTAGCATCGTTGGCCGGCCGACGCTGAATGCAACCATTTTATTAAGGTTGTTATTCCTCGAAAATTTCTGCGTTGTTTGGGAAGACGTTAGTTCTAATCGGCTTTTGCAGATCGCTGGCTACCAAAACGCACTAAAAAGCTGCGATCGGGTATGAGCAATGAATGATAGCGCACATCAGTATTTTTAATAGAAAAAATCAAACGCTTTCAACTGGTGTTAGCAGGGCGCTTTTTCCCTTTGTCCGCGTTTTTACATCCATACGCTGTCCGGACAATCGGCATCGCGAACACAACATTCACAAGTCAAATTCTGGGTACATAATCCAAGAATACTAGTTGACTTGGAGTTTACTATGATGGGTGCTATTTGGACCAAGAGTTCATCAGGGTACTGAATTCACTCCAAATTGAATTTTATTCCTATTGCTTTGTAGATGGCTAGTGCAACACGTGTCATGTTTTATCTTTGACTCTTATTAGTATTGTTAACTCGTTAATGACAACCGTGGGCCTATAAACTGTGACCATGGGATATTGTATTTTCTTGTACCAAAGAGTTTTTGCCGTCTTTTTTGGGTGAAACCTTCTTTGGGTTTGTTGGGGTCATCTTATAAATCATCTCTACTATGTAATGTTCTTATTATATCGGAAATTTCTCTTCTTGTTGTGAGGACACAATCTTCTACACTAAACCACGTAAGATGCTTTGTTCACTGGTTACAGGGACTATTTGCTCTTTTTCTAGTCATACTAGTGTGCTGCAACATTGCTTACCGTCATTCTGATCCTAACAAATGGCATAAAAGCATTGGTAATCAATAATGTTTCCAAGCAAATTTGAGACTGAGAAGTTCGACCACATTATCGACTTTAGGTTATGAAAGATCAAAATACGAGGTTTTCTCATGCTATAGGGGTTGCAAAAGCATTGCTAGGAGTGGGGGATGTTATGCCTTACTTTTTGCTTCATTAGTAATCTCAAGGTTAGTGCTTCCATAATCTTTGTTTGCAACTTTAATTCATAATTTCTACGTAGTTTACTTATAAGATGCATAATATAACATGATTTTATGATCTAATAGATAAGAATATAGTCTTATATATAAAACCTATTTTTAGTATTTTCTTGTGTTTCGGAATCTCGAAACCAACATAAGTTGAAATATTGTCAAAATGTATCATAAGTTGAGTATATTTATGGTTTGAATGAGATATGAAAAGTGAGAACCCTAATCCAAAGAACTAATAGCAAGATTAGTTAAAAATGTTTAATCATAATTGAAGATGCAAAAATGTGTTAATACACTTAATTTCATATGGTATAACTTTTGGTTTGATACAAAATTGATCTAATCTATTGGAATGTACATTGACAATATCTAAATTGACAAGTCGACCAACTTACAAACAAGTCAAACCAATTTATAGTTTGACAATGAGCTAGGTTTACAGTTGGTGATGATCAACCAAGGGGTCTTTTGAGACCTGAGCCACATTGTTGGCGACTAGGTGGTCAATGTCTAGAGGTTGAACGAACCTCTTGATAGGCCACACAAACTTTGGCTGCCACCTAAGGGAGAGATTGGCCACTAGAGATCGACCTTGGTCACTGGAGAACAATCTATAGGTCACTAGCAACTAGAGGTTGGACCAAATTTGGTTTGTAGTATGGTCACAATGGTCAACAAACCACATCTTAGCTTTATTAGTTATTTACCTTTCCCCTTTTTAGCTAAATGGGGGGGGGGCTATCCCCAAGTCATATGATATGATTCCTTTTAGCCTTCTGTTATGCTTCTTATCTTATTCTTCTGCAGTAGAGAGCTGAATTTAAGGTAATGAAGAGCTAACATAAGTGATCAAAGCCACTTTGGGATTTTCTACTGAAATTTAAATCAAGGGATGGAATTTTGATATCAACAAGGATTTCTACATTGTTAGTGAGTGGATTTCTCTTCCAAACCTAAATTTAATAGAACCTAACCCTGAAGTTGAATTTCAACATTTCATACTTGTCATTCTATACTTGAGATAAACTAGAGAATTAATGAATACCATTTCTAAACCAATTTGAATGTCTGAATTAGTATGAATATTTATTTTAGTTTTGGAAAACGTAAATAATTTACATTGGCATGAGAAAGTGAAACTTGAAGACACTAAATTGCCTGGGTTTGCCCTAATTTCACATAAATAAATATCCTTTAGTATAATTTACCATAAGATACATGTTTCATTTTTAATAGGATTATATGATGTTGATTATGTTAAAGTGAGAAATGCAAGATGCCGTATAATATGCAAAGTTTCACATATTGTTAAACCCTAAATTGCAAGAGAAAAATGCACATCAATGAGAATAAAAGCATGCAATGTAACACTTCATAATTAAGTAACTCATTAGTCACTAGATGCTCTAAAACCTATAGAATCCTTCATGGAGGTTTGTAGCAAGACGCTTGCAATGTGCATATATTGACTATTAGAGTCTAGGATACCATAACTAAAGTCACCAAAGGAGTGTGGGAATTCAACCTAGTGTGGAAATATCTCTTAAATATGTTGAGGGTATCCAACATGTACCAAAGATCATAGTGACCCAATGCGTCACCTACAGTGGAGCCACTGTGTTGTGTAGTTTAGAAGCTTGCAAGTATTGAGACTCTACTCGAACACTCATATTAAGAAAGGTGTCTAATGCTACCGACCAACTATTAGACACTAAATGTAAACTTATCAAGACCCACTGTGGACCAGGGAGCTAGCCTAGCAATCTTAGTATCAAAATTCTTACTCATAGACTTATATAGTGAGTCAACAATATAACTATGAGGCTTTCAAACAACTGTTACACCTTGTTTCCGTTCATGGACATATTATGAATGGAAAAGTGTTGTATTATCTGTGGTTGATTTTTCATGAATATCTCTCCATTTCTCATTTAAGTGTTACTTGACACTTTCCATGCCTAAAATTTACTAGAACTTCTACTTGCATATAGTAAATTGCAGATGCCATACAATTGCATACTATCAGTTTAGGAAAACAATATTTCATTTCATTTATGTGCTACTTGACAGCTGGCATGCCTAAAATTTACTAAAATTCCTACTTGCTTATAGTCAATTACATATGCTATACAATTGCCTTTTATTAATTTAGGAAAATGATACTCAACAATGATTATTCACCCACTTTAAGACCCAAAGAACACATACAAACTACATGATAAACATTTTATACATACACCATATGTATTTTAGACTTAGCTAGTAAAAATATAACACACACTAGTACTATAAAAATTCCACCTTTCGAAACCCTTTTAGAATGTCATTGAGTCGTTGGCCTATAAAAATATATTTTAGTACATAATTTTACAAGGAGAAATACAAGAAATGTACACATCCAATCCAAAACTTATACATGTCAGTACAAAAACATTAGATGTTAATGACTGTTATATAATCATTATTGAGTGGATGGACCATAACTGATATTTCTTTTACAATACACATCTATACAAGGAGTAGTATAAGAAATTTAAACAACCAGTACAAAAATTATACATGTTAGTACAAATAATATTGGACCGCTAATGACTACATATACATTATTTGTTTTATAATTTTTCAAGGTGTGTGTCATTATCCATTATTTAAGAAATGTTTCTTTATTGTTTATAAATATTTTCAACATAATTATTGTTAACTAGATATTTTTATTTACTAAGCTACTAGAACACACTCTATTGGAAAACATTTTATGGCAGTAAGACAAATCAAGAAGAAGATCTAGAGTCAACAATAATTAATCTTGTTGTGGTGTGAACTAGACCACTAGTAGTATAGATAGAGGTCCCTTGTTTTGCTCTGATCTTGGGAGCATACAGATAAAGTGGATGTAATATATAGAATTATGCACTTTAATCCTATATCACGATGCCAAACTATAATAGTAAAATCATTTTTTGTCACAAGTTTTGTTGCAATCACCCTGTTAAATGTTTGACTTCAGTATTTGTTCAGTTACATATTATTCATTTTAGTTAATGAGGGGAAGCTATACTATCATTTATTTTTACCCTAAAACTGATGGTTAGTATATAAACACACCCTTATGCATCGTAATCCCCAATTGTGGTTTTGCGTGGCATGGGGATTGTCTTGATTCCATGACCAATAGATAAAAGTAAAAAATTGATGAAAATACCCTCACCATCATCAAATTGCTACTTTCTTTGAAAATTCTTTGTGGGGCTTCTACAGAGAAGACTACCAAAGGGTTGTGGCATAAACTTGGATTTAACTACATGACAAAGAGCCTATAGAAAAATGTGCATCATAAGCAACACATTTATATACTATACATTATTGCAATACATCTATCCATGATAACATTTATGAGTTTCATTATACTAATATATATCTACATGAAGAAGGTGAAGATCAAGAATTGATTATTTTTTATCCTTTCATCTTGAAAGCATTTGTGTGAAATTATGTTGAATGGAAAAGACTTCAACAATATATAATATATTGTATCTTCTCTCATGTCTAAAACTTAAGGATCTGGTTCTTTCTTCTAGATAAATCCAAGCACAAACTTTCATCATTAAGAGAAAGAAAGAAAAAAAAGAACAAAGAGTTCAACAGATCAAAGTCCAATCTAAGAACAAGAGTCATGCAAATACAACAAGTAGAAGGGACACACAATAGAAGAGTGCTACATAACGTACAATATGTAGAAGTGCAAAAATAAACACAAAGAGGATCAACTCACATGTACCATTTTGCACATGAAGAGAATTGATATGTCCTTATGGCAACCACTACTCCAAGCTATAGGTATTCTTTGATTATTGACTCTACCTACTCATATGACATGTAGTCTAACATAGATTGATTCTCCATTTACAATGCTATTGTAATGTGAATAATTATTTCATATGCAAGGCTATAAAGATTAGATTCATATGCATCAAGATGATTGATGGAATTCATATAATTATACCCAATGCATTTATGTGTAAGGTATTGGTAGAAACCTCATATCTCTAGACATGCTTGAGGAAGAAGGTTTTCCATGTAATGTGAAACATGGAATCAACTCTTTTTCAAGGATGACTTGTTAAGATTAAGGGGAAAAAACCTCAAAATTTATATATTCTTATTGGTGAGACAATTACTGATACAATTGTTGTTTTGTCTTCATCTACATTTTGGTTTTGATACCTTTGATCTTTCCATATATCACTTGAAAACACAACCGGGAAAGGTGTTGCCATCCTAATTAAGTGTGGACTTCAAAAATTGAAAAATCCATTTCTAGAAGCAACAAAATGCCCAAACTTATGACCTAGAAAGTACTTGAGAGTGATAATTATTCATGAGAAGGTTTCAAAGCAAACCTTTATAAGTACTCTGAAGAAAGTTGAAAATGGGATCAATTCTTGACAATGAGGTTTCTATCCTTCAGTGGCTGAATTTGCCTCACAACATGAATGATCACAAAAGTTCCTACATGCATTATGCAAACATCCAACATGTTGGAAAGCCTTTGTGAGATGCATGAGATCGTAAGGAATTTCATCTTCGGGGAGGGGAGGCATAAACATAAAACAATCCCAGTGCTTTCATGGGTCACTAATGATTAGAAGAATGGGGCCTTCGCATTAAGACTACGAGGTAAAGTAATACTTCCCTTATTTCTAAAAGCATATGGGAGTTCAAACTAAGTACAAGTATGCTTTTTTATAGAATAAAAAAATTAGACCCTGCCACTATTTTTTGGAGTGAAGTCCATAGCTCGAAGAATCTCATCAAGGCAAATACATATTAGATCTTGGTAAGTGGAGATAAAACCAACATCTAGATTTATACTTGGGTTCTTGACCACTACAAATTTATTAATATTTAACATAATTTGTTCTTGAAATTCTAAAGGAAATGCTCCTCAACTTCCTACTACAATTGAATGATAACTAGGACTAAGATTATTTAGATGATTACTTGATAAAAGATTCAATACAAAATATTATCAACCTTTGTACCCGTACAGTTGGTATGGAACTAATGTTTTGGCGTGCAAAAATATGGTTATGGACACATTTTCTACTAACAATTCCTATAACCTCATTAGAGAACTAAAAACTATCAAACATTCATGATGTTGGGATCACATTTAAAGCAACACATGCCAGAGAAATTATAAACCTTTGATTTGTTGGTCAGTCATGGAGATCTTTTAACTAGTAATCATAATGTAACTAGATACATGACTACTTATAGCACTAGATGCAGTGCATAAGATGAAACATTTACATATGTTCTCTAAGATTGCATCAAAGCAAATGGAGTTTGGCAAGCTCATCATATCCAAATTATTTTGCCACAATTTTTCCTAGGTAATATAAAAAAAGATGAGTTATTCTTTGAAATTAGATAACAAAACAAGATCATGGTGCTCACTATTGTTTGGTAAATATGGCAAAGTAGGAACCACTTGGTGTTTTAGGTTTTCAACTATCACATTGAATAACAAGTTAACTTATTATTCACAAGGTTCTTGTCCTCAAAGAAGCTTGGAAGAAAGACACCAGAAACAACCAGAGCATTGTGGCATGCTAGGATGCTCATCCTTCTAGATGGTACACAATCAATGTGGAAGCCATGAAAAAAGGAGCAAGGCATCTATGGCTGCTGTCATGGAAGATATGAATAGAAATTGGATTATAAGAGAGAGCGATACCCTAAGAACCAATTCAACTTTTAGTTGATCTTTCCATAATTGTTTTTCTTTGCAAATGGTGAAAAATTTCGTTTACACAAGATCTGAATATCATCTGATTGCAAATTAGTAGTACATATTATCCAAAATGATTTTTAAGAGGCCCAGACTCATGCTGTCATCTTGACAAGTATCAGGAAGATGCTTGGAATAGTTGAAAAATGGAATTCAAAATTTGTAAGAAAGAACATGACTACTGTTGATGGCCTAGAAAAACTATACCTTAAGTGCCATGACCGTACTAACTTGTATGATATCATTCTTAGATGCATTTCTAGTATTACTATTCAAGAATTAGTGTGTGATAGTAGTACTAATGCATTTACTTTTGCAAGTTTATTAGTGGTTGTTATTTTTCTACTTAGCCTATAGGAGGAGAGTGAGATTGAATAAATAACCTCTTGACTTATCCAAAAAAGTGAAAATTGCTAAATATAACTACTTAAGAAATTATTTATATATATACAGTACTCACACGCACACCACACACACACATATATACATACATATATATATATATATATATATATATATAGAGAGAGAGAGAGAGAGAGAGTCAGGCTAGTGTACACTCGAGTGTACCGGAGGCACCGTACACCACTTTCATTTTTAGAGATGCAATAACTTTTTGAAAAATCTAAACCGTTGCTCTTCCTAAATATCTTAAGAACACACCATATAATAAATTTTATCTCATTTGGACACTTATAGGTCGTGCATCTAAAGGATGCAAAAATTAGGCATTTCAAATTAGTTTTGTACGTCGATTTTTTTGCCCTTAGATGAGTGACTTACACTCATCCAAAGGAGCTCAAATTTTGTATGTGGACTATTATTATTGTAACCATTAAGATAAATGGTTTGGATTTAAATAAAACATGGTCTAGATAGGCAAACACCATTGGGGTGTACATCATAATCTGTACACTCGAGTGTATTCTACATCAGAAATATTTTCCCATCACAAAAAGCATATATATATATATCTGTGTGTGTGTGTGTTCATGTTTCTGTGTGTATATATTCATAGCACAAAGAAAACAACAAATTCATCTAGTCAAGTATATTTCATGAGCTGGGATTTGAATGCATATTCATAGTGCAAAGAAAACAACAAATTCATCTATAATAGTTGTGCATAATGGCATGATGATGATGATGATTTCATCATCATCATCATCATCATCATCATCATCATCATCATCATCATCATCATCATCATCATCGTCATCGTCATCGTCATCGTCATCGTCATCGTCATCGTCATCGTCATCGTCATCGTCATCGTCATCGTCATCGTCATCGTCATCGTCATCGTCATCGTCATCGTCATCGTCATCGTCATCGTCATCGTCATCGTCATCGTCATCGTCATCGTCATCGTCATCGTCATCGTCATCGTCATCGTCATCGTCATCGTCATCGTCATCGTCATCGTCATCGTCATCGTCATCCTCATCGTCGTCGTCATCATCATCATCATCATCATCATCATCATCATCATCATCATCATCATCATCCTCATCATCATCATCATCATCATCATCATCATCATCATCATCATCATCATCATCATCATCATCATCATCATCATCATCATCATCATCATCATCATCATCATCATCATCATCATCATCATCATCATCATCGTCGTCGTCGTCATCATCGTCATCATCACCATCATCATCATCATCGTCATCGTTATCATCATCATAATCATCATCCTCATCATCATCGTCGTCGTCATCATCGTCATCGTCATCGTCATCATCATCGTCATCGTCATCGTCATCATCATCGTCATCGTCATCGTCATCGTCATCTTCATTGTCATCGTCATCGTCATCGTCATCGTCATCATCGTCGTCATCATCGTCGTCATCATCATCATCATCATCATCATCATCATCATCATCATCATCATCATCATCATCATCATCATCATCATCATCATCATCATCATCATCATCATCATCATCATCATCATCATCATCATCATCATCATCATCATCATCATCATCATCATCATCATCATCATCATCATCATCATCATCATCATCATCATCATCATCATCATCATCATCATCATCATCATCATCATCATCATCATCATCATCATCATCATCATCATCATCATCATCATCGTCGTCGTCGTCGTCATCGTCATCATCACCATCATCATCATCGTCATCGTTATCATCATCATAATCATCATCCTCATCATCATCGTCGTCGTCATCATCGTCATCGTCATCGTCATCATCATCGTCATCGTCATCATCATCGTCATCTTCATTGTCATCGTCATCGTCATCGTCATCGTCATCATCATCGTCATCATCGTCGCCATCATCATCATCATCATCATCATCATCATCATCATCATCATCATCATCATCATCATCATCATCATCATCATCATCATCATCATCATCATCATCATCATCATCATCATCATCATCATCATCATCATCATCATCATCATCATCATCATCATCATCATCATCATCATCATCATCATCATCATCATCATCATCATCATCATCATCATCATCATCATCATCATCATCATCATCATCATCATCATCATCATCATCATCGTCACTACTATAGATCCGTCCTTTGGCGTCGGTTATTTAAGCACTTTTAGCGATATTTTCCAAGCGACACCTAAAAGTCGAACCCTTTTGGTGTCGGTTTTTCAACTGACGCCAAAATGCTTCGCGCCACCGAAAACACACCAGTAGGGCCCCCACTCACGTTGGTTATAAGTAACTAAACTGAGGCTATAAGCATCCGCGCCACAAAAAAGGATGCCATCTAGGACACTATCGACGTCAGTTTTCTACTTATAACTGATGCCATATCACCTACCGCCACAGCCGTGCTGGCCAGCACGACGTCGGGTTTCTACTAATAACCAACGCCATATCACCTACCGCCACAGCCGTGCTGTCCAGCACGACCGTGTTGGCTAGGCTGTCTGGCAACATTAGGTGGCGGTTTTTTGCTATTAACCAATGCTGTAAGCCTTTGTTGTCAGTTTTAGACAAATAACTGACTGACGCCTATGGTTTGATTTTTTTTTCAAATCAGTTTGCATGCCTGTTGTGGCTGGTCACAGGATGAGAACCTGCAATTCAGTGGAACTGAACTATAGGTTTACGACATCCATTAATATCAGCCAACAAACAAGCCACAAACCTGTAAAATCAACAAATATTCTTTTCACACATTCACACATAGGTAGATGCATTCAGACATCAATTCAATTTTCACATTCACACATGTAGAAATATTCAAATACATGTAGAAACATTTAGACATGTAGAAACACATGTATAAACATTCATTTACAAAATATCATTCATCATCTCTATCAACATCCCAATTACATCTTCTAGTCCCCACTGCTTGTATGGCTCTTGCCCATTCTTCTCTTACGTCATTTAATACTTCCATCGTATATGGAGCATGTACATCTTTTAAGGCTTTACCTATAGTGGGGTCAATTTTAAACACCTGCAAAGAGAATGATGTATATATATAAGTAATAATATATAAATAAGATTGATATATTTCATACTATCTAATGAGACTATATATAATACCTTAGGTATGGCATTGATTTCATCTGCATGTTTGATAATCATGTCCATAAACTGCATCACATAGTATGCACATGCCCACCGTTGTCTTGTGTAGCACACTATAAAATGGATACAAAATATTAAAAAATACAAATAAGCACAATTCACATAAATAACATATACATTGGAGTCGGGAACTTACTTTCACGTTCTCTCAAATTATTGGCTGGTTCTTTTTACTGGGGACCTTTCCTCCAGCCTTTTTGAACACATCTAAACCCCTTCATGTTAATGTAACATAGTAAATTATATAATTAAATAGTAATGTAATAACAGATGTTAACGTATATAAAAATGAAATATTTCTCACCAGAATAATGCCATTCTCATTACGTGTCCAATTTTTGGATTCAATGTACTCGTCGCAGGATCTAGATAATAGACAGTGAACGTCCTAGGGAGAATACTAGTAAATCCCAATGCTTAACGCTAGAGGTAAAAAAGTTAAAAATTAATAACTCAAAATCCACAATAAAAATGTAATTTTCTTAAGTCCAAATTATAAGCAAAGTAAACTTACTTCACATTGAATGAAACTATTATTATCATCTTCTTTTTTTGACCGAAAATTGTAAAAGCATCACAACAATATTGTTGAACACTATCAGGGTCTTTAGCTACCCGACTAATCAATGATAGAATAAAAAATCCCACATGTTCAAATCTAAATTGTTTACATTGAATTTCGACTAAGTAGCTGCAAAACATGTATTACGTATGCATTAATATATAAGAAACACGATCACCAGATCCTACACAAGGTATATGGATCTATAAATAAGATCTCACCTTATCCATGCCTCTATCATTGATGTATTCAGCCAATCATAGTTAAACAACTCAATAATATCTTATATAAATAGAGAGCTTTCATATGATTGACCTGCATAATCCGCTTCTAAAGAAACAACTATAGGGCAATGTATATTATGTGCGCGTAGCCATACTGCCATTCCCTTACAAGCATGACCTAATGGGAATTTTAGGTCAGTTGGAACCCAACTTGGTAATGCAGGAAATGGAGGTGGAGGCCTAGATTCTCTGGGTGTCTTCTTTTTAACATGTATATATAATTTCAGATCAATTGACCTCATATATACACATTAACAATTTAACATAATATAAATTTATCTTACAATTTCAGTAGTGTAGACGACATCCGCTTTGGGCCATAATATAACCCCTCCTTCTGCCTCAATAAGTGTATCAATGTCTGGGTGGGCATATGACAATGCAGCTTCCCTCCAATCAAGTATTACATGTCTCAAGCTCACATGAATGTAACCCTATGGTATTGGAGTCTAGTGAATCATTACCCCAGGAAGGGACGGGTAAGCCTGCACCTCTACAACAATATAATATTCAATTTTTAAGCGGCATGGCTTCAACGCCTACACATTTATGTAAAGAATGTTATACATATATACATATCATCTTAAAAAGACTAGCTACTATGTCATAAAAAATACTTACAATAGACGTGCTAGGTGGTGGGTCTACATGATTACTCTCAGCATGTGCATCGGGAGAAGAGTGGGTCGCCATATGCTGATTGGAAGCCTGAGATGCCTTCCACCGTAACATTTCTTCCTTGACCTTCTTAGCAACTATATCCTCGACTCTCTTATTCTACTATACATGGATAAAAGAAACATTAGCTTCTTATTATTGAATTCCCTTTTGTAGTAACATTCTAAAAAAAAGAATAGGTTACCTCTTTTTGTGGAAGTCCCGCTCTTACGACAGGTTTGCGCTGGGATGGCCCAAAGAATGCTTTGATGCCCACACCAATGCCTGCACCCCTAACACATCTAGGATGCTCTGGGTTACCCAGAGAAACTGTCAATTTATCCCTTGTGCCCTGAGCGATGAACGTGCCCTGTTTCCTCTGCTCGTGTAGCTCCCGCTAATCACCATCAACAGAAATTGGTAAGTAAACACCACAAACAATCAATATTCGAACGTCATGCATTGTTGAGTTTTATTTTACCATTTTCGCAGCCACCTCAGCAATTATGAGCTTCTTTATTTCACCCTTCTTGTTTTTCCTCCCAACTATCTAGACATCATGGAGATGCATGGGTGTGCTACATGTAGTAGAGGACTCCTGAGTAGCAGCAGACTCTGCCTGTAGTCTTTGGCAAACACCTGCATAGCCCTTTGGACCCATTGTGTGGTCATGCACATTCAATGCATGCCTTGCTCTTTGCGCCTCACTGATAGCCTAATTAGTATGCACATTGATTTGGTTAGTAACACTAAAGGTTAATCTTGAATAGGTGAATACAACGTATATTAATTAAATTGGGAGTGACGCTTAATACCTTGAATTCTTCAGTTTGTCTTGAAGCAACAAACATGTCCCAATCTTCTTTGTCCAGGAAATTCCACTTTTCAAGGGCTGACTTCTTCTTGTTATCACCATTTTTTATGTATTCTCTATTGAGATTTGTCTTATAGTTCCTTAGCATCTTTCCAGCACGTTGCATCATGCTTTTATGATGCAGCTTATCATCCAATGCAAACAAATTCTATAAAATAGAATTACTATTAACTAGTATCCAAAAATAGAATTGCAAATAATAGAATTTGTAATCTACAAAATAGAATTGCAAATAATAATAACTCATGCATAAATCCTTCCATATCAATTCTTTCTTCACCTGAGGAGCTTTATGCAAATTATCATAACACCACAATGTCTTCGAGTGACAAACCCAAGCTAGTTTACAAAATTATTGCAGTTCACTCCAATTGCATTTCCTGCATTATCAAACTCCACAACCAATCTGGATCCACTACCCCTTAGCACTGTTAACTTCTTCAGTAGAGTGATACCCCTTTTCTTGTTAACTTTTTGGTGATGCACATCAAGTGCCTCCAGTGCTTCAGAGGGTACATGTGCATCATCAACCTAAAATTTGACAAAATAAACACACTGAATTAGCCCAATATAGAAATATAGGATATATGACATAACTAGAAGATAATGAATTTCTATAGAAATATATGATATGTTTTTAAAAATTAATCATCATGCCCATGGTCAACCATATGAAAATGTCATTAAAAAGGAAAACATTTAGCATTTGTATTAACTAGAAGATAATGAAACATTATATCTGAAAATGATATTGATATTTAAAAAGCAAACATTTAGCATTTTATATAGTTCACATATAAAAATGAAACATATAAAAAAAATATAAACATGCATGCCTCTAAAATTGCAATCTTTTATCAATTAACAATCCTTCATTGTGATCTCCGCGCACATATAAGTCATCATTAGCTTCAACATTTTGTGGAGTTGGCAACCCAACTGAGAATGGACAGGAGTCATCATATTTATTATAGTACTCTTCTTCATCTATATGATCTTCAATGAACTGTCTTTTACCATGAAGAACAACTGACCATTTATCATTTGTAGGATCATCGATATAAAATACTTGTTTCGCCTGTGATGCCAATATGAACAGTTCACCCTTCTCGCCAATCTTTTCAAAGTTCACTAAAGTGAAACCCAATTCATCCACTATAACTCCTTTGGTGTTATCAACCCAATTACATTTGAAGAGCGAAATTCTAAAATCTATGTAGTAAAACTCCCATATGTCTTCAATGACACCGTAATATGACATTTTAGCTTCATGTGGATTCTTATCCTTTGCACTTGCAAAATACATAGTCGACACTTGATGGGTGACCCCACTATTTTGGACGACACTCTTATCATCTTGGTGATTTGTGTAATATGTGAACCCATTAATGTCAAACCCTTCATAAGACATAACATTTGATTTTGGTTTAAAGGCGAGGCATTTGATATTTTTCATAATATCATCTCGTGTTTGAGATAGTTGATGTAAGACTTTATCTTCAAACCACTTAGTAAAAGTCTTGTTATGCTCTCTAGCAAGCCACATTGAACTAGCTCGAGGATGTAGTCTCTTGATGAAATTGGTATGTTCCTTGATATAAACACTCACTTCGTCCATGTTATGTAAAATATACAAGTGACCTCATTCCAACTGCTCACGACTGATTACTTTCACCCGTGATCCCAAAATTCCTTTGCCCTTCTCAATATTCTTGTCATTAAAGGGAGTGTCATTACCACTCAGTAAGTCATTGGAAAAATACATAACCTCTCTCACCACATAACCCTCAATAATACTCCCTTCAGGACGATAACAGTTTCGAACATCACCTTTAAAAACACTCATGTATCATTCAAAGGGATACATCCAATGTCAGAAAACTGGTCCCAACATTTTCACTTCCCTAGTCAAGTGGATAACAAGATGTACCATGATATCAAAGAATGAAGGAGGGAAATACATCTCAAGCTGACATAGGGTAACAACCACTTCTCTTTGCAAATTATCGAGAGTATCAAGGTCAATAACTTTGTTGCACAGACTGTTGAAAAATAAACAAACTCTGGTGGTTGCAAACCTTAAATGCTTCAGAAATATAGATCGAATTGCCACATGCAATATTTGTTGCATTAGAGTGTGACAATCATGAGATTTAAGACCTATCAACTTTAGATCTTTCATTGATACCAATCTACGGATGTTGGATGAGTAACCCTGTGACACCTTAACATTTGCCAAGCATTCACAAAAAGCTTTCTTCTCCTTTCTAGACAATGTGTAACAAGCGGGAGGTAAGTATGTTCTTTTATTACCCATTTCATGTAATTCTGTTAATTCTGACCTTATTCCCATTTCATGTAGTCCAATTTGGATTTTATCACATCTTTAGTCTTACCTGGTATATTCAACAGAGTACTAATGACGCTATCACAGACATTTTTCTCAACGTGCATGACATCGATACAATGCCTGACTGTCAAAGAACTCCAATAAGGAAGATCCCAAAATATTGACTTCTTCTTGAATGAAGAATTGTCACTTCGTGTGGCCATAGTACATTGTGATCTCTTACCAAATTCATTGGCAATGTCTTTTACTCTTTCATAAACAACATCCCCTGGTATAGGTTTAGGTGCACTCCGTTCCTTATTCCATCCATTGAATGCTTTGCGCTTCCTATGATACATATGGAATTTTGAAAGAAACCTTTGATGACCAAGATATACAGTCTTGCCGCCATGTTTTAGTCTTATTGAATCAGTGTCCTCTTCACATATAGGACACACTTTATCTCCTTTGACACCATATCCAGACAAATTCCCGTATGCTGGAAAGTCATTAATAGTGCAAAACAACATAGCGTGCAAACGAAATGTCTCTCTTCGTGAAGCATCATAGGTCATCACACCTTCACCCCAGAGTTTCTTTAAGTCATCAATCAGAGGTTCAAGATAAACATCGATATCATTTCTAGGTTGTTTAGGGCCTGATATCAACAACAACAACATAACATACTTATTTTTCAACACAACTAGGGATGAAGATTGTATATAACAAGCATGACTGGCCAAGTTCTATGTTGGCTGCTCAATGTCCCGTACAGATTCATCCCATATGTACAAAGCCCAAGTCTTAGATTCCTATCTTCTTCACCAAATTTGGGGTACAATAGATCAATTTTCTTCCACTGTGGGGTATCAGACACATGTCGTAGGATCCCATCATTATTTTTCTTAACATCTGCATGCCACCTCAAATTCTTTGCAGATTTGCAAACAAGTGTTGAAACCGTGATATTATAGGTAGATACCACATCACCTTGGCAGGAGAACTAGTTTTGGACTCCCCCGAAGTCGTCAATTTATACCGTGACGCACCACATTTTGGACAATCTTTGAAATCCACATAGTCCTTTTGAAATAATACACAATCATTCAGGCATGTGTGTATCTTCTTGGCCTCCATTCCCATTGGACACAACAATTTCTTTACCCGATATGTTGAGATTGGCAGCTCATTTCCTTTAGGAAGCATTTCTTTCAACAAAGTCAACAATGAAGTGAAGCTTTTGTCGCTCCATCTATTGTTAGCTTTCAATTTATACAATCTCAACACAGCGCTAAGCTTTGTAAACTTAGTACAACCTGTGTATAACGGTATCTCAACATCATGCACAATGTTTCTAAAGATGGGAGGTGGATCGGTGTGTTCTACCCCACAACTATCCAACATCGCATCAATGATGTCTACTAGAACTGGTTCGTTCACATCTACGTCATCGGAGACAATTTCTTCTTCCACTCAAGCACTGCTATTGACATCCACTGGTTTCGGGTTTGAAATCTCTCCATGCCAGTGCCATTCTGTATAGCCTTATACAATCCCGTGGCACATGCCATGACTTTTGATTTCGTTACCAGTGCTAACTTTCAAGTTGTTACTACAATGCCTACATGGACAGTAGAACCTATCTCCAGGTTGTTTCCTATGTTCCTCGGCAAATCTTATAAATTGATCAAGACCAAATATAAACTCTGGGGTGCAGCGATTGCGAATGGACATCCATGATCTATCCATTCTATGATCAAAGAGAAAACAAGTATATATTAGGACAAGATTAGGGTCTAGGGTTAACAAATACATGTGATGTCATTCTTATATATAATAAATATACATGTACCACCTATCACATCCTTGAACACCTAATTTCACTAGTAAGTGTATAATGTGTATTGGGTTTTCAAGAAAATTTTGACAGCATTTCTCCGATGTTCTCTAAGTACATATGTACTTAGAGAACAAACGAGGAAATGCTACCAAAATTTTATTGAAAACCCAATACACATTATACACTTACATTCTAAGTGAGATTAGGTGTTCAAGAACAGTCCCAAACTGGGGACTATCCAAGATTTACTCCTAATGAGTAAATCTTGGATGGGTTTCTAGGCCAACAAATACATGTATGTTGTCATTCCAATACCTACAATCCTAGTTTCATCTTATATATAATAAATGTGTACCACCGATCCCATCCTTGAACACCTAATCTCACTAGTAAGTGTATAATGTGTATTGGGTTTTCAAGAAAATTTCAGCAACATTTCCTCGCTGTTCTCCAAGTACATATGAACTTAGAGAACAAACGGGGAAATGCTACCAAAATTTTCTTGAAAACCCAATACACATTATACACTTACATCCTAAGTGAGATTAGGTGTTCAAGAACAGTCCCAAACCGGGGACTATCCAAGATTTACTCCTAATGAGTAAATCTTGGACAAGTTTCTAGGCCAACAAATACATGTATGTTGTCATTCCAATACCTACAATCCTAGTTTCATCTTATATATAATAAATGTGTACCACTGATCCCATCCTTGAACACCTAATCTCACTAGTAAGTGTATAATGTGTATTGGGTTTTCAAGAAAATTTCAGCAACATTTCCTCGCTGTTCTCCAAGTACATATGAACTTAGAGAACAAACGGGGAAATTTTACCAAAATTTTCTTGAAAACCCAATACACATTATACACTTACATCCTAAGTGAGATTAGGTGTTCAAGAACAGTCCCAAATTGGAGAATATCCAAGATTTACTCAGATTTACTCCTAATGTGTAAATCTTAGACGGGTTTCTAAGCCAACAAATACATGTATGTTGTCATTCCAATACCTACAATCCTAGTTTCATCATTCATATCCTAGGTTTCATGTAACATCATTTAATCTAGGTATCATATTCTATAACATTGATTTCAACATTTCGAGTGTCCATGCATGTTCATCATCTTGGATAGATATGTAAATGTTAGGGTTTCATCACAATTGATGTTAGGGTTTCATCACAATTTTAGGTATCATATCGAGTATGTAGATGTTATGGTTTCATCATGCAATAGGGATTTAGATGTTAGGGTTTCATCACAATTTTAGGTATCATATACCCTCTTTTCTTCCTTCTCCCTCCTTACCAACAGAAAGCACAACCGTGTGGGCACAACCGTGTGGGCTGGCCACGGCCGTGCTTGCTGTTGGTAAGGAGGGAGAAGGAAGAAAAGAGGGGCACCAAGGAGCAAGAAGAGGAGGAAGAAGGGTACCTACAGGAGTAGTGAGCGGGTGGCTGGAGTAGCAAGGAGGCAGGCGGCAACCAGGAGCAGGAGACCGACGACCAGGGCAGTGACCAGGAGCAGGAGACCGGTGAGAGGGCGGCGACCAGGGCAACCGACAATGGCGTCGGTGAGGAGAGCAGCAATGAGCGGCGGTGGCGCGAGGGAGCAATGATGTCAGGATCGACCAATGAAGCAGGTGCGGCGGCGACATCGTCGGGAGGAGAAAGATTAGGCACAATCATTTTCGCGATGAAACAGAAGAAAGGGGAAGCGTCTCCTTCTCACGGGGACTATTAAGTTAATAAAAGACATCAGTTATCTTACAAACCGACACCTAAACAGAATAAGCGTCGACTGAATATAACAACCGACGTCAATTGGACAATCCTTTATCCTAAATTTTTGGCGGGGAGGGTGCACAAAACCTTATTAGTTTCGGTTATCCCACGACAAACGACACCCACATGGTAAAAATTATGCACAATTTTTATCTTCTTTAGGTGTCGGTTATTAGGTAAAACACTGACGCTGTATGTTACACTTTGGGGGCATTTTTTTTAGCTCGAAAAACTGCGATTTCGTGGGCTATTTTAGGTGCCAGTTTCTTTTCTTCAGCTGATGCTGAATAAAA